>OX344721.1:12707053-13940638 GCA_947034835.1 Ballota nigra | reverse complement strand
TTCAACTAAAATCAATTCATTTCTAATATAATTCAAACAATTCAACTAATTCAATTCTAAACTTAACAAAAATTAAACATGCTTTAAATTAAAATTCGATCAACTAATTAAATTATAATTCAACTAATTCAACTAAAATCAATTCATTTCTAATATAATTCAAACAATTCAACTAATTCAATTCTAAACTTAACAAAAATTAAACATGCTTTAAATTAAAATTCGATCAACTAATTAAATTATAATTCAACTAATTCAACTAAAATCAATTCATTTCTAATATAATTCAAACAATTCAACTAATTCAATTCTAAACTTAACAAAAATTAAACATGCTTTAAATTAAAATTCGATCAACTAATTCAACTAAAATCAATTTATTTTTAATATAATTCAAACAATTCAACTAATTCAATTTAATACCACTTAAAAAAAATTAAACATGCTTTAAATTAAAATTCGATCAACTAAATCAACTAAAATCAATTCATTACTAATATAATTCAAATAATTCAACTAAAATCAATTCTCTAAACATGCTTTAAAATTAAATTTTAAACGGTAAAAATGAAGAAAACTTACGGTTTATTTGTAGAAGATGACGAAACGAGAACTCGGTGGGGACGGATTGGCTCTACAGCGACGGCACCCGACTTCTCCTTCCTTTTCCTCTCTTTTTCCTCTTCTTTTCTCTCTTTCTCCGCCTGTAAAAGCGGCGGTTCTGTATAAATAAGTGGAAAAAAATTTGCGACGGACGCCTGTCCGTCGCAAATTTTGCCCGTCAAACGCAAAACGACGCCGTTTTTCACTGATTTGCGACGGCTTTTCCGTCGCAAATCAGTCAACGCAACGTTTCCCAATAAGACGCGTAAAACGGTTCGGATTTGCGACGGAAATTCCATCGCAAATCAGTCAATGGGCCGTTTCCCGAAAGGTCGCGAATACAAATGTAAGCTTTGCGACAGCTTTTGTCCGTCGTAAATACAAAGTTTAAAATTGCGACGGTCTGTTCCGTCGCAAATCAGTCAAACGGGTCGCTTCCCGAACGGTCACCTTTAAACGGGTATGTTTTGCGACGGAATTGCCCGTCGCAAACTCAAAATTGAAATTTGCGACGACCTTTCCGTCGCAAATGTAGCCGGTTCAAGACGAAGGCGGTGGACCCTAGTGTTTGCAACGGCTTTTCCGTCGCAAATTACTATCATTTGCGACGGACTTCCTAAGTCGTCGCAAATTGTCGTTTTTTGCGACGGCTTACAAAAATCCGTCGCAAATTCACTGAATTTGCGACGGAAATTCTGACCGTCGCAAAAAACCCGTCGCTAATCTCCTTCTTTTTTGTAGTGGAAATAATAATTTGGTACATGATTACAATATTCCAAGATTAAGGTGAAAAATTATCACAATCGGCAGTAGATGTTATATCATTAATTAATATGAGTGAGTAGAAATTAAATTAGTCAACAGTACGAGTATAGAAATTTAATTAGTCAACAATATAATTTCCGTAGATTATGGAATCATATATTTATAAAGTATATGCATAATTACCGTATTCACGAGAATTTTACAATTATGCACAAACTATATAAAGGAACAAAATTATATATATAAGCAAACGTTAATACGAGTAATATTGAAATTTATTAAGTCAAATTAATATGCAAATACAATTATATACTAACTAGTGTTAAACCCGCGAATTTCGCGGGCACTATCTTTACAATCTTGTAAAATAAGGACACTATCTTTTATGCTGGGCAAATTTAGACCAAAATTTGCAAAATGTGGGTCAAATAAAGCCTGATTACGATATGCCCATTTTGCCATATTTTATAAAATTTGATCTAAATTGGCCAAAATTAAACTTTGACCTATTTATATTTTTCTAATTTTGCATGGTCGTAAAGAGTTTGTCTCAATTTTGCAAGCCCGTAAAGATAGTGTTCTAATTTTACAAACACTCATAAGGTAATGTCCTAAACTAATAATTTTTCCCTTATAACCAATTTAGTTAAAGGACATGAAGAGTATTAATTGTTTATTTAAAGAATATTAATTGGTTAAAGTTTGTATCTAAAAATAATTTTAAAGTGGTTCATATATAAAGCAATTAATTCTAAAACACGCTCTCAATTGTAATATTTTATAATTAAACTATTTAATACCACAATAAGGTTAATTATGTTTCTAAACTGTCACCAGTATTGTCTGAACTACGAAATGATATGTATATAATAAGTCATACTTATAATTTATCACTAAATTAACTCATATACGCAAGAAACAATTATTTTTTAGGACATTGTCTGATGGTGTTTTAATTCACATTTGGCCGTATTTTATAATGTTTGGCCAAAATTAAAAGATAGTGTCCCAGTTTTGCAAGTTTGTAAAAAAATTATCTTAATTTTGCAAGCTCATAAAGATAGTATCCTAATTTTACTGACACACATAAGGTAGTGTCTTAAAATTAAAGAAAAATTCTCTTATAACCAATATATTTCAGAAAAGCAAGATTGAAAAACAAAAAATTAAGGTCAATTTTAATGGAGAAAAGTATATAACTTTTTTTAAAAGATGTATTCTTATGAATACCGCTTAAGAGAAGAGTTGAGAGAGTTGACTCGATCTCTAGTTGTTATTTCATTGTATAATTAAAACCATAATCAACTAATCAATTAGACATTATAAAACCATTTTTTTAAATAATTTTTTTAATATGTGAAAATTATCTTCAAAATTTTATATGAAAATAGTTCATGATAAGCTTATCATGAAACTATATTAAAATATCAAATATTTGACCATGAGTATCATTAATCTGGGTCAGTGGTATTATATTGTAAATATTGTAAAAAAATTGAACCCAAATTAATGATACTCCGGGTGATATCATCGATACTCCTGGTCAAATATTCGATACTTTAAAATAATTTTATAATATGATTATCATGAATTATTTTCATATAAAACTTACTCTTTATAAAATGTGAGTCAAATAACGCCCGATTATTGTATGCCCAGATAGCCGTATTTTATAAAATTTGACTTAAATTAGCCAAAATTAATTAAAAAGTGGTTCATATATGAAACAATTTAATTTGAAAACATACCCTCGATAGTAATATTTTATGATTAAATATATAATACCACAATGAAGTTAATTATGTCACTAATCTATCATCAATATTGTCTGAACTACGAATTGATATGTATACAATAAGTCATACCTTATAATTTATCATTAAATTAACTCGTATAAGCAAGATTTTTTTTTTTTAGTGTTTGCAAAATTAGGACACTTTTATTTTGGGTTTACAAATTTAGGAAACTATTTTTATGTGTTTATAAAATTAGAATAATATCTTTGTAATCTTGCAAAATAAGGACACTATCTTTAATGTTGGGCAAATTTAGGCCAAATTTTATAAAATTTGGGTCAAATAATGTCCGATTATAATATGCCCAGTTGGCCGATTTTATAAAATTTGGTTTAAATTGGAGAAAATTAAAAGATAATGTTATAGTTTTGATAGTTTGTAAAAGTATTGTCCTAATTTTGCAAGTTCTTAAAGATATTGTCTCAATTTTGCAAGCTCGTAAAGATAGTGTTATAATTCTACAAATAAATTCCGATTATAATATCAAAAAATTATTTTATCCATTTAAATAATACAAATAAACTTTTATACTAAAATTCCAAAAATGTTAACTGCCAAAAAATATTTGGGATGTATGTAGTCCCATTTTATTTATTATAAATTTTATATATATTATAAAAAATATCTTTGACAAAGTGCATACCCATATACAAATCATCCTTGTATACTCAATGAAGATATAATATTCATAGTTGCAAAAATTTAGCTACATAGACACTTTTATGTAATGGAGCACGTCACGAAATTGCATCAATATTTGGCATTAACATGACAACACGTTGTTGCAAAATAGGGGGGGGGGGGGGGGGGGGGGGGGGGAAATAGCATTCCTAACAAATAAAATTAGAGGAAAAGAGGTAAATATAAATTTGGGCCACGATCAATACACTAAAATTTGATAATGACATTTAATACAGAAATAAAAATGCTCTGAAATGAAAATACACCCATACATGAATGTGGACAAAATTGCTATTAGAAACATTAGGAAAATACATAACTGGCGATATAAATGCCTAGTCTAATGGTAACATGATTGACCACTAAGTCGACAACATATTTTATAAAAATTGATTTTAAGGAAATTAGATTTTGACCAATTCAGGCAGGATAATGATTTTTAATAAAATTAAGTAATTTTTATTATAATTTGGACGTTCAGCGTTTTTTTAATAGATCAAAGTAACTGAATATCAAATATAAAAAAAAGAACGAAAGATTCAATTGGAATAAATAACAATATTTAGCCAATAATCTCTCCACAATTCTAGGACCTATATTTAACAAAATAAAAACACGTTAAAATCGGGATCTATGTAGACACCTAAGGAAAATGTAGCAAAATTGACTCTAAAATATTCCATTTAATTGGTATAAGTTCTCATTAAATTTGAAATTAAATTATAATTTAATACATATTAAAAAAAGAAAATATATTATGCGAAATTTTGTAATATGTACCCAAATACTGCAACATATTTAAGGAAATTAGATTTTGATCAATTCCTTTATTAACACACGATTAGTATATTTAATAAGGCACGATAAGGATTTTTTACGCCAACATACAAATACATCAGCAAGTAAAAAAAGACTAAAATACGAAATCTACTAAGTTTCAGATCCTACTAAAAAAATAGTGTGTAATCTTGTAATATGATTAATTTTAGGTAAATAAATTTGACAATCTAATTAATTTCCCAAGATTAGAATTTAGGAACTCATCTAAAGCCATTTAGTTTAGAAAACAATCGGTTGGCAAAATTCAAGATATGCAAGATCAAGATGATAAAACAAAAAAAAATTCTTGGGAAAGTCATAAACAACAAAAACATAGAAAATATCTAACAATATCCCAAGTATACCAAGTGAAACTTTTCTAAAATATGAAAAGTATTTCAAAGTAAATATTAATTCTATAGACTAAAAAACGGTAGCAATATAATTTTACTCGATATATTTTAGCATATTTGACTATATAAGATTATATTTAATTATGGAATATAAGAATCATTAAATTGAATTAATTGTGAATTTAAATTATATTTGAATGCACAGTAAAAAGGGAAAATATATACCGGGTAATTTTAGAATATGGACTCAACAAATGCAACATATTTTATAGATTTTGAACGATGCTGCCACTTAGCCACGTTTTGGAATTTTTTTTTTTTTTTGCCAAGTCCATGTCATCTAACTATAAGGGTGCACTTGGTAGGGCATATAAGCCCATATTATGAGGTGTTGTATAATTAATATTTTGTTTGGTACGACATACTAAAATAATATCGACCCGTTTTTTATATGCCCGACCCTGTAAAATAGTAAGGCGTAATACCTCCAAAACACTATTCACCTTTAAAAAATTAATTCGGTCCGAAAGGTCGTACTATTTTATTATTGGTTTGTCACACGGACCGCCGCCGCCGCTGGAGAGTCGCCGGAGGCTGCCGGACCACCACTATTCCTAATTTTTATCTTTTTTATTACTTCCTACCAAGTAAGTATAAGAATTTTGCATAAATTAGTAGGACCTTTCTTATATGTCCTACCAAACAATTTTATATGACTTTCCTATATTAAATTTGTACCCCTTATTAAAATTAATACTCCCTACCAAGTGGAGCCTAAGAAAAAAGGAACACCCCATAATTAGGATTAAATGTAAATATTAAATTAAATAAATACACTTAAAGATCAGTATTTTAACTTTGCCAAAATTAGGATTTTAATTATAGCCACAATTGGGGTTTTAATTTGCAAATATTAAGATTTTCATTTTTAGCCAAGTCAGCGACATTAAAAAAAATGTGGCACTTTTGGTGAATGAAAAAGAAGGCAATTGCTACATATTATGCCACATAGCCACGATTAGGATTTTAATGTTTTAGGCAAGTCAATGTCATTTAATTATAGAAAAAAAAAAGCAACAGACGACACATATGGGGAATGCACTGAAAGCAATTGCTAAAATGCAGCCATGACAACATCCAAAATTTTCGTCAAGCAATAAAGGACTAAAATAGAAAACGTCCGATAGGGGGAAAAATGAAACTCATGGGGAATATACTTGAAGGTAACTGCTAAGAATGAGCAATGACAACCTACAAAAACAAAAAGCTTCGGGGATGCAATACATCGATCGCACAAAATCTAAATGACGAAAAATAGCCAAAAGGAGGCAGCAATACACAACCAAAAAGGATTATATTTATAATACTGAATCAAACACGAAAAGAACGTGCTCACGATATTACAAATTTTACTCGCGATTAAATAATCCACTCAATGAAAAATATGCATCGAAAAGAAATAGAAAGTCGTAACAACCTATACAACAATGATCTACAACATGTACATTAACGATACATGAATCGATTCATCGCAGGGAATGCCATGAAAGACACAATCGCGTCAGCAGTAATCAATATCGAAGTCGAGCGAACACCGAAAATGAGTCAACACTCGATAACCACAAACTCGGTTCGTAAAAAATGGACGAACCGGAGAACACGAGGACGAATGAATGAAAGGATGATAGGTGAGTGCAAATTTATAGATAAAAATGAGTAGAAAATGGACGAATTGGATCAAAATGAAAAGAAACAACGGATTAGATCATTTTGCAATAAATGATTGAATGAGAATGTGTCATTCTTGAAAAGGAGACATTCTAGCCATACCACATAGGCAAAAGGAGGTTTTGCAATATAGAATTTATGATTAAACCCACACTTTTAACGCAGAATATAAACGTCCTTTACATAATTATTTGATAATTGAATTGTCTCTTCATAAGTGTTGAGCGTGTGGAGCATAAAGGTAATATAGTACCAGGTTTTATTTTAAAAGATTATTAATTGTAAATATCATTAATTAGTATGAGTGAGTATAGGAATTTAATTAGTCAACAGCGTAATCCCAATTTATCGAATCATATATTTATCAAGTATATTCATAAGTTCCGTACTCATGGAAATTTTTCGCTTTTGCATAAACTATATAAAGAAACAAAATTATAAATATATATGTAAGAGTTAATGCGGGTAATATAGAAATTTATTTAGTCAATAATGTATTTTCCTTAAATTTCGGATCATACATATATTAAGTTCACCTATAATCCTGCAAATCTTATGCATGACAACATGAGTTAATTTAATATGTTTTCTTTTCTATAATTAATGTTATAGATTATGGTATTGAAAATAAAATTTGACACATTATTAATATATCAGTTACCTGCATATCATATTAAAATTGTGTATATAATTATTATTAATAACATAATTTTTTATAATTATTAGTCAACTCATAATATATTAAATTCTTAAAATAATCATAATATATTGTATTTATAAGTTATAAAAGATTAATTTCGTAATACAATAGTCGACTTTTTCATTTTAATATGAATATAAATTATGGTAATAATGATATGAATAAATTTTATGCATATTATTATTAAGATATATTTGTATTGTAGTCTTACTTATTTATCTTTAATAATTGATATTTTGTGTATATTCAAAGTACTCCCTCCGATTCAAAATGTTTGATGTTTTAGGATTTGTTGTGAGAATTAAGAAGTGGTATATAGTGACTATTATACCCTTATGATATATTGATTGAAAAAGAGATTTATGGAAGGTCAAGTAGTTTATTTATGGTGTAACATTATTAAAAGGTAAGGAAAATTATGAGTGATATTTTAGGGGGATTTAAATAGGGGCATAATAGGAAAATAAGGTGCAAAATACCCTAAAACATCAAATATTTTGAAACAAAAAAAACACCCTAAAACATCAAACATTTTGAATTGGAGGGAGTATATAACTATGCAAATTTTATGTAAAAGTTATACTCTTACCAAGTTCAAATTTGGGAATTAATTGATAGACTACATTTTTTGTTTTTGACCTCCAATAATTGATGACTATTTAGTGTTAAATTGTCATTCTTGGTGATTAGAGATTTACTTTGATTGTGCCGGTCTAATTGAGTGAAATTTGCCATAATAGATGTTCTTTGGAGAGGATTTAGTCCGTAACTTTTTAATAATTGGAATTTAGAGTGTATGTGAATTTTACTATTGCTTTATTAGTTTGTTTTTTGATGAATTTAAATTTTCAGACGAAAATGACCAAAATTGATACCAACACAACTAAAATTGTTAGAATAAAAAGTTATAGTACCATTCATGAACTCAGACAAAGTTAGAGGGCCATTTATCATTTTTTTTAAATATGAAAATTTAAGCACCAGTATCTTATATTATTTACACAAATTACAAAAGATAATGTCCTAATTTTACAAACACCCATAAGATAGTGTCCTAAAAAATAATTCTTTCTTGCGTATATGAGTTAATTTAGTGATAAATTATAAGGTATGACTTATTATATACATATCAATTCGTAGTTCAAACAATATTGGTGATAGATTAGAAACATAATTAACCTTAATGTTGTATAATATATTTTAATCATAGAATATTACTTTAGAGAGTAGAGATGTTAAACGGGCTAGCCCTAAGTCCCTAACCCTATAGGGCCGGCCCCAACAGGCTTTGGGCTAAACGGGTTAGTGTCTTATCCGGTTCCCTCATAATGGGCATCTAATAATTAAGACTCAACCCTAACCCTAGCGGGCTTCGGGCTAAACGGGTCACTAACGAGTTATGCCGAAGAAAATAAAATTCAACACAAAATTTAAAATAGTAGTAAAATGTTAATTTATTTAAACATTGTATAAATTCATTTAAATTACATAAAAACAATTCAACATAATTATAAAGATTCAAACATCAATACTTAAAAAATACAAAACACCAACACGTAATAATTCAAACATCAATGGGGCTTGCGAGCTGCGGAGTATGGTGCGTGAGCGTGAATATGAAATTAGAGCTCGAAATGAATTGGAAAAAAGATCAGTATATAATTATATATATATATATATATATATATATATTAATAATTTAATAGTAATATAAATATTTTTATTTAAATATATAGTCGGGCTGGCGGGCTAGCCCGTTTAGCCCGCGGACTAATAGGGTCGTGCCAAAAAGGCCCGAATTTAAATGAGTCTCTTAAACCATGGCCCTAACCCTGCATTTTTTGGGTTAAACGGGCCGGCCCATTTAGCCCAGCCCAGATTAACATCTCTAATGGAGAGTATGTCTTAAAATTAAATTGTTTCATATATGAACCACTTTATAATTAGTTTTAGATACACTTATTTTAAGGGAAAATTGCAAAAATGGTCCCATAAGAACTGGTCCTCATGAATTTGGTCATTTTCTTAGCGCAAATAGTCTCATACGATTTTTCCGTAAAAAAATAATGGATTAACGATCATAAGGTCCACACACCCGTTAGTTTTCTGCCAAAAACTCGCGCGTATAATTCCCAACTTAAAAATTAATTAATTTCCAACTTCTTAAAACTCTATGAACTCAAGGTGCAGAATCACCTCCATACTTGCATTTTACATTGAAATGATTGTTAATAGCAAAAGTTGGTCCATTTTAAATTTACAACCACGTTATTAAATAAGCACCTCCCGTCACCAATTTAATTTAAAATATAAGATAAAAAAAGTACTCCTTCACATGAAAAGAAAATCTTAAAATCCCTCTTCTGGTAAAAAAAAAAATCGCAGAAATCTCGCTACAAATTGCAACCACTGGATCACAAATAGCTTCAGCAGTAAAGTCTCCAATGCGCTTGAATAAGATGAACATATATTATATTAAACTTCACGGGTTTAAATTACAAATCGTCTCACAACTTTCTGACGAAATAGATTTGGTCCCAAAATTAACTTTTTATCAGATTTAGTCATAATTTTTCTAATAGGGTCCAATTTTTGTCCCAATTCTCACTTTGAAGTCCGAATTTGGTGATTTCCGGCAAGGGTGTTGATGTGTCATTTATGTCTACTATTTATATTTGATTTTTCTTTTGTTTAACAAATTTATTTCACATAATATATATTCAAAAATCGTAAAAGAAAATAACAAAATCAAATATAATTAGCACATATGGACGCTACATCAACATCTACTGTCATAAATCCCCAATTTCGGACTTCAAAACAACATCGTATTGACTTTTTCGGATAATTTGGGACTAAAATTGGACTTTGTTAGAGAATTTGGGACTAAAGTCGATAAATAATTAATTTTGGAAACTCTAAACTTCACTCTTATCAGTGATTGATAAAAAAATTCCCAGGTCCCATGATTTGAAAATGCAAAATTTTGTTTGCAATAAAAAAAAGGTATTCATGGGCCTGACTAGGGTTGTAAACGAATCAAATAATTTTGATTCGATTCGGTATTCGTATTCGAAATTTTATGATTCGATTCGATTAGTATTCAAATACGAATACAAAATTATGATATTCGATTCGATATTCGTAAGTATTCGAATAAATTATTTAAAAGTATATATATATATATATATATATATATATATATATATATATATATCATTAGTTAATTACCGAATCATATATAACAAAGCCCAGCCCCTTATATAGTAGGCCCTTATCCAACTTTTAATAGGCCCAACAATTTACGTAGGCTCTTCAGTTTAATTAAAATAAGCGAACCCTAGCAGTAAAATATGAAATGATTCACATTCATTCACCAAAAGTTCGCAGCCACTGTCTCCTCTTCACGCCGTTCTCGCGTGTATCGAGCCCTTCACAATTTCATTTATGAGATCTAGATGTGTGCTTGAAGAATATCTTAGATCTGAAGGTGTAGGAGGCAGTTCCAACTTTCAATCGGTATTTTGAAGAATTTTTTTCGATAACTTTTTTAGATCCGAAGATTGCAAGATTTGGTAATAGTGAAAGAGATAACTTTTAATTTTTTTCCATGTTCTTTTGTCTTGTTTTCTATAATATTTTTGGAATTATTCAATTTTTTAAGTTGAACCGTAATTACTGTGAAAATGTTACTACTATTAAATTTTTGCCACTGTTTTTCATCCACTTTGTTTGATGTATTGTAAATCTAATATATAAGTAATTTCCTATCAATTAATGTATCTTGGATATGCAGAATCTTTAGGAAACTTGGTAAATGGTAGTAATTGTTAGCAAATTGAATCTACGAAGAACAATTTTTTTAACATATAATAACAATTAAGAAATAACCGAATCAAATTAACTAATCGAATAATTCGAATATCAATTTCGAATCGAATACGAATCAATTTTAATATTCGAATAACAATCGAATACGAATACGAATACGAATATTCGAATAGTTTCACGAATCGAATCGAATACAGTGATATTCGCTTCGATTCGATTCATTTACAACCCTAGGCCTGACATCATTGAGCACTTCCCTGTTGATGCTTTTAAAAGTAAAACCTAGCTAGCAACTAAATGGAGTCCACAACAAGTATGCTTAATCACGTTTACTATAAAAATTAGATTTAAAATAGACTTATTCTTGAGATTAACTTACAATTTGAATATTAGAGTACTCTTCATCTTCCAAGTCAAGGTTTTCAAGAAATTTAGGGTTTCTTATTTTTGTGTGCTGAAAATTAAGAGAACATATTTTACCATAGATGAGATTTTGATGTGGGTATTAAAAAAATTGGGTGGGCTTAGTAAATTAACTTTATTTTATTTTAATTACAAAAGGGTCTATTACTATTTTTGAATAAGACTATTTTTGTAAAAATAAAAGTGCGAGTGAATAGAGCAATTTTATGTCGGTGGATAGCAATGCCCTTTTCTAATTGGATCTTGAAACACTACAAAAATTATACTCCCTCCATCCCAAACTAAACTTCTCATTTACTGTTTGCACGGTTATTAAAAAAATAGTTGTTTATAGTATTTAAAGTGATAAAGTGATGATAAAGTGATAAAGTAGATTATTTTGATTATTAGTGTATGGAGAATATTATATTAAAAAATATTGTTACTTTTTTGCCAAAAGTAGATGTAGCAAATGAGTATGAGACAGACCTTTTTGGCAATGTAGCAAACGAGTTTGGAACGGAGGAAATAGTTTTTAGTGACGATTTTTTTTTGTCACTAAAAATAGTTAGTGACAATTGGAGTTGTCGGTAGATTGTCACTAGAAATAATGTCACTATAAGATTAGTGTAACGGGATGAGATTAGTTGTCATTGGACTTGAAAATAGCATACTTGAGGTTGAAATTATTTCTGCAATAAATATTAGCAGTAGAGTGCATATCCCAAAATATGACTTTGACAAATTCACATCAAACGATACCTGTAAATTATACTCGGCGTCAATTTCGACTGCTGCTCTGTTTTGTCATGAAGATAAAAAAAAGTCAAGGCCAGTATCTTTCGACTCTAGGGTTGTATCTTCTCAAGTCAGTCTTCACACATGATCAATTGTACGTGGCGGTCTCGAGAATCAAATAGAGGAACGAATTGAAAGATCTAAGTCTTGATGCTGAGGGTAAGCTGACGAAATATACAACAAATGTTGTGTATAAAGAAATTTTTAGTAATCTATAATATTTTTGAGGTGAGACTCAATATTTATTTTCTAGGGGGTGGACGAAGATAAAACATCTCATCTATTTTTTCCATCATTTATAATTTAACGATATACAGTTGTTATGAAATAAAAAATTAAATTGTGATGAGAAAAATAACTTTTCAAACACTGGTACAAATGTCTTATGATGATTTATAAACCCGCGACAATCGCGGGTCTAACACTAGTAATATTGATAATCATGAAAGCATGAATTAGTTATTGTTACAAATCCTAAAATTAATTGTTACAGTTGGAAATACATACTATCTCATGCGGAAGTAATCAAAATCCTAAAATTAATGGTTATAATTGAAAAATACATAGTATCTCATGCGAAAATAATCAAAGGATAAGACAAGAATTACACATTCAACGTGGTTGATAAAAGAGTATTTTTATGTGTAAGAAAAATTTATATCTATCAAACTTGCTAATAAGAAATGAAAAGGTTTTATATGAAAACGCTTCATAATAAGTTTAACATGAAATAGTTTTAGAGTATCATTAATCTCATCAGAAGTATCATTAAACCTGTCAGGGGTATCATTAGTCTGAATTCAAGAAAATTATTTTATTAAACTCAAACTAATGATATCCCTGATGAGATTAATGATACTTTTAATGAAATTAATGATACTTTAAAATTGTTTCATGATAAACTTATCATAAACTATTTTCATATAATACTTTGCTATAAGAAATATGTTTTCCGCATTTTTAGCTACATTTTCCAAGCGAGAGGACAAGTAAAATATTAATTAAAAAAATTATAGATATGAAAAAAAAAAGTCATTCTAATTCATTTAATTAAAAATGAACACACACAATGCCAAAAGAAACACTTTATACATCTAATTCCTAAAACAAAAAAATACACAAAAGGTGAATATTAATGGGCAAAGAACACAATTAAGTTAACATAAGTGATTAGAATCTCATTACCTATGATGTAATGTGATTAACATAAATCAAAACCATCATCCTTTTAAATTTACAAATCGTGCAACATAGTGACATTTCGTTTTGTTTGTATTGTAAATATCATTTTCATAGTCTACACATTACACAACCACAATTATTAATTTATTCTTAATTTAAGGAAAATGTACATATAACTCACTCTCTCACATGACAAAAAATTCAAATGCCCCCCACTAGAAATGGAAAGCAGACCGCCAAAGCTTCCACTCCACTCCTCCAAGCCTCTCCACCGGCGCCGGATTTTCAACCGATTATTCGCCTCGCTCTACTCCGCCGCCATCTCCGCCCTAATCTACCACCATGGAACAACCCTCCTCCTCCGCCCCACCTTCCCAGCCCTCACCATCCTCACAGCTGACATCATCCTCGCTTTCATGTGGCTTAACTCTCAGGCCTTCCGCATCACCCCTCTAGTATCCCACCACTTCCCCGAAAATCTACACCAAGTTCTAAGCGCGCCAAAGGATTTTCCGGCGCTGGACGTGTTCATATGCACGGCGGACCCGTCCAAGGAGCCGCCGATAGGCGTGGCGGCGACTGCCCTGTCGGCGATGGCCTACGATTATCCGACGGAGAAGCTGTCGGTCTACGTCTCCGATGATGGGGCCTCAGAGCTCACTCTCTTTGCTCTCATAGAGGCGGCCAAGTTTGGGAAGGAGTGGTTGCCGTTTTGCAAGGAGAATCGGGTCATGGAGCGCTGCCCCGAAGCCTATTTCGGGTCAAACTCTCTTATCCTCAATTCCGAGGCTCGGGATATTAAGGTAACTCAATTACGCGCGTCGACTCATATACGATAAATAACTTAATTGCACGATTACGTAATTAACGCGGATTGACTGTGAATAGTGACACATATTAATTAATTAATTGGTCTTCTTAATCTCATGGGATACATTACGTGTTCCACCCACTCTCTTGTATTAGTAAACGCACACATAGAGAGTGAAATAATTATGCACCTAACAATCGCTAAAAAATATATATATAAAATTGTCTATAGAAATTGTCAATATGGTTACGAATTTTTCAAAAAAAAAAATTGTACTGCGAATTACCTACAATTTTTTTTAATTGAATAGGCATCTTCCTTCCCCACTTACAAAAAAATTTGTCTACGAAAATTTCATAGGCAAATTGTGTTGTAGTTAAAATTTTGTAGGCAAATGACTTGTAGGTAGTTATACTATATCGAGGGATTTTATTTCGTAGGCAAATTAATTCAGTAGGCAAGTTGTTTTTAGGTTGAGAAATGTAGAAGCTTTCATAATTAGAAAATTTTGTAGACAAATTGTAGGTAATTTTTACTACGAATTTTTTTGTTGGAAAATTTTATAGGCAATTTTTAATTTTCTTGTAGTGAATGGACTAAAGGTAAAACCTTTTTTGTTGCCAAATGCGGTGGGGTTGGGATGGGGGTGTGTGTATGGACGATGGTTCCCTCAATTTGCAATAATAGTATTCATGTTCTTTTAATTTTACATTTTAGTAACAGTAGAATAAAGAGTTTCTTAGAAAATTAGAATCGTTTACAAAAAATTTCAACAAAAATGTTATGTAGTATGAACGGTCTACAACTTGCTTCTAATATTTTTTTTTTTAATTATGTACCCATTTTTTTTTTTTATCCAGCCTACATACAATTTGCCTAAAAAATAAAATTCATAGGCATTAAAAATAGTCTACAAGTAATTTACCTACGTAGACAAATTATTTTTAAATAATGAATGAAAATATGCATATATAATTAAAAAAAAATTATAGGCAAGTCGTCAATTTTTACTACAAAAAAATTTATTAGAACTTTTTTAAGAGAAATAATTAACTAAATTTATGTCGCATTTTTTTTTTTTTTTAATTTAAACTCTTTCATAATATAAGAGCCAAAAGGGAGAGATAAAGATCCTGGAGGATGGAGGGAGTATGCATTAATCCTATATGGTGCAGGAAATGTATGAGAATATGAAAACAAGAGTGAATGCTGCGGTTGAGAGAGGATATATTGGCGATGAGTACAAAAGCAGCTCCAAAGCAGCTAAAGCTTTCGCCAAATGGGATAAAGATTTTAGCATCCAGGATCATCCTGCTGTCATTCATGTAAGTAATTAACCATCGCCATTTTATCTAAATAAAGCCCCTCTCTCTATGTATTAATATTTATACATGTACTGCAGGTTGTTTCACAAAGTAGTGAAGACATGCCAAATCTGATCTACGTATCGAGGCAGAAGAGCCCCACATCGCCCCATCATTTTAAAGCAGGAGCCCTTAATGCTCTGGTAATTACAAAAAACTAACTATATACTATTAATTAGCCTTAATTGATGACATATAATGTTAGCTAGATATTGTTGTGTTGTATTTTGGATGTAGGTTCGTGTATCAGCAGTGATGACAAATGCTCCCATATTTCTAACCTTGGATTGTGACATGATCTCCAATGACCCTTCTACCCCCCACAAACTGCTCTGCTACTTCATGGACCCTGCACTTAACTCCAAGTTGGCATATCTTCAGTTCCCTGTTCGTTTCAACGGGCTTAACAGGGCCGATATTTACGCGTCTCAGATGACGCGCCCCTATCGCATTAACCCCCTGGGTATGAATGGCCTTTTAGGCCCTGACTACTTTGGCACCGGCACCTTCTTCAACAGACGAGCCTTCTTCGGCGCTCCGTCTTCCATGGTCGAGCCAGAGTTACCAGAATTGAGCCCCCATTATGTTGTCAACAAGCCTATCGATCAACTCACTTTGGAGCTATCCCATCATGTGGCAGCCTCTGATTATGATGACAAATATACCAACTGGGGCTTCAAGGTAATTACACTTGCTTAATGCATGCACCCTCTATTGATAATGCATCAGAAAAAAAGTTCACTTCCGATAATTTGTCTTTTTTATCAATTTCAGTGTCTAATTTCAATCTTATAGTTTCCAATTTCAGTCCCAAATGTAAGCTATTTCTGTTCAATTTTGAATTTTCCCGCTAAAAATGATTGAAATTGGACATAGGGGGACTAAAATTTCAAAGAAAAAATGTTTATATTGGATAACTCTTAACTGTAGGACGTAAATTGATATTATCTTGATCAAGTAAAGTTTAGTATGCAGATATACACGTTGTTGGGATGCCGTGAACCCTCTACGCAGAGCTGGTCGGAGGTCTAGGGGGCGTCTAGAGTTATGGGTCTGTTTTTTAGGCCCAGTTTGTTAAGGATGTTTATATACCCTTATTATTTAACCTAGTCATTCTGCACCAAAAAAAATTGATATCTCATAATAATATATGGATCCTCTCTTCTCTTCTGATCTTGGATGAACCACGTAAATCTGTGTCGATTTATTTTACGTTTAAATTTCTTTGCCGCACCTTGTAAATAACACATACATTTTGCAGATGGGATTCCGATACGGGTCCTTAGTGGAGGACTTCTACACCGGTTATTTGCTTCACTGTGAGGGATGGAAGTCCATATTTTGCAATCCCAAGAGGGCTGCATTTTTGTCGGAAATGCCAATATCCCTCAACGACGTCGTAAGTCAAACCAAGCGTTGGTCCGTTGGCCTTCTCGAAGTCTCTTTGTCAAGGTTCAGCCCATTAACGTACGGCACAAGGTCCATTGGTCCCTTGATGGCTCATTGTTACTCTTACTATGCTTTCGGGCCCTTTTGGTCATTTCCTGTCTTGGTCTATTCTCTCCTCCCTCAAACTGCTATGCTCAACAACATCTGCATTTTCCCAAAGGTACATATATGCCTACACAATTTTTACATTTTATGAGTTGGTCATAGTGTAACGCAACTATCACTTTATAGTATGACAACTAATGCTTTTGAATGAAACAACTAATACTTTTAGGCGTCGGATCCATGGTTTTTGTTGTACGTATTCCTATTTCTCGGGAGCTACGGACAAGACTTGGTGGAGTTCATGTTGGCCCAAGGGACACCTTTAAGATGGTGGAGTGATCAAAGAATGTGGATGATGAGAGTACTTTCTTCTGACTTGTTTGGAGCATCAGAATACATAATCAATCGCTTGGGCCTTGCTTCAAGAGAATTTAACGTCACCAACAAAGTGAACGACGACGAACTAAGGAAACGGTACGATGAAGGCAAATTCCACTTTGGCCTTCCGTCGCCCTTGTTTGTGCCGTTATCAACAGCTGCCGTCGTAAATCTAGTTGCATTTTTCGCGGGGTTGTTGCGAATCTTGAGAGGCGAATCGGAGTTGAATGAATTGTTTGGGCAGTTGGTTGTGGCATGTTTTGGGATGGTGAATAGCTGGCCAGTTTATGAAGCCATGGTGTTGAGAAGTGATGGAGGAAGAATGCCCACTAAGATTACCATCTTGGCAGTTTTTCTTGCATGGATTCTCATTGCACTTGTTTCTTCTCTTACAAGGATATAAAAGTTAAAAGAGTGATTTTAATTATATCCTGATTATCAACTCTTGGTTTTTCTTTTTGTTTCTAAGTTGAATGATGGAAGTTTGACTTGTTTTACTTCCTCTATTACACATTAGTATAGACTCCAATGGTTCGACCATAAGTTTCCTACTTTCCTTTTTTTTTTTTTGGTGTTCCACTGTAAATTTTCTATTTCATAAAAATTAAAAACAATACTCATATATTAATAAAAAATTATTTTCCTAAACAACTATTCTTTATTTTTTTACAACTTCTCATTACTTTACATAAAAATCAACCTATGATCCACCATATATTAATAAACAATACACTTTTTTTAAACAAGTCAATAAAAATAAACAAGAAACTTATAACGGAATGAAGGAAATATCATGTTTAGGTGGTGAAATAAATTTATGTAATTTACAATTACTCTCAAGGTTTAACTGAGGAAAAAGATTATAGGGGTGTCATTGGTCTCCTTGTACATTAAGACTCCACTTGGTAGGGAGTAATAATTTTAGTAAGGGATACAAATTTAATATGGAAAAGTCATATAAAATTGTTTGGTAGGACATATAAAAAAGGTCCTACTAATTTATGCAAAATTCTTATACTTACTTGGTAGGAAGTAATAAAAAAGGTAAAAATTAGGAATAGTAGTGGTCCGGCAGCCTCCGGCGACTTTCCGGCGGCGGACGGCGGCGGTCCGGCGACTTTCCGGCGTCGGTGGCGACGGTGGTCCGTGTGACAAACCAATAATAAAATAGTACGACCTTTCGGACCGAATTAATTTTGTAAAGGTGAATAGTGCTTTGGAGGTATTACGCCTTACTATTTTACAGGGTCGGACATATAAGAAACGGGTCGATATTATTTTAGTATGTCCTACCAAGCAGAATATTAATTATACAACACCCCATAATATGTGCTTATATACCCTACCAAGTGGAGCCTAAATGAATCGAAATGAACATATTGCACAATTTGTACGGGAAGTCGATAAACGGGAAATACGAGTTCTTATGGTGCGAAGCTTGTCGCGGTTAATTATACATCAAGTTTAGGAGGGAAGTATTGATTCGTGTAATAACTTCAAAATAGTAAGAGGGTGTTTGGTGGAGCTTAAAAGTTTTTTAAAATAAACACTACCAAAAAAAAATGCGGATTAGCGATCGACTTCTGATCGATAAAAATTGGTCGTTAAAACGCGGGTAGCTAATACTAGCGACCACCTTTTCAAATCGTTCACTAATCTGAGACCGTCACCTGTCAGTTGCTGAACTGACCGAGACCCAGGCCCAACTAACTCACTAGCTTATATTATGCGAGACATGTAGTATATAAGCACTTGTGAGGCTTGTAGAAATAATAAATGGGCAAATATGCACCCAAGGGGAATCAAACTCACGACTTTCAGGCAACCCGAAATAAGTGTGAATCACTAGGACACATGTAATTGTTGTTCGTTTATTTGCGTATAATTGTATATAACCTCAAATTGACTCTCATTTTTTTTAAAACTAGTATTTCTGTTGGGGTTATACGTGAAAGTATGCTTTTACTTTGTATAACTCGTGTATCAAACACTTGTTTATGAGAATAATTCTTTTATCGCATATGCTTTAGATATGATTGAATGTTGAATATTTATTGCAAACAGTTCATAATAGTACTAGTTACATTGTAGTTAATGTGGTGATACCCGATCACGGAAGATAACATTAACAGTTTCCTTGTAACTAAACGTACATTTTTACGACCTAGGTGGAATTGAACAATCCGCCGTGAAAGGTCGATGTGTAAGTCTCAGATTGGTTTGTCTTGACTAAGAGATTGCACTAGCACATTTAGTATGTGTTGAAGAGGACCTACAGCGAGGATAAATTCTTCTGTTCTGAAATGTGAAGAATTAGACCTCAGTGGTTGTTGATTTCTTAATTCCCGTTACTTAAATAGGACCGTGTGTGCTTAATGGTTACTGCTTTGATTCATGTTGGGTGAGAATCATCGTGACTTCGAACTTTGTGTCTTGGGCAGTAATATTAATCATACGACGGTTGCTAAGATTTAATACGGAGAAACGCGTGCGAGTACGACTCGTGTGATTAGTCCCCTTGGTGGGCTCAGAAGTTTTATCGTACCAAATCTTGCAAGTGAAGAATTAGTTTCTTCGGTACGGATAATAATGTTGAGTTGTCTTTACTCCAAGGAGAAATATATTAATTAATTTAGAGTTATTCAGAAGCTTAATTAATTAATGGACTTGATAATCTTAAACGCGGGAAATAATAACCGGGAGCCCATATTATCTTAATATGGATTAAGATGGATAGTGCAATATTAATTTATTAGTGGTACTAATTAATATTAATGGGCTGAATTATATTGGGGCTCAATATTGAAATTCAGAAGCCCATTGGAGGTCCAATCTTAATTCTCCTAAAGGCCCCTCAAGTAGCCCATTAAGTAGCCCAATAATAATAAGGTGATTAAAATAAAAGAAAATATATTTGCTGATTTTTCTTGAGATTTTCGAAAATAAGAGATATGGAGAGAGAAAAGATTTTGTTGATTTTCTTGGAAATATATTATGGAAGATAAGTATTCTTGGAACACAAGATTATCTCATAAATTCAAGAAGATCTAAATCTTGCATTCTCAATCTATAAATTTCGAAAATTGCATATATTAGGAGGGTGAGATTTTTGTGGAATATTTTTTTATGGAGAAAAGAATATATGGGATATATTCAAGATTTCTTGGAAGCCAAGAAAAAGATTTTCTCTCCCCTAAAATACACCTAAATTTCGTTCACCCCTCTCCTATATATAGGGGATGATTATTTCATCACCAGTTTGACTTTTTCACAGCGTTGAAAAAAAAATCAGCAACACTATTTTTTCTTTCTTCCTTGTTATTCTAATTACTTGAAAGCATCTCCCACCGGTGATCAAGTAAGGCGAAAGGGAAATACTTGAGAAGATTTTTGGGTTGATAAAGCGTGATCGTGATTGTCCCGTTTATTCAAAGGTCAATTCTACAAGAGGTACGTAAGTCACATAAATTCTTGTTTATTCCGCCTAGATTTTATGTGAATTAATTCAACATGCATGATGTTAAATTTGTTGTTGGGATTATTATTTGAATTAATTAGGATTAATTAATGCTAGTAATAATTGTATTTAAATTCGTATTTAAATTTCATCCCGAATAGATTCCGGGCACCCCTATTTTCCCAACAACTGGTATCAGAGCCATAGTTTCGGGCTCTGATCTTTAAATTGGAATTTAAATTGTTAAACATTAAATTGAAATTGGATAGTAGAATTGCTAGATCTTTTTTGCAGGTATCAAATTGTCATGGTTTTAATGTTGTTAATTTTCATGCATGTGAATTAATTGTTTTTTAATTCGATTCGTTCGAATTCGTTTTTCTCGTGAGAAAATCCACGAGTAGATTAGTTGTTTTTATTTTGATTCGATCATTGTAATAGACTAGTCTAGATCTAGTATTTTTTTTTGAAAAATAAATTGTAACCGGATCGGGACGAAGAACGAAGAATTAGAGACGGTGTACCCGGACGACGCATGAATGGACGTAAAATCATGCATGGGGTGAGAAACGAGAACGAACGGCGAAACCCGGTGCGCGGGGTGCGCGAGGCGCACGACCCGGGTGCACGACGGGGCGCGGCATGGCGCGGGCGTGCGCACACGTAGGCGGCGGCCAGCTGCTCGACGCCGTGCCGGGTGGCGCGCGAGCCCACTCCGTGGGCCGACGCACGCCGTATCTTGGGCCGTGGAATTTTTTTTAAATTTATTTCAGTTCTGCATTTTTTTTGTGTGATTTTAAACGTCGTCCCGAATCCCAAACGATGCTGTTTTTGATGAAGTGTTGCTGTTCGAGTGGGAGCGTGTCGAGACGAACGATGGAAAGCAACAAGGACGATATTTCGTATCAAGACGTGAAGAAATTAAACCGTGACAATTGGATTTGAGTGCTCCAATGTGTTTAATTTTATTTTGATGGATGTTTTATTTCGTGCACTTATTATTATTTGTTAATATGTGTTTGCATGAATTTTATTGTCCAAGAAAAACCTTATTTTCGAAAATTACTAAGTATGTTTATTTAATCGCAATTTTATTCCGGATATTAAAATTGGATTAGTTTGGCCTCCATAATTTATTTATTTGTGAAGTTCTTTTGGAATACATTTCCCCCTCGGATCGGCCAAAAGGACGGATTTCACATGAATAAATATTGAAAGGATGATTGTGAATTATTACTAGTGGCGGTATTGACCCTCACCACAAGTGGCTTGGTCAAAGTGAAATAATAATCCTGTATTTAATTATGGTTATTACTTAGGCATAAGAAATTGATATTAACTTACTCCCCTCGGAGTCCCTGTCAATTTTTATGTGGTCAAAGTGGGAGCCAACTATTAATTTTAAATTAAGGATTTGTAACTTTTAAGTTTGTGATCCGCTTGAATGTGTTTAAATGTATAAACCACCCCTCGTGGCGCATTTAAATTGTTTTGAGATGTTGGCTGATGCATGATTATATTGTTTTAAGGTTTCAATATAATTGATGTGATCGAATTATGTGATAATTTCGTATTTTTCTAGATATTGATATGAATGTATGTTTTATTCTCATTTCATCATGTCGCAACCTTTTAATCCACTGTTTAATATACTTAAAGTTAATAAACTTTTTGGAGAGAGCTATATCGATTGGAAATATAATTTTAAATTTGTCCTTACTGCACGAAAACACAATTGGGTTATTCACGTTAATAAACACGGCAAGCCTAATGATAAGTCAAGCAATGGGAAAAGACAGTTTATGATTGACAGTGTGACAATGAACACATGAAGTACATCATCTTGACATCTCTGTCTGAGGATTTGAGGCGCGTTCATGAAGATATTGTATCCACTGTTGAAATCATGGAAAGCCTTGAAGAGATGTTTTCACATCAGAATCCTATGACTAATCAGTTCACCAAACATGACTCGGTTAAGTTGGAAATGGTGGAAGGAACGCCCGTGAGGGAGCACGTTCTCGAGATAATGGCATACCTTAACAAGTTGGAAGTACTTGGTGCGGATTTTGATGTCCCTTCTCAGGTTGATTTCATATACCATTCTCTACCGAGAAGCTTTGAGCAGTTTCATCTGAACTGTCAGATGAATGAACGGACAAGTCGTTTGTCTGAGCTCTTGCAAGCTTTAGTTTCGGTGGAGGTGATAATGGAGCACCAGTCTAGTGCTATGGTGGCTAATGGTCCGTCTACCTCTTTTGGTCCCAAGGGAGGGAAAAAGAGGAAGAGAACCAAAGGTCGGATCCAAGCAAATCCAATTGTTGCGAAAGGAAAATGCAAAGGCTAGCATCGAAGGGGAAGTGTTTTAGTTGCGGTGAGAGAGGACAATGGAGGTCTGCCTGTTCCAAGCCTAAGAGGCTAAGAAAGTTAGGTAATTCACACACCCTAGTCGTCGAAAATTGTGAAGTGGCATATGCTGTCTATTCGTGGATAGTGGATACGAGAGCTACTGATCACATTTGTTTCATGGGTTCAAGCTAACCCGACGACTTAACGGAAGTGAGATCCCCATCACATCGGGCAATGCTACAAGAGTGGCAGCTGAAGCAGTGGGAGAAGTGCACCTGTCTTTTGAAGATAGAGTTATGGTCTTGAGAGACGTTCTTCATGTTCCTAGTTTAGAAAGAACTCAACTTTCAGTTTCTAAACTGTCTTGAATAGATACTCAGTTTCTTTTAATAAGGATGTTATTATTTCTTGAAACGATGAGTTTATCTGTTCTGGAACTTCAATGGATGATTTTTATACCATTATTTGGGCACACCACTCACAAAAATTAAATCTAATAACACATCGATTATTTCAAGTAATAAAATAAAGCATTCTTCGGACATGAACGAAACACTTCTATGACATCTTAGATTAGGTCATATTAATCTAATGCGGATACAAAGGTTGGTGAAAAATGAATCCTTGGAGTCACTTCAAGTTGAGTCATTTCCAACTTGTGAATCCTGTTTAGAGGGTAAAATGACCTAGAGGGCATTTGGAGCCAAGGGGAATAGAGCTACCAAAGTGTTAGAACTCGTTCATACCGATGTGTGTGGTCCAATTACGATCAAAGCGAGAATGGGGTATGAGTATTTCGTCACCTTTATTGATGATTACTCGAGATATGGGTACATTTACCTTATGAGGCATAAGTCTGAAACTTTTGATAAGTTCAAGGAGTTTAAGGCCGAAGCCGAGAAACATAGGGAAAAGAGTATCAAGTCTCTACGATCAGATCGTGGAGGCGAATACCTCAGCGATGAATTCTTGAACTACTTATCGGACGAAGGGATCGTATCCTAGTTAACCGCACTGGGAACCCCTCAACAGAACGGTGTGGCGGAACGAAGAAACCAGACTCTTTTAGAGATAGTCAGATCCATGATGAGTTATTCAGATTTACCCAAGTCGTTTTGGGGTAATGCCTTAGAAACGGCGGCTTATATTCTAAACTTGATGTCATCCAAATCGGTTCCTAAAACCCCAATGGAATTGTGGACCGGGCGCAAGCCCAGTCTAAGACATTTGCGGATTTGGGGTTGTCCGGCGTACGTGCTAGACAAGGAAGCCGGTAAGTTGGATTCACGTTCGGAATTAAGGCTGTTTATAGGATACCCTGCGGGAACGAAAGGGTGTATGTTCTATAGTCCCAAGGATCAAAAGACCGTGATTAGTTCGCACTTTAAATTCTTGGAGGAAGACTATATGAACAAAAGAAAGCCCAGAAGTGAGATTACCTTAGATGAGTTAAGAGGGCAAACTCCTATACCAAGTATACAAGATGATATACCACACGTCACACCTTCACAACCGGAACCTCGTCGCAGTGGAAGGATTGCTAGGCAACCCGAGAGATTAATGGAAATAGGAGAATCTTCGGATTTAATTCCCGGTGTTGAATCAGACCCATGAACATACGACGAGGCAATCCAAGACAAAGACGTGGAGTCGTGGCAAACAGCAATGGAAACCGAGATGGGTTCGATGGATCATAATCAAGTATGGGAGTTGGTCGAACCACCCAATGGGGTAGAACCCATTGGATGCAAGTGGGTGTACAAGAGGAAAAGAGGATCGGACGGAAGGGTTGAGACCTTCAAAGCAAGGCTAGTGGCCAAAGGGTATACTAAAAAAGAAGGGATCGATTATGAGGAGACCTTTTCACCTGTAACTATGCTTAAGTCCATCTGTATTCTCTTGTCGATCGCTGCGCACCTAGATTACAAGATCTGGTAAATGGATGTCAAGACGGCTTTCCTTAACGGAAGTCTTGACGGGATAGATATCTATATGCAACAGCCCAAAGGTTTCATTGAAAAAGGCTAAGAGCATCTCGTATGCAAGCTTAAGAGATCCATTTATGGACTTAAGCAAGCATCGCGTACTTGGAACCAGTGTTTTGATCAAGTTATTAAGTCTTACGGGTTTGTGATTAAAACAAGTTCGAAAGTTGTGTGTATAAAAGGTGTGACGGAACTGCGGTGGTATTCTTAATATTATACGTAGACGATATTCTGCTTATTGGAAACAATGTAAAGGTATTGTCAGACGTAAGGGTATGACTGTCAAATCAGTTTAATATGAAGGACTTAAGGAAAGTCAGTCACATCCTTGGGATCAAGATCACTCGAGATCGCAAGAGGAGGATGTTGGGCTTATCGCAAGTTTCATACGAAGCCACTGTTTTGAAGCATTTCAGCGTGCAAGATTCCTAAAAAGGTTTTGTACCTTTTAGGCACGGAATCCATCTATCCAAAGAAATATGCCCTAAGACGCAAGTGGAGATAGATGACATGAAAGATGTTCCGTACGTTTCGGATGTAGGAAGTCTTATGTATGCAACGTTGTGTACGAGACCGGATATCTGCTTTGTCGTGAGCATGTTGGCAAGATATCAAAGTAACCCCGGGAAAGCACATTAGATTGCAATTAAATGCGTTCTTTAGTTTCTGAAAAGAACTTGGTATGGAATGTTGATTTAACAGTCAGACCGTCTAATTCCTGTGGGATACACGGACTCAAATTTCCAATCAGATATAGAATCCAGAATATCTACCTCGGGTAGTGTGTTTTGCATGGGAGAAGGAGCCATGACATGGAGAAGCGATTTGCAGAAATGCATCGCCGATTCGACCATGAAAGCCGAATAAGTAACTGTTTGTGAAGCAGTGAAAGAAGCGGTTTGGCTCAAGTACTTCTTAGTGGACTTGGACGTTGTTCCGAACTTGCCCATCATAATCACTGTCCATTGTGATAATGTTGGAGCAGTTGCAAATTCAAGGGAACCGAGAGCCCACAAGGCCAACAAACACATAGAAAGAAAATACCATCTTATACGAGAAATCGTTAAGAGAGGAGATATAGAGGTGGCAAAAATAGCATCGGGTGACAACCTAGCGGATCCATTCACAAAAGGGTCTGCCTAAGAGTACATTCAAGAGACATGTGGATGGAATGAGAGTCAAGACTATTGCCAATCTGCTTTAAGTATAAGTGAGAGGAATTATTAGGTTAGTGTAGTCACGTAGAGCTACTACACTAAGACATGCATGATGTATACTAAAAAGCAGGCTTTAAGTATAAGTGGGAGATTGTTGGAGTTATACGTGAAAGTATGCTTTTACTTTGTATAACTCGTGTATCAAACACTTGTTTATGATAATAATTCTTTTATCGCATATGCTTTAGATATGATTGAATGTTGAATATTTATTGGAAATAATTCATAATAGTACTAGTTACATTGTAGTTAATGTGGTGATACCCGATCACAGAAGATAACATTAACAGTTTCCTTGTAACTAAACGTACATTTTCACGACCTAGGTGGAATTGAACAATCCGCCGTGAAAGGTCGATGTGTAAGTCTCAGATTGGTTTGTCTTGACTAAGAGATTGCACTAGCACATTTAGTATGTGTTGAAGAGGACCTACACTTAAATAGGACCGTGTGTGTTTAATGGTTACTGCTTTGATTCATGTTGGATGAGAATCATCGTGACTTCGAACTTTGTGTCTTGGGCAGTAATATTAATCATACGACGGTTGCTAAGATTTAATACGGAGAAACGCGTGCGAGTACGGCTCGTGTGATTAGTCCCCTTGGTGGGCTCAGAAGTTTTATCGTACCAAATCTTGCAAGTGAAGAATTAGTTTCTTCGGTACGGATAATAATGTTGAGCTGTCTTTACTCCAAGGTGAAATATATTAATTAATTTAGAGCTATTCAGAAGCTTAATTAATTAATGGACTTGATAATCTTAAACGCGGGAAATAATAACCGAGAGCCCATATTATCTTAATATGGATTAAAATGGATAGTGCAATATTAATTTATTAGTGGTACTAATTAATATTAATGGGCTGAATTATATTGGGGCTCAATATTGAAATTCAGAAGCCCATTGGAGGTCCAATCTTAATTCTCCTAAAGACCCCTCAAGTAGCCCATTAAGTAGTCCAATAATAATAAGGTGATTAAAATAAAAGAAAATATATTTGCTGATTTTTCTTGAGATTTTCGAAAATAAGAGATATGGAGACAGAAAAGATTTTGTTGATTTTCTTGGAAAGATATTATGGAAGATAAGTATTCTTGGAATACAAGATTATCTCATAAATTCAAGAAGATCTACATCTTGCATTCTCAATCTATAAATTTTGAAAATTGCATATATTAGGAGGGTGAGATTTTTGTGGAATATTTTTTTATGGAGAAAAGAATATATGTGATATATTCAAGATTTCTTGGAGGCCAAGAAAAAGATTTTCTCTCCCCTAAAATACACCTAAAGTTCGTTCACCCCTCTCCTATATATAGGGGATGATTATTTCATCTCCAGTTTGGCTTTTTCACAGCGTTGAAAAAAAAAATCAGCAACACTATTTTTTCTTTCTTCCTTGTTATTCTAATTACTTGAAAGCATCTCCCACCGGTGATCAAGTAAGGCGAAAGGAAAATACTTGAGAAGGTTTTTGGGTTGATAAAGCGTGATCGCGATTGTCCCGTTTATTCAAAGGCCAATTCTACAAGAGGTACGTAAGTCACATAAATTCTTGTTTATTCCGCCTAGATTTTATGTGAATTAATTCAACATGCATGATGTTAAATTTGTTGTTGGAATTATTATTTGCATTAATTAGGATTAATTCTTGCTAGTAATAATTGTATTTAAATTAGTATTTAAATTTCATCCCGAATAGATTCCGGGCACCCCTATTTTCCCAACAATTTATCCTGTGCGATGCACGGATTGAATATTATAAATTTTAAATACAAAATTATATAATGAATGAATTATAAAAAGGAGAGTTTAAATTAAATTTATTTATCCATAAATCAATTAAGATATAAGAATATTGTATATATGTGAGTATTATAATATTTAATTGTATACTAAATTCATAAAATTATTTTAACATTTAAATAACTTATATAGTCTAAATAAAAATTATTTAAATTCGATCAATCATATAGTTAAAGTCAATAGAAAATACTTAATAATAAAAATAAATATTTTAAATATGATTTTTATTATTATATGTACAATATATTTGTTAAATTAAAAATGTTCATAAGACAATTTAATTTGATATATAGTGTGTTGAAAATAGATTTAAAATAAAAAAAAAACTTAAATATTTTTTAAAACTATTGGTGCAAAGTAAAAAAAGAAAAGAAATTGGTAAAATTAATTAACTCTCTTTAGTGGAGAGTGAGAGTCACTATTGCACCATAAAACAAGTGCATTTCACTTGCTCCAATATATACAATTTTTCTCTCTCCTCACTTCTACTTTTATATTTATACTAGTACTAGTGCTAAACCCGCGATTATCGCGGAGCTGTACATAAAATTCATGATAAAATTATTAATCATTTTTTTTTAAGTTTTATATATGTTGCTACTATTATTATTTTATTTATTCAATATTTTTATTGTATTTTTTAAAATGTTAGTAAATAATAAATAATTATATTCCAAAAACAATAAACTATACATTCATGGAATTTATTATTAACCAAATGTTTACAAATTGCGAAAATCTCCCTATAAACAACATTCGTTGTATATTTGGAAGGATTTTCTTTAGAATCAAGTGATAAAATCTTCAGCCCTCTACTCGATCTAACTCTGGATACTGCAATATAAAGTTGATCATGAGTGAAAGCAGGCTTGGGAAGATACAATCCAACAGTAGAAAGCGATTGCCCTTGACTTATAGTTATTGTCATGGCAAAACACAATAGAATTGGAAACTGCCGCCTTGTAAAATTGTAACGCCCCGAACCCAATATATATTAATTATATCGAATTCAAAGTGTTATTGTGATCAAAAGTCCGAACTATAAAATTTTTGAAGGAATATAACGGAAATGAGAGATGATGAGTTTTATGCAGCGGAAGAAATGGGTAGAATAATTTTAATAAGTATCTTACACACATATATGTGTACATAAAACATAGTATCAACAGTAATGTTTTATTTAAGTGGGGAACTCCGTGTCGTCTCTATTACTGTCCTTGCTCCACGAAATCATAATCTGCAAGGGGTTAGGAAAATGGGGCGTGAGATTTGAATTCTCACGTATGGGTGATTTGCAACGTCATGGGATTGGTAAATCCGAAATATATTAAGTTATACTCATTAATAAAAATATATAATTTATTTAAGCAGTTGACATAATAATAAAAACATCATATATCATACAAATAACAAGTTCACATAATAATCAGTTGGGCACAACAGGTTTCACATCATATAATTGAAATATCACAAGTTGGTTCACGTTAAGGGGCAAAGCCCACAATCAATTTCACATATAATAAATCTATTCTCAAAACAATATAAATAATTCCCCGTGACCATGCACCTGATCTATTATCAAACATGGCCACGCACCACTTCCACAAAGTTACTCTTTTCAACTCCAACCATCAACAACCTTGATTCCGAGGGCGTCCAACGACAGCGTCCCCGGAGACCGGAAAATAATCAACAACCTTGATTCCGAGGGCGTCCAACGACAGCGTCCCCGGAGGTCGGAAATAAATACCCACATCACAACTCCGTACTTACTGACTTTCCATAAAACTGACACATCAAACTTCATAGAGAAAAATACTTGCTTGACAACAGAATTGATTCATGCTCACGTAAGGTGTTTACTCATGCAATGGTGATCGATTCACAAAACAACAAGCATTAGATATCATATATAGTTATACCACATAATTCAAACAGTTATATAATAGGGTTTACGTTTATGTTGGATTAATTGGTTTAGATTTATTTGGTCGAGTTCAGAGTATACCAGCACAACGTATTATAAGCAGATCGATCAACAGATCATCACCCACCTGTTAACTCCGGGTCCCGTGAATGATGTACAAACAGATGGTCGGAAACCTCGTGCGCGTTCCAACTAGTACCGAATCCTAGTAGGAAACCATTTGATTAAAAGTTGACCTTTGAAAACGTTCAGGAAAACTTGAGAGTTTGTGTTACGAGAATCGAGAAAGTTGTGGTCTTGTAAACTAAAAAAGGACTTGCTTAAGGGTCACACCCTATTTTGGTAAATACACCACTTCTAGAAAGGTGAGTGTATTTAGGGAGTGTATTTACTAGTATACTTGTGGTATGACTATTTGGATTACTACAAAAACAAACTTTTGATAAGTACACCCCTTTTTAAGAGGAGGTGTATTAGGGGGGTGTATTTACTAAATTTAGTGGTGTAACAGGGGGTGTATTTACTAAATTCAGTGGTGTAACAGGGGGTGTATTTACTGAATTCAGTGGTGTCCTTAATAAAGGCCCTTTAAGGAAAAAAATAAAAGTATAAGAATTTATATTTTATAAAAACCTCTTATTAAAACTTATTAATAACTTGATTTTTCTAAGAAATTTATATTATAACTAATATAGTTTATAAAAAGTATTTTTCTTTTCTAACTTTAGTAACACTTCTAAAATTGATTTGTAATACTTCTAAAACAAAAGAATTATACTATTTTCTACCTTTTTCATTTGTTTACTACATTTTGAATATTAAACGACTTATCTTTTCGTTCCTAATTCTCTAACAGTCGCACAAGGGGAAGACGAGTTTCCCTTTGTCTAAAAAAACTCAACTAATATTACTAACAACTAATTTCATCACCATATCATCAGCTAACCAAACCAAACTAATTCATCCATTCACTAATACCCTCCAACTAAAACAACAATACTAAACAGCTAAACCAACAATACTAAACAACTAATTCAACAATATTAATCAACAAACCCAATACTACCAAATCTAACAACTAACACTATATAACAATTTCAATAATACTAATACCAACAACATTAAAACTTCATCTACAAGCTCACAGGCTTCAAAACAATTAAACTAACATTCTAAACTTACAAAGTCTCAACAGGGGACTAAAAAGTGATCAATTCCTATCTCAAATACTACGGAAATTAAAGAGAAAAGACTAGCAATCTTACGAGTCCCAAACCGGGCAGCCTAACGGCGTAGTTCGGTGACTCGTCGAATAAATTTGAGCAGCCTAACGGCGTCATTTCGAATTTACCGGAAATGAAACAAGTAGCAGTGGTGTCCTTTGGTTATTACAACAGCATTCCGGTAAGAAGAAATGAACAACGATTAATTGAAGGTATTAATTGGGAGAAAAAATAATGGAAGTGAACGAAATTGGGGAAAAACAACCAAAGATAAGACTCACCCAAAGGAGGAGGGTGGTCGATCGGCTGGGAGCGGCGGCGGCTGGAGCGAGAGGCGCACGGCGGCGATGGCTGTGCAGCGGCGCTCGTCGCCGGAAGCAGGGAGGAGGAGGCGCGGCGCTTCGGTGGCTGAAGGCGGCGTTGGGCGGAACTCGTGCTGGTGAGGCGGCCGACGGTGGCTGGTTGCCGGAAAAATGAAGAGGCGTCGCGGCTGGCTGAGGCGCGACGGCGCTGGGACCGCGGCGGTGCTCGATCCACCGGAGGAGGAAGAAAGAGGAGGCGGGACGCGGCGGAGGGCGGCGTTCGGTTGCTGGGCTGAGCACGGCGGTGCTCCGCGACGACCCAGGAGGGGTGAGGCGGCGCTGGACGGCGTCGCACGGTGAGAGAGAAAGGGAGGTGAGCGGCGTGGCCGATTAATCGGAGAAGGAGGAAGAAAGACGGTGGTCGCCGGTGGTTGTAGAGAGAAGCGAGAGCAAATTTAGAGAGAGGAAGCAGAGAGTGAAATTTTAGAGAGTGAAATTTGGGAATTTTTGACTGAAGAAGAAAATCTGCGTATACGGTTTTGGCTTAGAGGGGAAGATAGGAAGAGATATTTTATTGAAATTAATTTCTTAATTAATTATTTTTAAAAGAAGGAAATATTATGTGGGTGAGATAAAATCCTTAAATTAATTTAATTCTAAAAGGAAAGTAATTTATGTGGCCAGAAACCAACCTCCTTTAATTCTGATATTTTCTTTCCCACTTGATACGGTTTAGGGATCGTTTGGTTCACGAGATTAATCCCGATTTGAAAATTAATACAGTTTTAAGATTCAATTAATATTTTATTGTATTTTAATTATTCTCAATAATTAAACGGATCGAAATCCTAATTTTTAATCTTTGAATATTTAATTTCTCGTAGTCCTTTATTCGCTTTGAAATATTCTATTCTTTCGACGAATTTAGGAATTTGTAAAAAGGTATATATTTAAATTACACAAAAGTACACAAAATAATAAAATAAAAAGAAACAAAGATAATAAAATAAAAATAAGGGTTCTAGGAAAATAAAAGGTAATAAACGGGACGGGGTATTACATCCTCACCCCCTTAACAGAATTTCGCCCCCGAAATTCATCTCCTAGGTATTGCTTAAGCATTGAGGGTATTTGGTTAGGACTTCATCCTCTATTTCCCAAATTGTTTCTTCTTTCTCGTGTCGGCTCCACTGGACTAGAACTAATGGTATCTCTTGATTCCTTAATAAGTGTAACTTCCTTCCTAGGATAGTAACTGGAACTTCTTCATAAGTCAGGTCATAACTTAAACCTAAATCTATACGACTAAAAAAAACAGGGTTTGGATCGGTTATGTACTTCCTGAGTGTAGATATGTGGAACACATCATGCACTCGTGATAACTCTGGTGGTAGTGCTAAGCGATAAGCCACATCCCCGATTCTATTCAGGATGTCAAATGGCCCATTGTATCGCGACTTTAGCTTACCTCTTTTACCAAAATGGATTAGACCTTTCATTGGTGCCACTCGGAGAAATACTTTATCGCCAATGTCGAATTGTAAATCTCTTCTCCTAGCGTCCGTATATGACTTCTGACGGTCTTGAGCCGTTTTGATTCTTCCTTTAATCTTTGTGACTATCTCAACCGATCTTTCAACTAGTTCGGGTTTGAGAACCTTTCGAATTCCGACTTCATCCCAACAAACTGGTGATCTACACCTTTTCCCGTAAAGTGCTTCGTACGGTGCCGTTTGTATTGTCGCCTGATAACTATTGTTATATGCGAACTCTACAAATGGCAAGTGGCTCTTCCAACTTCCTGCAAGATCTAGAGCGCAAGCTCTCAGCATACCTTCGAGTGTCTGGATAGTTCTTTCCGATTGTCCGTCAGTCTGCGGGTGGTATGCGGTGCTGAATTTTCAATTCAGTCCCTAAGGCTCATTGCAGACTTCCCTAGAACTTAGAGGTAAAACGGGATCTCTATCGGACACTATCGAGACTGGTACACCGTGCAGTCTAACTACCTCTGCTATGTATAGCTGGACGAGCTTGTCCAACGTATACTTCATTATAACAGGGATAGAGTGGGCAGTTTTCGTAAGTCTATCTACGATAACCTAAATGGCATCGTGATTTTTCACCGTTTTTGGAAATCCGGTGACAAAATCCATAGTGATGTTCTCCCATTTCCACTCTGGCATCTCCAGAGGATGCAACAACCCTAGAGGTCATTGGTGATCTGCACAATACTGTGTGGAAAGTTCTAGGGTTAGGATGAATTGGTACTATATCTTACTCCACTCAAAATAGTTTTGTCTAACTACTTACTCTAAAACTTCTGGTCCAAAAGGGGTGGTAAACCTTAGTGGGGAGGTTTGATTTTTGAAAGGTCCCCCATTAGTTAAAGCCAAAAATAACTTCTCGGTTTTCTTGGTCGACTAAGTTTGTTGTCGCCCTACCAAATCTGAGACTTTGAAGGTTTTCTAGTCCTCAAGCATGCAAACTTTTCTTCCTACATAGTTGCTAATTTTCCTCTACTTCAAAGTCTACTATGTATCCCATAGATAACAATCAATTGTCCTTTCTTTTTCAACTAAAGTATTCCCATAACATATAAATGTTAATCTTAACACGTAAGACTTAAGATCACATCTAGCTTACTCATTCCACAAAAGGCTCTACTTAAGCTTAAAATCTTATGTTATCCCAAAAGAAAGTAACTATGTCCATGTTTCATATTCCTTCATATGCATAAAACTAGTTCGTTTTCAATAACGTCTAGCTACTCAACTTAAGAACGTGCAGTTCAGTTTCTATTTGATGTCCATCCAAGTCTATCTCCAATCAATTCACTCGACGTTGGGTTCTCATTGTATTCCTCAAAAGTTCACTTTCACTTAAGGTCTATTCTTCTATACTCTATATTCTCAAATTTTCTTAAATTCTTAGACACAAGGGAGTGAGATGCTCTAGTACTAATCGATACATAAACAGTTGATCCAAAATTCACACTTGCTAAATTTGGAATACAACTTATCTCGTCTCATTGTCTTTAAGACTGCCTTGAGATGTTCTTCGTGTTGCTCTTTGCTCTTAGAGTACACAAGTATGTCGTCGATGAAGACGATGACGAATTGGTCCAGGTACGGATGAAACACTCTATTTATCATATCCATGAAAATTATCGGAGCGTTTGTTACTCTGAAAGGTATCACGGTGAACTCGTAATATCCATACCGAGTCCGGAATGCTGTCTTCGGGATATCCTCGCTCTTGACCTTTAGCTGGTGGTAACCAGACCTTAGATCGATCTTTGAGAATACCGTAGCATTCTTCAACTGGTCGAACAAGTCTTCTATCCTCGGAAGAGGATATTTGTTCTTAATGATCAGTTGATCGAGACCTCGGTAGTCTATGCACATACGGAAAGTTTCATCTTTCTTCTTTACGAACAACACGGGTGCTCCCCATGGTGATGCACTAGGCCTGATGAACTTCTTTTCAAGCAAGCATTGCAGTTGTTCCTTCAGTTCTTCTAATTCCTTTGGCGCCATTCGGTAGGGTACTTTAGATACTGGTGCTGCCCCAGGTATCAAGTCGATGGAGAACTCTATCTGACGATCCGGAGGTAATCCAATTAATTTCTTGGGGAACACGTCAAGATATCCATCCACAATTGACACCTTGATGCGCAACTTATCGTCTTTCTCTCCTGCTGAGATGTGGACGAGGTAAGCTTGGCATTTCTCCTTTCGTAATATTTTTGCAGCTTGGATTGCTGATAATACTCGGGTTTCCTTCTTGGTCTTGATTCCACGAAATGTGAAGCGTTGACCATTACGGGTTTCGAGGTCGAACTCTCGTTCTGCGTATTCTATTATCACTTCGTCCTTTGTTAATTAGTAAATGCCTAAGATTATGTCAAAGATTTTCATCTTAAGGATGTGAAGATCGGATTCTACTAAGTGATCGTTTAGCGTTAGGGGTAAGCCTCAAATTCGGTCCTTAATTTCCATAGTAGTTCCAGACATTTCTTAGCGTGGCCTGCTGAGGTGGCTTAGGTTCAGCCTGAGAAGGTGAGTTCTGTCCTATAGGATTCACTGATACAGGAATGGGGTTAACGCGGGGTCGTCCACGTCTACGTTCTGGTGCTATTCTAAAGGTGGTTCTGATCGGAAAAGAATAATATTTTTACGATATGTATAGGTGCGAGAAAGTTATAAAAACATAATCGGACTAACCAAAATTAACACACAACGTTCACTGAAAAACACGTGTGGTACGTAATTCACCAGCTGCGCATTGGGGCCCCAATGGTACAGTGCTCACATTCGCACAGTATTCTAGGAACTAGTAATGTGTCATTAAGTGATAATCAGATAAAATATGACAGTTAATATATAAAGCAAGTAAAACACATTGACAAGTAGTGAACACATAATAAGTATATTTATATCTAAAAAGTTTTGGTTCTACGGAGTCAGTCTCCTTACATTACGTCATAGAACACAAAAGGTTTCTAAGTAATAATTCTAACGCATCGTATCCTTGCATTAGTACGGACCACGAGCGACAAAATAGCAGGTTGGAGCTACGCTGCTATGGTCTAAGTAAAACGGTCATACGTCTGACTACTACTATATGTCAGGAAAGGGTGGCACATCTATGTTGTACGTATTTGTGACTACATCAAAAGGATAACTGTTTAAAAGGATTTGATCACTCCGACTGATCACTACTATCATACGGAAATACCCATCGTTGACTATTTCTAGGTATGTCTCCAAGTGAAATGTGGGGTCGTTGAACTGAGTCTTCTATTCTTGTCCGTTCGAGTAGTCTTACAGCGATAGGACGGAGAACAACTCAGTAACCCTTCTGGCAAAACGAATCACGACTATCAAATATGTCTCGTCTGGGGGTATTGGAGTGGCTATTGCCTTTGTACGCAGTCTCGTGAACTGGGTCATAAACACACTGACAGATTCTAAGGTTAGCTAAGTGTCTTCTAATTATCGGGATATAACTATCTTAGGTGGATTCTTATATGGAAAGGAAATTCCTAGTCAAAATTTTAGTTATTCAGAAATATAATTTAAACAATTAGAGCACATAGTTCAAATAATCATATAACATCATTTATGAAGTTTATAACTTTACACAAATATATTTATTTTTATCTTTTACTAATTATCTGCATTTCAATAGTATTATAAACGACATTTCGTGGTTCTTTCTACACCTCGTAGGTGTTGTTTCGAGTTTGCGATCTTTTGATTGAAGTTTTGTTATGAAAGTCAAGTTGTCGCAATATCACAAACTTTAAGGCAATAAAATAAGAACATACCTTCGAGGAGCTTCTGACGGTAATAGGAGACACATTTCCCTTAAAGTGATTTAATTAGTGATCTATACTTATGTGATAAGAAAATATTAATTAAAAAAAAGAATTTTGGCTTGATGAAAATAATGATTTGGGTTTTGGTCCGAAAGTTTTGAACATAAGCTCTGATACCACCTGTAACGCCCCGAACCCAATATATATTAATTATATCGAATTCAAAGTGTTATTGTGATCAAAAGTCCAAACTATAAAATTTTTGAAGGAATATAACGGAAATGAGAGATGATGAGTTTTATGCAGCGGAAGAAATTGGTAGAATAATTTTAATAAATATCTTACACACATATATGTGTACATAAAACATAGTATCAACAGTAATGTTTTATTTAAGTGGGGAACTCCGTGTCATCTCTATTACTGTCCTTGCTCCACGAAATCATAATCTGCAAGGGGTTAGGAAAATGGGGCGTGAGATTTGAATTCTCACGTATGGGTGATTTGCAACGTCATGGGATTGGTAAATCCGAAATATATTAAGTTATACTCATTAATAAAAATATATAATTTATTTAAGCAGTTGACATAATAATAAAAACATCATATATCATACAAATAACAAGTTCACATAATAATCAGTTGGGCACAACAGGTTTCACATCATATAATTGAAATATCACAAGTTGGTTCACGTTAAGGGGCAAAGCCCACAATCAATTTCACATATAATAAATCTCTTCTCAAAACAATATAAATAATTCCCCGTGACCATGCACCTGATCTATTATCAAACATGGCCACGCACCAATTCCACAAAGTTACTCTTTTCAACTCCAACCATCAACAACCTTGATTCCGAGGGCGTCCAACGACAGCGTCCCCGGAGACCGGAAAATAATCAACAACCTTGATTCCGAGGGCGTCCAACGACAGCGTCCCCGGAGGTCGGAAATAAATACCCACATCACAACTCCGTACTTACTGACTTTCCATAAAACTGACACATCAAACTTCACAGAGAAAAATACTTGCTTGACAACAGAATTGATTCATGCTCACGTAAGGTGTTTACTCATGCAATGGTGATCGATTCACAAAACAACAGGCATTAGATATCATATATAGTTATACCACATAATTCAAACAGTTATATAATAGGGTTTACGTTTATGTTGGATTAATTGGTTTAGATTTATTTGGTCGAGTTCAGAGTATACCAGCACAACGTATTATAAGCAGATCGATCAACAGATCATCACCCACCTGTTAACTCCGGGTCCCGTGAATGATGTACAAACAGATGGTCGGAAACCTCGTGCGCGTTCCAACTAGTACCGAATCCTAGTAGGAAACCATTTGATTAAAAGTTGACCTTTGAAAACGTTTAGGAAAACTTGAGAGTTTGTATTACGAGAATCGAGAAAGTTGTGGTCTTGTAAACTAAAAAAGGACTTGCTTAAGGGTCACACCCTATTTTGGTAAATACACCACTTCTAGAAAGGTGAGTGTATTTAGGGAGTGTATTTACTAGTATACTTGTGGTATGACTATTTGGATTACTACAAAAACAAACTTTTGATAAGTACACCCCTTTTTAAGAGGAGGTGTATTAGGGGGGTGTATTTACTAAATTTAGTGGTGTAACAGGGGGGTGTATTTACTGAATTCAGTGGTGTCCTTAATAAAGGCCCTTTAAGGAAAAAAATAAAAGTATAAGAATTTATATTTTATAAAAACCTCTTATTAAAACTTATTAATAACTTGATTTTTCTAAGAAATTTATATTATAACTAATATAGTTTATAAAAAGTATTTTTCTTTTCTAACTTTAGTAACACTTCTAAAATTGATTTGTAATACTTCTAAAACAAAAGAATTATACTATTTTCTACCTTTTTCATTTGTTTACTACATTTTGAATATTAAACGACTTATCTTTTCGTTCCTAATTCTCTAACAGTCGCACAAGGGGAAGACGAGTTTCCCTTTGTCTCCAAAAACTCAACTAATATTACTAACAACTAATTTCATCACCATATCATCAGCTAACCAAACCAAACTAATTCATCCATTCACTATTACCCTCCAACTAAAACAACAATACTAAACAGCTAAACCAACAATACTAAACAACTAATTCAACAATATTAATCAACAAACCCAATACTACCAAATCTAACAACTAACACTATATAACAATTTCAATAATACTAATACCAACAACATTAAAACTTCATCTACAAGCTCACAGGCTTCAAAACAATTAAACTAACATTCTAAACTTACAAAGTCTCAACAGGGGACTAAAAAGTGATCAATTCCTATCTCAAACACTACGGAAATTAAAGAGAAAAGACTAGCAATCTTACGAGTCCCAAACCGGGCAGCCTAACAAGTTCGAAAGGTGACTCGTCGAATAAATTTGAGCAGCCTAACGGCGTCATTTTGAATTTACCGGAAATGAAACAAGTAGCAGTGGTGTCCTTTGGTCATTACAACAGCATTCCGGTAAGAAGAAATGAACAACGATTAATTGAAGGTATTAATTGGGAGAAAAATAATGGAAGTGAACGAAATTGGGGAAAAACAACCAAAGATAAGACTCACCCAAAGGAGGAGGGTGGTCGATCGGCTGGGAGCGGCGGCGGCTGGAGCGAGAGGCGCACGGCGGCGATGGCTGTGCAGCGGCGCTCGTCGCCGGAAGCAGGGAGGAGGAGGCGCGGCGCTTCGGTGGCTGAAGGCGGCGTCGGGCGGAACTCGTGCTGGTGAGGCGGCCGACGGTGGCTGGTTGCCGGAAAAATGAAGAGGCGTCGCGGCTGGCTGAGGCGCGACGGCGCTGGGACCGCGGCGGTGCTCGATCCACCGGAGGAGGAAGAAAGAGGAGGCGGGACGCGGCGGAGGGCGGCGTTCGGTTGCTGGGCTGAGCACGGCGGCGCTCCGCGACGGCCCAGGAGGGGTGAGGCGGCGCTGGACGGCGTCGCACGGTGAGAGAGAGATGGAGGTGAGCGGTGTGGCCGATTGATCGGAGAAGGAGGAAGAAAAACGGTGGTCGCCGGTGGTTGTAGAGAGAAGCGAGAGCAAATTTAGAGAGAGGAAGCAGAGAGTGAAATTTGGGAATTTTTGACTGAAGAAGAAAATCCGCGTATACGGTTTTGGCTTAGAGGGGAAGATAGGAAGATATATTTTATTGAAATTAATTTCTTAATTAATTATTTTTAAAAGAAGGAAATATTATGTGGGTGAGATAAAATCCTTAAATTAATTTAATTCTAAAAGGAAAGTAATTTATGTGGCCAGAAACCAACCCCCTTTAATTCTGATATTTTCTTTCCCACTTGATACGGTTTAGGGATCGTTTGGTTCACGAGATTAATCCCGATTTGAAAATTAATACAGTTTTAAGATTCAATTAATATTTTATTGTATTTTAATTATTCTCAATAAATTAAACGGATCGAAATCCTAATTTTTAATCTTTGAATATTTAATTTCTCGTAGTCCTTTATTCGCTTTGAAAGATTCGATTCTTTCGACGAATTTAGGAATTTGTAAAAAGGTATATATTTAAATTACACAAAAGCACACAAAATAATAAAATAAAAAGAAACAAAGATAATAAAATAAAAATAAGGGTTCTAGGAAAATAAAAGGTAATAAACGGGACGGGGTATTACAAAAATTCACCTGCATTGTAGTATCAGAATTTGTCAATGTCATTCTTGGGATGAAAACTTATTTCCAATATTCCTTCCGGATATTATTTCAGCCTCGAGAATGTGGTTGCCAAGTTTGGTGACGATCAATCTTGTCCCACTGCACAAACCGGATTTGTGATCAATATTTATTAGTAATACTCTAGGCACTCCTTCTTTTAAGATCAGACAGTGATTTGGCATTCCGAAACACCTAACAGAACTAAAAAAATTCAACTATAACCATTTGTCCATTACCTCCTTCTCAAAATTCAGAGGCACAAACACTGTCTGAGCTCAAGTATACTTTAGTATCACCAGGAATCATAGATAGAATCTTATCATTTATAGACTCCACATCTCGATGAGTAGGTGCAAGTATTGCTCTACCCTCAAAGTATTTATGTGTCCTAAATAATTTCGATTATAGATGCAACCGGATCAACAACATCATAGATCAAATTATCTTTCGGAATCTCAATCTCAGCAACACCATCTTGCCTATTTCCAATTTTCCATCACCAGCATCCAAAATCCACCTCGAGAGGTTAACAATATCATCATTATTTGAGGACCTATTTGGATCAGAACTTTGTAATCTCATGTTCTTCGTCAATCTTAAAACCTTAAAATTGAAAACAAATGAGATGTATTTAGTTTTTCAATAATTATTTCTTTAAAAAAAATATTATTATTTAATAAAAGATGCATAAAATACCTTGCAATGATCCCACAAATATGAAGCATTGATAATTGAGTGCACAATATCCTCTCGACTTCCTTTTGGTATAACATGAAATATATGTCTAAAATCTCTTCCAAGCAAAACGATTTTACCACCAAAAGGCATATCGTTCATAGTTCCATCTGGAGATCTAATAATATCCCTTAAGCTTCTATCCAAAGCTTCAAAGCTAAATTTGTTAATCATTGGCGCTTCATCCCATATAATAAACTTTATCTTCAATAATAGTTCGGACAAATGTGTCCCAGACTTTATGTTACACGTGGAGGTCTCATCAATATTGAGTGGTATAACAAATATCGAATGAGCAGTACGTCTGCCGGGTAGAAGTAGAGATGTTATTCTACTTGATGCAATATTAAGAACAATATTGTCTTCAGAACGTATTGCTATGGAGATCATTCTCCAAATAAATGTCTTCCTAGTTCCACCATATCCGTATAAAAAGAAGACTCTTCCTTCTTGCAACCAAACAACTTCAAGTATTTCACTAACCACAAGTTTTTGTTCTTGCGTTAGAGTTGAACTTAACTTGTCATATTCTTCTCCTTGTTCAGACATGCCGTAATTCAATTCTTAGCGAATGAGTTTATTTATTAAATTATTCTCAAACTCAAAATCTGGTACTTGCATTGATGCAAATCTACTCAAAGTTGATCCATTCATCTACAGTAGCTTCTCAATTTCAATTAAAGATAAGTTTTTCAACTCTTCACTGCTAAGTTGTAAATCTACAAAAAGAAAATTAGAAAAAAATATAATTGTAAAATATTTTAACAACCTAAATGAAATAAGTTTTTTAAATAATATTATACCTGAAATATTCAATGTTCGCCTTCTTTTATAGAGTATATATCTGTCATACACTCTCACGTCTTTTCGAATACGGTTTCTAGAGAGTTCATTGAATATGACATGATAAGAATAGCGAATAAGTTTCTTACGTAATGAGTGCTTGCCTAATAACTTGTCTCTGTTATCCCATCAATGTACTCACGATCATCATCCTACAATGTCATTGAATAGCAATCATCCTTAAAGGTATCATACACAGTATCACCAATGGTTCGTATCATCTCGTAAGATGTTGATCCCTTACTATAAGGTAATAAGAGATATAAATAATACTCTTCACCAGCCCTCGGTTGAACACTGTATAATCTTCCCAAAGAAAATCTATTGCTATTTTTTTTCCACTGGTATTTTTTTCTATCTCAAACATACATCTTTGGAAATTCCACATAAGTCAGCTTCTTTGCATCCTCATCATCGGTTTTATTTTTATCCATCCACGCCAAAACATTGATTTGCCTGAAGATAGTCTTTCGAGTACATCATCAATGTAATCCTCATCTTGAAAAATAACTTTCTGCTGATTAGGAAGATGGAAATCCAATCTCATAACTGGTGGATACTTATAATGTACATCAAACTGAAGAGTTCTCCACACTGCCTCACACGGAGATGTGTATCTGCAGTCTACGAAATTTTTCACTCCGTCCTTTGGTTTTGATTCTCGATTAGTGGCCTCTTCCTTCTCCACAATAGCAGTAATCCTATCAGCTCCTTTATTGATATACTTGAACAAATAGTTCATGGATTTATGCTTATTACACCACTAAACATTTATAGGACCTTGATACCTTCGAAACAGGATTGGACTATAAGGAACCACAAAACGATTATCCAAATGAACAATTTCTTTATCAACAGTGACCCCCATATTCATCCTTTTGTACAGTGGGAAATCTTTATCATCAACAAATGTAAACTCAATATAACTCTTTGGGAAGTTCTTTGAGCAACCATTTCTTCAGCAACAACACCTCTCCGTTTTTTACCTAAAAAAGTCATGAATATTTAGTAAATTATATGTATATTTGGACAAAAAAAATATTATATTTATATATTAAAAAAAATAGTGCAACATTAAAGATAAAAAAAAAAATATCATGGCTAGAAGAGTTTTCTCCAATTTATTTTTTAGAGAAAGATTGAATATTTTCCTCGTATTCAAAATGTAGTTCTTGTGTTAAAGATGATATAAAACTCATAGATATCTGATTATGAGGTGTCTGAGTATTATCCTGAACATCAGTAATTGAGGTATTTCCTCTATCTGAAAATAAATAATTTTTAAAAATTGAATGCAAATATATATATATATATATATATATATATATATATTAATAATATTACTTAAATTACTATATTAAATAATTAAATTTAAACTTACAAACCTTAATATGCAAAATGTGTATTTGGTGTGTATGTAAGTAGATATATCTTTGTAGTACCACCGGAACAATTTCGAATTGATATCACTGTAAAATAAAAATATTAGTATAATTAATTTTTCTCTTTTAATTTTATCTATTTTTCATGGAATACTTACAATTTGTCATATCAGCGAGTGCATTATGAACAATTGAATTAGATTATTCAGCTTCTGAAAACAAAAAGTACAATACATAAACACATAAAAATATGTAATATAAAATCATATAAGAGTATTAAGCTTTCATAATTAATGGAATAAACAAAATAAGTGACGAAACCTCCAGTAGAGCTTTCCCGTGTTTGTTGAAGCAGTTCATTAACCGGACGCGATAACATTGGATTTGCAGCAGCTTCCAATATTTGATATTGATTCATGTACAAAAAATTAATAAAACTAAATACATGAAAATTTAAAATAAAAAATAGAATATGTAAATAATACAGGTTAGAAAACTAACCGTTTGTTAGTATTGACGACAACGATGTATCTTCCAATTCTTGTTGAGATATAAAATTATCTAACAATAAAAAAATAATTAAATTAAAGTTTTTTTTAAAAGGATTAAAACACATTATATCATTACATACTAAACACGAATAATATTGAAACATGATACACCATAAAAAATTGAACCTGGCAAAATTCTTTGACGTTTATCTGAAAGGATATTTTTCTCAACAATCTTGCACCTTACACTTTAACGCTTTGAAATTAGGATCTTAAAAATAAAATATTAAAAATATATTAATACAAAAATATATTAAGTACATAATATAAATATATGTACATTTAATAATTGTGATATATCTAACCATCATTCAAAACACCACGCTTTCCACAAATCACAGATCTCCTCATCATTCTAGCATGCTTAGTACAAATTTCTGCAAAGAAAATAAAATAAAAGTAGATAGAATTTAATAAAATATATAATATTATTTCTAAATAAATATATTTAAACATATTCAAATAAATAAAATTTTAAAAAATATAAATCTATAATTTAAGAACGAAATAAATAACGCACCTTTGTGAATACTTCTTGCATTTTCTTTATCCATTGCAATGTAGAGAAAACTATAAGATAAATAATCAATCTGCAAAAAAAATAAAAATAAATAAATTGTACAACCTCATAAAACTATTTATTGAAATTAATGGTACAGAATATGCATTTTAACATAATATAATCATGTTAACATAATTTGAATTTCATGTTGTGAATAAATTTAATAATTAAAATAATATGTATAATCAAATATAAGCTATGTTAAATAATTAGTTTATATAAATAATGGCAAAGTATAGAGTGAAACAGGTTTATACATGAATCACTGAATGATATTAGTTGTTTTCATTAAAGAGTATTAGTTGTATTTACTGAAAAATATTACTGATTTACACTAAAGAGTCTTAGTTGTTTAGTGAAAATGAACTAAGACTCTTTAGAGTAAACCAATGATACTCTTCAGTAAAAACAACTAATATTCTTCAGTAAAAACAACTAATACCCTTCAATGATTCATAATAAACCAATTTCACTCTATACATACTCATAAATAATATAATCTGGTTTTATTTCCAAACACTAAGCAGTATATAAAAATATAATATGATAGATATTTTAAAATAAGAAATACATTATACAATGTTCTGTTTTGCCATATTGTTGTTCGACAATAACAAATACTTTAAATTTTTAATATAAATTTGAACATTAACCAGATACATTATTCTAATTATTCATGAAATTAAAATACACACACACGTTGTATATTAGTATATGTAAAAAAAATGATATTTTAAATGTTTTTATTTCTAATATATTAAGTTTACACATATTATTTTAACTATAAAATTAAATAGAGATCATGTAGTCATGGATAAGATACATTCATCCATTAATATTTATTCATGTTGAGAATAAATTTAATAATTAAAAAAATATGCAGAATCAAATAAAAGCTATGTTTAAAACGTACCATTAGAAATCTTAACATCAAAATTTTGCATAGTAGAATTTCTTGTGAACATGGATAGATGTCGTCTAAAAAGTTTTAAATGATAATATAAAACCACAAAATATATTTATAGGAGATGATAGAGAATATGTATTTTAAGATAATATAATCATGTTAACATAATTCGAATTTCATGTTGTGAACAAAAAAAAAAGTATACAGATGGGCAATATATTTCACAATATTATTATTAATAGTAATTTGAAAAAATATATTTACATTTAATAATGATAATATAAATAGATAAAATTAATCTGGAAATGATCGCATGCCCACCTGTGTGCATAATATTATATACCCACCGTGAATGTATTAATGACACATAAGCAAGGGGTCCACTATTATTTTAATTAATCGTTTACATCTGCTTATGTGTTATTAACACATTCGCGGTGGGTATATAATTTGTCCCCACCGGTGGACATGTGATCAATTCCAAAAATTAATAATACTAATTAATTTAATCAAGATTGCCAATGGTTTAGACAATGGTTATAAAACATGAATTAATCTATAAAATTTAGTTTTTAAAATACACACGTTGATTATTAGTATATGTAAAAATAATATTTTAAAAATTTTAACTTCTAATACACTAAGTTTACCATTTTATTTTAACTGTAAAATTAAATAGAAATTTAATGGTGGAGATGGCGTTGGGAATGTGTTTTAATTGAAGTGATGGATAACCACATATAAATATGTATCCTGATCGAAAAAGTGAATAGTTATTTAATTGAAGTAATGAAACAATTTTATTAAGTATTGTTTCATAAAAGAAGTGCAAATAAAGTTCAATAATAAGTAGGAGTTAAAATTTTATCTGGTTACTGTTGGACACAATTTTTAATGAAAATTGGTATTTTATTGAAAAAGTGAATCAAGTAGATAAAGTAAGAGTATTGTGGTGGGTATTGTGGAGTCCATTTTTTGTTTGTGAGTGTAGTTTATTTCCAAAAAAGGAATGGGTAAAAATTTGGTGGACGGACCAAAAAGGAAAGCGGGTAAAAATTTGGTGGACGGAAGGAGTATATGTTAAGTTAATCTATTATATGAAAACATTTTTTTTTTATATAAGATACCCACTAACAAAAAATTTAGGATTTAGGAATGTGGGATACACACATAAAATATTAGACAATGTCAAAACATATAAATTAAATCTAAAAAATAAATAATCAATATTTACCCCAAAACTAATCAATAAAATCGAAATTTTATTATTCAAATACATAACCCAAATAATTTGTCCTAGTTTATGTATTGGATTTTTTTTAAGATATCCATCTTCCAAATATCAAGGAATGTGGATTACACACAATATAAGTTCATCTAATGTAATATACGAATTGAATATGATAAGTTGCATCTATAATTTATACAAATTCTTAGATACATTAAGTATTTATATGAATTCTAAGATATATTAAGTATTATTTCATAAAAGAAGTAATTAAATAAAGTTCAATAATAAGTAGGAGTCAAATAAATAAGTTAATATATATGTTAAGTTAATGTATTATATAAAAACGAAATCTTTTTTTTTTAAGATACCACTAACCAAAAAATTTAGAATTTAGGAATGTGGGATAATATAAAATTATTGACTAAATTATCATATAAAATTAGTCAACTTTTCCTAATTTATTTAAATTAAAATTTAAAATTAATTAAATAAGTAAAGTTTATAATTAGTATAAATTTGTATATTGTTCCTAATATAATTATTTCAAGTCTAATCTTTCAAAAAAAAAAAAAAAGATAAATTTGGACAATATATAAGATAAGGTTCATTAAAATACATGCTTAATAAAGAGTCAAATATTCTAATATAACATTAATTTCAATTTACATGGACTTAATTATCATATTAAATTAGTCAACATTTCCTAATATAATTAACTTTTTACCAATAATTTTAAAATTGATGTAAATAAGTAAAATATATAAAGATCAATTTATTTATGTATATACAAAATTCATACGTGATTAGAAGCAATCTCTTTTTTTTAAAAGATATCAAACATAGAATATATGAGACCAAGTCAAAAATAAATTTAAAAAGAGTAAAAAATTTCCTAAAATTTTGAACGATTTTTCACATCTTCGAAACAAAAAATTTGAACTATTTTTCACATCTTCAAAATAAAAAAAAAATATTAATCATTAACAATAATTAATATCAACATATAAATTATTATTTATAGACATTCAAATAAACAAAGAAATTATTATTTATAGAATAATATTTAATATACATTGAATTTTAAATTATACATTAACATAGAATTGTAATTACATAAGGAATACTATTAGAATTGTAAATAATATATTGAATTGTAAGTAATTATTATTAAAAAAAAAATTATATAATTAGTATAAATATATATATATATATATATATATATATTGTTCCTAATATAATTATTTCAGATCTAATATTTCAAAATAATATGATAAAATGTGTTAAGTTAATTTCTCTGCGTATAAGTCAAATATTAATCATACGAATATTCAATAGATATGTTAAGCACATGTGCTATAAAATCGTTCCTAAATACTATTATATATAATTTTTTTAATAAAAGATATTTACCATTCAAAAATTAAGGAATATGAGATATATACTTACAAACATAGAATATATGAGATCAAGTCAAAAATCTAAAAATTTGAATTATTCTTCATCATCTTAGAATAAAAATAAATAAATTATTATTTATAGAATAATATTTAATATACATTGAATTTTAAATTATACATAACATAGAATTGCAATTACATAAAGAATATTATTTATAGAATTGTAAATAATACATTGAATTGTAAGTAATACATTACAATGTTAAAAAAAAATCTAATTTTTAACATATAATCAATGATTCTTCATCTTCACAATAAAATTGATCTTCCACTTCATCTTCATATGAAAAATTGATCATCCACTTCATCTTCATTGTTGTTGTTCAATCCTAAAAAAATTATAAAAATCACACAATAATCATTTTCATACGAATAAAATAAAATAATAATTAATAAAAAATAAAGAAACAACATAATTAATAAATAGAGTAAATACCTTTAAACACGTAGAGATTTGTATTCATCCAAATCACAAAAAAAAAAGTGAGTTTAAGGAAAGGATCATCGGTAGAAGAGATTAGACAAAATATGAAGATTAAATTCGTACAACAAAACTATAAAAAACATAAAATAAGACATAAATACCTTAAAATTAAGATCCTGCAAAAAAGAAATATGAAGATTGAATATATAGAGATGAAGATCCTGCAAGAAAAAATAAATTATGAAGATTAAGACGAAAGGAGAATCAATATAGAACTTCGTAGCAAAGTTGAAAAAATAAAAAAGAAGAAAGAAACGAATTAAAAACTATCAAATGTATGATGAGAATATGCAAGACATAAAATCGTGGGTTATGCATCGAAATATTTTTTAGAGAATTGGATGATTTCTTTGGAGAGATTATGGTAATTGATTTTTGGTTGTGTGAGATAGATGATATATATAGAGGAGATGTAAAAAAATTAACGGTCAAGAATAGATTAGATATTAAGATTCAATGGGTGAGAATAGTTTTTAAAGTCAATGAATTGGGTGAATGAGAGGAGAGTATTTTCAAAATAGAGGTTTAAGAGCTTGCCACATATGCTTCCAAAACTTTGTCTTTATAGTATATTAAGATTTCCACCCGTGCGATGCACGGCTTATAATTTATTACATAAATATACAATTTACATTAAAATTCTTTATAATTATTTAATTACTTAATATATGACGTAACTTTAAAGTAGATAATATACCTCCGGTCCTAAACTACAGAAGAGAGGACGTACATATTAAAAAAGTGGAGGAATAAGAGAGTTTCTTTGTAAACCTTTGTATAAAGTAAAAAAAAAAAAAAGTGTTGAATGGTGCATGTATTGACCAACTCAAAAATAATAAAATTTTGTGTAAAAATTGAGCACACCGTGAAGTTGGAACGGAAAATAAAGTATGGATTTTATTTTAAAATGAAGTTATTAAGGGTGTGTTTTTTAAAAATTATAAATACTTATTAATTTCATCAATAAATATTTTTTTCTCATAATCATTAAATTAAATCACTTCTAAAAAAATTGGAAACACACCCTAAGTATTAACATCAACAAAAAAAAAAAAAAACCGTATTGCAATTCGAGAATCCAACTTTCTATTTTTGCAGGGCAAGTACCGAACTATTAAATTGTTGCAAAAAAAAAAAAAAAAGACTTCGGCCAATTGTAAGGACAAATATGGGGAGAAAATTTTTTTTTTTTGGTCCATAACTTATCCAGTGTCCCGTTGTTGTCGCGAAAAATTTAACAATTCCAATTATATTCTCTAACTTATTTGATAATCCAATTTTAGTCTTAATTTTGCTGGAAAAAAATACAACGTTGGTTTGAATCACATAAAAGTCACATGTCGTCTGAATTTACGGATTTTTTGATGACTTTGCTTTTAAATTAATTTCTATTTTTAAAATTAGTATTTCAAATTTTTGTTATAGAATTTAAATTTATGTGAATGACTTTTCATCTTTTTAATGATTAAAATAAAAGAAAAAATCAATTAAAAATATATACATGTACTCCATGTCAGCATTGACTTGGTCGGAGTTTTTCGAGAAATATTTTCCTACTCCCCCGCAAGAGTACGGGATCGTCGTAGTAGTGAAAGTAGACTTGGACCAAGTAGTTATCGAACCCAAAGGATTTAGGAATGCAGTGGATCCCCAAAGTTGTGCGTCGGCATGGTACTATAGTGACGAGAAAGTTCACATATGAAAATTAAACTAGGCAAAAATTAAATCTAAAAAGCAATTAAAACAATTAAACTAACTTTCAGTTAAGAAAGTGCAAGAGAGAGAAATGCTTCGAGTGTCTTCACAATATAATCCACTAGTGTGTGTGACAAATTCACAACCTATCACTGCCTTTTTCTAGATGTTTGCTAAGAGCGATCACAAAAGTGTGTAGACCAATCCCTTTTGAGGTCTAGGTGAACAACGTGGACTAACTAGCAATTCCTAATTATGCCCCATAAGCTCCTAAGATCGTGAATATCTAAAAACACGCGATGCATCTCTAGAATTTCCCCTTCACTAAGTACCCGAATTATCAAATTAAGATACCTAATGTCTAATGATGGGGGATCTAGCAACCGACCCCCTCTCGGGCAACCGATTACTATTTAACTCAAATTAATTACCCAAAGCTTTCACCTAAATACCAATCATGCATACCCAACTCTCGTTGCAATACACAAAATTAAATACCTAAGCTAATCAAATCAACTAATTAATTGAGACATACAAAGCCCATCAATAGAAACATTCACATCAAGAAATAAGCATAATCAAAGCTATAAATCCATCAACACACTAATTTCATACATTGATTCAACACTCAAAGCAAAGAAAATTAGCCCATGGCTAATTAGCTAAAATAACACATAAAAATGAAATTACTCATTAAAACTTGAAATAAAAGAAAGATATCACCTCAAATGATCTTCAAAAGCATAAATCCTTACAAAAAATTGAAATTACCACTAATTCTAATCTAAGAAAACATTAAAAATCATCTAATGGGTGAAGGAGTGTGTGTGGGGAGAGGGGCTCTCCCCAATAGAATGCCCTAGAAAATATATGTGCCCCCCTAAGGGGTGTATGGTATTGTGTTCTCCCTAAAATCTGAGAAATTAGGGTATTTATAGTGTAGGAGTAGGGCTTGAGACGAGTGGGTCGAAAATGGGCAAGATTCGGACCTTGCACGACCCGGGTGGTCGTGCAAAAACTGCACGAGCGTGCACCTTCATGAAAAGTGCGTAGCTTCAAATTTTTGGGGTTGCACGACCTGGGCAATGTGGTCGAGTAGATTTGCACGAGGTATTTGAGATGAAACACGCTTTTCTACTCATGACAAAGTTGCTGATATATTTTCTTTCATGGTTTTTTTAACTTGCCTTTCTCGCGTGGGACCCAGCTCCCTTTCCTCTCAGCTGCACGTGGGTATGTGCCCAAAAGGCGGGCCCCGGTTTATCTTCTTCGTTTCTCAATCTGCACGGCTTCTTCAATTTCCGGCCACGAGTTTTCCGATTTCGGTGCTTGCAAACTTCAGTTTTCCGGCGAGAACTCCATTGATTCCGGCCAAGCCTTCTTGTGATGCTGTGAACTCCGGCGACGAACAGGTCTCTCTTTTCATTTCCGGCGACCTTCAATTCCGGTGAGGGCTGCGAAGCTTTCCCGGCGTGAGTGGCTCGAATTCTGGCGTCTAAATAACAGCTTTCCAGCGTGAAATTTCTCCCGACGAAGCTTTCATGGTTGCCAAGAACCATGTTTCTCTCTCTTCACAACAAGAATGGAGGCTGGGTTTCCAATTTTTTAAAAGCCATGTTTGACCTTTCCTTTCTTAGAAATGGTGGACCCGCATGTATAAAGACATCCCTTTGCTTTCCAATATCACGTGAGATGCTGCTTCTTTATCTTCACTTCAACTTATAACATAAATGGGCCTCTTCAATGTAAATGGGCCGAAAACAATTAGCCTTCAAATGGGCTGCCAAACATGGGCTTGAATTTAATTGATTTGGGCCGAAAACTTTGGATTAAAAATGGAGCCCAATTCGCTTTCTTTCTCGATTTTTCTCCTCGCTCGACCTCACAAAATTATAGGCTTGTATTTTCTTCTAAAAATCATTCAATTTCCTGCAAAAATAACAAAAATGCCTTTCTCGACAATTAAGCACAAATGGTCAAATTAATGTAAATAAATGCAAGAAATCCAATTAAATTTGGCAAAAATAGTACACGAATTTCAAGCAATTTTCACACTAATCACCCCCCAAACTTAAAGTGTTGCTCGTCCCCGAGCAACGAAAGAGATAAACAAGTGGGAGGATTGCGAGAAATGAGTGTCAAAAAGAATAAATAGCAATTATCAAGTTCCTTCAATCTAGTCAAGCTTTTAAGTACAAAAATTAACTAGCAAGTTCACAAGTCATGTTCAAATCAATGCAAGATTCAAGTGCCCAATCCACAATTTCCTCTCGAGTAAGTGTTTCACTCATCACTCAAAGTGTATCAAGGAATGTATGCACTCAACAATCAATTCACACAAATGCACTACCATAGGCTTGCCAATCATCTAAGTTCTCCACCACTTGCTAAGTGATCAATCAAAGAATCAATGAGGACTTTGCATTTGGTTGTAATGTTGGGCTCTTTGGTTAAGGTGGGGAAAATTTGGATAAAGTGACTCGTAAACTAGTGGAGCGAGAGGTCAAAGACGCCTAGGAACATCTCTACACTCTCAAAGAAAAAATTGCAAGTGATCAAGTTGCAACTCAAATTTCCAAACTCCAACAATTTACTAGTTCTCATTTTTCAAGCACATTCTTCACCATCAACCATCAAACACCTCTTTTGAACTTGTAACTCTACCAAATTCTTGTACACAAGAGAGTTTTCTTTTCAATTTTTTCTTCTTTTCACAAATCAACTCAATCTTTTCTTGTACAATTTTTTTTTCTCATCTTTTTCTCTTTTTCACTCATTTCACTCTCACACAAACTTATCCACCAAATTCACATTGAAGCACAATTCAACCTCACTACCCTCATTCAAGCTCCACTAGCTCATAGGAAAAATTAGGCTCACAAAAGGATAATTTGGCTAAATTTGTAGGTTGCCAAGAAAAAATGGGTCAATAGGCTCAAAGGGGCTAACTACGAAAAAATTTCATTTGGTATGGAAAATTTGGCTAAGTGACTATTCAAATCAAAGATGGCCTCATATCACTTTCAAAGATTTAACACTTAATGTAGCCTCAAACAAGACAATTGACAAGTTCTAGAGCACACAAGCATGAACGACACTCACAAGAAAGAAATTAGACCAAAATATATGAAAGTCTAAAGGCTCTAAAGCTCACGGGCTTGTCTAATCATAGATCGAGCACAAAATCAAGCATAATCGTCACATGAACAAGTAAACAAGCAAGTCTCAATCAATACCATCAAGCTCAACTAAATCTCAAAAACCAAACAATCACCATCTATTGATTTTCCGACACCAAGCCACACAATCTTAACTCCAAAAAAAATATACTCAAAGATTTTCAATAAGCCCACAATTAAGCACAAATTTTTTCAAAATTTAGCGAAGTAAGTTAGTGCAAATGGAATTGTAAAACGAACATACCCCCAAACTTTTTCATTGTTAAGCAATTAAAAGTTTGGGAAAATAGTGCCACAATGAGATTTGCAACCAACTACTCACCAAGCAATTCACCACATTGAGCAAGCCATTCAAAAATTCGACAAATAAACTCACAAAACCCCTTATAAAGCAATTCACCCCCAAATTCTCAACACGTATATTAAGTACTCGAATAAGCAAAACTCCACAAAAATTGAGGCGTGCGCCTGTGCAATGTACTAGTGAAGCCTCACGTGCGCCGGTGCAATGTAAAATATGAAAATCAAAACAAATAAACCCCCCCAAACTTAGACATTGCTAAGCAATTCTAAGTTTGGGGCATATTACCTCCAATTGGCACCAAGCACGATCTTCTTCTTCAAGTCACGAGCACCTCTCGTTAAGCTCCTTGAGTATGCTCACCTTTCCTATCAAGCGCATCTCTTGAAAACATCACACCCTCAAATCTTCATATCAAGACAAAACTCATGTACAAGTATATATTATCAATTAAATCCAAGATTCTCAACAAAATAATTACCAATAAGCTCTAATCGAATGGGGGTGTATCGGTGCAATTCAAAAAATTATGCATGAAAAAACTAACACCCCCCAAACTTAGACTTTGCATAGCGTGTCTAAGTTTAGGTAAAGGTGTTTGTACCTCAAGCTTCATTCAAGCACATGTCTTTCCATAGAGCTCGAAATCCTCACCGAGCCTCAACACACGACCCCAACACCTAGACAAAACAAAAACAAAAGCAAAATTAAAAGAATAATGCAAAAATAAAAGAAAGCAAGTAAAAATGGGTTGCCTCCCATTTAGCGCTATTTTTAACGTCCTATGCCGGACGGAACTCTACGAGTTCAAGGGTCTATGACTTTGAGCTCATGTACTACTCCCTTCTCACAAGGCGAGTAGTAATGCTTTACACGATGACCATTGACCTTAAATTCTTCACCCTTTTCATTCTCTAAATCCAAGAAACCCGATGGGTATACTTTCTTCACACGAAATGGTCCACTCCATCTTGATTTCAATTTCCCGGGAAATATACTCAAACGTGAGTTGTACAATAGGACTTCATCCCCTTCGGTAAAAATTCTCTTAGAGATTCGAGCGTCATGCCACCTCTTTGTCTTATCCTTGAAAAGTTGAGAACTTTCATATGCATTTTCCCGAAATTCTTGAAGCTCATGAAGTTGAAGAATCCTCTTTTCACCACTCAAAACACTATCAAAATTCATCTTCTTTGTGGCCCAAAATGCACGATGCTCCAATTCCACCGGTAAGTGGCATGCTTTGCCAAACACTAATTTAAAAGGCGACATTTGAAGTGGTGTTTTGTAGGCGGTTCGATAGGCCCATAGAGCATCATTTAGCTTCTTTGACCAATCCTTCCTTGTTGAGTTGACCGTTCTTTCAAGAATCTTCTTCACTTGCCTATTAGACACCTCGGCTAGCCCATTTGTTTGTGGATGATACGGAGTAGCCACCTTATGATTTACCCCATAACTTGCCAACAACTTGTCAAGGAGTTTGTTCACGAAATGGCTTCCTCCATCACTTATCAACACTCTTGGCACTCCAAATCGAGAAAAAATGTGACTCTTCAAGAAATCAATCACTGTTTTTGAATCATTTGTTCGAGTGGCTACGGCCTCGATCCATTTCGACACATAGTCAACGGCCAACAAGATGTACTCATTTCCATAAGATGACGGAAACGGTCCCATAAAATCTATTCCCCAAACATCAAACACTTCCACTTCTAGAATCCCATTCAATGGCATCTCATTCTTCTTAGAGATGTTCCCACTCCGTTGACATTTGTCACACTTTTTCACAAACTCGTGACAACTTTGGAACAACTTTGGCCAATAGAAACCCGATTGAAGGATCTTGAGTGCAGTCTTCTCCCCTCCATAATGTCCTCCACATGGAGATGAATGACAATGAGTCATTATGCTATCCCACTCTTCCTTAGGAACACACCTCCTTATTATGGAATCCACACCTTTCTTATACAAGAAAGGGTCATCCCAATAATAAGAGGTGGCGTCCTTAAGGAATTTCTTCTTCTCATATGGAGTCATTCCATAGGGCAACCTCTCACACGTTATGTAGTTGGCTAAATCTGCATACCACGGGCCCTCATCTACCTTGCTCACCAAGTTCCCATTAATAAAGAAAAGATGTTCATCGGGAAATTCTTCCTTCACTTCTTCAATTGGCTCCTCAAAACCTTCCCCTCTTTCCAAGCGAGACAAATGGCCAGCCACCACATTTTCACTTCCTCTCTTGTCCCGGATCTCAATATCAAACTCTTGTAGCAACAAAATCCAATGGATGAGCCTCGGCTTGGAGTCCTTCTTCCCCATCAAATATCTAATTGCCGCATGATCCGTGTAAACCACTGTTTTTGCCCCGATCAAGTATTGCCTAAACTTGTCAAAACCATACACAACGGCTAGCAACTCTTTCTCCGTGGTTTTGTAATTCACTTGTGCGGAGTTAAAAGTCTTTGAGGCATAGTATATTGCTCGAAATCTCTTCTCACGGTTTTGCCCCAAGACTACCCCCATTGCGAAATCACTAGCATCACACATTAGGATGAAAGGTTCACTCCAATCCGGGCTTATCAAGATGGGTGACGATATCAACGCCTCTTTGAGAGCCCTGAAACAAGATAGACATTCATCATTAAACTCAAACGGGACATCCTTTTCTAGTAAATATGAAAGAGGCTTAGAAAGTTTAGAGAAATCTTTTATAAACCGCCTGTAGAAACCCGCATGCCCAAAAAATGAGCGAATTCCCTTTTCATTGGATGGTGGAGGAAGCTTTTCAATTGCAACCACCTTTGCACGATCAACCTGCAAACCCTTCACAGAAATATGATGACCAAGCACAATTCCATTGGTTACCATGAAATGACATTTTTCCCAATTCAAAACGAGGTTTGTTTCTTGACAACGTATAAGCACTTTCTCTAAATTTTCTAAGCAACTATCAAATGAACTCCCAAACACAGAAAAATCATCCATGAATACTTCCATTATCCTTTCAATTAAGTCATGAAAAATCGACATCATACATCGTTGGAACGTGGCAGGGGCATTGCATAATCCAAAAGGCATTCGCCTCCATGCAAAAGTTCCATACGAGCTTGTGAATGTAGTTTTCTCTTGGTCTTCGGGGGCAATCATTATTTGATTGTACCCGGAATAACCATCGAGGAAGCAATAAAACTCATGTCCACACAGCCTATCTAACATTTGATCCATGAATGGAAGTGGAAAATGGTCCTTACATGTGGCTTTGTTCAATTCCCGGTAATCAACACACACTCTCCAACCGGTGGCCACCCGTGTGGCAATCACCTCGTTGGTATCGGTGGTGATCACAGTCATACCCCCCTTTTTGGTAACAACATGAAGAGGTGACACCCAAGGACTATCACTAATGGGGTAAATCATGCCCGAATTTAAAAATTTCAAAATTTCTTTCTTGATCACTTCTTGAATGATTGGGTTAACCCTCCTTTGAGGTTGCACAACACTCTTAGCATTCTCATCAATCCTAATTCTATGCATGCAAATTGATGGGTTAATCCCCTTGAGATCATCTATAGACCATCCTAAAGCTTTCTTATTCCTAGCAAGCACCACAACTAACTTTTCAATCTCAACACAAGTTAAAGAAGATGAAACAATTGCGGGATACCTCTCCTCCGTGTCTAGATATACATACTTGAGGTGCTCCGGTAGAGGTTTCAAACTCTCCTTCTTGCTTTCCTTCTTTTCCACGTCCTTCTCGTTCTCATCATGCAATGGTAGAAATTTCTCCTTCCCCCAAGCTTGGTTCATTCCTTTTGCACTCTCCATTTCATACCTATCAAGAGAAAATTCATCAATATTAGCACAATCATCATTCAATGATAAATTTTTACTTAAAAATGAATTAGAATCTAAAGACAAGGTTGAGTTAGAGAATTCTTCCCATTCATTTTGAATGATGCTCTTGATTTCACTCACGAAACTACAACTCTCAACTTGATCGTGCTTCTCAAGAGTGTTGTATATTGAAAATTTGATCTCTTCATTGTTGAAGCTCAATTTCAACTCCCCATCCTTCACGTTGATCATGGCTTCTCCGGTTGCTACAAAGGGTCGGCCTAAAATGAGAGGCACGTGCTCGTCCTCTACCATATCTAGTATCACAAAATCGGCCGGGAAGATAAACTTGTCCACTTTGACAAGTACATCTTCAACTATCCCTCTTGGACGAGCCACCGATCGATCCGCAAATTGAAGTGTCATAGAGACTTCCTTCACATCCCCCAAGTCTAACCTCTTATAGATTGAATAAGGCATGAGATTTACACTAGCTCCCAAATCACATAGAGCTAGTATAATCTCACTACCCCCAATTTCACAAGGCAAGTTGAAACTTCCGGGATCTTTGAGCTTCTTAGGAATGTTCCTTTGCAAAAGGGCACTACATTCTTCGGTCAAGTTCACTGTTTCATGCTCTCCCAACCTTCTTTTCTTTGACATGGCCTCCTTTAGGAATTTTATGTAGTGGGGCATTTGCTCTAATGCATCAACAAAAGGTAAGTTGATGTGAATCTTCTTGAAGATCTCCAAAAATTTTGCAAACTTATCCGCCATTTTCTGCTTCATGTACCGTTGTGGAAAAGGTGGAGGTATTGGGGTCATAGGAACTCCCCATCGATCACAAGGGACATCCTCACCTTTCTTCTCTCTCAATTCCTTAGCTCGCTTCCACTTTGGTACCCACTTTTCAGATTTTATTTCTTGTTGAGCTTCTTTTGATTTGTCTAACTCTCTTTTATCCTCTTGCATGGTCTTCTTCATTTCTTCTTCCTCTTCATCATCCTCTCCTCTATCAAATTCATTTTCTACCTCAAGCTCCTCTTCTTCTTGGAGTTTCTCATCACCTTCACGACCATCACCATTCTTCTCACCCTTCTCTTCTTCCAAATCTTCGGGCATTTGAGGACCATCATATCTCTTTCCACTTCGCAATTGTATTGCTTTGCAATGCTCTCTTGGGTTCACTTCGGTTGTGGAAGGAAATTTTCCTTTGTTTTGCATTCCACTCACCGTCGTGGATAATTGCCCCATTTGGAATTCAAGATTTTTGAGTTGGGCACCAAATTGAGCTCCTTGTTGAGCTATAGTAGCATTTGTTTGAGCAACCATTTTTGCTAGCTCCTCCATTCTTACTTCCATAGTTTCACATCTTTCCGTCCTCTTGACCAATAGTTGGAGTAGCTCATCCGAAGTTGATTTTCCTTCTCCACTTGGCAATTTGGATCCCGGGTCCACTCCCGGTGGAAGTTGGATGACTCCTTTTTGATTGGCATAAGAAAAATTCTCATGCTTTCGATTGTTTGGATAGTACCCTCCACCTCCTTGAGAATTCCCTTGGAATGAAGAAGTTTGTCCCCATTGATTTCCATGAAATGCTCCTTGCGGTTGAGAAGAGCTCCCCACTTGATACCCTTGATTTGGTCCTTGTTGAAATGGAGGTCTTGGTTGACTTTGACCTTGAGGTCCTTGATACTCTTGCCCTTGTCTTCCACCTTGAAAATTTTGTGAATATCCTCCTTGGTTTCCCCCTTGATAACCCCTACCCATGTAATTCACATCTTCAAATTGGGTCATCGGGTTTTGGACATTGTTGTTAAGCTCTAAAGATGGAGGAGGATCTCTTGCTTGGCCAAGGGAGAGAGCATTCATCTTTTCCAAAATAGTTGTCATGAATGTTTGCAACATCACATCCCGATCATCAACTCGATTAACACGATTCCTTTGAATTGTATCAACATTCCATTGGGAAGAATTGCTAGCCACAACATCAAGGATTTTCATAGCCATTCCCGCCGGAAGATCCAAAAACCCTCCGCCCGCACAAGAATTTAAGAAATTTTGTGCTTCGGCGTCCATCCCACAAAAGAATGAAGCTAGAATCTCTTCATCGGGATACCCATGTTGTGGACACGATATCAACATGTTATTCATTCGCTCCCATGCATCTTTAAGACTTTCATTGGGCTTCCTTTGAAACTTTGAAATCTCATGTTTTGCCTTAACCGTTCTTGAGGGAGGATAAAATTTGAGTAAGAACTTGTTGCTAATCTCATCCCACGTGCTCACACTACCCGGAGGTAACACTTTATCTAACCAAGCCTTCGCTTTCCCCGTTAGTGTGAATGAGAACATCCTCAATCTTTTGGCATCTTCGGGTACCCCGTTCCTCTTGAACGTATCGGCTAAGTTGAGAAAATTCCTCAAGTGCATGTGAGGGTCTTCCTTCTCAAGCCCCTCGAATTGATTCTCCATTAACAACTTGAGCATAGCCGGTGCTATCTCAAAATTGTTGGCTTCTACATTTGGCCCAGCGATGCCATCGTAATACTCTCTTTGCCTTGGCTCAAAATGTTCTCTAATTGGCCTTCCCTCAAATTGCATGAGTAATGGAATGGCCGGATATCTTTGCTCTTGGTTTGGTGGATTTGGATTTTGTGGTGGTGGTTGTGGTGGATTTGGAGGTAGTGGGTGATTTTGAGGTTGGAAGTATGGAGGTATAGGATATGGATAGTGTGGTGGAGGTGGATTAGGTTGAGGTTGTTGACCTTGTGCTTGTTGGTTTTGAGGAAAATTTGGGTAGAAGTCGTAATATGGATATTGGTAAGGGTTTGGGTATTGGTTTGGTTGAGCTCCCACTTCAACTTGGTGATGAACCGGTAGAACGGCTCCCCCTTGAACCACTTGTGCACCTTGCACATTTTCTCCATTCCATTCTCGAGCTTCGTTCCCATGGTTCGGATTATCCGCCTCCGGATTGTTTCCTTCCATTTCTTGATTTCTTCCTCTTCGATTCCTTCTTCGGTTTCTTCTTCTTGCGTGTGCCTCGATCTCGTGGTCAATTGGTTGAACTTGTCCTCCTCTTGCTCTCGTGATCATGCACCTACAACAAGTGCCAAGTATCAAACTCAAACAAAAACAAAACAAAAACAAAGAAAGTAAATGCAACTACCAACTCTACTCAACAAATCCTAAGTCCCACCTAAAGCGATCAAACTAGGTCCCCGGCAACGGCGCCATTGACTTGGTCGGAGTTTTTCGAGAAATATTTTCCTACTCCCCCGCAAGAGTACGGGATCGTCGTAGTAGTGAAAGTAGACTTGGACCAAGTAGTTATCGAACCCAAAGGATTTAGGAATGCAGTGGATCCCCAAAGTTGTGCGTCGGCATGGTACTATAGTGACGAGAAAGTTCACATATGAAAATTAAACTAGGCAAAAATTAAATCTAAAAAGCAATTAAAACAATTAAACTAACTTTCAGTTAAGAAAGTGCAAGAGAGAGAAATGCTTCGAGTGTCTTCACAATATAATCCACTAGTGTGTGTGACAAATTCGCAACCTATCATTGCCTTTTTCTAGATGTTTGCTAAGAGCGATCACAAAAGTGTGTAGACCAATCCCTTTTGAGGTCTAGGTGAACAACGTGGACTAACTAGCAATTCCTAATTATGCCCCATAAGCTCCTAAGATCGTGAATATCTAAAAACACGCGATGCATCTCTAGAATTTCCCCTTCACTAAGTACCCGAATTATCAAATTAAGATACCTAATGTCTAATGATGGGGGATCTAGCAACCGACCCCCTCTCGGGCAACCGATTACTATTTAACTCAAATTAATTACCCAAAGCTTTCACCTAAATACCAATCATGCATACCCAACTCTCGTTGCAATACACAAAATTAAATACCTAAGCTAATCAAATCAACTAATTAATTGAGACATACAAAGCCCATCAATAGAAACATTCACATCAAGAAATAAGCATAATCAAAGCTATAAATCCATCAACACACTAATTTCATACATTGATTCAACACTCAGAGCAAAGAAAATTAGCCCATGGCTAATTAGCTAAAATAACACATAAAAATGAAATTACTCATTAAAACTTGAAATAAAAGAAAGATATCACCTCAAATGATCTTCAAAAGCATAAATCCTTACAAAAAATTGAAATTACCACTAATTCTAATCTAAGAAAACATTAAAAATCATCTAATGGGTGAAGGAGTGTGTGTGGGGAGAGGGGCTCTCCCCAATAGAATGCCCTAGAAAATATATGTGCCCCCCTAAGGGGTGTATGGTATTGTGTTCTCCCTAAAATCTGAGAAATTAGGGTATTTATAGTGTAGGAGTAGGGCTTGAGACGAGTGGGTCGAAAATGGGCAAGATTCGGACCTTGCACGACCCGGGTGGTCGTGCAAAAACTGCACGAGCGTGCACCTTCATGAAAAGTGCGTAGCTTCAAATTTTTGGGGTTGCACGACCTGGGCAATGTGGTCGAGTAGATTTGCACGAGGTATTTGAGATGAAACACGCTTTTCTACTCATGACAAAGTTGCTGATATATTTTCTTTCATGGTTTTTTTAACTTGCCTTTCTCGCGTGGGACCCAGCTCCCTTTCCTCTCAGCTGCACGTGGGTATGTGCCCAAAAGGCGGGCCCCGGTTTATCTTCTTCGTTTCTCAATCTGCACGGCTTCTTCAATTTCCGGCCACGAGTTTTCCGATTTCGGTGCTTGCAAACTTCAGTTTTCCGGCGAGAACTCCATTGATTCCGGCCAAGCCTTCTTGTGATGCTGTGAACTCCGGCGACGAACAGGTCTCTCTTTTCATTTCCGGCGAGCTTCAATTCCGGTGAGGGCTGCGAAGCTTTCCCGGCGTGAGTGGCTCGAATTCTGGCGTCTAAATAACAGCTTTCCAGCGTGAAATTTCTCCCGACGAAGCTTTCATGGTTGCCAAGAACCATGTTTCTCTCTCTTCACAACAAGAATGGAGGCTGGGTTTCCAATTTTTTAAAAGCCATGTTTGACCTTTCCTTTCTTAGAAATGGTGGACCCGCATGTATAAAGACATCCCTTTGCTTTCCAATATCACGTGAGATGCTGCTTCTTTATCTTCACTTCAACTTATAACATAAATGGGCCTCTTCAATGTAAATGGGCCGAAAACAATTAGCCTTCAAATGGGCTGCCAAACATGGACTTGAATTTAATTGATTTGGGCCGAAAACTTTGGATTAAAAATGGAGCCCAATTCGCTTTCTTTCTCGATTTTTCTCCTCGCTCGACCTCACAAAATTATAGGCTCGTATTTTCTTCTAAAAATCATTCAATTTCCTGCAAAAATAACAAAAATGCCTTTCTCGACAATTAAGCACAAATGGTCAAATTAATGTAAATAAATGCAAGAAATCCAATTAAATTTGGCAAAAATAGTACACGAATTTCAAGCAATTTTCACACTAATCAGCAATTCTCCTCAAACCCACAATTCGGCCAACGCTCGACTTTCATGTGATCCAAAATGACGTTTTTATCTTTTGGCGAAATATGACAAAAATTTTGAGAATCGAATAAGTTATGAGATGTATTTTGAATTGTTAATTTTTTGGGGTGAAAATCGGACATTAGATAAGTTATAGGACCAAAAAATATTTTTTTCTCCCTTATTTTATCCTTAAAGTTGTCCGAGTCCTTTTTTTGCAACAATTTGTTAGTTCGGTACTTGCCCTGCAAAAGTTAAAAGTTCAATTCTCCAAGTACAATAAGTGGTAAAAATAAGTCCTATTTTCACAATTTGTCCCATCCAAATGTGACATGGCTATTCTCAACATTATTGGAAAATTACGGATAATAAAGGATGAACACAAACATTAACCAGCCTTTCTCCTCCCCGCTTTCATGAAAAACCTTTATCCTCCCAGGTAACTCATTTTATCTCCTTCCTCATTGATATAATATTTGATAGAGAGTTTAAATTAATTTTTTGTCTAAAGATTTCATGCCAATGTCGTCCCAAAATATCAAATAGAAAGCAGATCTTTAGATCTATGTTCTAGAAAATGAGGGCCTTTTTCTTTTTCTTTATATGGCAGATTTCGTGGGGGTTTTATCAGATCCACACTCATTCGGCCCAAACCACTGATGTACGGTTTCTTATGCAGCTAGCAACAATGTTAGTGTTATTCTATAAATGCATGTGATGATGGTGCGCAAGATTTCTGTTGATGACAATTGAAATTGACAATAGATACAGAAATAGAAAAGTGAAAGAAATGGGTTAGAGAAAATATGCAAATGGGGAGTCCCTGAAGGATAGATGGTTTATCTTTTCAATATAATGTGGTAAGTATGCAATCATCTCTAATTCTTGAAATTTATATCTTGAATTTCTCCACTGATTTGTGAATTGTGATTATTTGGACTTTGTGGATTCTTATTCAATGATTTATTGTTTTTAATATAAAGGATTTAAAAACTCAAAAGTATGGTTATCTTGAAAATGATCTATTATGATGAATTGTGTAATGTTGTTAAAAAAAAAAAAATTGTTTAAAGCAATTGAGAAGATCTTAAGAATTCATCAAAATAATAATATTATTGTAGAGTGCAGTCCAAAACATTAAAATTGATATATTAAGCCTTGAGTTCAATGATATAGTATGAATTGAAAATATAGAATTAATTGACTTGCATACAAAAGTTTATTTATCTGTAGTAGATCATATATCACTTTTTCACTATAGGCTCTTGGGTAATTTGTAATATGTTTTAGGGGGCGCTTGGTTAACCACTCTTCAATGGTAATAGGAATGAGATTGAAAATTAGTGTAATTAACATGATTCATGAGAACAAAATCACTACCTCTCCTCCTAAATAAGGTAATCACTACTCCATTTTGATTACTCTATTTTCTTCCTATAATCATCTGTTGGGAAAATAGGGGTGCCCGGAATCTATTCGGGATGAAATTTAAATACGAATTTAAATTCAATTATTACTAACATAAATTAATCCTAATTAATTCAAATAATAATTCCAACAACTAATTTATCATCATGCATGTTGAATTAATTCACATAAAATCTAGGCGGAATAAACAAGAATTTATGTGACTTACGTACCTCTTGTAGAATTGGCATTTGAATAAATGGGACAATCACGATCACGTTTTATCAACCCAAAAACCTTCTCAAGTATTTCCCTTTCGCCTTACTTGATCACCGGTGTGAGATGCTTTCAAGTAATTTAAATAACTAAGGAAAAAGAAAAATATATATGCTCTTGATTTTTCCAACACATGGAATTTTTTTACTTGGGGATGAAATAATCACCCTTATTTATAAGCATAGTGGCCGAAAATTTGAGGAATATTGGGCCTTGGAGAAAATATTTTCTTAGACTCTAAGAAATCTTGAATATATCTCATATATTCTTTTCTCCACAATAAAATATTCCACATAAATCTCACTTACCTTATAACTTGCAATTTTCTAAAATTATAGGCAAAGAATCCAAGATTTGGATCTTCTTGAATATATGAGATAATCTTGTATTCTAAGAATACTTATCTTCCATAATATCTTTCCAAGAAAATCAACAAAATCTTTTCTTCCCTAATATTAATATTTTCGAAAAAATTAAGAAAAAATCAGCATAATATTATCTTTTTATTTTAATCATCTTATCATTATTGTGCTACTTAATGGGCTACTTGAGGGGCCTTTAAGGAGAATTAAGATTGAACCTCCTAATGGACTTCTGAATTTCAATATTGAGCCCCAATATAATTCAATCCATTAATATTAATTATTACCACTAATAAATTAATATTGCACTATCCATCTTAATTCATATTACGATAATATGGGCACCCGGTTATTATTTCCCGCGTTTAAGATTATCAAGTCCATTAATTAATTAAGCTTTTGAATAGCTCTAAATTAATTAATATATTTCACCTTGCAGTAAAGACAGCTCAACATTATTATCCGTACCGAAGAAACTAATTCTTCACTTGCAAGATTTGGTACGATAAAACTTCTGAGCCAACCAAGGGGACTAATCACACGAGCCGTACTCGCACGCGTTTCTCCGTATTAAATCTTAGCAACCGTCGTATGATTAATACTACTGCCCAAAGCACAAGGTTCGAAGTCACGATGATTCTCACCCAACATGAATCAAAGAAGTAACCATTAAGCACACACAGTCCTATTTAAGTGACGGAGATTAAGAAATCAACAACCACTGAGGTCTAATTCTTCACATTTCAGAACAAAAGAATTTATCCTTGCTGTAGGTCCTCTTCAACACATACTAAATGTGCTAATGCAATCTCTTAGTCAAGACAGACCAATCTGAGACTTACACATCGACCTTTCACGGCGGATTGTTCAATTCCACCTAGGTCGTGAAAATGTACGTTTAGTTACAAGGAAGCTGTTAATGTTATCTTCCGTGATCGGGTATCACCACATTAACTACAATGTAACTAGTACTATTACGAACTGTTTGTAATAAATATTCAACATTCAATCATATCTAAAACATATGCGATAAAAGAATTATTCTCATAAAACGAGTGTTTGATACACGAGTTATACAAAGTAAAAGCATACTTTCACGTATAACTCCAACAATCTCCCACTTATACTTAAAGTCTATTTTTTAGTATACATCATGCATGTCTTAGTGTAGTAGCTCTATGTGACATCTCATGTCAACCTACACTAACCTAATAATTCCTCCCACTTATACTTAAAGCAGATTGACAATAGTCTTGACTCTCATTCCATCCACATGTCTCTCGAATGTACTCTGAGGCAGATTCTTTGTGAATGGATCCGCTAGGTTGTCACCCGACGCTATCTTTGCCACCTCTATATCTCATCTCTTAACGATTTCTCGTATAAGATGGTATTTTCTTTCTATGTGTTTGCTGGCCTTGTGGGCTCTCGGTTCCTTTGAATTTGCAACTGCTCCGGCATTGTCACAAAAAACAATTATCTTGTCGGGCAAATTCGGAACAACGTCCAAGTCTACTAAGAAGTTCTTGAGCCAAACTGTCTCTTTCGCTGCTTCACAAGCAGCTACATACTCGACTTCCATGGTCGAATCGGCGATGCATTTCTGATTAACGCTTCTCCATGAAATGGCTCATCCTCCCATGCAAAACACACTACCCGAGGTTGACTTTCTTGAGTCTATGTCTGATTGGAAATCCGGGTCCGTGTATCCCACGGGAATAAGACTATCTGACTGGTAAATCAGCATCCGCTCACGGGTTCTTTTCAGATACATCAAGATGCACTTTACGGCAGTCCAATGGTCTTTCCCGGGATTACTTTGACATCTTGCCACCATGCTCACGGCAAAGCAGATATCCGGTCTCGTACACAGCATTGCATACATAAGGCTTCATACGGCCGAAGCGTACGGAACACCTTTCATGTCATCTATCTCCGCTTGCGTCTTAGGGCTCATTTCTTTCGATAGATGGATTCCGTACCTAAAAGGTACAAAACCTTTCTTGGAATCTTGCATGCTGAAACGCTTCAAAATAGTGTCAATGTATGAAGCTTGCGATAAGCCTAACATCCTCTTCTTGCGATCGCGAGTGATCTTGATCCCAAGGATGTGACCGGCTTCCCCTAAGTCCTTCATATCAAATTGTTTTGACAGTCATACCTTTACGTCTGACAATACCTTTACATTGTTTCCAATGAGCAGAATATTGTCTACGTATAATACTAAGAATACCACCGCAGTTCCGTCACACTTCTTATACACACAACTTCCGAACTCATTTTGATCAAACCCATAAGACTTAATCACTTGATCAAAACACTGGTTCCAAGTACGCGATGCTTGCTTAAGTCCATAAATGGATCTCTTAAGCTTGCATACGAGATTCTCTTGGCCTTTTTCAATGAAACCTTTGGGCTGTTGCATATAGATATCTATCCCGTCAAGACTTCCGTTAAGGAAAGCTGTCTTGACATCCACTTGCCAGATCTCGTAATCTAGGTGTGAAGCGATCGACAAGAGAATACGGATGGACTTAAGCATAGCTACAGGCTAAAAGGTTTCCTCATAATCGATTCCTTATTTCTGAGTATACCCTTTGGCCACAAGCCTTACTTTGAAGGTCTCAACCCTTTCGTCCGGCCCTCTTTTCCTCTTGTACACCCACTTGCATCCAATGGGTTCTACCCCATTGGGTGGTTCGACCAACTCCCACACTTGATTATGATCCATTGAACCCATCTCGGCTTCCATTGCCGTTTGCCATGACTCCGCGTCTTTGTCTTGTATTGCCTCGTCGTACGTCCATGGGTCTGTTTCATCACCGGGAATTAAATCCGACGATTCTCCTATTCCCATGAATCTCTCGGGTTTCCTAGCAATCCTCCCACTACGACGGGGTTTTGGTTGTGAAGATGTGACGTGTGGTACATCATCTTGTATACTTGGTATCGAGGTTTGAACTCTCAATTCTTCTAAGGTAATTTCACTTTTAGGCTTCCGATTGTTCATATAGTCATCCTCCAAGAATTTAAAGTGTGTACTAATCACGGTCTTTTGATCCTTGGGACTATAGAACATACACCCTTTCGTTCCCGCAGGGTATCCTATAAACAGCCTTAATTCCGAACGTGGATCCAACTTACCAGCTTCCTTGTCTAGCACGTATGCCGGACAACCCCAAATCCGCAAATTTATTAGATTGGGCTTGCGCCCGGTCCACAATTCCATTGGGGTTTTAGGAACCGATTTGGATGGCACCAAGTTTAGAATGTAAGCCGCCGTTTCCAAGGCATTACCCCAAAACGACTTGGGTAAATCCGAATAACTCATCATGGATATGACCATCTCTAAAAGAGTCCGATTTCTTCGTTCTGCCACACCGTTCTGTTGAGGGGTTCCCGGTGCGGTTAACTGGGATACGATCCCTTCGTCCGATAAGTAGTTCAAGAATTCATCGCTGAGGTATTCGCCTCCACGATCTGATCGTAGAAACTTGATACTCTTTTCCCTATGTTTCTCGGCTTCGGCCTTAAACTCCTTGAACTTATCAAAAGTTTCAGACTTATGCCTCATAAGGTAAATGTACCCATATCTTGAGTAATCGTCAATGAAGGTGACGAAATACTCATACCCCATTCTCGCTTTGATCGTCATTGGACCACACACATCGGTATAAACGAGTTTTAACACTTCTGTGGCTCTATTCCCATTGGCTCCAAATGCCCTCTTGGTCATTTTACCCTCTAAATAGGATTCACAAGTTGGAAACGGCTCGACTTGGAATGATTCCAAGGATCCGTCTTTCACCAATCTCTCTATCCGCTTTAAATTAATATGACCTAGTCTAAGATGCCATAGAAGTGTTTCGTTCATCTCCGAAGAACGCTTTCTTTTATTACTCGAAATGATCGATGTGTTATTAGATTCATTATTTGAGTGGTGTGCACACTTAATCGTATAGAGATTGTTTACCAACGTTCCATGACATATAGTAACATTCTTAAAAGAAAAAGTAACAACTTTATTAAAAGTAACTGAATATCCACCAAAAAACAACTTAGAAACTGAAATTAAATTCTTCCTAAAGTTCGGAACGTATAAAACATCTCTTAAAATTAAAACTCTATCTTCAAAAGATAGGTGCACGACTCCCACTGCTTCGGCTGCCACTCTCGTAGCATCGCCCAAAGTGATGGTGATCTCATTCTTGCTAAGTCGTCGGGTTAGCTGGAACCCCTGAAGAGTGAAACAAATATGATCAGTTGCCCCGATATCCACTACCCAAACGTGGGCAGCATACGCCGCAACATAAGTTTCAATGACTAAAGAATGAGACTTACCTTTCTTTACCGCCTTCTTAGGCTTAGAACAGGTCGCCCTCCAATGTCCCTTCTCACCACAATTGAAGCACTTACCCTTAGCAGCTTTCTTTCCACCTCCTTCTCTCTTTGCCTTGGGTTTCGCAACGGTTGGATTTGCTTGGATCTGACCTTTCGTCCTCTTTCTCTTCTTCCCTCCCTTGGGACCCGAAGAGGCAGACGGACCGTTTGCCAACATAGCAACAGTTTGATGATCCATTAACGTCTCCGCCGACACCAAAGCTTACAAGAGCTCGGGCAAACTATTTGCCCGGTCATTCATTTGATAGTTCAACTGAAACTGCTCAAAGCTCTTTGGCAGAGAATGGAGAACGAAATCGACCTTCGTAGGGAGATCAAATTCCGCACCAAGTACTTCCAACTTGTTGAGATAACCCATCATCTCGATAACGTGATCCCTTACGGGCGTACCTTTCACCATCTTCAACGAAAGTATCTTTCGCATGGTGATTTGCCTAGCTGTACGGTTCTGATGTTTAAACATCGCTTCAAGATTGAGCATTATCTCAGAGGCGGTCTCCATGTGTTGGTGTTGGTGTTGCAACACATCTGACATTGAAGCCAGAATAGTACACCTAGCCATCTCATCGGAGTCAAACCAACTCTTATGCTCTTTCTTGACCGCCTTGGTCGCATCTTCGGCAGGCTCTTGGGGCTTAGGAGTAGTAAGTACCTATTTGTGGTGTTGAGCGGTTAGGACAATATCAAGATTACGTTTCCAATCAACATAATTCTCACCGACAAGTTTGTTATCTTTAAGTATACTAAACAGTGGATTAAAAGGTTGTGACATGATGAACTGAGAATAAAACATACATTCATATCAATATAAAAAAATATACGAAATTATCACATAATTCGATCACATCAATTATATTAAAACCTTAAAACAATATAATCATGCATCAGCCAACATCTCGAAACAATTTAAATGCGCCACGAGGGGTGGTCTATACATTTAAACACATTCAAGCGGATCACAAACTTAAAAGTTACAAATCCTTAATTCAAAATTAATAGTTGGCTCCCACTTTTACCACATAAAAATTGACAGGGACTCCGAGGGGAGTAAGTTAATATCAATTTCTTATGCCTATATAATAACCATAATTAAATAAAGGATTATTAATTCGCTTTGAGCAAGCCACTCGTGGTGAGGGTCAATACCGCCACTAGTAATAATCCACAATCATCCTTTCGGAATTTATTCATGTGAAATTTGTCCTTTTGGCCGATCCGAGAGGAAAATGTATTCCAAAAGAACTTCACAAATAAATAAATTATGGAGGCCAAATTAATCCAATTTTAATATCCAGAATAAAATTGCGATTAAATAAACATACTTAGTAATTTTCGAAAGTAAGGTTTTTCTTGGACAATAAAATTCATGCATACACATATTAACAAATAATAATAAGTGCATGAAATAAAACATCCATAAAAATAAAATTAAACACATTGGAGCACTCAAATCCAATTGTCACGGTTTAATTTCTTCACGTCTTGACACGAAATATCGTCCTTGTTGCTTTTCATCGTTCATCTCGACACGCTCCCACTCGAACAGCAACACTTCATCAAAAACAACATCTTTTGGGGTTCGGGACGACGTTTTAAATCACACAAAAAAAACACAGAACTGAAATTAATTAAAAAAAATTCCACGGCCCGAGATACAGCGCGCGTCGGCCCACGGAGTGGGCCGTGCGCCTCTCGGCCCACGGTGGCCGAGCGCCGGGCGCCGGGCAGCAGCCCCGTGCGCGAGCATGCGCGCAACCTGTCATGCGCGGGTCGTGCGCCTCGCGCACCCCGTGCACCGGGTTTCGCCGTTCGTTCTTGTTTTTCACCCCATGCATGATTTTACGTCCATGCATTCGCCACGCATGCATGCGTCGTCCGGGTACGCCGTCTTTAATTCTTCGTTCTTCGTCTCGATCCGGTTAAAATTTATTTTACAAAAAAATAAATACTAGATCTAGACTAGTCTATTACAATGATCAAATCAAAATAAAAACAACTAATCTACTCGTGGATTTTCTCACGAAAAAACGAATTCGAACAAATCGAATTAAAAACAATTAATTCACACGCATGAAAAATTAACAACATTAAAACCATGACAATTGGATACCTGCAAAAAAGATCTAGCAATTCTACTATCCAATTTCAATTTAATGTTAAACAATTTAAATTCCAATTTAAAGATCAGAGCCCGAAACCGTGGCTCTGATACTAGTTGTTGGGAAAATAGGGGTGCCCGGAATCTATTCGGGATGAAATTTAAATACGAATTTAAATTTAATTATTACTAGCATGAATTAATCTTAATTAATTCAAATAATAATTCCAACAACTAATTTATCATCATGCATGTTGAATTAATTCACATAAAATCTAGGCGGAATAAACAAGAATTTATGTGACTTACGTATCTCTTGTAGAATTGGCCTTTGAATAAACGGGACAATCACGATCACGCTTTATCAACCCAAAAACCTTCTCAAGTATTTCCCTTTCACCTTACTTGATCACCGGTGGGAGATGCTTTCAAGTAATTTAAATAACTAAGGAAAAAGAAAAATATATATGCTCTTGATTTTTCCAACACATGAATTTTTTTTACTTGGGGATGAAATAATCACCCCTATTTATAAGCATAGTGGCCAAAAATTTGAGGAATATTGGGCCTTGGAGAAAATGTTTTCTTAGACTCTAAGAAATCTTGAATATATCTCATATATTCTTTTCTCCACAATAAAATATTCCACAAAAATCTCACTTACCTTATAACTTGCAATTTTCGAAAATTATAGGCAAAGAATCCAAGATTTGGATCTTCTTGAATGTATGAGATAATCTTGTATTCCAAGAATACTTATATTCCATAATATCTTTCCAAGAAAATCAACAAAATCTTTTCTTCCCTAATATTAATATTTTCGAAAAAATTAAGAAAAATCAGCATAATATTATCTTTTATTTTAATCACCTTATCATTATTGAGCTACTTAATGGGCTACTTGAGGGGCCTTTAAGGAGAATTAAGATTTGACCTCCTAATGGACTTCTGAATTTCAATATTGAGCCCCAATATAATTCAATTCATTAATATTAATTACTACCACTAATAAAATAATATTGCACTATCCATCTTAATCCATATTACGATAATATGGGCTCCCGGTTATTATTTCCCGCGTTTAAGATTATCAAGTCCATTAATTAATTAAGCTTCTGAATAGCTCTAAATTAATTAATATATTTCACCTTGGAGTAAAGACAGCTCAACATTATTATCCGTACCGAAGAAACTAATTCTTCACTTGCAAGATTTGATACGATAAAACTTATGAGCCCACCAAGGGGACTAATCACACGACCCGTACTCGCACGCGTTTCTCCGTATTAAATCTTAGCAACCGTCGTATGATTAATACTACTGCCCAAAGCACAAGGTTCGATGTCACGATGATTCTCACCCAACATGAATCAAAGCAGTAACCATTAAGCACACACGGTCCTATTTAAGTGACGGAGATTAAGAAATCAACAACCACTGAGGTCTAATTCTTCACATTTCAGAACAGAAGAATTTATCCTCGCTGTAGGTCCTCTTCAACACATACTAAATGTGCTAGTGTAATCTCTTAGTCAAGACAGACCAATCTGAGACTTACACATCGACCTTTCACGGCGGATTGTTCAATTCCACCTAGGTCGTGAAAATGCACGTTTAGTTACAAGGAAATTTTTAATGTTATCTTCCGTGATCGGGTATCACCACATTAACTACAATGTAACTAGTACTATTACAAACTGTTTGTAATAAATATTCAACATTCAATCATATCTAAAGCATATGCGATAAAAGAATTATTCTCATAAAACGAGTGTTTGATACACGAGTTATACAAAGTAAAAACATACTTTCACGTATAACTCCAACATCATCCTCATCAATCATTCCCCCATTTCTCCACCAACAACCATTTGTTGTGAACTTCTATTCCAAAATTGGGGCATGACACTAGCAATGGTGATACCATTGGAACACTTCTTCCCCTAACATATCATTTTTCTTATGAGGGCGTATATGAAAATAAATTTTCATTCCCATTACCATTGAAGAATTGCTAACCAAGGCCCCTTTAGTTATATCTTAACTTTGACAATGTTATACTGATCAACCTTGAAGTTTAATGATCAAACAATATAAATCACAATCTTCATTATGTTCATCTTCTAAGACTTGTGTCATGGTCTTTCTAAACAAATCTACAGTGTTGGTCCCTCAATATAAATAGTGGTTTCTTCTTGTACTCATATAACCAGAGGGAAACCACACATCCAATAAAACCTATAATTTAAAAAAAAAAAGGTCATTGGTTACGGGTACGGGAGTGCGGGGGCAATACGATACGGGTACGGGAATATGAATTTTCAAAAAAATTCGTTAAGAATACGTCTATTTATTTATATTTTATTATATATAATACTTAAAAAAATAAATATATTTTAAAATTTTATAAATCGAATGTATATAATTCACATGTTCTCTGACCAAAAACTTAAACATATTCAATAATTTAATATAATTAAGTAACCAAAAATTAATTTAAGTTCCATTAACCTAATATATACGTCATAATTGTGATTTCAATATAAAATAAGTGTCATATTGTCAATTTAAATTATATTATAAAATAAATTTCAATTGAAATAACATATTTAATGTTTGATAAGTAGGATTCGCGAGGAGGATTCGAGTATCCATTAGTGGATTCGCCACGTGGCAGCCGGATTCGCGGATTCAAGAATCGCATCCCTTTTAGGGGGCGGGTGCGAATCCGATACTGCATTGTTATATTTTTAGAAGAATCCGTGCATCATAGGTTACTGGTTAGCCAATATAACATGATTATATAATTAAAATTGTTATAATAAAGGATATATCAAAGAAGCATCATTCCACTTCCCAACGAATACTGAAAGAACATTGGACAATTTGAACATGAACATTATGGAAGTTATTAATTCATTATACACATCAACAATCTTGCATCAATAATGAAAATAGTTAGTTCTTTATTAGCTATAGTTTTGCACTTGCTTACTTGCTTCAATTGAATATGATAACAAATCCTTTTACCTTATACACGTCCCCCATTTAATGTTGATTCAAACTCTTCAATAAGGTCTCTGTTGATGGTTACATGCTCTTATCGCCCTACAACAGATTTAACTTATACTATCAATTAATGTGTGGTAATATATGTGTGTGTGTATATAGATTGGGCATGACAACATAAATAATCACCTTTTTGTCATGGAAGACACAACTGATCTTTTTATTTACATATGAAGGTACTCAATATGCAGGGTTTGATTGCAGCTTCATGATCCATTCTGTTTTGGATGATTTGATTCCATTTGCCAATGTGAAGACTGGAGCTACTACTGCATGTGCTTTTGCTTACCCGTAATTAATTCAACCTAATGGGCTCTGAAGGTGGGAATACGCTACTACTGACTAAAGTCCTGAGATGCTTTGATTGAAATTCAGTATTTATAGGCACTGGGGGTAGATGAAGGGACTTCGAATTAGGGGTTTACTATGTCTATTCAAATTTAAAATAGAGAATAGGACCTGCGTGCTTTGCTTTAGTTCAAGGTTGATTTCTTGAAAATTTAAATTGAATCTCAAATATCATTATTATTCTAGGTATTATTGCTTTTCATTATGAAGATTTCAGACTATTAGTAGATGTATACCTAATTGGGCTTGTGCCAATATTATTCCTGATTTAAAAATTGATATAATCAGCCATTCAACTTGCGTCAGTGTACTTGAATATATTAATACTGTTCACGCGTTCAAAAAACATTTGAGCCTCACGATTTCACAAATGGGCGAGTACTGTTCACGCGCGCTGTAAGACATACCAGAAGCTTTGCCTTCTACTGCCGTTTATATATATATATATATATATATATATATATATATATATATATATATATATATAGATATATAGATTCATCAAATTAATTTTTTTTTCTAATTCGTTTATATATATATATATATATATACTAACTTTTTTATTAATTTTATAAATTTAATATTTTAGACTATTATAAATTATTAATTAATTCATTTTTATTCATTTAATTGTATATAATTCCAAATTGAGTCCTTTTTTAAAAAAAATCATCAAATTAATTCCTTTTTGTTTCTAATTCGTTAATCAGCAAGCTTTTTCCTCAAAACAAGATCACCAACTTCGAACTTTCTTATCTTGACTTGAGAATTGTAATAACGCTCTGCTCTTTGCTTATACGTGGCATTCTTTAGCTCAGCATGTAATCTCATTTCTTCGAGTAAATCTGTTTCTGTGGCCAAAGCAGAATTATTTGCTTGTTCATCAAAGCTGGTCGTCCTAACTGTGTTAGTCTTTAATTCAATTGGTACCACCGCCTCTGTTTCGAAAGTCATTGCAAAAGGTGTTTCTCCGGTGCTTGACCTGGGAGAAACCCTATATGCCCACAGGACTTCCGGGAGTTTTTCTGACCAGCTACTTTTGCTTTCTGCCAGACGTATTTTCAATGTATGCTTGATGATCTTATTTACAGCTTCAACTTGCTCGTTTGACTGGGGATGATAGGGAGTCGAATAGTGTTTCCTGATCCCCCACTTTGTACAGAAGTCTCTCAACTCCTTTCCGTCAAACTGCGGGCCATTATCTGTCACAATTGTTCGTGGAATTCCAAAGCGACAGACAATGTTCTGCCATATGAAGTTGATCATGTTCTGCTGTGTAATATTTACCACGGCCTTCGCTTTTGCCCACTTTGTATAATAATCGACTGCTATGACGGCAAATCGAACATTTCCAACTCCTGCCGGGAAATGACCAATAATGTCAATTCCCCATCTTGCAAATGGCCATGGACTATAAACCGATACAAGCTCCTGGGCCGGGGCATGAATATTTGGAGCAAAAATCTGGCACTGGCGGCAAGCTTTGGCTAACTGGATTGCATCTTTCCGTAAGGTTGGCCAATAATAACCTTGCCTTACAGTTTTGTAGGCCAAAGCTTACCCCCCAGTGTGATTTCCACAAACTCCAGAATGTATATCCTCCAGGACTGTCCTTTCTTGCCCCCTAGTCAAACACTTGAGTAGCGGGAGTGAAAAGCCTCTTTTGTAAAGCTGTTCATCTACCAGAGTATATCTGGTTGCTTGTTTCTTGATTCTTTCAGCCTCAAATGAGTTGCTTGGCAACTCCTCGTCTTTCAAGTATTTGGTTTGATCTAATAGAGATACCAAGTGAGCAACTATTCGTTGATATTCGATCATTTGCTCGTCTCTGGCCTCATATTCGCCTCGTACTTGGCTTACAATGAGTTGGGAGTCTCCGAAAATCTGGAGTCGTCTTACTCCAACTGCTAATGATAAGTGAAGACCTGCAATGAGGGCCTCATACTCCGCTTCATTGTTGGTGGCCATGAATTCGAATCTGACTGCTGAAGTGAATACTTGCCGGTCGGGACTGATGAGCACTATTCCTGCCCCCGAGGCCAGGTTTGTTGACGAACCATCCACATAAAGATGTCATGGGTGATCCAGCCCTCTCGTTGGATTTTGTGGGAAGGTTAACTCGACTATAAAGTCGGCTAACGCTTGTCCCTTAATCGTGGTTCGAGGTGCATATGTCACGCCAAACTGGCTTATCTCTATTGACCATTTTAAAAGACGGCCAGCAGTGTCGGGTCGATGTAGTATCTGTTTGAGTGGGAAAGTTGTCAATACTTCGACTTGATGATCGAAAAAGTATGGTCTTAACTTCCTGACACTCATGACAAGAGCATATGCCAGCTTTTCGGTCGGTGAGTATTCACCTCAGCATCATGTAAGGCTTGGCTGACATAGTAGATTGGCAGGTGAAACTTGCCTTCTGCCCGAACTAATACCGAACTTATGGCCGTGTCAGACGCTGCCAGATATAAATATAACTTTTCGCCGGGAATTGGTTTTGACAGAATTTTTACATCCCTAAGATATTCTTTTAATTGGTCAAAGGCTTTCTGGCAGCTTTCCGTCCAGGCAAAGTTGCCTTTTTTGATGGCCTCAAAAAATGGACGGCACTTGTCTCCTGATCGTGATATGAACCTGTTTAAAGCGGCCAAGCAACCGGTTAATCTTTGCACTTCTTTGACAGAACGTGGTGGCTCCATATCGACGATCGCCTTCACTTTTGCTGGATTAGCTTCGATACCGCGTTTGCTGACCAGATGGCCCAAGAACTTCCCGGAATGTACTCCAAAACTACTTTTCTTTGGATTTAACTTCATATTGTATCTTCGGAGTATGTCGAACACCTGTGAAAGATGATGGAGGTGATCTTCTTTCTGTGTACTTTTGACGACTATGTCGTCGACATACACTTCCACCGTTTCCCCAATATGTTCGTCGAACATCTTGTTGACCAGCCTCTGATAGGTTGCTCCAGCATTGATCAGACCAAACGGCATCCTCTTCCAGCACAACAAATTTTTATTAGTATAAAAGGTCGTATTCTCTTGGTCATCTGGGTGCATTGGAATCTGGTGGTATCCTGCGAAGGCATCCATGAAAGTGAACATTTTGTGACCGGCAGTACTGTCCACCAGTTGATCGATGTGCGGGAGCGGAAAGTTATCCTTCGGGCATGCTGCATTAAGATCTGTAAAATCTATGCATAGCCTCTAGGTTCCGTTCGGCTTCCGTACCAGGACAGGATTTGCAACCCATTGTGGACATAACGCTTGTTTAATTAAGTCGTTGTCCAGCAACTTTTTGACTTCCTCGTTTAGAGCTTGATACTTGTCTGGTCCATATTTTTGTCGTTTCTGGTGAACAGGTTTTCGGACTGGGTTGATATTCAACCTGTGACAAGCATCCTTCGGATCGATTCCCACCATATCAGCATGGGACCACGCGAAGACATCTAAGTTAGCCTTCAGAAAGTCCGTCATGCGAGTTCTGTAAGGCTCGGGGAGTTCAGACCCGATGTAAAGTTCAAGGTCATCTTTTTTGGAATCAATTTTGATGGCCTCCAATTCTTCAACTGGAGTTGCCCGTCGTTTTTGCCCCTTCCATCGAGGTTAACTATTGGTCCTTCTGGACTTAGTTCATCTTCGATGTTCATGGGTTCGGCACCCGACCGGGGGTTAAAATCTTCAGCAAGCTCCGGGCAGGGTTTGGTCGCCACAGCTGGGCCCTTATGGATGTCATTCGGACATATTCTGTTAACTATAGGTGGTAATATTGCATCTGGCAAGGTTTGTTCGCCACCTTGCAGCATCTGCTCGCCCATGGGCGAGGGCTGATCGTCTTCGTCCATCTTATCATTTTGAGCTCCGAGAATGTCTTCCAAAATTGAGGGTTCATTTTCAAGTTGGCTGGTTGACGCTTCCATCATAGATACTTGTCCCTGTCTTGACTGAATTTGCAGAAGGCATTCTCGAGCTTTTCTCAGGTCTCCCTTTACTGTGTCAACTCCACTTGCTGTTGGGAACTTTATGCAATAATGGTAAGTAGAACAGGCGGCCCTGAATTCATTTAAGAAAGGTCGGCCCAAGAATCCGTTGTAAGTTGACTCTTGATCAACGACCAAGAAATCCACCATTCTTGCGATATTTTTCTCAAGCTCTTTGACCGTCACAAGTTGCATAGCGAAAGTTACTATTCCCAACAGGATCGTCACAGCATTTCCGAACCCCAGAATACGGTGATTTGTGTCTCTGATGTAGCCTGCATAATCTCCCATTTGGTCAAGCGTCTTTTTGAAAAGGACATTAGTGTAGGCTCCAGTATCCACCAACAGTCTATGCACCCTAGTTTCCATAATCTTGGCACATATCACAAGCGAATCGTTGTGAGGGGTCAGTACTCCTTCCAAGTCTCTGTCAATAAAAGTTAATTCCGATGTTTGCATGGTAGGCGGAATAACCCTCATTTCTTGTACATGACCGATCGATCATAATTCTGCTTTTCTTTTTCGATTAGAAATTGGTGGTCGTCCATCAGAATAACCACCTATGGGCCCTGCAGGTTCCATCATCTGGATATCTAGAATTGGTCCTCCGGCTGGCGCCTGAGCTGGTCGCCCAGCTCGATTCCGATGAGGTGCCTGTTCCTGGTCTTCTTCATCAGAATCTTCGTCTCTGTTTCTTTTGCCGGGCTGTCTCTTTACGAATTCAGATAGCTTTCTCTCTTTGTAAAAATGCCACAACTGCTTCAGCAAGTCACGACATTCGCTTGTAAAGTGTCCCACGCTTTGGTGGTAGGCACAATATTTATTCTGGTTCAACTTGCTTGTATCTTGACGTATTTTATGGGGAGGTGTCAGCAATTCTTTGTCTCGAACGTTATTATAAACCGTATCGATTGATACGGAAAGAATGTGGTTCAATTTGTCCTTCAGCTCTGTTCCTTCAGTAAATGCTTTCATGTTCTTGGGAGCTCGATAACTAGTTCCAGGCTTCTTCGCACCTTCTTTCTGCTCTCCTTTGTCTCTCATGTCCTTTTGCAGGGCTTCATACATGGAGACAAAGACGCCTGCCCGATCCCAAAATTCGGCATAAGTCTTCGGGTATCTTAGGTGTACATCTTTCCAGAGTTCGGTGCCCTTCTTGAGCCCAGCCAGGACGACCACAATCCTGGTATCTTCACTGACAGACTCTCCTTCTAATAGGACCGTCGAATCTTTCCAGGTACAATCGGTCCGACTCGTCGTCAGTTTGTTTCAGGTCGGATAACCGATGTCTTTGGGATAGATAAGACCCGGCCGTAGAAAAATGGGACAAGAACTCTTTGCCCAGCTGGGCAAACGAATGAATTGAAGCTGGTGGCAAAGCTGAAAACCATTTATGGACATGATCCCCCAGAGTTAAAGGAAAGTTGCGACATTGTGTTGCGTCACTTGCCCCCATTGATACCATATAATTGGTATACTTCATCAGATGCACCCGGGGGTCCGCCGTGCCCTCATATTGGATACTTGCCGGAAACTGAATCTTTTGCTGAATTGGGGCCTTCAGAATCACCACAAGTAGAGGTGAGACTGGAAGAGTTGTGTTCCCGTATCCTCTTTGCTGATCTAGCTGGCCCTGCATGCTCTCTATGGCCTTTCTCATGGAGGCGAGCTCTTCCAAGGATCCCCCCTGACTCTGAGGCTGTCCGGTGAGCAGAGGCGCACAGCCGTCTGTTCGCTCCAGTCCCTCATTGGGAGCGGGAACCCCCTGGATTGGCCTCCTAGGATTGGGCTCTGCGTTTGGGCCAAGGCGACCAAAAGCTGACCTAGTTAGTCTGTCATGGACTGATTGGCGAGCAGGTACTACAGCTGGGTGAGCTGCCCCTGCAGTGGGATGGACTTCCATGATTCCCCGGCCACGACGACCCAATCTTTCAAGAGCACTTTGGCGTGTGCCCTGACTCCCTGCCATGGCCGGATTCTGAGTTGAACCTCCCTGACTAGCGGCCTCGACGTGTTGTTTTTCTCTGCCTTTGGCCTTACGAGCCTGGGCACTGTCTGCCTCATTCAAATGATCCCCCCTAGCCTTTTCATGTTCACGAGTCTTTGTGGGACTACACCTTGCTCGTACATATGAAGGGCCAGGTTGGGCTTGTTGTCTTTGTAAAGCCTGGAGCATGGCAATTGTGCGCGCCAATTCGTCAGGGTTACGAGTAATGGCGTCCAACTCTGGTGGTATTAATTGACGAGCAACATTGGTTTGAATCTCTTGGTCATTCCTGCTCGCCCTTGCTCGCCCACCAGCCTGGGACATCCGGGAGTGTGAATCCCTGGTTATATGTTGTGAACGTTGTGTCTCTCGTGATTGAGGCATGTTCACAGAAGGTATCAAGTATTGTTCTTAGTGTTCTTGATTTTTTCCTTCAAAAGCTCAAACTTATTTTTCGATTTTGAGCTATCCTTCGTGTTTTCAATGATTCGGAGATTCGAACCCTTCTTCTAGCGCCAATTTGTTGGCGATCAGTTCTAATCTTGAAGATTAATGGCTGTTTTAGATGGTTAATTGATCATCAAATAATTACGTGTGATTGATCACTAACGTAATTAGTGAATACAAATTTTCGGGTTTAGGTGGATTAGAATCGTATGAGAGCTTACGTGTTTAAGTTCGATTGTAAGTTAATCGAGCTGCTTTGGATTCGTAATCGAAGTTTGGACGTGTATAATAATTTGTGCTTGTTTTATTAGCTGAAAAAATCTAAGTATTTATAGATAATTGCCTAGCAGGAGGTGTCGTTTTTGGCCTATCAAGCCTGCATGCACGACACCTGGCCTTTGACTAAGTTGACCTTATCTAGACTAAATTCTATCATTATCTTGTTGGACTTGCTCGCAGTCAAGAGTTGCTCGCCATGTTGGACTTGTCCTGGAGGAGTCTTTAGTCTGATTCTGCTGGTCTCTGATCTTTGTCGAAAAATGGCTTTGGGACTGAGGTTGGATCTGGTCGGCCATGCAGTAGGTGGACTTGTTCGACCTTGATCCGGATTCAAAACATTTTGATTGGTCCTTGTTCGCCTATTTATCTTTATGTGGCGTGCAGGTTCTGCTCGCCAGATGCCTTGGTTAATATTGACTTAACTTCGTCTTAATCGTGGATATCTGAAGCTAATCCTAATCGCCCATGTGACGATTTTACTCGCCCATCAACAAGGCCTACTCTAATTAGTCTCCTATATAATTTTATTAGTAGATTGAGTAAAGTAAAATTATAAAAAAATCAATAGTTGATTAAATTAATATATATATATATATATATATATATATATAATATGTAATTTTAAAATATTTATTAAATAATTATAGAGTAGGTTTTATAAAAAATTATTCATGATAAGTTTATCATGAAATTATATTAAAGTATCAAATATTTGATCAGAAGTATCAAAAATCTCATTAGAAGTATCAAAAGTTGGGGTAAAATAAAATCAACAACAATTACAATATAATTCCGTTGACCCTGATTTTTTATACTTTTGATGAGAATTTTAATACTTCTGATCAAATATTTTGTACTTTAAAACAATTTCATGGTAAGTTTATCACGAACAATTTACATATAAAACTGTCATAATTATTATATTACTATTTAATGAAAATATTATTCTATATATATGCAATATAATTTATTATGTTGTAAAATTAAATATAACGAAAATTCCGCGTAATACGCGGGGTCTCTAGTAAAGGATATATCAAAGAAGCATCATTCCACTTCCCAACGAATACTGAAAGAACATTGGACAATTTGAACATGAACATTATGGAAGTTATTAATTCATTATACACCTCAACAATCTTGCATCAATAATGAAAATAATTAGTTCTTTATTAGCTATAGTGTTGCACTTGCTTACTTGCTTCAATTGAATATGATAACAAATCCTTTTACCTCATACACGTCCCCCATTTAATGTTGATTCAAACTCTTCAAAAAGGTCTCTGTTGATGGTTACATGCTCTTATCGCCCTACAACAGATTTAACTTATACTATCAATTAATGTGTGGTAATATGTGTGTGTGTATATAGATTGGGCATGACAACATAAATAATCACCTTTTTGTCATTGAAGACACAACTGATCTTTTTATTTACATATGAAGGTACTCAATATGAAGGGTTTGATTGCAACTTCATGATCCATTCTGTTTTGGATGATTTGATTCCATTTGCCAATGTGAAGACTGGAGCTACTACTGCATGTGCTTTTGCTTACCCGTAATTAATTCAACCTAATGGGCTCTGAAGGTGGGAATACGCTACTACTGACTAAAGTCCTGAGATGCTTAGATTGAAATTCAGTATTTATAGGCACTGGGGATAGATGAAGGGACTTCGAATTAGGGGTTTACTATGTCTATTCAAATTTAAAATAGAGAATAGGACCTGCGTGCTTTGCTTTAGTTCAAGGTTGATTTCTTGAAAATTTAAATTGAATCTCAAATATCGTTATTATTCTAGGTATTATTGCTTTTTCATTATGAGGATTTCAGACTATTAGTAGATGTATACCTAATTGGGCTTGTGCCAATATTATTCCTAATTTAAAAATTGATATAATCAGCCATTCAACTTGCGTCAGTGTACTTGAATATATTAATACTGTTCACGCGTTCAAAAAACATTTGAGCCTCACGATTTCACAAATGGCGAGTACTGTTCACGCGCGATGTAAGACATACCAGAAGCTTTGCCTTCTACTGCTGTTTATATATATATATAGATTCATCAAATTAATTCTTTTTTGTTTCCAATTCGTTTAGATATATATATATTTACTAACTTTTTTATTAATTTTATAAATTTAATATTTTAGACTATTATAAATTATTAATTAATTCGTTTTTATTCATTTAATTGTATATAATTTCAAATTGAGTCTTTTTAAAAAAAAATCATCAAATTAATTCTTTTTGTTTCTAATTCGTTTATATATATATATATATATATATATATATTTAGTAACTTTTTTTATTAATTTTATAAATTTATTATTTTAGAATATTATAAATTATTAATTCATTCGTTTTTATCCATTTAATTATATATAATTCCAAATTGAGCTTTTTTTTTTAAATTCATCAAATTAATTCATTTTTGTTTCTAAAAAAATATAAAATATTCAATAAAAATATAAAATATTCAACAAAATAAAAAATATTCAACAGATAAAATAAAATATTCAACAAAAACTATAAAAATTTCTCTCTCCCTCACACACTCTCTCTCTCCCCCTCCCTCCCTCCACCCCCCATCTAACTATCATCTCCAGGGAGGAAGCATTCGATATCGACATCGTCATCCTCACTCTCACCACCTTCGTGCCCGCTCACCCCGGCACCACTTCCCCCGGCAATAAAATTTTGTGGGGGTGGGGGTGGAGCGGTTACTCCCATTTGTTGGGAGATGTTGGAGAACCAGTTCCGAAGACTCTCGTTATAGCTCGTGAGGGCCTCCATCTGCTTCCGGACGTCTCTCAGCTCACGCTCCACCTGAGAGGGAGCAGAGTCGATCAAGGAGGACGATCCACTTCTCTGGCGGGAGGTCTGCAGGATGGCCTTACTGTGACTGCTCTGCCCCACGACCTTCCCCTTCTTGACTCCGACCACATCTAAATAGATGCGATCCTCGTCAATCCGAGGAGGGGTGGGGTTCTCTCTGCTGTCGTCGGTGAGAGCCACCTGCTGCGAGGCTTAGGCGAGACGATCCTTAAATTGGTTCTAAAATTAAAATTATAATAATTAAACTACAATTATAATAATTAAACTACGATTATAATAATTAAATTATAATTAATTAAAATTAAAAAATACTTACGTGGATCTCGGTGGTGCGGGCGTAGGTAGGCGTCCCAGTCTCCGGGTTCACTGGGTGGAAGATCTCCATCTGCTCATAGAGAGAGGACTTTTGTCCCTTCTCCCTCTCCTGTTGCGAACCAAATTCAATAGATTTGAAATATTAAACATTTAAAAGTTTATTAATATTCAAATGTAAATAAAAAATATAGGCAAATTGTTATATGAAATATTCTACGGATTTAGAATCCGTAGAATAACCCATATAATAAAAATGGATCCTCATACCTGCTACGTCTCCCGCGCCAGAAGATCCGCCGGACTAATATTTACCAGTCTGCTACCTCACAACCTGCTACTCCCCTACTCACCCACCCCAACACCACCACCCCCCGCCCCGCCTCCCCACCCCTCCCCCCAAACCCAATTCCCCCCTCCCTTCTCCCGCTCCCCTTTGTAATTCCAATAGGACATCAACTTGCAACTCCCCTGCCCCCCCCCCCCCCCAACCTTTCATACCCCCTAATTCCCCTCTCTTCCCTTCGCCCATTGCAACCTCAATAATATCCCAAAATTTATCTTCTTCTCTCCTCAACTTTCCTCTGGGAATCAGTCTCCAATATGTTAAATAGGGGATACAAAAGTCTTATAATAAACATTGCACGTCAACTGTTCAATCTAATGTTCATGAAAATGTGTGTTACTATTGGGAGAAAATGTGTGTTAATATTAGTAGAAATGCGTGTTACTAAAAATACGTGTTCCTATTGGACCAAACGTGTGTTACTATTGGAGCAAATGTGTGTTACTATTAGAGAAAATGTGTGTTACTAAAAATATATGATACTATTGGAGCAAATGTGTGTTACTATTGGAGTAAGTGTATGTTACTATTGGAGGAAATGTATATTACTAAAAATATATGTTACTATTGGAGCAAATGTATGTTACTATTAGAGTAAATATGTGTTACTGCAACTGTGTTAATATTAGAGTAAATGTGTGTTACTATTGGAGCAAATGTGTGTTACTGTTAGAGGAAATGTGTGTTACTATTGAAGCAAAGTGTGTTAATATTAGAGTAAATATGTGTTACTGCAAATGTGTGTTAATGTTAGAGTATATGTATGTTACTAAAAATATGTGTTACTATTGGAGCAAATGTGTGTTACTGTTAGAGGAAATATATGTTACTATTGAAACAAAGTGTGTTAATATTATAGAAAATGTGTATTATTGCAAATGTGTGTTAATGTTGGAGCAAAAAAATGTATTTGATGTTAGAGCAAATGTAAGTTATTGTTGGAGCAAATATATTTTAATATATAAAGTCATAAATTTAAATTTAAAGGGATGGGAAATAAATTAAAAACACATAGTTGATCTTGTAAAAATATTTATTTGTCATTATTATTATTTTAAAGTAGATTAAACCTGTTTTTTAATGACTTGTAACACATATTTGCTCATATAGTAACATACATTTTGCCTATACTGTAACATATATTCTGCTTATATTGTAACACAATTTGGGAGCGAAAATGTGTATTATTGAAAATGTATGTTAATGTTGGAGTAAAAATGTATTTGAAGTTAGAGCAAGTGTATGTTATTGTAGGAGGAAATATATTTTAATGTATAAAACCATAAATTAAAATTTAAAGGGATGAGAAATAAATTAAAAACACATATTTGATCTTGTAAAAATATATATTTGTCATTATTATTATTTTAAAGTAGAAAAAACCTATTTTTAATGACTTGTAACACACATATGCCCATATTGTAACATACATTTTGTCTATCCTGTAACACAAACTGAGAGCAAAAATCCTGGAACATGGCCTGCGCGAGATTTTGGGAAAAAGCCTCCAAATCCGACCCGACCCGGTCAAGATCCGCGAATTTTTTCCTGGAGCGACCAATTTTCAATATTTGCCTATTTTAGGTATATTTCACATATGAAATATTTCACATGAGTGTTGCCCAAAAGTATAATACTTACAAAGGCGAGAGAGTGCTCGTAGATGGATCGGGATCCAGCCCGATATCTGGCGACGCTGTGCCCGATGGGGTCCTTCAACCAGTTCTCCCTGGACTTCTCGGACTTGGCTTTGAATTGCTCACTATTCCAGTGAGCAACCAAAGCGTCCCAGACGGAACGTCCGTTTGGCCCTCGACCCAGCTCCAACTGTTGTCCTTCATCAAACTTCTTATTCAGCTCGTAGATAATATTTTTGTATCGCTCCTGCACTTTTGCGTAGAACAAGCCGTACATAACACTATCATGAACAGGGTCCCAGACGCACAACTTCTGCAATTAAATAAAAAATAAAATATTAACAAATAAAATTCAAAATAAAATATTAAAAATTAAAATCATAATAAATATACCTTGAACTCCTCGAAGTAGTCCCTCCTCTTTCGCTCGGACACCATGGACCACGAGGAGGCACCAACCTCGAACGGGAGCTTCTTAATGGCCTCTGAGACGCAAGAGCTAGTCTCGTGGCCTAGAAGCATACTGTGACATAAGAAAAAAAAATCAAGTTAGTATTAATAATTAATATTAATGAATACAATTAAAATTATTTAATTCATTATCTAAGAATACTTACATATTGTCTCTAGGGACAATACTGAGACGACTATCCAACGCGGGATGCTGTCGTGAAGCCGAAGATCCGGCGACAGAAGTAGAGCCAGCAGTACTAGACTGTTGTGAGGAGGATGTTGTCATCTCCAGGGCCCGTCGAACCTCCGGGATCACCGGACTCAACGACCCCGACCTCCTCTTACCCCCCCTCCCCCTCCCCCTCCCCATCCCCTATCCCCCACTCTGATCAGGGCTATCTTGAGAGTTTATCTGTAATAATTATAAATTTAACAGATTAGCATACCATATTATATTTATACATATTCAACTAAATTCATACATATGTATATCAATCAACTAATTCATATATACCAACATATACCAATCAACTAAATTCATACCTACACATATCAATCAACTAAATCCATACAGTGAGATGGATGGAACTGAACTGCTCACTCAGACCATAAATGTCGACTGGGCATTTAGCAAAGGTCCATTCAGGAGGAGAAACATGAGAACGAGGTATACTTTCTTAAAACACACACACAACTTCTAATTTGTCTTTTTTTTTAGTGGGGGGTTGTGGGGCAATAATTTTTTAGATGAGAGGAACATCTTAATTTATAGAGGGTTCTGGAGAGATAACAAGTCAATGTTGCAGAATCCTTTTTTCATAGTTTTTTTTTTTAGGACCCTTTCTGCATGGTTATTTTGTTAATAGTGAACCTATATTCTGTATTTTCTTCCATTATTTTGCAAATGAATGAAAAAAAAAAGAATGAAACAAAGAGAAGAAAAGAAAGGGGGCTTGGTAATTTTTCTGCCGTGCGATGCACGAATAGAATATTATAAATTATAAATGTGACATTGTATAATGAACCATTATAAAAAAAATTAAATTTATTTTATCCATAAATCAATTAATCTGTCAATATTATATTGTATATATGTGAGTATTATAATTATTTAATTGTATACTAAATTCACAATAAATACCAAAATTCATAAAATTATTTTAATATTTAAAAAACTTATATAGTCTACATAAAAATTATTTAAATTCAATTAATCATATAGTTAAAGTCAATAGAAAACACTTAATAATAAAATAAATATTTTAAATATATTTTTTTATTTGTGCAATATATGTTAAATTAAAAATATTCAAAAGATAATTTAATTTGATATATAGTGTGTTGAAAATAGATTTAAAATTAAAAAATTAAATTTTTTTGAAATTATTAGTGCAAAAAAAAAAAAAAAATGGTAAACGTGATCCACTCTCTTTGATGGAGTGTGTGATTCACTATTGCACCATAAAACAAGTGCACTTCACTTGCTCCTATAAATACAATTTTTTCTCTCTCCTCACTTTTACTTTTATATATACTAGTGATAATCCTACCCGTGCTTCGCACGGATGGAATTGTTACAATTTTTTTATTATGATAAAAACTAATTTTTTATTATAAAACTTAAATGCTACTTTCTTTTTAAAAAAATTATTAATTTTCTTTTATCGCATCTCAAATATACTCCTGATGAAATTTGTGATATTCCATATTTAATATTCAATAATTTTAAGTAATTTTATTGTTAATTTTTTTTTATCAGAGAATTTTGTATTGATTTGAAAAACAACAGTACAATTATTTAGGTGTGAGATACACCTTAAATTTAAAAAAAATACAGAATTCTGCTAACAAATTTCACTCCTAGCACTCAATTTCTTTCTAAAATTACAATCTCCTTAACATTAAAACTGGATTCCTCTCTCATTCAGCATAAGTTCCTTCTTTTCGCCACTTCACATTTTGTTGATTCCATATCCAAGAGTGTCTCTAAAATTCTTTGAACACATCCTCCATTATGAATTTCATTGTTAAATTATACACATGGATTTGTAATACAAAGAAAATAATTCTTTAGTTATGATATAATTCAAATAATAAAACTCGATTCTTTTTTCTTTCTTTTTTAAATCACCCAATACTCATTATATGTTATTAAAAGATAAAAAAAAAACCCCTAGATTTTCAATTAAAAAAAAAAGATATGCATCCGAATAAATATAAATCTCACCAGATGAAGTTTAAAATTTAATATTATGTCATTTCATGAAAAACTCATTGATTTGACTATTAGTTGGTTTTAAATTCTGTCAACATATCTTCAAAATATCAAATTAAATTCAATTGAAATAATTGGAGGAAAATTTTAATTACTTATACATGGTCAAACAACAACTTTCATCTATGTTTAAATATTAAAAAGGTAATAAAAATTATAATATAATACAAAAAAATTCTATTACATTAAATTAGGAAAAGAGTTGATTCTATATTAATTCATGAACTTTTGCCCCAATCTTAATTTAATTATGACTTTTAATATTCTTATGAAAATTCATCACCTCTTTAGTTATTTCAATCCAATACATAATTTTTATTTTCAACAAAAGTTATGTGACTCAAGAGGGTGTGATATTGCTTGGATTAAAAATTTCTCTACATGGATGAAATCATTTTAAGGGAGGCAAGAGAAGTATCCGACACGTGGTTGAAAAAAATCATAACATAATTTAAAACCGTGTATCAAATTAAAACAAATAAAAGGTGGTGAATTTTCATAAAAATATTGAAAGTCGTAATTAATTAAGGGTTAATTGCAAATAAAATCACAACCTTTTCGCAAATTGTAATCTAATCTAAACTTTTGAATCTTTGCAAATAAAACTCCAACTTAACATTTGGTTGCAATTTTAACCAAAACGTAGATTTCAATCAGCCCGAAAATGATAATAAATTATGTGTTGTCATCCGAACCAATATAAACATATTAATACTATTAATTATTCATTATTAGGTAAGTGAAATATCATTTTCGGACAACAAAAAATTCATATATTGGTTCGAATTGTAAATAAATATTAAGTTGAGGTTTTGTTTGTCAAGATTCAAAAGTTTAGATTAAATTGCAATTTGCGAAAAGGTTGTGATTTAATTTGCAATTAACCCATTAATTAAAATTGGATCTAAAGGCCGTGAATTAATATAGAATTAACTAAAAACTAAATTATGTTTTGTCTAGATTTTTTGGTTGATTTTTTCTTTAAAGTTTGGAATTATCATTTTGCGAGTTCGAAAAATATGGTATGTATGAACACCTTGCTTTGTTGGTTTCCCCATACTCAATTTTAAATTTCTCTTCTTAGTAAACACTTTTGTATAAAAACATTAATCATATTTTTCATTGCTGGATTAAAGAGGTGTGGGATTAAGTATGTTTGGTGGTTGTACTGAAATTGAACGATATTGGTGGATGAATATTTTTTAGAGATATAGGTTTAAGTATTATATATTGGTTAAAATTATTATTTTAAAGTGGGTATATTTTACAAAAAAATATAAATGGGTTGGGTAAACTTAATAAAATAGTGGAGATAGATTTATTACCTATAATTTTTTGGCGAATCAGCAAGGACCGAATAATTTGGAGGAAAAAAGTTGTGTTCTATAATATATTTATCTACAACCAATTTCATATTTAGCTTGATTAATATTCAATAATTTAAAATTTTGAGTTTTAATAATTTAAAAAAAAACTATTTTATTTATTAAAAAGTTAGTGTTATTTTTAAAGCTTCCAGTAATCAACGGTAATATATACACAAACATTATTTAAGACAAATATAATAAAAATCAGTACTCTAAATTTTAATAAAAATCACCAAATAGAAATCTCTATAATCCGTTACTGTAGTAGAATTTTTTTAATAGGGTAAATTGTACTCCCTCCGTACCAGAGGAACTTGCACACTACCTTTATTTTCATGTTTTAGCGAGCGAGTTGTTTATTAATATTTGAAATGATAAAATAACTTTTAAGGTAGGGTATGATAGATCTATGTCTCCTCTATTTTAAAGTAACTTTAAAATTACTTTATCATTTTAAATACTAATAAAAAAAATCGCTTGCTAAAACACGTGAAAACAGTAACTGGGCAAGTTCCTTCGGGACAGAAGTAGTATTATACATTGTTGTAGAAGAATCACCAAAGTATCTCACTAAACAAAAATTTAAATGTATTTCACAGAAAGTTCAATGATTGCACCAACAACCACTGGTTCTAATTTTCTTTTAGGAAAAATGCACTTTTTTATACTTTAACTTTCGTTAACTTTGGTTTTCTTCCTCTTAACTATGTATTTTTAATTTCATCTTATAACTTATAAAGTTTGGGTTTTTTGTCCCGAAACCTGCTATACCAGATAACTCTTCCTATAATTTAGTCCTATAACTTATAAAAAGTGGTGTCATGTCAGGTTAACCTAAAGAATTACCTCATGTATCTGGTAACAGAATAAAAAATATAATTTTTCATAAGTTACAGGATAAAATTTAAAAATTCAAAATTAGCAGGACGAAAACCAAATTCAACCAAAGTTAAAGGGCAAAAAAAAAATATTTTCCCTCTCTTTTAATATTATCTTCAAAGTTCAAAATGATCAATTTGAATTTAACTGAAACATATGAACAATAATAATTTTCATCATTATTTAAATAGAAGGTAATAAATATTATACTCCACATATTTCAAAATAAGTGTTGTTTTAGATATTTTGTGACATATTAAGAATTATAATTTTTTTTACATATATATATCACTGTATATATCTCTAAAAGATCGTATAATGTTATATTTTAATAATCCTTAAAGGAATATCTAATGTTTTAAATTAAGATTCGGGACGAATTAGGAAAAATGTGAAAATATCTAAAAAAAAAAAGACACTTATTTTGAAATAAAATTTGAACTTTAAAATGATACTTATTTTGAAAAGGAGGAAGTACTATATTAAATAGGGAAAAAACTATTAGTTGAAACACTTGCAGGAAAACTTAAATTTCTTATACACGATCTAATGACATTTTTCACCACATCAAATAGAAAGTAATAAAAAATATATAATATAATACATAGAAAAAAGACTATTACATTAACATAAAAAAGTATTGGTTCGATTCACAATTTTTTACCGGGAAAAAAAATATTAACATAAAAAAGCATAATACATAAAAACAAATTACCCTGTTTTATTGGTTTCTTTCACAACCAATTCACATAAAATAACAAATATTCATTGCAATTACCTTTCTTCGATACCGATCCCATTATACTTCATAAAAATATGCTATCATTTTTACGCAATACAACACTTCAAATAAATTTAAACCAAGATTTAGTGAGATGAAACATACGACGATTTGTGTCACCAATAAACCTATGTATTCAAAATAAATCGTGATAATTCTTCAGTTATGACATACATCAATAAAATAAAATCAGGGTTTTATCTTTAAAAAAAGGATTAAAAACATATTAAAATTTTGATTTTTATCAAAATGATCAATTTAACTTTTAATCGAAATATTTGCATGAAAATTTGAATTATAGGTGCAATATATATATAATAAATATATAATACAACAATTGTTTCTATTAATAGTTTTGAGCGGGAGTCGTCGCTGGCCATTGATCTGATTTCCATAAATAATAATATACTTATCTATAAATAATTTTATATTAAATTTATTTAAGAATTAATAATTTCATTTTTTTATTTTTTATTTAAAAAATAAATTTTCTTATTTTTAAACATGTTGCACAATAATAAAGTCAGTATTATTTTGAAAATTTTCAAAATATTAATTTTATATTAATAATGGTACCTCACAAACAAAATTAAAACAAATAATTTAACACAAATATAAAAAAAATAAGTACCTCAACTCACCAAACTCAATTCTCCGTAACCAGATAGCTAATTATTTCTAAGCTTTAACATCCATATGAAATAAGAAATCTTCAGTACAGTATCAAAATGTTATATCGCCATTGAAAATCGAGAAATACAAATAAAAGAATTAACAAATTGGTCTAATTAAAAATATCAATATCAAACACTCAAGCATTTCAATAATTTATCTTACTTTGTTGATTTCTAACACTCAATTCTCAATCCATCTACTTAATACACGCTCTTGTGTAAAAACGCAAGTCATGCCTTTAATTAACCACTGAATTAGAGAGGTGAAAGAGTGGACATGTCTTGTGCTTATATTTAAATTGAATGTGCTAGATTTATGGGTAAGTATTTTAAGGGATATTGGTATAAGTATTATGTATTGCATAAAATTATAATTTTACAATAGTTATATTTACTAAAAATAATAAAATGAAATGAGTGAACTTGTTTATTTTAAAACAATTATATAATACTCTCTCCGTCCATGAAAAATGGTCAATGATATGTTGGAGGGTATTATAATATATTGTGAGGTTTGTAACGCCCCGAACCCAATATATATTAATTATATCGAATTCGAAGTGTTATTGTGATCAAAAGTCCGAACTATAAAATTTTTGAAGGAAATATAACGGAAATGAGAGATGATGAGTTTTTATGCAGCGGAAGAAATGGGTAGAATAATATTAGTAAGTATCTCTTACATATATATGTGTACATAAAACATAATATCAATAGTAATGTTTTATTTAAGTGGGGAACTCCGTGTCGTCTCTATTACTGTCCTTGCTCCACGAAATCATAATCTGCAAGGGGTTAGGAAAATGGGGCGTGAGAATTGAATTCTCACATATGGGTGATTTGCAACATCATGGGATTGGTAAATCCGAAATATATTAAGTTATACTCATTAATAAAGTGTTTATTTTATTTAATCAATTTACATAATAATAAGATTACAATATTTCATTGAAGGAAACAGTTCATATAATGATTCATTGGCATTTAAGCATATTTCACATGGTATAATTGAAATAACACAAGTTGGTTCACATTAAGGCAAGGCCCAAAGTCATATCACGTATTATCACAATTATCAAACCATAAATGTACAACCATTCCACTTCCAACAAAGTTACTCTTTTCAACTTCAACCAATCAACAAAGTTACTCTTTTCAACTTCAACCAAAACTTACTTCATACAACCACACAAGCTCACATCATACAACCTTATAACATCCCTCAAAATAAGCAAGTATCAATGGCCTTCTTCCCAGTGCGTCAAACGACAGCTGACCGGGGACCAGATCTACTTGCTCAACAACCTTGATTCCGAGGGCGTCCCCGACAGCTGCCCCGGAGGTCGGATTTAAAACTCGATCCCGACTCCGTACATACTGACTCTCCACAAAACTGACTCAATAAACTTTACAAAGAATAATACTTGACTGATAACCGAATTGATTCATGCTCACGTAAGGTGTTTACTCATGCAGTGATGATCGATTCACAAAACAACAGGCTAATATATAACATATGTAGTTATATCACATAATCCAAACAATTATATAGATAGGTGTTACATTTATGTTGGATTAGATATTTTTGATTTGATTTAGTCGAGTTCAGAAAATACCGGCACGACGTTATTAATAGCAGATCAATCAACGGATCATCACCCACCTGATTGTTTTGAGTCCCGAGAATGATGTGTAGGCAGAGGGTCGAAAACCTCGTGCGCGTTCCAACTAGTACCGAATCCTAGTAGGAAGATATTTAATTAAAAGTTGACCTTTGAAAACGTTTAGGAAAACTTGAGAGTTTGTGTTACGAGAATCGAGAAAGTTGTGGTCTTATAAACTCAAAAGGACTTGCTTAAGGGTCACACTCTATTTTGGTGAATACACCACTTCTAAAAAGGTGAGTGTATTGAGGGAGTGTATTTACTAGTATACTTGTGGTATGACTATTTCGATTACTACAAAAACAATCTTTTGATAAGTACACCCCTTTTTAAGAGGAGGTGTATTATGGGGGTGTATTTGCTGAAAGCAGTGGTGTAACAGGGGGGGTGTATTTGCTGAAAGCAGTGGTGTAACAGGGGGGTGTATTTACTGAAAGCAGGGGTGTCCTTAATAAAGGCCCTTTAAGGAATAACAAACTTATTAGCCTTGAAATTACTTAGAAAAAAATAAGATTACTTAGAAAAATATTAATAAAATTAAAGAAAATGTTTTTCTTTCTTAAGAATTCTATTTCTCATTTTAAAAGAAATCTTGAAAATAATTAATCATACTTTATAAATAAATTTCCTTTAATAAAACTTATTAATAGACTTAGACTTTCTAAGAAGTTTATAAAAAGTACTTTTCTTTTCTAATATTAATCACTTCTAAAATTGATTAGTGACACTTTCTAAACAAAAGAATAATACTATTTTCCACCTTTTCATTTGTTACTAATTTGGATGTAATTCGACTTATCTTTTTCGTTCCTTTTTTCTAGATTCAACTAATAATAAAACAAATTAATTTCGGCACCACATCATCAGCTAACCAAACCAAACTAATTCATCCATCTAATAATATCAACTAGCTAAAACAACAATACTAATCTATCCATTCAATAACACTAAACAACTATTTCAACACCACCATTATACTAACAATTTAAAATCATTCGTAAGTAGAATTCTAACAATAATAAAGTCCCATCTACAAGTCTCAAAGGCTCCAAAACATCTCAAACTCACTTAAAACAATTTAAATTCTATTCCAACAATTACAAGAAATAGAGAGGAGATTGGTGATTCTTACGAGTCCCAAACCGGGCAGCCTAACGGCGTAGTTCGGCGACTCGTCGGATAATTTGAGCGGCCTAACGGCGTCATTTGGAGATTCGATAAATTGTCGGATAATTCGGACAATCTAACGGCGTCGTTCGAGGTCTCCAAAAATTTCGGCAGCAGCAACCGGTTTAACGGCGTCAAATAACACGAAAGAACGAATTTATAAGCTTCAACGAAGAATGGATTTAAGAAATTGAAATCGAATTAAAATTAAGATGATTGGGGAAATTAAAATTAAATTGGCTGAAATTAGTGAAAGAATCGGGAGAAGTATAAAACGAGACTCATCGAATCAGGAGCATGGCGATGCTCGTTCGGGAGAGGCGACGGCTGCACGGCGGCGTCGAGAGGCAGACGGCGGCGCCCGATTTTGCGCCTGGAGGAGGAGGAGGCGGCGACGGTCGGGCTTCGCGAGGAGGAAGGCGTCGCGGCTGGCTGAGGCGCGACGGCGCTGGGACAGAGGCGCTGGTCGCCGGAAAAGAAGAGAGTGAGACGGTGGCTTCACGGCGTCGCACGGCTGGAGCTGCTACTGGAAGAGGACAGAGGCGGCGCTCGCGCGAAGAGGGGCGATGCGCGGCGGCTCTGTGCGAAGGAGATGGCGGCAGCGAGAGGGCGGCGGCTGCTTCGTGCCGTCGTGGGAGGGCGACGCAAGGCGGCGGTGTTGCGCCGTTCAAAGAGGCGGCGGTCGTCGCTGGGCCGCGGGACAGAGAGGCGTCGCGACGGCGTTCGACGGTCGTCCGGGCACGGCGGTCGCGACGTCGCTGTGAGAGAGGGAGAGAGAGGACGCTGTGGAGGAGGAGCGACGCGGCGGTGGTCGCGGACGGAGCTAGGCGTGAGGGAGGCGGTTGGAGGAGAAGAGGGAAGAAGACGGTGAGAGAGAAAGAGTCTTCTGAAAGAGGAAAGTGTAATTGCGAATTGATTTCTGAGGAAAAAAATAAGGAATAGCGTACTTGATTTTGCTTATTCAAGGATAGAGAGGAAGAGATATTTTGATTTTAATTTCTTAATTAATTAATTTTTAATTTAAAAGAAGGGATAATTTATGTGGATAAGATTAATAGTCTAATTAATTTAATTAAAAAAGGAAAGTATATTATGTGGCCAGAATTTAACTCCCTTTAATTCAGATATTTTCGTTCCCACTTGATACGGTTAGGGATCGTTTGGTTCACGAGATTAATCCCGAATTGAGAATTAATACAGTTTTAAGATTCGAATAATATTTTATTGTATTTTAATTATTCTCAATAAATTAAACGGATCGAAATCCTAATTTTAATCTTTGAATATTTAATTTCTCGTAGTCCTTTATTCGCTTTGAAAGATTCGATTCTTTCGACGAATTTAGGAATTTGTAAAAAGGGTATATATTTAAATTACACAAATAGCACTCAAAATAATAAAATAAAAAGAAACAAAGATAATAAAATAAAATAAGGGTTCTAGGAATATAAAACGGTATAAAACGGGACGGGGTATTACATCCTCACCCCCTTAACAGAATTTCGCCCCCGAAATTCAGCTTCTAGGTATTGTTTAAGCATTGAGGGTATTTGGTTAGGACTTCATCCTCTATTTCCCAAGTTGTTTCTTCTTTCCCGTGTCGGTTCCACTGGACTAGAACTAATGGTATTTCTTGATTCCTTAAGAAGTGTAACTTCCCTCCTAGGATAGTAACTGGAACTTCTTCATAAGTCAGGTCACAACTTAAACTTAAATCTATACGACTAATAACAGGGTTTGGATCGCTTATGTACTTCCTGAGTGTAGATATGTGGAACACATCATGCACTCGTGATAACTCTGGTGGTAGTGCTAAGCGATAAGCCACATCCCCGATTCTATTCAGGATGTCAAATGGCCCATTGTATCGCGACTTTAGCTCACCTCTTTTCTTAACATGGATTAGACCTTTCATTGGTGTCACTCGGAGAAATACTTTATCGCCAATGTCGAATTGTAAATCTCTTCTCCTAGCATCCGCATATGACTTCTGACGGTCTTGAGCCGCTTTGATTCTTTCTTTAATCTTTGCGACTATCTCAACCGATCGTTCAACTAGTTCGGGTTCGAGAATCTTTCGAATTCCGACTTCATCCCAACAAACTAGTGATCTACACCTTTTCTCGTAAAGTGCTTCGTACGGTGCCGTTTGTATTGTCGCCTGATAACTGTTGTTATATGCGAACTCTACAAATGGTAGGTGGCTTTTCCAACTTCCTGCAAGATCTAGAGCGCAAGCTCTCAGCATACCTTCGAGGGTCTGGATAGTTCTTTCCGATTGCCCATCAGTCTGCGGGTGGTATGCGGTGCTGAACTTCAATTCAGTACCCAAGGCTCGTTGCAGACTTCCCCAGAACTTAGAGGTAAAACGGGACCTCTATCGGACACTATCGAGACTGGTACACCGTGCAGTCTAACTACTTCTGCTATGTATAGTTGGGCGAGCTTGTCCAACATATAAGTCATTATAACAGAGATAGAGTGGGCAGTTATCGTAAGTCTATCTACGATAACCCAAATGGCATCGTGATTCTTCACCGTTTTCGGAAATCCGGTGACAAAATCCATAGTGATGTTATCCCATTTCCACTATGGCATCTCCAGAGGATGCAACAACCCTAGAGGTTGTTGGTGATCTGCTTTAACTCGTTGGCAGGTTAAACAGCTCCTGACGAATTGAGCTATCGATCTCTTCATACCCTTCACCAAAAGTTTCCTTCCAGTCCCCGATACATTATCGTCTATCCGGGGTGAATGGTGTATGGAGTGTTATGTGCCTCTTTCAGAATTTCATTCCTCATTCCTTCATCCTTAGGCACACAGATTTTGTTATCGAACATCAAAGCTCACTCAGTACTCAATACGAACCTCTAAATGGTTCCTTCCTCAGCGCGCTTACGTATTCCTCTCAAGGATTTATCGTTCTTTTGCGCTCCTAGGATCCTTTCTCGTAAGGTCGGTTATAGGGTGAACGGGTAAACCATGGTATCTGCACAATACTGCGCGGGGAATTCTAGGTTTAGGATGAACTGGTACTATATCTTACTCCACTCAAAATAGTTTTGTCTAACTACTTACTCTAAAACTTTTGGTCCAAAAGGGGTGGTAAACCTTAGTGGAGAGGTTTGGTTTTTGAAAGCTTTCTCATTAGTTAAACCCGAAATAACTTCTCGGTTTTCTTGGTCGACTAAGTTTGTTGTCACTCTACCTGATTTAAGACTTAGAAGGTTTTCTAATCCTCAAGCATGCAAACTTTTCTTCCTACATAGTTGCAAATTTCCTCTACTTCGAAGTCCACTATGTATCCCATAGATAAAAATCAATTGTCCTTTCTTTTTCAACTAAAGTATTCCCATAACATATAAATGTTAATTCTTAACACGTAAGACTAAGGTCACATCTAGCTTACTCATTCCACAAAAGGCTCTACTTAAGCTTAAAATCTTATGTTATCCCAAAAGAAAGTAACTATGCTCAAGTTTCATATTTCTTCTTACGCATAAAACTAGTTCGTCTTCAATAACGTCTAGCTACTCAACTTAAGAACGTGCAGTTCAGTTTCTATTGATGTCCATCCAAGTCTATCTCCAATCAATTCACTCGGCTTAGGTTCTCATTGTATTCCTCAAAAGTTCACTTTCACTTAAGGTCTATTCTTCTATACTCTATATCCTCAAGTTTTCTTAAATTCTTAGACACAAGGGAGTGAGATGCTCTAGTACTAATCGATACATAAGAAATTGATCCAAAATTCACACTTGCTGAATTCGGAATAAAACTTCTCTCGTCTTATTGTCCTTAAGACTGCTTTGAGATGTTCTTCGTGTTGCTCTTTGTCTTAGAGTACACAAGACGATGACGAATTGATCCAGGTACGGATGAAACACTCTATTTATCATATCCATGAAAATTATCGGAGCGTTTGTTACTCTAAAAGGCATCATGGTGAACTCGTAATGTCCATACTGAGTCCGGAATGCTGTCTTCGGGATATCCTCGCTCTTGACCTTTAGCTGGTGGTAACCAGACCTTAGATCGATCTTTGAGAATACCGTAGCATTCTTCAACTGGTCGAACAAGTCTTCTATCCTTGGAGAAGGATATTTGTTCTTAATGATCAGTTGATTGAGACCTCGATAGTCTATGCACATACGGAAAGTTCCATCTTTCTTCTTTACGAACAACACGGGTGTTCCCCATGGTGATGCACTAGGCTTGATGAACTTCTTTTCAAGCAAGCATTGCAGTTGTTCCTTCAGTTCTTCTAATGCCTTTGGCGCCATTCGATAGGGTGCTTTAGATACTGGTGCTGCCCCAGGTATCAAGTCGATGGAGAACTCTATCTGACGATCAGGAGGTAACCCGATTAATTCCTCGGGAAACACGTCAAGATATCCATCCACAATTGGCACCTTGATGCGCAACTTGTCGTCTTTCTCTCCTGCTGAGATGTGGACGAGGTAAGCTTGGCATTTCTCCTTTCGTAATATTACTGCAGCTTGGATTGCTGATATTACTCGGGTTTCCTTCTTGGTCTTGATTTCACAAAATGTGAAGCGTTGACCATTACGAGTTTCGAGGTCTATCTCACGTTTTGCGCATTCTATTATCGCTTCGTCCTTTGTTAACTAGTCAAAGCCTAAGATTACGCCAACGATTTTCATCTCAAGGGTGTGGAGGTCGAACTCTACTAAGTAATCGCTTAGCGTTAGGGTAAACCTCAAATTTTGGTCCTTAATTTCCATAGTAGTTCCAGACATTTCTTAGCGCGGCCTGCTGAGGTGGCTTAGGTTCAGCCTGAGAAGGTGAGTTCTGTCCTATAGGATTCACTGATATAGTAATAGGGTTAACGTGGGGTCGTCCACGTCTACGTTCTGGTGCCATTCTAAAGGTGGTTCTAATCGGAAAAGAATAATATTTTTACGATATGTATAGGTGCGAGAAAGTTATAAAAACATAATCGGACTAACCAAAATTAACACACAACGTTCACTGAAAAACACGTGTGGTACGTAATTCACCAGCTGCGCATTGGGGCCCCAATGGTACAGTGCTCACATTCGCACAGTATTCTAGGAACAACTAATGTGTCATTAAGTGATAATCAGATAAAATATGACATTTAATATATAAAGCAAGTAAAACATATTGACAAGTAGTGAGCACATAATAAGTATGTATATATCTAAAAAGTTTTGGTTCTACGGAGTCAGTTCCCTTACATTACGTCATAGAACACAAAAGGTTTCTAAGTACAATTCTAACGCATTTCCTTGCATCAGAACGGTCCACAGGCGACAAAAGGAGCGTGTTAGAGCTATGCTGCTACGGTCTGAGTAAAACGATCATACGTCTGACTACTACTATATGTCAGGAAAGGGTGGCACATCTAGGGTGTATGTATTTGTGACACCATCAAAAGGATAACTGTTTAAAAGGATTTGATCACTCTGACTGATCACTACTATCAAACGGAAATACCCATCGCCGACTTCTTTCTAGGTATGTCTCCAAGTGAATGTGGGGTTGTTGAACTGGGTCTTCTATTCTCGTCCGTTCGAGTAGTCTTACTGCGATAGGACGGAGAACAACTCAGTAACCCTTCTGGCAAGACGAATCACGGCTGTCAGATATGTCTCGTCTGGGGATATTTGAGTGGCTATTGCCTTTGCACGCAGTCTCTCAAACTGGGTTATAAACACACTTATAGATTCTAAGGTTAGCTAAGTGTCTTCTAATTATCGGGATATAACTATCTTAGGTGGATTCTTATATGGAAAGGAGATTCCTAATCAAAATTTTAGTTATTCAGAAACATTATTTAAACAATTAAGGCACATAGTTCAAATAATCATATAACATCATTTATGAAGTTTATAACTTTACACAATTATATTTGTTTCTATCATTCACTAATTATCTGCATTTCAATAGTAATATAAACGACATTTCGGGGTTCTTTCTACACCTCGTAGGTGTTGTTTCGAGTTCGCGATCTTTTGATTGAAGTTTTGTTATGAAAGTCAAGTTGTCGTAATATCATAAACTTTTAGGCAATAAAATAAGAACATACCTTCGAGGAGCTTCTGACGGTAATAGGAGACACATTTCCCCTCAAGTGATTTAATTAGTGATCTATACTTACATGATAAGAAAATTTAATTAAAGAAAAAGAATTTTGGTTTGATGAAAACAATGATTTGTGTTTTGGTCCGAAAGTTTTGAACATAAGCTCTGATACCACCTGTAACGCCCCGAACCCAATATATATTAATTATATCGAATTCGAAGTGTTATTGTGATCAAAAGTCCGAACTATAAAATTTTTGAAGGAAATATAACGGAAATGAGAGATGATGAGTTTTTATGCAGCGGAAGAAATGGGTAGAATAATATTAGTAAGTATCTCTTACATATATATGTGTACATAAAACATAATATCAATAGTAATGTTTTATTTAAGTGGGGAACTCCGTGTCGTCTCTATTACTGTCCTTGCTCCACGAAATCATAATCTGCAAGGGGTTAGGAAAATGGGGCGTGAGAATTGAATTCTCACATATGGGTGATTTGCAACATCATGGGATTGGTAAATCCGAAATATATTAAGTTATACTCATTAATAAAGTGTTTATTTTATTTAATCAATTTACATAATAATAAGATTACAATATTTCATAGAAGGAAACAGTTCATATAATGATTCATTGGCATTTAAGCATATTTCACATGGTATAATTGAAATAACACAAGTTGGTTCACATTAAGGCAAGGCCCAAAGTCATATCACGTATTATCACAATTATCAAACCATAAATGTACAACCATTCCACTTCCAACAAAGTTACTCTTTTCAACTTCAACCAATCAACAAAGTTACTCTTTTCAACTTCAACCAAAACTTACTTCATACAACCACACAAGCTCACATCATCCAACCTTATAACATCCCTCAAAATAAGCAAGTATCAATGGCCTTCTTCCCAGTGCATCAAACGACAGCTGACCGGGGACCAGATCTACTTGCTCAACAACCTTGATTCCGAGGGCGTCCCCGACAGCTGCCCCGGAGGTCGGATTTAAAACTCGATCCCGACTCCGTACATACTGACTCTCCACAAAACTGACTCAATAAACTTTACAAAGAATAATACTTGATAACCGAATTGATTCATGCTCACGTAAGGTGTTTACTCATGCAGTGATGATCGATTCACAAAACAACAGGCTAATATATAACATATGTAGTTATATCACATAATCCAAACAATTATATAGATAGGTGTTACATTTATGTTGGATTAAATATTTTTGATTTGATTTAGTCGAGTTCAGAAAATACCGGCACGACGTTATTAATAGCAGATCAATCAACAGATCATCACCCACCTGATTGTTTTGAGTCCCGAGAATGATGTGTAGGCAGAGGGTCGAAAACCTCGTGCGCGTTCCAACTAGTACCGAATCCTAGTAGGAAGATATTTAATTAAAAGTTGACCTTTGAAAACGTTTAGGAAAACTTGAGAGTTTGTGTTACGAGAATCGAGAAAGTTGTGGTCTTATAAACTCAAAAGGACTTGCTTAAGGGTCACACTCTATTTTGGTAAATACACCACTTCTAAAAAGGTGAGTGTATTGAGGGAGTGTATTTACTAGTATACTTGTGGTATGACTATTTCGATTACTACAAAAACAATCTTTTGATAAGTACACCCCTTTTTAAGAGGAGGTGTATTATGGGGGTGTATTTGCTGAAAGCAGTGGTGTAACAGGGGGGTGTATTTACTGAAAGCAGGGGTGTCCTTAATAAAGGCCCTTTAAGGAATAACAAACTTATTAGCCTTGAAATTACTTAGAAAAAAATAAGATTACTTAGAAAAATATTAATAAAATTAAAGAAAAGGTTTTTCTTTCTTAAGAATTCTATTTCTCATTTTAAAAGAAATCTTGAAAATAATTAATCATACTTTATAAATAAATTTCCTTTAATAAAACTTATTAATAGACTTAGACTTTCTAAGAAGTTTATAAAAAGTACTTTTCTTTTCTAATATTAATAACACTTCTAAAATTGATTAGTGACACTTTCTAAACAAAAGAATAATACTATTTTCCACCTTTTCATTTGTTACTAATTTGGATGTAATTCGACTTATCTTTTTCGTTCCTTTTTTCTAGATTCAACTAATAATAAAACAAATTAATTTCGGCACCACATCATCAGCTAACCAAACCAAACTAATTCATCCATCTAATAATATCAACTAGCTAAAACAACAATACTAATCTATCCATTCAATAACACTAAACAACTATTTCAACACCACCATTATACTAACAATTTAAAATCATTCGTAAGTAGAATTCTAACAATAATAAAGTCCCATCTACAAGTCTCAAAGGCTCCAAAACATCTCAAACTCATTTAAAACAATTTAAATTCTATTCCAACAATTACAAGAAATAGAGAGGAGATTGGCGATTCTTACGAGTCCCAAACCGGGCAGCCTAACGGCGTAGTTCGGCGACTCGTCGGATAATTTGAGCGGCCTAACGGCGTCATTTGGAGATTTGATAAATTGTCGGATAATTCGGACAGCCTAACGGCGTCGTTCGAGGTCTCCAAAAATTTCGGCAGCAGCAACCGGTTTAACGGCGTCAAATAACACGAAAGAACGAATTTATAAGCTTCAACGAAGAATGGATTTAAGAAATTGAAATCGAATTAAAATTAAGATAATTGGGGAAATTAAAATTAAATTGGCTGAAATTAGTGAAAGAATCGGGAGAAGTATAAAACGAGACTCACCGAATCAGGAGCACGACGATGCTCGTTCGGGAGAGGCGACGGCTGCAAGGCGGTGCCCGATTTTGTGCCTGGAGGAGGAGGAGGCGGCGACGGTCGGGCTTCGCGAGGAGGAAGGCGTCGCGGCTGGCTGAGGCGCGACGGCGCTGGGACAGAGGCGCTGGTCGCCGGAAAAGAAGAGAGTGAGACGGTGGCTTCACGGCGTCGCACGGCTGGAGCTGCTACTGGAAGAGGACAGAGGCTGCGCTCGCGCGAAGAGGGGCGATGCGCGGCGGCTCTATGCGAAGGAGATGGCGGCAGCGAGAGGGCGGCGACTGCTTCGTGCCGTCGTGGGAGGGCGACGCAAGGCGGCGGTGTTGTGCCGTTCAAAGAGGCGGCGGTCGTCGCTGGGCCGCGGGACAGAGAGGCGTCGCGACGGCGTTCGACGGTCGTCCGGGCACGGCGGTCGCGACGTCGCTGTGAGAGAGGGAGAGAGAGGACGCTGTGGAGGAGGAGCGACGCGGCGGTGGTCGCGGACGGAGCTAGGCGTGAGGGAGGCGGTTGGAGGAGAAGAGGGAAGAAGACGGTGAGAGAGAAAGAGTCTTCTGAAAGAGGAAAGTGTAATTGGGAATTGATTTCTGAGGAAAAAAATAAGGAATAGCGTACTTGATTTTGCTTATTCAAGGATAGAGAGGAAGAGATATTTTGATTTTAATTTCTTAATTAATTAATTTTTAATTTAAAAGAAGGGATAATTTATGTGGATAAGATTAATAGTCTAATTAATTTAATTCAAAAAGGAAAGTATATTATGTGGCCAGAATTTAACCCCCTTTAATTCAGATATTTTCGTTCCCACTTGATACGGTTAGGGATCGTTTGGTTCACGAGATTAATCCCGAATTGAGAATTAATACAGTTTTAAGATTCGAATAATATTTTATTGTATTTTAATTATTCTCAATAAATTAAACGGATCGAAATCCTAATTTTAATCTTTGAATATTTAATTTCTCGTAGTCCTTTATTCGCTTTGAAAGATTCGATTCTTTCGACGAATTTAGGAATTTGTAAAAAGGGTATATATTTAAATTACACAAATAGCACTCAAAATAATAAAATAAAAAGAAACAAAGATAATAAAATAAAATAAGGGTTCTAGGAATATAAAACGGTATAAAACGGGACGGGGTATTACAAGGTTCATTTACTCTTTTTTATGATCACACAAATGCAGTCCCAATTTGCACAAAATTAATATATAAAATATTAATCTTATAAATTAATGAGTATATATAGTGTGAAACTTGTTCTGTGTCTTATTTATTTTGTGTATTTTTATCAAATATTTTAAAATTAATAATATAATTTTTTTTTCATCCGCGTAATACGCAGGGCTCAAGAGCTAGTTCTAAATTAATTAAGTATAAGTAAAATAAATTCATCATACTAAAGGAATAAAATTTCGTAAAGGAGATGTTTACCAAATTTTAATATAAGGCATATAAAAAAACCAATTTAATGAATCAAAACAATTAATTTAGTGTGTAAATAATTGTATTATATATTAATAATAAATACAACTAAATTTAAGGAAGACTCAAATACAATTAGTAACAATTCCGTATAATTACGGATATTCTTATACGAATTAATTAGCCATTATTGTATATATAGAATGTAAAAAGGTCAAATTCATTATATTAGTTGGAATAATAAATATACATTAAATTATAATTGATAGATAACTTACAATTAAAATATCTAATCTTATATTGTCTATAGTTATATTCGTGTGTGTATATATATATATATATATAGATTTGCTACTTTTAAATAAATAAATAAATATATATATATATATATATATATGCAGGTTTGCTACTTATATATTTAGTAGTTTCTTTTATTCAATATATTAAATAAACAAATGTGTAAAATATATACCTCTTTATTATTTAATCATGGTTTAATTGTTTAATTTTAAGAAATAATATTTTTTTTAATAACTTTTCTTTAACTCCTCACAATAAAATTTATTTTCTCATCTTATAATCAATGCAATATGCTCTTAGGAAGCGTCAATCCTATCAGAATTAATATAAAGTTAGCAATTATATCTTTACATGTTTATCTTCTTTCTTCCACTTTCTTCTTTCCTTGCTAAATTGTAGGTCTTCTTCCACAAATCTGGGATCATCTGATTCCCTTTTCGAAAAATTAAAATAATTAGCATTACTATTCCTAATGTTGTGTCATTCCCAAAATTGTCTCAATTGAATATATAAAATATCCAAACACTATAATTAAGTTCGTATCCTCTGGCATTTAACAGGTATAAAGCTTTCAATTCAAGGATCCTCCTATAATTAAATTGTATGGTTAAATATATTAATCAACTTTAATTTAATAGGAAGAGATATGATGTATATTCTCAGAAAAAAAAAAAAAACCGTGATATATTGGCTAGATATTCAATTATGTGTAGTATATGTTCCTTGCATTTGTTTTCTTGCTCCACTTTTCTCTACTTCATGTAATATATTTCGCATGTATTCGCCAAGTTTAATTTTTTTATTTTTTATTATTGCTTTGATTTTTTTTTTCTCTACTTTCCTTTTGTATTCTACAATTATAATTTTCACTACCATTTTTTTTCCTTATGTCAATCATACATCTAGTATTCAAACAAATTTCAAACAACATTGATATAAATTGTACATTAAATTTCAACATAATGTAATAAATAATGATAAACATAATTGAAATATAAAGAAGTCAAACAGAATGAGAAGATAATTGATATATAAAAATTAATAGAAGATGATGAAAAATCCAAAAATCTAAAAAAAATAAAAAATAAAGGAGTCCTCAAACCTTCTAAAACTCTTAAAAAACTCTTGAAAGTCTCCCGATTAAACCTTCACAATTCTTCAGTTTTCTGGTGAATGCATTGCACAATCTACAAATCTTGCTGACTATGCTAAAAAAAAAAGATTAAACTATGATGTCTATATACATATTTGCAAAACAACATCAAATTTTACAATATAGATTTATTACACTATACATTCTATCTAAATCTTCTCAGAATAATATTCTAAAATTAAAAAAAAAAAAAAATTCGAAACTCATAAGGATCGAGTGGAAAAATAAAGAAGTTGAGATAATGAAAATGAACCATGAAATGATCGGTATAAATAGCCTACAAAAAGAAACCGTCCCTAAGTTTAAGCAGTTTATCCAAAGGACCACATTTCATCAATAAAAAATAAACGGTCAATATTAAGTGGGATAAAATGATGAATTTAATGACAATTAGGTGTCAAACTTACCGTAATTAATTAAAAAAAGAATGGACGGTGATGATCAAGTCAAGAAAAATAGATCAATGTATCATAAATTCTCCCTCCAAAACTATTTTAGGAAAAATAGTTGCTATTATATATTTATGATATATATAGATATAGATTCATCAAATTAATTTTTTTTGTTTCTAATTCATTTATATATATATATATATATATATATATATATATATATATATATATATATATTTACTAACTTTTTTATTTATTTTATAAATTTAATATTTTCGACTATTATAAATTATGTATTAATTCATTTTTATTCATTTAATTGTATATAATTCCAAATTGAGTCCTTTTTTTTAAAAAAATCATCAAATTAATTCCTTTTTGTTTCTAATTCGTTTATATATATATATTTACTAACTTTTTTTTATTAATTTTATAAATTTAATATTTTAGAATATTATAAATTATTAATTCATTCGTTTTTTATCCATTTAATTATATATAATTCCAAATTGAGCCTCATTTTTTTTTTTAAATTCATCAAATTAATTCATTTTTGTTTCTAAAAATATAAAATATTCAATAAAAATATAAAATATTCAACAAATAAAATAAAGGGTTAGTAACATATAACACCATTTTTGTATACACTATTACAATTAACCCCACCATTTTCCCTTCATTACCATTCACCACACTTTTGGTGGGCCACCACCATAAAATTTCCCCAGCTGACCACCCCCCCACGCCTTTCAGCTCCCATCTCACCCCCCTCCCTCCCACCGGTTCCCAAAGCTTGATTAGACGCGGCGAGTTGACGGGGTGAGTCTATACACCCAGCGATTGAAATTTGAAAATAAAAGATTGGAGGGAAGAAGAGCAAAGAAGGGCGATCAAGGTGCGGGTTAGATAATACGATTTCGGTTGTTTCCATTTTTTTAATTTTGCTACATTAATCAAACCTGTTCTTCATTTTTGTTTTCAATATTTCCGATTGTTTCTATTATTCAACATTATGTTTCTCTTCCCAGAGTTGCAAATGTGTTAGATATAGGGCAAAAGAGGCGCATTGTTAGAGAAGACGATTCGGACTTGAAAGTGAGTTCGAGGACGATTCAACTATCACCACCAGAAGGAGGAAGAGTGTCGATAAAGAAAATAGACATGGATCAAGAGGTAGGTTTATTTGTTGTTTAAATCTTAACTTTTTTAATATGCCCTATGTTTTTGTCGACCGATTAATAGTATGCACGCATTGTTAAAAAATGAAAAAAATGTAGGTTCTCGTAGCTCAAAAGTTCTGTTTGTTGAAGGTGGTAACAAGAAGAGAGGTTATTCATCTTTAGCCTGTTTTTTTTATTCTTATAAATTTCAGCAGTTTACAAAGGTTATTATGTGATAATATGTTTACTTATTACTCTAAATCCCAGGTAGAAGGGTACTTCGATATGTTTATACATCTGATTCAGGTAAAAAAATAGATATCTCACCAACTCTAAGCTTGATAAAAAGTATTTGTGAAGATTTATACAGTTTTTGCTACTGTGGGTAATGTTGTGTTATGTTATTATGCAGAATCTGAGAGTGCTGAGGTAGTCAGGGTAAGCAGGAAAAGGTCGAATACCAGTGAGATAGGTAAATCAGTTTGTTCATGTGAACTGTACTTGTTGTGCCTTTAAATTATGACTCAAATGAATAATCATTGATTAAATTTCCAGTAAATGATCATAGAAGTTCAAGTAGATTGCGTAGTCGAAGAAATGACCAAACTACTGAAACAGGTAATTTTATCAATATTGTACAGGGATATAAGTATTATTTTAGAATTTATGTGATTCATGTTTGTTTTTTGATGTTAAATTGATTTTGTTTGTTCCTTTTTTTTAGTAGAAAATGATAGTTCAGTGGTTGTTAGAAGAGGACGAACACGGTCAAAAGTTGTTGAATCGGGTAAAATCCTTAATGTTTTGTAGCCATTATAGAATTCTAATTGAAAAAATTATTAAGGTGTTCTTATTTCAGATGCTTCAAGTCCAGAGCTAAGAAAGAGAAGTCGAAATATTTGTAACCTAAGCCCAGGTAATACTTTTATTTATTGTGTAATACTGGTGTATTGATTTAATATACACTCTTGAGATTTTGCAGTACCGAAACAAAGGGTATCACGACATGAAACATTAAAAGATGATACTGACTTGGCACAGAACAAGAGAGGTATCCTTTTATAGTTACATCTGTAGCTTGTATGATTGTATAAGGTAGTGTTTTTTATTTTAAGACGGTAAAAATTTGTTGTATAGGGAAATCAAAGAATAAAGTTCTATTTACGGACCAAGAAAAAGGTGGAGATAGGGAACAACAGTCAAAACATGTGTTGCGGCCTTTGAACGTATTTGGTAAGTTTTTGAAGTAGTTATTCCTGTTATGCAGAATTCTTTTGCTTTTATTAAGCTTATAAAGAATGTTCTTCCCACCTAATCTGACTTTGCTATGCAGAACTTGACTTGTTCCAATTGACTTGATGAATAATGTTTATTCAGGTGGAATATATGTTGCAAAAAAAGAGACTTACTACAGGTCTAACCTGCGTTCATTGATCAAAATATCAACGGGTTGGAATTTAAAGAAGGTCATATTCAAAAAATAAGGTTAACACCGTTTTGGTTCTTATTCAAGTCTATCTATAAAAGGGGGTATGAGAAAATGTTGAGGTCATGCCAAAAGTACAAGGATGACATAATGAGGATAATGCGGACTTTCGACTTTGAGTCGGAGACCTTCATTATTGGGGGTACAAGGGTTCCGCTTTTGAGTAATGATGCACAACTAATACTTGGGATTAGCTGTGGGTCAAGAGATATAGATCAGACTGGTGCAGAGTATGTTTCGCCGGAGTGGGTGAAACGTGTGTTCAAAGGCTTGATGAACCACCGAAAAAAAATACTTGGTGTTGTATCGATCTGTGATTTTTAAAAAACTGGAGGAATCATTGGGGGGGTTTGATGAGGAGAGTTGTATGGATGTTGCCAGGCTAGTTGTATGTTTTATGATGGCTTCTTTGTTTAGTCCAAACAAAAGCGGTGCTATTCAACCTCGCATTCCTGAATACTTGGAGAAGTTTGAAGAGATTTGCCAATATGATTGGAGCACGTATATTGTTTATTACTTCAAGGGCCAGATAAAAACAAGCGACAAGATGAATGATGGGGGGTGTGGAGTAATTTTGCTGGTATGAATTTTTTCTTGTCTTATTTTTTTAATACAATTATATATGTCATATATCAGATTGTGATTTTTTTGGTATTTTTACTTTTAGTATTGGTTCTGCGAGCACACAAATATAGTTGCATCACCCAATACGGTTATGTTCCCTCAATTTTTGAATTGGGATATGAGGGCAGTACACAATGTCATTGGTCGTGTGCGACTATCGAAAATCGGGAAGGTGAACAATTGTATATGTCTTATATTCAATTAAACTAGAAGGTTGTTGCTGTCCAGTTTAAAAAAAAATTGACAGTTTTTTTGTTAATTTCTTTTTTATCAATGGTTTTTAGGTCGAAAAATTGTGGCTTAGACCTACTTCTTTTGAAAGAGAGGAGTTGATTAAGTTAGGTGATATGCGACATGCATGCTTCAAAGACAGTGGTAAGTTTGAAGATGATGCCGCTTGTTTAATTTCAAGTGATGAGGATGCTGTTCCAGCAGCAACAAATGAAGCAGTGTGCATTGACGAGATGGATGTAGAAGATAATGATGTGTCTGTTAACCACTCTGGTGGTCCGGAAGCGTTAAATGGCTTGGATCAATGTGGGGTTCATGGAAATTCATCTGATGAGAATGTTGAGCCAACCTGGAGTATAGGTCTGACTCCTTACTTAACACCACAGGATAAAGCGGATGCTGAGATCAAGAGTATTTTGGGGGCTATAGAGGAAAGTTTTAGAGATGTTAGAGATGACGACTTGTGCAAGTTGAAAGCAGATGTTGGAGGAAATGAAAAAGTGGTTTGATTTGGAAATTAGGAAAAGAGATGAATGCATCACTACTCTGCGTTCTGAGAATGAGGTTTTGGTTGGAAAAATTGCTGAGGTGGGCGTGCCAGCTTCTGATGTGTTTGTTGAAAAGACCAGGCAGGTTATGGTGGAGAGAGATAATGATGACTTAGTTGATATTGGGGTTGGAGCAAAGGTGGAAATTGGAAAAGAGAGTATGTCTGTTGAAAGAATATTTGAGAAAGGGGATAGTAGTGTTGGTGAGATGAGATTGAGTGAGAGAAACAATGGGTCTTGTGGGGTTGGTATTGATCCTGCACAATCATTATTAGGAGGTTCGGTTGCTGATCCTGAGAGCCCGAAGTACAATAACCCAGAAACTCCTGCTGGGGGTATAATTCTGCTATCAGATTTCACCCCTGCCCCTCATACCATTGAGGATGATGATTGTGGGCCCAGTGCAACACAAGTATTGCAGAATCCGGAATCATGGGCTAAGATTGATGCAATAGCTCTGGATTACGAGAGTAATAAAAAATCAAAGCAATGCAATGAGGAGAAGATTGATAAAGCTGATGAACAACCGGTGACAGTAAATATGGATGTTATGGGTCAGGATATTACACCTTGTGTCAAACAAGTGAGGACAACTCGACATCAAACTCCAAGTTCAATGTGTTTGCGGGTGAAGGAAAGAACAATTAAAGAAGATAGGAAACCAGTAGAGACTACACCACAGATGAACACCGAAGATTTGGTTAATCTGGTTGAAGAAAGGCCTGTGAATGAGACTGAACGATTACCAATCAATTGCAAGACATTCAAGTGGAGCAAGCAATGCATTGCTGTGAAGAAATTACAACAGGTCCACAGAAATGAGATTGAGTACTATTTGAAAACTGAAGGGGAAAGGTAGTTAAAATAATCATTATTCTACATTCTTGTTTGATTCCATTATAACATTTTTTTATCAGGGGTTTGTTACTAATAATTATTGATTTTATAGTCACGCTATTTGGGTTGGGGAAGAGCCGTTAGCGCAAGTAACGGTTGAGAATATAATTGACATACTGCAAAACAAGTGCTACAGTGGTCCGGTAAATATGTTTTGCTCTATGGTTTGATGATTTTAACAAGTGCTACTTGACAAAAAATGAAGTGTTTATTTATTTGTCTAGCTATTGAATATGTAGATTATTGATTCATGGGGTGAGCTGTTGATAAAGAAGTATGAGAGTATTAATGAAAAGGCCAAAACAACGATGATATTCACCTCGAAAAGTTGGGTATGTTGTGTATCCTCTTATTTTTCCCGATGTCAGTGTATTGTGTTAAAACTAATATTTGTTTGAGATGCAGAGTTTGATAAAAAGTGACAACAAAAATAACCCCAGTGCGCTGAAAGCATTGATTGATGACCGGATAGAGGATTGCTTGAACATGGACGTCTTGTTGTTCCCTTTGCTTGGTGGCGAAGGAGACTCTTCAAGTAGAAGGTTGGGTTTCCATTGGACGCTGCTACGTTTTAATTTACGGAGAGCAGAATGGAAGTTCTATAATTCCTCCTACACCAAGAAGGCAACAGTAGATCCTCACTTGACGACGTCTTATATTGTGGTGAGACAGATGATATCTAAACTTCATTTAACTGTTGTTTTGAAAAATGTAAGGTGTAAATGACATATTACTTTTTGGTTTTGCAGGTCAGGTATATTCATAAGAAAATTAGGGATGCATACAAAAAAATTGAGTCGAACCATCCCTTCCTTATGAAGCAGCTGGTATTGCCAGTTTCTGAGGATTGCGTCCAGCAGAGCCCGGGGTCGGTTGATTGCGGGGTTGTTGTTTGCCATTTAATGGAGAACTTGCTACTGCGGAAAACTTCCAAGAAGGGCGCGTATACTGATGAAAAGTCGGGAAATTACCGTTTGAAAATGGTAAATTGGTTTCTGGACCCAGATACCGTAATTATTTGATGAAAATTGTAGGATCAATTATGTGGGGGAATAGGTTTTTGTTGACTTCAGCAAGACAAAAATTCTATTGATTTTTTTTTGGGACTTATTATTATGCAGAAGGTGTGAAGAAAAATATTAGTGTTAGATTTAGTTATTGGATTCCTCCATACAAAATTATGTGGTGGTAGTTGAATATCCACTATTTGTGGTTTTTTTGTTAATATGGAGTTATCCTTGTACTATACATATTAATTTGAGTATTGACTGTGAAAGTACGTTTGGTATATTTTAATCATTGAAATGTTGAGTGCTGCAAATTGGGTTTTTTTCCATAAAATAGAGGGATAGGCTTTTAATTTTCCATAACTGGGCTTTTCATTTTTTTGGGGCTATAATGTATTAGTCATTGTACAATTATTCAGAAAAAAAAAACATGGGATTTTAAACATTTATTCTGTTGGTATAAATGTAACCTGATACAATTATTATATTGGTATGCAAGACATGGGTTATTATTATTCACTACTTTGAAAATGAATAACTGATCTAAACATTATGCATAACGGTGGGATTTTATTTTATTTTATTTTTATTCGGCCTGTTTTTTTGGTGTATTTATTCCCAGAATTTTTTGGGTTCTCAGAAATAATTTCGAATATTGACACTATTTTTTGAATGAATGGAATTAATTAAAGCATTACTGAAAAAGACACATTATTAATTGGTTTCATTTTTTCGGATTTGATCAAATAGGGAACGAAGAAAACTGGTTAATTAATATTGTCCGGATTTGGGGGATTGGCTTTTAAATTTTAATGAATGGACTTTGATTTTTTTTGGGGTTTTAAATTCTAAATGCATGAGCTTTTAATTTATCAGGGGTTTTTAGATATGTTGGACTAATATATTATTTGGGCAAAAAATAATGGGCAGATTATAATGTGTTTAATATTACGTAATATTTACTCCCGTTATATATTTGTTCGAATTAAAGCATTACAGTATTTGATTCTCTTGGTATGCAAGATACGTGTTACTTTTATTCATTCTTTTGAAAATGAATAACTGGTCTAAATATTCTGAATAACTGAACTACTTTTAATTTTTATTAGGGACTAGTCGTTTTGGTTAATAGGAAACAATTGTTTGTAGGTATTGATATTTAGTTTCGAGAATTATTTGCCCTTTAGACAACCGAATATTTTAAACATTTAGTTATCAAAATTAAGGACTAATCGTTTTGGTTAATCGTAAACAATTATTTTTGGGTACTTAGAATTAAATCAATATAATTGTCTACAAAAACAACGATTAACATTCCTTACCCAAAACTATTTTCAAATTTCCACCCCCTACCGAAAACTCTATAACTCAAAGAATGGGGTTCTTTGGTGTTTTGGGATCTACAAAAAAAATTAAGGACTATTCTGAAACAATTAGATTCGAGAACTATTTTCCCTCTAGACCACCGAGTATCTGAAACAATTAGATTCGAGAATTAAGGACTAATTGTTTTGGTTAATCAGAAACAATTATTTTTGGGTACTCAGAATTAAATCAATATAGTTGTCTAAAAAAATAACGGTTAACTTTCCTTACCCAGTACTATATTCAAAATTCCACCCCCCCACTGGACACTCTATAACTATAATAATGAGGTTCTTTGGTGTTTTGGGATCTACACAAAAAATCGGTAAGTTAAATGTTTGTGTATTTTAATTTGTGATAGTGCATATTACGTAATATTTACTCCCGTTATATATTTGTTTGAATTAAAGCATTACAGTATTTGATTCTCTTTGTATGCAAGATATGTGTTACTTTTATTCATTCTTTTTAAAATGAATAACTGATCTAAATATTCTGAATAACTGAACTACTTTTAATTTTTATTAGGGACTAATCGTTTTGGTTAATAGGAAACAATTGTTTGTAGGTATTGATATTTAGTTTCGAGAATTATTTGCCCTTTAGACAACCGAATATTTGAAACATTTAGTTATCGAAATTAAGGACTAATCGTTTTGGTTAATCGTAAACAATTATTTTTGGGTACTCAGAATTAAATCAATATAATTGTCTACAAAAACAACGGTTAACTTTCCTTACCCAAAACTTTATTCAAATTTCCACCCCCACCGAAAACTCTATAACTCAAAGAATGGGGTTCTTTGGTGTTTTGGGATCTACAAAAAAATTAAGGACTATTCTGAAACAATTAGATTCGAGAACTATTTGCCCTCTAGACCACCGATTATCTGAAACAATTAGATTCGAGAATTAAGGACTAATTATTTTTGTTAATCGGAAATAATTATTTTTAGGTACTCAGAATTAAATCAATATAGTTGTCTAAAAAAACAACGACTGACTTTCCTTACCCAGTACTATATTCAAAATTCCACCCCCCCACTAGACACTCTATAACTATAATAATGGGGTTCTTTGGTGTTTTGGGATCTACACAAAAAATCGGTATGTTAAATGTTTGTGTATTTTAATTTGTGATAGTGCATATTACGTAATATTTACTCCCGTTATATATTTGTTCGAATTAAAGCATTACAGTATTTGATTCTCTTGGTATGCAAGATATGTGTTACTTTTATTCATTCTTTTGAAAATGAATAACTGATCTAAATATTCTGAATAACTGAACTACTTTTAATTTTTATTAGGGACTAATCGTTTTGTTTAATAGGAAACAATTGTTTGTAGGTATTGATATTTAGTTTCGAGAATTATTTGCCCTTTAGACAACCGAATATTTGAAACATTTAGTTATCGAAATTAAGGACTAATCGTTTTGGTTAATCGTAAACAATTATTTTTGGGTACTCAGAATTAAATCAATATAAATGTCTACAAAAACAACGGTTAACTTTCCTTACCCAAAACTATATTCAAATTTTCACCCCCCACCGAACACTCTATAACTCAAAGAATGGGGTTCTTTGGTGTTTTGGGATCTACAAAAAAAAATTGGTAGGTTAAATGTTTGTGTTTTTTAATTTGTGAGAGTGCATATTACGTAATATTTATTGGGTTTATATATTTGTTCGAATCAATATACCGTATATTTATATCCCTACAGTCCGATATAAGAAAAGCACAATATACCATATAGCTTTTTATACCTGTTTCTGCTTCTCGTTAACAGCTTCATTAACATAACTCAGAACACCGTATACAACTTTAGTATTATACTGTACACAACGTGGTGAGATCGATTTACATTTGTTCCCCCCTTGGAGGGTGCACGATTTGTGCACCCCAAAAAAAAGCTCTGGTTTTTTGTACAAGCATGTCATCTTATTGGGTTTTAAAAGGTCCGATTTTGAATATTTAACCTGCTCGACAAATTAGGAACTTGGATATTCGTTTTGGAGAATCTGTTTGTCCAGAAAGCAGAAATTATAATGTTTATATTAGGTTAAAAAAATGTGGGTTTTTGCTGGATTGTGTGGTTTCAGCAAATCTCCCTGAAAAAAAGGACCGTTTTCCTAATTTGACCCTACCTTGTTTTTAGAAGGCCTATGAATAGTTGATTTTAGGGGAATAGTCAATTAAAAAAATATTGAAATACTATTACAATTAGCGATTAGAATAAATCGTATGCCGACTTTATTTGAAAAAAAATATTCATTCTTCTGACATTGAATAACTAGTATTTGAATATTGAATAACGATTGGGTTTTTTGGCGGCTGGTCGATTTTGGTATTTATGTAATGGTTGTGTGATCTAAATTATTCAGTATTTTTGATAAATGAATAACTGATCTGCCTATTATGCATAAATCGTATTTTATTTCCACACAAAAAAAATAATTTTTTATGTGTGATTTTTTTTTTGGCTGCTTGATTACACATATTAATATTAATTAAAAATCATGTTTTATATTTTATGGAATAGATGCTTTGCCTGAATTAAAGTGCTCTAATTTTGGATACTTAAAAAAACTATACCTCAATTTAATTAAAAGGGTTTCCAAGTATTAGATCATATATTTGTTTTCATTCGATTTTTCCAATTAAATTTGTCCCCCCCATGCGAAAAAAACTCCAACTGTATGTAATTATTTTCTTAAAAAAAATCGGCGTCTAAAAAACCGCAAAAAGTGACGTTTGAAATGATCGAACTTTTCACCATTGGTCGCTACGTTTCCTGAAGCAAAAAAATTCAAAGATGAGTGCCTTGTACCCCCATTGTAGAGTGTCAAGTTTACTGTTCCAGAGTTTATTGAAAAAAACCGCAGCAAAAAAAAAAAAGAAGAAAAATCACAACAATGGAGAATTCGCGAAATTCTTGCATTTCGGATTTACCGGAGGAGTTGCTGAATTTGATTTTCGTCGGAGTTCCTTCCAAGTCCATAGGAGCGACGAAGTGTGTGAGCAAAGACTTACAGAAGAAACTTGGTTCCAAGGAATTCCGAAAAAGCCATCTGGAGAAGATGATTGCAAAGAACAGGTTCGTCTTTTTACCTGTCTCATATTACGGTAATGTGCCGTTGAAATACGATTCTACGGGCAGTGGAAGCAATTTTAATCAGAGGTCAGCCCCTGAGTTGGACGGGAAGGTCGAGTATATGGCCAGTTGCTTCCATTTTGCCCTGTGTGTGACACGCCGAGACAGGGTTTATGTTATTAATCCAACCATTAAAAAATTAAGGCCTATTCCTTTCGAAAAAATCTACTTTCCAGACCAATCAAAAAATTGTTGGGTGTTTTGGGGTATGGGGGTTTCTTATGTAGCAAAGGATTGCAGAATTGTGAGAATTTCTTGGTTCCCAGCACCGACCTCTACGACTGAGGTGAAGATGTGGTCTCTCGCGACGGGGCAATGGTCTACATGGCGATCATTTCCCTACGCTGAATTCATACCCAGGCCAGGGGTGTTTGTCTTGGGAAGTCTCCACTGGCAGGTATTTGTCGATAATAAGGGTTATATTGCTGCCCTAGATTTGGAGAGTGGGGGGTATAGTTTGATTGATTCCCCTGTTGGTTCTATGATTAGCACTAAGGATTGTGACCTGTGTGCTGTTAGTGAGGAAAAATTAGTTCTGTTTAAGTATAGATACAACAGTAGTGATGAGTGCCATTTCTGGATCCTGCAAAATTATTTTGATTGTTCGTCTTGGGCGAGTTACAAAATCATTTTGGGGAGTGGGTTGACAATGAATAGAGAGATTGGGATGATTCGCCCACTACGTGTTTTGAACCAATACGAAGGAAAAATTTTAATGCAGGTTTTCTCTGCTGGTGTTTTTTTGGTATATGACACAAAGTGTCAAACATGCTCTGTCTCTGATGACTATACAATAGGGGAGGGTGTGCACATCAAGCATGTGGTAGTGGAGAGTATGTTATCTCCTTTGGAGTACATCTGAAATGGGCCTCCAATAAGTTGGCCCAGAATTGTATATGTAGGGTCCTAATTAATTTTTTTTTTCTTTTGGTGGAAAAGCAATGTAATATGCTTCTGTAAAATGTGAATTTTGAATATATAGAATCGTTTTGGGCATTCATATGTGGGAGATATCAGGTTTATTGTATTCATTCAGGGTTTGATATTTGCTTGCTGTATTCCAAGAAAAAATGATGTCTCAATGTGTGTCTATTATTCAAAATGTTATTGGGAGCATAATAAGAAAAAAAAACTGGTTAGATTATTTGAATAAGAGAGAAGATCTTGAATAATTGCATTATTCATTCGGGAAGCTTTTTAGGAATAATTGTATTAGTCATAAATACGTGATTTTGAATATTTGTATTATTCATTCAGAATTATTTTTTTGCAAAATTTTGGTATTACACCCCAACTTTAATGCATTTAACACAAGACCCAATATTTTAAAAAGGTCAAGCCCAATATGGCTCATGATATTTTTGGGCCATCTGTATATTTGTAATGAGCCACAGTTCAACTAACCTAAAAAGTCAAGCCCAATATGGGTGCTATTTTTTTTAGTGTCTTTTATAGCCGTTGCTTGTCAACCTCAAAAAATAAGACCGTTTGATCTGCTGGCATAACTTGAACTAATCATGACAAATAGCCTCTATATATATGCCCCATTGCAGAAAAATACATATCAAACGCACAAAAAAAGCTCTTGAGCAACACAAAATATAGATCCTACCTACAACCAAAACATATTACAGCTTAAAAGGAAGTGATATTTTACTACCATGTCACAGGCCAGCAACAATCAAAATGATGCACCATATCCTAAATACGCACGTTCGTACTGCCATGTATGCCGTTGTCCAGCCTCCATCAAGGTTTCCGAGACCCGAACCAACCCCGGTAGGTTATTCTACTCTTGTGAGGTGCACGTATGGTCGCATTGGTGTGTGCCAATAGAGTATGTCAACACAAGAAATGACGATGAAGCTACGTCGTCAAGACGAGGAGGGTGCAAAAACGAACAGGTGGGGCTTGGAACACAGATTACCGGACGGTGCAATGTCGCACTTGGGACAGTATTGCTAGCAAATGCACTAACGCTTGGAGCAATGATTTCAATATTTGCTATCATAGTAGTGAAGTTTATGTAAAAACAGGTCAAAATGACAATGCATACAATTGGCATAACAAAAATGTATTTTCCAGCTAGCAGTCTATGACCCTAAGGTGACAACATTAATGTAGTATGACTCGGATGAATATTATGTATAGCTTTGCTTATTCCACAACATTGTGCTGTGTTTTATTGGTGCAATTATTTGTGAAATCTAACATGCCATAACAAGATGGGGTGTCTAAATTAATATGCATGCATAATCGACTGGAACAAATTGAAAAATTGAGATATATCATTGATTTGAAAAAGTTCCAAATGAATGATCAAATTGTATATCATTAATTTGAACAATATGTGAAAGTTCCAACGAGATGAACAGATTGTATATCATTGATTTGGAATTAGTCAAAATACAAGAGGAAATATTACACAGATTGAGATGGAAATAATCCTTCTAAAAATACTACAAAAAACAAGCAGTAGCAGGCATCTAAAACACCTAGTGTTTAATCACAAAATAGCTAGATCAACCTGGTCTCCAAAAAATAAGTGAATCAGCAAAAAATAATTCACAAAGTGACCATTGAGATGCGTTGCGCTGCAGCAAATGTTAGATACCTATTCACGCCAACAAAACTAGCACACAAAAACACGTAATTCTGCATACCAGTTTCGCTAGACTGACCTTGAAGATCTTCAGATAATAAAAAATGGCAGATGCCTGACACACCCCATACCGTAATGTGTCGTGTGAACAATGGACATTTTGATGCCAAAAAAGGAACAAGCTGCAAGAAGGGTCATAACAGTTTATCATGATAGGTATGAAAAATATGGAGTTATAAGAATACAAAGGATTAAAGTGTAAAAAAATATACCAAAGTAAAACCTATCACAACTGTGGTGATGGTCGAGCCTTCTTCTTCATTAGATGTTCACCGCGAGAGGGGATTCTCTTCATTTTAGGTCGACCGGGGGGTCGTTTTATGATAGGTGGGAGAATCTTCTCTTGGCCAACCATGTTCTGCAGCTCAAACTTCAGTGTTTGGGGGATTGGGTGAATATTCGATTTGTAAGAGTTTCGGTATGTGTTTGTGAAAAATGCTGAATCAATGTAGTCAGTTGTATCGCACTGACTACGACTTAAAACAGCTATGGCGTGGGCACACGGGAACCCAGTGATTTGCCATTGAAAACAAGAGCAGACCCTACCTTGCAAGTTTACCACCGCTGAAATATCGGACTTCACGTGAAACTTAGAAGTCGAGCTCTTGCTTATAGACCAAGACTTGCCATCTTGCAGGAGGGAGTTCCATATTTGCTGCCACTTAGGGACAAGATCATCATTCCATTTTTCGGCCTGAACGCGTCTTTCCACAAACCACCGACCAAGCTCACTACGAATATACTCTAACATGTTTGTAATGGGAAGGGACCTACCCTTGAGAATCCAATTATTGAAGGATTCGGCTGCATTAGAAGTCATCTCACCGTACCGTGTATGTGGGAGGAGTACGCAACTGCCCACTTTTCTCTAGGTAGTCCTTCCAGAAAGTCTACAGCGGGTTTACCACTCAACTCAATAAATTTGGTAACGTTTTCCTGGAATAACCGCTCATTAGGTGCATATGCGCAAGCATTAAAATACTCAACCAGCTGGCGCCGATTGGTGTTTGACCAACCCTTTGCAAAACGAGCCTTCAGATTTAGTTTAAGATGATAAAGGCAATAAAAGTGAATAGGTTCAACGAAAATATTATTAAATACATTGAGCAAACCTAGGTTACGATCAGAGACGAAACATATAGGCTGATCATGGTTAACATGATCACGAATATTCGATAGAAACCATGTCCAATTATGAATGTCTTCAGCTCCAACAACAGCAAATGCAACAGGATATAATCCTACAAAAATGATGACACAAAATTTATACTACTTAGAAAATTTGAGAAAGAGAATAGCAGATTGAAACAGAAAATGGAAATATGCATCATTCCATGGGTTGACACAGAAAATGAAAATGATACACAAAATTGTTAGCATAACACTCTTATTTAGTACCGTTATTTCCATTCTTTGTCGTTGCAGCTAGGAGTGTACCTTTGGCACGCCCCTTCATGAATGTGCCGTCGACAAACAGCATAGGGCGACAGTTTTGGAACCCATCTAAGCAAGCCTTGAATGCCACGAACAACCGTTCAAACCTCTTGGAAGTATTATCTGACTCAAGTAGTACAACACTCCCAGGTTTTGTGCGTTTGATAGCTTCGCAATACCCACCGGAGTTGGTCATATGAATCATCGAATGTACCGTATATCTGGTCTTTAGCAGCCTCAATAGTGCGCCACGCTTTGTGATATGGGATTTGAAAGCCATAATCATTTTTCATCTTGTCGACTACATCCCTACCACACACTTCACGATCGTCCTTGAAGTTTTCTAAGAAGAAACTGCCCATTATTTTGGGACTAAGCCTTTTGGGGCAAACATTCGATAACTTGCCAATACAAGTGTGAGTTAGGTTAGCCTTATAGACCTGATAATTACCAGTAACAGGGTGAACCCTGACCTTTAAAAACCAACCACAACCTTGGGAATCGTTCTGCGAACATACTACGTACTTATACTTAGTGTCGTTTTTCGAGAACTTAAAATTAAACTTCATTTGGGATGAATACTTGATGATTGCTTCCTTAAAGCCTTCTTTACCACCAGAGAAAACCGTACCTACCTGACTTGAAGCGAATTACACTAACTTCTACTAATCGCTCACCCGCAAGCGGACGAGTTCACTGTAGTAAGAGTAAGTATAATGACCAAGTATTATCGAACCCACGGGATGGAGTGTATACGAATAGATCCCTGAAGATCTACGCGTCGTAATTAATATGAGTGTGTTGTTTTTGGATTTTTGAAAGATTAATTAAAAGACTGAATTAAACTAAGTAAACTAAAATACTAAAGAAATCAAATTAACTAAGGGTTGTGTTCTAATGAGAGATGGTGATGCTTAGGATTGGAATCCCTACGTATACTAACGGAGCAGGTACATAATCAGAATAACTGTGACACACAAGAAATAACCTAAGTCTAAGAATGCAAGGTGAAAGCTCAAGATTCTAAACCCTAATACTTTACCCTAACACTCGACTTCACTAATCTACTAACAAGTTAATAGATTGTGCTTAATTAATGAGACCCTAATTTAACTAAGGTGATGCGGTCGTCCTCCTTCGCTAAACTGGTAGATGAATTAACCCTTCCTAAACCCTCTCGTTAAGTCTACTCGTTGTTAAAGAGTGATACGGTCGTCCTCTCTCTAACACTTTTCGAACGAAATTCAAAGGCAAAGTGAAGATTGATTTTAAGAATTCATTAATCAAGAGAATTAAAACCTAACGTCACAAGTTACCCTAATTACATACCCACATCCTACTTCTACGAGTTCATCCTACCCCAAGCATGCAAGGGTTCTAGCCTAACATGATGGTTTGAATAATAAAAGCAATCACAAGAACAATAATCATATGCATAATTAAATTAACGAAAGAAATCAAGAACATAAACGAAAGAACAAATTAAAGTCTCTAAAGAAATCTATATAAATCTGAAAAACTAGGTTTAATCGTCTCCAAGAGTAAAGAAAGAAAGAATTAATCTAATACGTTCAAAAGAAATACTAAAACGAAGAATTCGTAAATTAAAACCTCGATTACAACGTATAAAACTCTTCCAATCTCCCTCCCAAGCTTTCTCCTCGCTCAAAATATGTAAAAATATGTGTTGGTATGTTGTGATATGTGAAAATATGCTTGGAAGGGGTATATATAGGCTTTGGGACGAATTTGGGCGATTTTGGGCCAAAAACACGCAAAAACGCTCGAGTGCAGGTGCAGCTCGAGCGCCCCATTCGAGCTTGGTGGTCGAGCGGGTCAAGAGGTCGAGCGAGGCGCTCGACCGCTGGCTGTACACATGTTTCTAAAACCTTCATAACTTCTCAACCGGGAGTCCGTTTTGGCCGATTCAAAGTCCTACGAACTCCTCTTTTCGCCCTCTATCCATCTATGAAAACCAAAGAGACAAATTAATAAGTTTATAAAAATGATAATCATTCGACTCCAAACACTCGTCGAAAATACTCAAAACATGGGCAAATCCGGCACCAAAACATAACAATTTCACGCCTAATCAACCCCCCCAAACTTACCATATTGCTTGTACTCAAGCAATGAAATAATAAGTCAAATGAAATTATTAGGAATGAGTCAAAGAATCAACTCATGCAAGCAAATGAAATCGAGCTTTAAAGATCAATCACATGTATACTCACTCACCTTCCTTTATCATACTCATGCAACAACAAGAACCACCAAGATCAAACATGGATGTGCACTCAACGATGTGTTTCACTCCCTCACAAGTGTATATCAATGATTAAGGGACTCACTCAAACAATCAATCACTCATATCGGCAGCCATAGGCTTGTAAGCACTCTCAACTCCGACCATACTCTAGAAATCAATGCCGAATCAAAAAGGACTTTTCTCAAGGTTGTAATGTAGGCTCTTTGGACAGGTGGGATAACAATATGGGTAAGTGACTTAAGTGAATGGAGAATAGAAAGTCAAACTTTGGCACTTCGAGATTAGGAACAGACTACTTCAAACATATTCAATCAACACTCTTTCAATTCCACTTTTCTCAACACTTCAAATTTTTTTTCTAACTCTTTTCACTTTTTTTTTTCAATCACTTCACTTTTTTTTTTCTTTTTCGCACAAACACATGAGCTCAATTTTTCTTTTGCTCATTTTCAATTTTTTCTTTCCCACAACTCATATCTCATTCACACCCTTATTTTATCACCACTCAACCATCATAATTCCTTTTCTCAAATCAACTCAATCCCTTCAACCTTCACACTTTTCCTATTCTCCACTCAAATTGGGACAAAAAGGCTTAGGAACTTGGAATAGTGTTTAAATGTGCTAGCAAATAAAATAAGCTTTAGGCTCAAAGGGGCTAGCAAGGGATACATGTCATTGGTAAGGAAAATTTTGGCTAAGTGACTCAATAAAAACAAAGATGGCCTAAGATCACATTCGGCATATCAAACTAGATACAATCAAGAAGCAAGAGCACACACAAGTTCTAGCATCCTCTAAGGTGACGATCCACTCACAAACGAAGAGATTAATTAATGCATCAAAATCTCATAAGGCTCAAAAGCTCACGGCTTTCACATCCATGCTAGTCCTAGTGCATTCTCACTCTCATCACACAAGTACTCAAAAGAAAAATTCACAAGCATACAATTTCTTTCTCAAATCAGCTCAAACTCAAACACTCACACAAAAGAATTTCTAACTCACCCTTACAACTCACTCTACTTATCAAATCATACTCAAAGATAGCAATCAACAAGCATAAGATGATTGATAGGCATGAAATATGCAATAGCGAGTCAAATCAAAATTACCCCAAGGAGTATCTCAACAAACCAATAATTTATCAAACTCAACTCAAAAGATAAGAGGTGCATGCATGTGCAATGTAACCATAAAAAAAAATAAAAAAAACTCCACCCCCCCCAAACTTCGACCTTGCTAGAGGTCTAAGTTTGGGGTTGTGGATTACCTCAACCAAATAATTCAATTTCTCTCAATAGCTTTGCACACTCCCTTGTCTCAAGTTGGTTCCTTCAATCTCCACTCCTTTGGCACTCCTTCGAGACAAGCCTACGAGCAACTTACTCAAATACGAGGTTAAACATACGACTCAACAACATCCTAATAACATAAAAGGAAAAAAACTAAAAACACTCAAAAGCAAATAAAAATGGGTTGCCTCCCATTCAACGCTATTTTTAAGGTCCTCATGCCGGACCAAGCTCAAAGGAGCTTATGGGACATCATACTCAAATTTACCTCACTTACTCTCATAAGAGTGGTGGTTGCATTCTTTTCCTTGATGCCCCTCCATCATGAGCTCTTTTGCTTTCTTCTCATCCCCAAGTGTTATGGGTCTCAACTCCTTCTCACCTTTATCTGGAGGAGTCTTACCAAACAGTTTCTTGAATTTGGACTTTTTCTTCTTAACTCCTCCTTTTCCTTCCAACTGGGTTACATCCACACTTTTCACCTCTTCATCCTTCAACTTCTTCACTTTATCCCTATCAAAATAAGTCAGATCATAATGCTCTTGGGTTAAATTATCAAGTGAAGGATTATAAAATTTATGAATATGAGATGGATTAGGGATAGGAGGTGTGTCTTCAACACGAGGATCAATGGCATCCATGCAATACAAACTCTCATCCTCCTTCGGGTGCTTCATGGCTTCATATAGGAAAATCTTCACTTCTTGATCATCAACCTTCAATGTAATCTTTCCATTTGCCACGTCTAGCACCATCCCCGCCGTAGCTAAGAACGGTCTTCCCAAGATTAGGGGCACGTACTCATCTTCCTCCATCTCTAGGACCACAAAATCGGCTGGAAAAATGTGATCTCCAACTCTCACAAGGACGTCTTCAACAACACCTTGAGGTCTCGTGATAGACCGGTCGGTGAGTTGAAGCGTCATCATTGTGGGTTGAAGTTCACCACCTTCCAACTTCTTGAAAAACGACAACGACATCAAATTAATGCTCGCTCCAAGATCGCACAACGCTCCTTTCTTGATCCCATTCCCAATATCACAAAGAATGGTGAAGCTCCCGGGATCCTTCAGCTTTGGAGGAAGCGCCTTGTGCACTAATGCACTCACCTCATGGTTCAATTGCACCAACTTCGGCTCATCCACTCGCCGTCTTTTCGCGATCAAGTCCTTCAAAAACTTTGCATAGTTGGGCATCTGTTCCAAAGCATCATAAAAAGGGATATTAATATGCAGTTGTTTAAACACATCAAGGAATTTAGCAAACTTTTCATCAAGCTTCTTTTTCATGAAGCGTTGTGGATATGGGACGGGTATCGCAGATTTGGGTACCCCCCATTCATCTCTTTCTGTTTCTTTCACTTTCTCCCTTGCTTTCTTTGCCTTCTTCCACTTAGGAACTCTCTCAACTTTCTCAATGTCTTCCTCTTCAAGCTCTTTGCTCTGATGAGACTCATCCACATCTTTATGCTTCTCAATTCCTTCACTTTCAATCCCCTTCTCAACTTGGGGCGTCTCAGAATCAGCAGGCATCTGAGGACCTTCATAGTTGGTTCCACTTCTAAGCTGGATCGCCTTGCAATGCTCTTTCGGGTTCCCCTCCGGCATGGAAGGATATTTTCCTGGCTCTCTATTCACCATCTTTGCAATCTGGCTCATCTGGAACTCTATAGAAGTGAACCTTCTATTGTTCTCTTGTTGAGTTCTAGTCCACTCAACGTTCATCTTTGGAGCTCTTGATCACGATGATCACCCTTCTTATACAACTCCTTCACATCGTACTCCAAGGATGACAACCGCTTACTTCCTTCCTCCACCTTCTGCAGAATAGCTCTCAACATCTCCTCGGTTGATGTACCGCCTTCTCCACCAGGAGGTTTAGAACCTGGATCAACACCTGCAGGAACAGTAATACCAGCTTTTGGGTTAGCATAAGAAAAGTTCTCATTCTTCCTCCATGTGTTTTGAGGAGGTTGCTGGCCTCCTTGAACTTCTTGTGTGATCCTCCATTGATTTTGAGGCGGCTGTGGGCCTGGAGGTACAAATGGCTGACCATAAGAAGATCTTCCAAACTGATTTCCACCTTGGTAGCCATTCTGATTGTAATATGGACCTCCCATGTAATTGGCTACCTCTTGCTGTCCACTTGGTTGGTCTACTCTCTCATTCTCTACTGCATGCTCTCCAACCAAATTCTTCCCCAACTCGAGGTTGTTGATCTTCTCCATCATTGCCATCAACAGCCTTCTCGTTCCTTCACCTTCTTCAACCTGATGTACACTCTGAAAATCTGCATCCACATTCCAAGCCCCGGCATTCGTGACAATATTGTCCACGATCTCTCTACACCTTTCTATGCCTTGATTCAGGATTGCTCCGCCCGCACAAGCGTCTAAATGGTCTTGCCCCGCCTTGTTGGCACCACTGTAGAAGAATGCCATAATATCCCCCTCATTGTACCCGTGCTGCGGGCACTCTATCAGCATGTTTGAGTATCTCTCCCACGCTTGACGTAGGTCCTCTCCTTGCTTCTGGCGGAAGGAAGATATCTCAATCCTAGTCTTGATCGTCCTAGATGGAGGGTAGAATCGCTCGAGGAACAGACGCTCGAGCTCGGCCCAAGTGGTAATACCTCCCCGCGGGAGCGTATTATCATACCACTCTTTGGCTATTCCCGTCAATGAGAATGGGAACAGCCTAAGCCTCTTGGCATCTTCAGACATGCCATTATAATTGAATGTTGAGGCTATCATGAGAAAACTCCTCAGGTGAGTGTGAGGATTCTCCTTCCCGATCACTCCCTTGAACTGATTCTCGGTAAGCAGCTTTAAAATTCCCGGGGAAATCGAGAAGTTGTTCGCCTCAACAGGAGGCAACACCACTCCATCATAGTACCTCTGCGGTTGTACCGCGAACCTGCCCCGAATAGCCATATTGTGATCTGCGTTCTGGGGCACAGGCTGAGGAGCAACAGGTGGTGCTGGTACTTGTTGAACTGGAGGTGGTTGGTACATAGGTGGTGGATGATATGGGTATGGTGGGTATGGGTAATGTTGGTATACTGGGTTGTTGAAAGGGTTATTTGGGTTTTGTGGGTAAGCAGGGTTGTTCAGAGGATTATGGACAAAACTCTGAGCTGGATTGATGACGTTTTGTGCACCCGGGTTTTGGCTCTGACTATCCCCTAACGGATCTTGGTTCTTACTGGTGTTGCCCTCAATGCCGTCAACCCGGTTCAACCCCTGGTTAAACTCATTTTCGGCATCTTCCAACTCATTATTGATGTCCATTGGTTCTTTCCCTAAGTCGGCCGCGTTCATCCTTCTCAAGAAGGCTCGGTTTCTCCTTGCTATCGTCTCAGGATCTGCAGGTAACCTCTCTTCGCTCGTATTTCCTTGTGAGCGTGTTCTCATAAACCTGCAACACTAGCAGAAGGATCAAAACGCAACTGCCGAACGAATGAAAATAAAGAATAAAACAGAAAATAAAATCACTCACTACTAACTACTAAGCTATCTACAAGTCCTATTCACAAAGCATACAACGCCATCCCCGGCAACGGCGCCATTGACTTGAAGCGAATTACACTAACTTCTACTAATCGCTCACCCGCAAGCGGACGAGTTCACTGTAGTAAGAGTAAGTATAATGACCAAGTATTATCGAACCCACGTGATGGAGTGTATACGAATAGATCCCTGAAGATCTACGCGTCGTAGTTAATATGAGTGTGTTGTTTTTGGATTTTTGAAAGATTAATTAAAAGACTGAATTAAACTAAGTAAACTAAAATACTAAAGAAATCAAATTAACTAAGGGTTGTGTTCTAATGAGAGATGGTGATGCTTAGGATTGGAATCCCTACGTATACTAACGGAGCAGGTACATAATCAGAATAACTGTGACACACAAGAAATAACCTAAGTCTAAGAATGCAAGGTGAAAGCTCAAGATTCTAAACCCTAATACTTTACCCTAACACTCGACTTCACTAATCTACTAACAAGTTAATAGATTGTGCTTAATTAATGAGACCCTAATTTAACTAAGGTGATGCGGTCGTCCTCCTTCGCTAAACTGGTAGATGAATTAACCCTTCCTAAACCCTCTCGTTAAGTCTACTCGTTGTTAAAGAGTGATACGGTCGTCCTCTCTCTAACACTTTTCGAACGAAATTCAAAGGCAAAGTGAAGATTGATTTTAAGAATTCATTAATCAAGAGAATTAAAACCTAACGTCACAAGTTACCCTAATTACATACCCACATCCTACTTCTACGAGTTCATCCTACCCCAAGCATGCAAGGGTTCTAGCCTAACATGGTGGTTTGAATAATAAAAGCAATCACAAGAACAATAATCATATGCATAATTAAATTAACGAAAGAAATCAAGAACATAAACGAAAGAACAAATTAAAGTCTCTAAAGAAATCTATATAAATCTGAAAAACTAGGTTTAATCGTCTCCAAGAGTAAAGAAAGAAAGAATTAATCTAATACGTTCAAAAGAAATACTAAAACGAAAAATTTGTAAATTAAAACCTCGATTACAACGTATAAAACTCTTCCAATCTCCCTCCCAAGCTTTCTCCTCGCTCAAAATATGTAAAAATATGTGTTGGCATGTTGTGATATGTGAAAATATGCTTGGAAGGGGTATATATAGGCTTTGGGACGAATTTGGGCGATTTTGGGCCAAAAACACGCAAAAACGCTCGAGTGCAGGTGCAGCTCGAGCGCCCCATTCGAGCTTGGTGGTCGAGCGGGTCAAGAGGTCGAGCGAGGTGCTCGACCGCTGGCTGTATACATATTCGTAAAACCTTCATAACTTCTCAACCGGGAGTCCGTTTTGGCCGATTCAAAGTCCTACGAACTCCTCTTTTCGCCCTCTATCCATCTATGAAAACCAAAGAGACAAATTAATAAGTTTATAAAAATGATACTCATTCGACTCCAAACACTCGTCGAAAATACTCAAAACATGGGCAAATCCGGCACCAAAACATAACAATTTCACGCCTAATCACTACCCCACCCTTTAACAACCCTGCCCATGCATCAGCTAAATAAGTCTTCTTTGGTAATCTAGGACAAACATCGTATCTAGGGATGTCATCAAAATCATCATCCAAAACATGACCCCCCTGGTCATCGAATGAACTAGATTTATCACTAAATTCTTGGCTAAATGAATCATCGACATCTAAACTATTAAGGTTGCTGCTACTTGGGTTGGAATTTGATGAATCATTTAGGCGCACGTCAACTGAGACTATCTTAGTTGAATCCAAATCACAAAGCAAGAAAATACTAAGCATATCATCATCACTTTCAAGCACACAATTGCTAAGAGTACCAACACAACACGATAGGGAAAAGGACTGAAACATAAGAACACCCCACTTGGCTATAACTTGGGATCGGAAATCGGTAAATGAATAATTGGAGCCAATTGAGAATAACTTGTGTTCCCCCCTGAAATTCGTGGCAAAAATGAGTTTTTCAACCATTATAGACCGCATATTATACCTAATCCGACAACAAGTATGATCGAAAATTGCGACAAAGAAGGGAAATTTTGTAGAAGAGGTTATGCGGAAATCAGATACAGAGGCTAAAGGATGATTGAGTTTAATTTTCAAAATTTTGAATTCGAGAACGTACCTTGATATGACTCCTCCCGTTGCATCAGCCATCCCTCCGTCGCCGCATTCCCATATTCCAACGTAGAGGAGATGAGCTGAGGAAGAAGAATGAATTTAATAATACCCACCCGGTGGGGCCCATCTTAAAATAAAAGACCCATAAAAGTGTGCCTCCATGTAATAAAGTGTGACTTTTTGTAATGAAGGGAAATCCATGGGTCTCTCTTAAATTTGGTGCAAAAGTATGTGGCTCCATGTAATTATTTCTAAAATAAAATATTCAACAAAAACTATAAAAATTTCTCTCTCTCTCTCTCTCTCTCTCCCCCTCACTCCCTCCCCCCTCTCTAACTATCATCTCCAGAGAGGAAGCATTCGATATCGACATCGTCATCCTCACCCTCACCACCTTCGTGCCCGCTCACCCCGGCACCACTTCCCCCGGCAGCAAAATTTTGTGGGGGTGGAGCGGTTACTCCCATTTGTTGGGAGATGTTGGAGAATCAGTTCCGATGACTCTCGTTGTAGCTCGTGAGGGCCTCCATATACTTCCGGACGTCTCTCAGCTCACGCTCCACCTGAGAGGGAGCAGAGTCGATCAAGGAGGAAGATCCACTGCTCTGGCTGTAGGTCTACAGGATGGTCTTACTATGACTGCTCTGCCCCACGACCTTCCCCTTCTTGACTCTGACCACATCTAAATAGATGCGATCCTCGTCAATCCGAGGAGGGGTGGGGTTCTCTCTGTTGTCATCGGTGAGAGCCACCTGCTGCGAGGCTTAGGCGAGACGATCCTTAAACTGGTTGTGAAATTTAAATTATAATAATTAAACTACAATTATAATAATTAAATTATAATTAATTAAAATTAAAAAAATACTTACGTGGATCTCGGTGGTGCGGGCTTACGTAGGCGTCCCAGTCTCCGGGTTCACTGGGTGTAAGATCTCCATCTGCTCATAGAGAGAGAGTTTTCGTCTCTTCTCCCTATCCTGTTGCGAACCAAATTCAATAGATTTGAAATATTAAACATTTAAAAGTTTATTAATATTCAAATGTAAATAAAAAGTATAATACTTACAAAGGCGAGAGAGTGCTCGTAGATGGATCGGGATCCAGCCCGATATCTGGCGACGCCGTGCCCGGTGGGGTCCTTCAACTGGTTCTCCCTGGACTTCTCGGACTTGGATTTGAATTGCTCACTATTCCAGTGAGCAACCAAAGCGTCCCAGACGGAACGTCCATCTGGCCCTCGACCCAGCTCCAACTGTTGTCCTTCATCAAACTATTTATTCAACCCGTAGATAATATTTTTGTACCGCTCCTGCGCTTTTGCGTAGAACAAGCCGTACATAACACTATCATGAACAGGGTCCCAGACGCACAATTTCTGCAATTAAATTAAAAATAAAATATTAACAAATAAATTTAAAATAAAATATTAAAAATAAAAATCATAATAAATATACCTTGAACTCCTCGAAGTAGTCCCTCCTCTTTCGCTCGGATACCATAGACCACGAGGAGGCACCAACCTCGAACGGGAGCTTCTTAATGGCCTCTGAGACGCAAGAGCTAGTCTCATGGCCTGGAAGCATACTGTGACATAAGGAAAAAAAATCAAGTTAGTATTAATAATTAATATTAATGAATACAATTAAAACAATTTAATTCATTATCTAAGAATACTTACATATTATCTCTAGAGACAATACTGAGACGACTATCCAACGCGGGATGCTGCCGTGAAGCCGAAGATCCGACGACAGTAGTAGAGCCAGCAGTACTAGACTGCTGTGAGGAGGATGTTGTCATCTCCAAGGCCCGTCGAACCTCCGGGATCACCGGTCTCAACGACCCCGACCTCCTCTTACCCCCCCTCCTCCTCCTCCCCCGACCCTGCCACCCACTCTGATCAGGGTTATCTTGAGAGCTTATTTGTAATAATTATAGATTCAACAGATTAGCATACCATATTATATTTATACACATTCAACTAAATTCGTACATACGTATATCAATCAACTAATTCATATATACCTACATATACCAATCAACTAAATTCATACCTACACATATCAATCAACTAAATTCATACACATATTAATCAACTAAATTCATACCTACATATACCAATCATCTAAATTCATACCTATACATATCAATCAACTAAATTCATAACTACGTATATCAATCAACTAAATTCATATATACCTACATATATCAATCAACTAAATTCATACCTATACATATCAATAAACTAAATTCATATCTACGTATATCAATAAACTAAATTCATAACTACATATATAAATCAACTAAATTCATATCTATACATATCAATCAACTAAATATATATCAACTAATTTAATATATACTAACATACCAACTAACTTAAAAATACTAAATATTTATATACATGATTTAAAAAACATATACAAACATATAAAATCATATATATACGTACATATATATCTAACATGTATATATACGATTTTGATATGGAGCACAATAATGAGCTACTTATGGAGCCAAATGATGATTTGGCCTTAACACATCACCAATATTCCCTTACTTGATTAGTATATATTTAAGTTAATTAATTAAGTAATGTAGATAATATTTTTAGTAGTATATTTTATCCTTACTACCAAATTATTATAATAATTAACTTAAATATATATACTTATATACATACCAATTTCTTAAGGAAATAAAAATAAAATTCTTGTAGCATAAATTATGAGTTTACCAGCCGTAGCCACAAAATAATTAAATTATTAACCTCTCCAAAAACAAAAAATAAAAATAAAATAATATTCCATAATAAATAAAATAATAATAATAATAATAATAGTTATTTGGGAACTTTGATATTCAAAACAAAAAAACACGCAAGACAACTATTAATCTGATAGTTTTTATTATTAAAATTAAATTAATTATTTTTATATGAATAAAGTAAAGATTTTTTTTAAAATAAAATAAAAAACAACTAAAGCCAAAAATGCATATTCCCACCCTGTTGCATCTTTTACCTACTCTGAAACACTAGGAATAATACGAGACACTTGCCCCTAATCTAAAAAAAGTATAATGTCCGATTTTGCAGAAACTGAGTCGGTCGGTGGCCACTTAGCTCAATTTATGCATCCATGGTTTTTTATAATTTTTTGTTAATTTTTTTAATGGAAAAGAAATACAATTAATTTTATTTTAATAATAATAATCAAATTTAGAATTTGGGGCGGCAGGTGTTTTTTGTTTGCAATATAAAATCTGATTTTGTTCTCACACCATTATTATTATTATTATTGTATTAGTTTTTGAGGAAATAAATAAAAAAATCAATTGTAATGGCTTGCCGTAAAAAAAGATTTGTAGTGGCTGGCCATATAATTTTTATTCCTAATTCAATTGAAAATTGTTACCGTAATTATTATGTTTATTATTATTTTATCTTATTAATTAATTTGGTTTGGAGGAGTTAAATAATTTATTTAGTTGATTATTTTATGGAATATAAAGTAGATTTTGTGACTAAATAATATGGGTAGAGATGAGATGAGGATACTAGATATTTATTTTAATTGCCTTATAGAATTAATATTTATATATATTTAAGGTAATTACAATAATGACTAGATAGGAAGAATAAATATGCTACAACTTTTGATTACATAAATTATTTTTTATTAACTAAGTAAATATTGATGATGTGTTATGTCAACTCATCATTTGACTCCATAAGGAGCCCATTATTAGGCTCCATATCATTTCTGTATATATATATATATATATCTAACTTCATGTATGCATGATTCAAATATACAAACATATACAAACATAAACAAATATGCATAATTCATACAAACATATATATATATATATATATATATGTTGGTCCCACTAGATAGATTTATTGCGGAAGCTTTAAAGGTTATGTCTTTAGCAAAGTCCTTTATAAGAGCACAATAAATAAAGCAAGACAGTAATTAAAGAAAGCAGTAAAAAGACCAGATTTATAGTGGTTTGGATTAGAAGATCCTACGTCCACTCTCCCTTCTCAACAAAAGGGCCTCTCTAACCAACCAACAAACACACTTGCGTACTGGAATTGCGAAGTACCAGTTCCTTCTTACAAACCCTTTAGATCTAACTTTGATCTAAAGTCTACAGCCTTCAACCTTTTCTTAGAGATGAACAGGTTGAGATCCAACTACTCCTTTTGAGTAAATATGAAAGTATGAACAATAAGAGTGCTAAGTGCGTGATAAGACAAGACTTGGAATATGACTTCGTGCGCGTAAGATTCTAGAGCCTTTCTTTGAGTCTGCACTCTTGTATTTATAGAGGTGATTAGGAATTAGCCGTTGGAGAGCTAATCTAATCAGATCTCTATTTAAGGAAGCTTTCAATCAATCAATTCCCTAATTGATTGATTGGGTTGGTGGGATCCTTGGATTGATTGTCTTCAAATACTTTCCAATCCGATCTTGTTGACTTGATTTGAATCACCAATGGTCAAATGCTTCCAATGCCTAACTCTGATTCTCTCCAGAGAAGGCAGGACCAGACACCAGGCAACCTCAATGTCTTTTGGTCCAAAGTTGGTTAAGAAATAGATTACTCAGGAGAATCAGGAGATGATTCTGAGCATCTTTTGTTTCACCAGACTCGTCTGGTCCGAACTCGTCTGGTCTGGGGAAGGTCCTCTGCCTCTGGTCAGTCTCATCTGGTGAAGTCTTCTGGTGGAGTCCTCTGTGAAGTCCTCTGGAAGGTCTTCCGGTGACTCTTCTGGTGAAGTCTTCTGGTCTGGCAGTTCCCCCTAGACTAAGTCCTAATCTAGTTCCGCATCTGGTAACAGGTCCAGATGGTCATATTACATCTTCTGGTTTGTTTTAACTCATCAAAACTATACAACATTTATCCTAACAATTTCTCCCTTTTTGATGGAGTTAAAACACAACCAAAACTGATCAAAGATAAAATACTTAAGCATAAAAACAATAAAAGGATAAGACCTTAGAATAGATCTTATCAGACAAATAAGAAGACAACAAAGAGTTGTCTTTTAGACAGAGAAGATATGATGTTTCATTAATAATAAGGATAAAAGGATTACAGATTACATTAAGTTCAGAATCCTATTCTAGGCATATCTTCTATTCTTCTTAGGCACCAGAAACCAGTCGAAGAATCTGTCTTGGATGGCCTTCAGCTTAGCGGAAGATGTTGGAGAGAAATTAGCCAAAACCTTGGTCTTGTATAATCTCTTCAATTCTGCCCAGTCAACCTGGTCCCCAACTATTGGAGTGTTGATGTAGTGAAACTCAGGGTCAGTCACCTCCAGGTTGAACTCTATGGTTGAATCCATTAGCTTCTTGTACAGATCAACATCATGAGCCTTCATCCAGGAGTGGAAGGTTCTGTTGATGAGAGCATCATCCTCTGGTGGAGGCCTTTGTATGTAGTGCTGGATGAACCATAAGGTCTTTGCTTCTCTCCACTTCTCTATCAGAGGAACAGACACAGTAGAGTCAAAAGACCCTTATGTCCTGAGTGGCAAAATCTCCATCACTCCAACAGAAGCCTTCCTCCTTTGACTGGATCCACTGGCACCAGAAGGAACGCCAGCTTCTCTGGTCTTCTTGTTCTGCCTCCTAACATATCGGAGCCTCTGCTCTTCATCTATGTTCTTCCGTATCCTTGCTTGCCTCTCTTCAGACGTCTCTTCCTTGAATCTCTTCTCTGCTTCTTCAACAACAGATTCAAGGAAGCTCTTCTTCACTTTCCTTATCTTCCTCTTGGCAGGACCAGAAACTGAGATAGGATCCTGCTCTGCATCTGTGAACTCCTCTTCTGCCGCCAGCTGCTTAGCCATGGTAAGAGATTTTAACTCTTCTTTCTTCTTCTTCTGCAGCTCAGCCTGGGCCAGAGTGTTCTCTAGCAGGTCCAGACGAGCACCATGGCTGAATAGGGTCTCAAGAGTGGTCTTTGCCAGATCAGTTCTGGTCTGCTCTTCCCCCTTTTTAACTTCATCAAAAAGGGGCTGCACTACCTGCCGAATGAGATCAGGCAAGGCATTAGAGGAGGAAGAGTGAAGATCACGGAGATGCTTGGCCTCCTCCAGGTAGGCTTTAGATTCAGCAACCAGCCTCTCCTGCTTAGCAAACATCTCCTGGAGAGAATCCTTGAGTTTAGTAGTCTCCAACATCTGAGAAGCCATTTCAACCTTAAGGACATACACTGGGCGCATCTGGTCCAGAACATACTGCTGGATCTGCCTCTGGCTCTCATGCACATCCATCTTCAGGTAGAGACAGTCAGACTTGAAAACAGCCTTAGCAGAGGCAAACACAGCCTTGATCTGCTTCAGGAATTTCCTTCTCTCATCCTTGATCTGGTGCTCAACTAGAGCAGGCGCCAGATGCTGCATTGCCTTGGAGAATCTACCAATCTGCTGGATTTTCTCGTTAAAGAACAGCTTCATCTTCTGGAGGACAGTAGGAGTCACATCGAAATCCTCCTCATCTGAGTACAGCTCTGGCGGAAAAGAGAAGTGAGGGCCAAAATTGTAAGAGGGGGCCCTCAAGGGATATCATCACTCCCTTCTGGATCAGCAAGGTGCGAATCAACACCTTGGCTGCTTCTGGGGTCTCAAGCTCCGCAGGATTCTAGATGTTGAGCTTCCTCTTGAGATCTATCTCCCAGGCAGTGAAAGTAGAGGGACCCATTTCTTCAAGCAATAACATCATGTCCTCTACATCCTCTAGTCTGGCCTTGCTCCAGACTTTGACGTTAGTCAGATCCGCCAGCAGTGGTAAGTGCTCCAGAAGGATTGAGAAATGCTCTCTTAGCCAGAGCTGAGCACTTACACTCATACTCTGCCTAATGGGACTCATTTCTGCTGATGAGAAAGTAAAGGGTTTGGGCCCAGAGGCAGAGGAGGATGATGCTAAGTTTTTAGGCTCAAGTGAAACATCCTCATCTTCACTATCATCGCTAGATAGACATGTGGGAGAGGGAGGGGGAGCAGTAAATCCCAATGCCATTGAAACAGAGGGATTTTGTTCAGTGTGAGATTGGGGAGGGGTAGGGATTTGTGAGGTAGAGATTGAGGGAATAGGTTGTTCTACACCAGAAGAAGTAGATGAAACTTCTGGTACAGAGGCTGGGATGGGAATTTGTGAGGTGGAGGAGGGTGGAAGGGGTTGTTCTGCACCAGAAGTTGATGGCACCTCTGGTACAGGGGCTGGGGGAGAAGGATTTGTGGGGAGAGGGATATGTGAAGTGGGGGCAGAGGGTGTATGAGTAGGAATGGTGGAGGGAGTGTATAAGGGTGTATCAGGTAGGGGCTGCTCTGGTGAAGGAATGGGAGCACCAGGAGCAGGGGAGGGGTTTAGAGTATTGGTTTCTGGGGGAGAAGTAGTGGGGGTTACAAGATTAATGGGAATAGAGGGGGGATCAGAAGGGTTTACCTGAACAGGTGAGACTGGAGCAGTTGATTCTTGCATCAACAGAGTAGCTTCATCAATGGCCTGCTCCAGTGCATCCCCAAGATCAGATCCAAAATCTGACTCTTGAAGGATGGCCCTCATGGCCTTGGACTTCTTCACCAGAGGAACCTCCTCCTCTGATTCCTCGACGTCTGTTGGCTCATCCACCAGCAGAGTTTTCTTCCCCCTTCTTGAAGTCCTTGGCTTCTTAGCCGAGGCTTTTCTTGCAACATCCTCTGGTCTCTGCTTCTTCTTGGCTGCTCCTGCCTTCTGTGCAGCCTCACTTTCACCCTTCTTCTTCAATGCAGCTTGAAGGGGAATCTGATCATCATCTGATGAACCAGAGAACGCCACTGTTAAAGAACCAGTTGCCTCAACCTTCTTCTTCTGGCTCTTCTTTGTCTTCTGCCCCTTAGCAGGCGAAGGCACTGCTTGGAGAGGAGGGGCAGGGATGACTTGTTCTCCATCTGAATCGGTATGGCCATGGAGAGGGCCATCCTTGGAGAACAAGATCTTGGACTTGTGATAAGCTTTGCACCAAGAATCCTTCCATTTCTTCTCTGGAAACAGAGAGTCCAAGATCAGGGTCAGCTTCGTCCCTAAAGACACATTTGCAGTCAAGCAAAACTGCAACTCCCCAGGCTTTGAAGAGCACTCCTCCTTCTTCACCTTCACTCTGTTCTTCCTCAACACACCCCAGAAAAACTCTGCCCAGTTACACTTCACTCCATCAAACAAGGCCCTCATAACACAGAACTTGCCAGTGAAAAAGACATCTGTGCTATGGCTTTCACACATCAAGATCTTGACCACAATGTCAAATAAGACCTTGTACTTCTGCCTCAAATGCTTATCCAAAAAACCCTTGGTCAAATTCTGGCATGAATTTCTGGCAAAAAGCTTGAAAGACTCCAACGCCTCATCTTCCTTGTAAGTTAACGGATCTACCCCTTCAGTAGAGATATTCTCGAACAATCGGCAAAAATCATGCTTTGAAAATGCCACATCTTCCTTGTCGATCTTGGAAGAGATATGATCATCGTGGATCTTCATGCGAACCAGGAACTGGGCCGCATATCCATCCAAAGTCCTAAAATTCTTTGGAACAGTCGAGATTAGCTTCTCCACCCCTACTTTCTGGAGAAGTTCTAGGATAGCCAACGCTGATGGGTTCTTGGTGGTGTAGAAATCAACCACCATCTCTGACTTCATCTTTTTCATCACATAATCATGATCAAAGTTGCACAAAGGAGCCATGTCTGTAAGAGAAATTTGAGAGAGAGAGAGAGAGAGAGAGAGAGAGAGAAAAACTTGCAGAGAAAGATTAGGGTTTGAGAGTAAGAAATCGTGAAAGGACAGATTGAAAAAGTTTTGGTTTAAATAGGGCAAGACGCGTGGCTTGAACAATTAATAAAGTGTGAACGCGTGTAAAATCAAATTTAAATTAGGGAACAAAATCAATTTTTGAATTGATTGACATTTTGCACAGTTATTAAATCTGACGGCCAGGATTAAAAGGCAAGTTACATATTTAATATGGTGTGTGGGCATGGTCATTGAGACTGGGTTCGAGGTAGTTTTGTGGCAGTCAAGAGAAAAAGCGAAATGATTGCCTAGGCCCTCTACCCTAGTCTTAAATATATTCTGAAGATGAAATGTTTTGAGTGTATTTACTAATTTGAAAAGAGTATCCCAATGATCAGAGGCCAGAGAAGTAAATACATACCTGTCACCTGGTATTGTAACCAGATGATACCATGATTAGTCTGGTGTTTCATCTCATCTGATGGAAACCCATCTGGTTCTGGTCGGATTAGACTCCGGATTTCTGTGGAATTTGTTTCTGCACCTTATCTAGGATGTACCTCACCTGGTACAGACCTTATCTGGTACATACCTCATCTGGAGATGTAACTTCCCTGGTATATCTAACCTGTAGGCATGTTAGTTTGAAGACATAATAAAGTATGTAATAGAATGAAACAAAGGATACTTCTCTGATGTTCCCCCTAAACCAAATCTGTCTCTGGATCTAATAATCCTAACTCAAAAGCTAACTCTCTGAATTTGGTTTCAGCCAAAGGCTTAGTCAGAATATCTGCTCTCTACTTCTCTGTTGCAATCTTTTCCATCCTTATATCTCCCTTCTCAACATGGTCTCTGATAAAATGATGCCTTATATCAACATGTTTGCATCTGGTATGAAGAAATGGATTTTGGGTGATTGCTATTGCACTATTACTATCACAGAAGATTGGAATATCCTTAGCTCTAATCTGGTAGTCCCTTAGCTGCTGACTAATCCAGAGTTGTTGTGAGCAACAGCTACCTGCGGCCATATACTCTGCTTCTGTTGTTGATGTAGCAACTGAAGTATGCTTCTTAGAAAACCAAGATACCAATTTATTCCCTAAAAAATGGCATGTTCCACTTGTAGACTTCCTATCTATTCTGCACCCACCATAATCTGAATCCGAATAACCACTTAACTCTAAGTTGTCATCTGCAGGATACCATAACCCCAAATTCACTGTCCCTTTAAGATACTTCAATATCTTTCTAGCTGCTTCCAAATGACTTTTCTTAGGATTAGTTTGAAATCTGGCACACACACCAACAATAAAGGTTATATCTGGCTTGCTTGCAGTCAAGTACAGAAGAGAACCAATAAGTGCCCTGTACTGAGTCTGGTCCACACTATCTCCAGACTCATCTGGATCCATGTTGAAATTTGTCATCATATGGATCTTGGCAGCTTTGCTAGATCCTACTCCAAATTTCTCTAACATGTTTCTGATGTACTTAGCCTGATTTATAAATATTCCCTTCTCTGATTGCCTAACCTGAAAACCTAAGAAATAATTCATCTCACCCATCATAGACATTTCAAACTGACTCTGCATGAGTTCACCAAACTTCTCACACAACTTCTTGTTAGGGTATCCAAATATAATGTCATCAACATATATTTGGACCAGAAGGATGTCCTTTCCTTCTTCTTTCCTAAACAAGGTCCTATCAATCTTACCCTTAGTAAAACCATTGTTGGTCCCAAAAAGATTATCCAGCGGAAAACGTTTTGAGTTTATTTTTAAGAAAACCCTTTTAAATTAAGTGCTAAAAGAAAAGTGCAGAAAACTTAAAAGCATAAAGTAGAGAACACCAGAATTTATAGTGGTTCGGACCAACTTGTCCTACGTCCACTCTCCCTTTCTCCAAAGGGGACTTTCTCTCCAACCAACGTACTCACGAACCACTGGAATTGGGAAGTACCAGCTCCTTCGTACAACAACTTACAACAACCTTTCAAGATGAACAGGTTAATTATAAGATCCAACTGAAACTCCTAAAGAGTGTATAAACGTTAATGAACAAGGTGAGTGTTTGGAAGAGTTCGTGTGTTCTTGTTGTGTGCTCTCGCGCGACTCTTGTCTCTGATGAACTAATCCAAGCACTCCTATTTATAGTTGTGAATTAACTAGCCGTTGGAGAGCTAGCAATTCAAACAACCATAATTGGAGGGATATAATCAATCAAAGATTGATTATATGATTGATTAGTTGACTTGCAATCAATCAATCAAATCCTCCATCAGTTGACTCTCCAGATTGCCTCTTCTCTATCAATGATTTCCAAAATCTCCTTGTCTCCAGATTACATGCAGCCTCTAAGAGGGTGAACAAATCTGGTCAGGACTCGTCTGGTCTGGGGTCTCATCTGGTCAGGTAACATTTCTGCTCTGGTCCTCATCTGGGAGAGGTCTTCTGGTCAGGCTCCTCTGGTCAGACTCCTCTGGCAGACTCCTCTGGCAGACTCCTCTGGCAGACTCCTCTGGCAGACTCCTCTGGTGACTCCTCTGGTCAGAGCTCATCTGGTCCATACCTCATCTGGTCACCTCCTCTGATCAGACTCATCTGGCCACCTCTCATCTGGTCACCTCCTCTGATCAGACTCCTCTGGTCACCTCTCATCTGGTCACCTCCTCTGATCAGACTCCTCTGGTCACCTCTCATCTGGTCACCTCCTCTGATCAGACTCCTCTGGTCACCTCTCACCTGGTCACCTCCTCTGGTCACCTCCTCTGGTCTGCACAGATTTCTTCCCCCTTAACCAAAGACCTATTCTAGACCAAGACTAATCTGTAGCTGACTAACAAGTTCAGCTAGTCCTATTACAAGTTCTTGTTTTAACATCTTCAAAACATCTAATCTATATCCTAACAATTTCCCCCTTTTTGATGATGTTAAAACTGGAAGAACTTTAAATAAAACAAGATAAGAAAATATTGAAATAACAAATAGAGATTATAGCACGCTTGGTCAACTGATCTTCCCCCTCAAAGTATGCTCAGCTGATATTTGGGGCAAAACATCAGCTGGTCTTCTTGTGTATCTGCAGGCAATCAACTTTTTGGTACCCTTCTGGGTCCAGGGGGGTTAGCACAATATTTAGGAAGCCACAAGAATAGATCATCCATTTTTGAATCAGGTGATCTTATCTTCCTTCCATACATATCCACAAAAACACACTGAACATAAGAAGCTTCGATATGGTTATTTCTTCTAGAGGCTCTTCTTCTCTTATGAGCTTGTCCAGTAGAAGGAATAACTTGTCTTAATGCAACAATCTTGAAATTTTGTTGATAAGGATAAGTCTTACTAGAACCATCAAATGTTCCAGCTGGTCTGGCAGATGACTTGAAAGTCCTCTGCAGGTGAGTAGGATTCATCTGGTTCTGCCTCTTTTGAGAAGATCCAGACTGTCTTCTACTCTGCTGGCCTGGCTGAGGTCTTTTAAGATTCCTCCTCTGCCTTTTGGGTTTTTGAGTTTCAGTACTCAACTGCCCATTAGGCTGAGTTGCCTGGTCAGCTGACCTCTTGCCCTTATCAATAAAATTTCTAGGTTGTTCTTCTTTCTGAACATGTGAGGATCCAGGTTTGGAATAACCAAGGCCTGTCTTATCATGCTCTCTTTGAGATGAGGCAGCTATGTGTGACACAACATTGTTGCTGTAGTCAGCTGCTCCAATCTCATCTTGAGCTTGTCCTCACTTTCTCTTACAATTTTGTTTTGGTGGAAGAGTTCATCAAACTTAGCTTTGAGAAGATTATATTCATTGTCTTTCTCAACATTTTCAACAACCAACCTTTCTATCAGCTTAACTTGTTCAGTACACCTGGTTGTCAAGTCAGAAGACTCTTCGACCAGTGTATGATTTTGTTCAGCTGGTAGATCAGCTAAGTTGCCTAGATATTGTGAAAGCTTCTGATTTTCTGCTTTCAGCTTTGAGTTCTCATCTTCCAACTTTTGACAAAGTTGTAGAGAAGTTTGGAGATCTAATAGCATCTTCTGCATATCAGACTCCTCTGATTGTCCAGAACAAGAAGAAGATGAAAAAGAAGAGGGAGTTCGATCACATACCTCGTCTGTTACCAGACATATCTCTTCGTCTGGTCCATAATTGGATGATGAACCAGAAGTGGATACCTCTTCTTCCTCATCTGCGAAGCTCCTTTTGGAGTAACTCCTAGTGTTTCTTTTACTGCTTCTCTTCGAACCCATTTCTGCAAGAAATTGTTAGCACAACAAATATTTGGGTTTTCAAAAAAATGGATCTGCCCTGGTGACCACCGAGATAATTTCAAAACAGTGGTCTGTAGGACACACTGCTCTGATACCACTTGTTGGTCCCAAAAAGGTTATCCAGCGGAAAACGTTTTGAGTTTATTTTTAAGAAAACCCTTTTAAATTAAGTGCTAAAAGAAAAGTGCAGAAAACTTAAAAGCATAAAGTAGAGAACACCAGAATTTATAGTGGTTCGGACCAACTTGTCCTACGTCCACTCTCCCTTTCTCCAAAGGGGACTTTCTCTCCAACCAACGTACTCACGAACCAATGGAATTGGGAAGTACCAGCTCCTTCGTACAACAACTTACAACAACCTTTCAAGATGAACATGTTAATTATAAGATCCAACTGAAACTCCTAAAGAGTGTATAAACGTTAATGAACAAGGTGAGTGTTTGGAAGAGTTCGTGTGTTCTTGTTGTGTGCTCTCGCGCGACTCTTGTCTCTGATGAACTAATCCAAGCACTCCTATTTATAGTTGTGAATTAACTAGCCGTTGGAGAGCTAGCAATTCAAACAACCATAATTGGAGGGATATAATCAATCAAAGATTGATTATATTATTGATTAGTTAACTTGCAATCAATCAATCAAATCCTCCATCAGTTGACTCTCCAGATTGCCTCTTCTCTATCAATGATTTCCAAAATCTCCTTGTCTCCAGATTACATGCAGCCTCTAAGAGGGTGAACAAATCTGGTCAGGACTCGTCTGGTCTGGGGTCTCATCTGGTCAGGTAACATTTCTGCTCTGGTCCTCATCTGGGAGAGGTCTTCTGGTCAGGCTCCTCTGGTCAGACTCCTCTGGCAGACTCCTCTGGTGACTCCTCTGGTCAGAGCTCATCTGGTCCATACCTCATCTGGTCACCTCCTCTGATCAGACTCATCTGGTCACCTCTCATCTGGTCACCTCCTCTGATCAGACTCCTCTGGTCACCTCTCATCTGGTCACCTCCTCTGATCAGACTCCTCTGGTCACCTCTCATCTGGTCACCTCCTCTGATCAGACTCCTCTGGTCACCTCTCACCTGGTCACCTCCTCTGGTCACCTCCTCTGGTCTGCACAGATTTCTTCCCCCTTAACCAAAGACCTATTCTAGACCAAGACTAATCTGTAGCTGACTAACAGGTTCAGCTAGTCCTATTACAAGTTCTTGTTTTAACATCTTCAAAACATCTAATCTATATCCTAACAACCATTGTCCAGAAGAAACTGAGATAGAGTGTCATACCATGCTCTGGGTGCCTGCTTCAGCCCATAAAGAGCCTTCTTAAGCTTAAACACCTTGTCACCTTGTTCAAAACCAGGAGGTTGTTCCACATACACTTCCTCAATGAGAATCCCATTAAGAAAGGCAGATTTCACATCCATCTGGTATACTTTAAACTTCATGTGAGAAGCATATGCTAGAAACAATCTAATGGCTTCTAGTCTGGCAACAGGAGCAAATGTCTCATCATAGTCTATTCCTTCAGACTGAGAGTAGCCCTGGGCCACTAGTCTTGCCTTGTTCCTTGTAATGACATCATTCTCATCTTTCTTATTCTTGAAAACCCACTTAGTGCCTATCACCTTTTGATGTCTTGGTCTGTCTACCAGCTCCCAAACATCCTGTCTGGTGAATTGATTCAACTCCTCCTGCATAGCAACAATCCAATTTGAATCTTTCTGTGCCTCCTTGATGTTCTTGGGCTCAATCAAGGACACATAGCAACTGAATAAAACAGCTAAGTTAAGAGTTCTCCTAGTCTGGACACCCTTAGCTGGATCTCCAATTATTAGGTCATTGGGGTGATCAACCAGGGTCCTCCTTCCCGTGGTCTTGCCTGGTTGACCATCTGCTGCAGTACCTTGGTGATTATCACCAACTGCAGGAGAGCTTCCCCCTACAGGAGTTCCAATCTCTTCTGGTTCTGCTCCTTGTGAAAGCTTCTGCTTCAGAGAACCAGAAGATGGGCCATCATCTGAATCTAAATCTGAATCAAGAATAGGTGGAATGACCTTAACTACTCTGGGAGTAGTCTGATTCTGTGTCTCTTCAGAAGACTTTAAGTCCACCTTGCACTCAAAAGCAGATTCATAAAAAACAACATGAGGTGTTTCCTCCACTCAAAGTGAATTCCTATTAAAGACTCTGAATGCTTTACTTGTGCTGGAATATCCTAAGAATATTCCATCTGCCACTTTAGCATCAAAAGTTTTTAATTTGGATTTCCCATTGTCATGGATGAAACACTTACATCCAAAAATATGAAAATATGAAACAGATGGGGTTTTACCTTTCCATACTTCATATGGAGTCTTACTATGTCTCTGGGCAATTAAGCATCTGTTCTGAGTATAACAGGCTGTGTTGATAGCTTCTGCCCGAAACCTTTGTGGTGTGTCCTTGCAGCTTCCTTAAGGGTTATATTCCTCCTTTCTGCTACTCCATTCTGTTGGGGTGTTCTGGCAGCAGATGTCTCATGAAAAATTCCATGTTCCTTGCAATACTCTGCAATGTGTGAATTCAAAAACTCTGTCCCTTTATCACTTCTGATTCTGACTATGCTCTGGTTCTGCTCATTCTAAATCTGCTTGAAGAATTCTGGCAGCTTAGTGATAGTTTCATTTTTCTTAAACAAGAACACTACCCAAGTGTATCTTGAAAAGTCATCTAATATCACCAAGGTGTACTTCCTTCCACTGAAACTAAAAGGAGAAACAGGTCCAACCAGGTCAATGTTAAGTAGTTGAGGTACTCTGGCTGTGGGTGTGCTCTGGACATCCTTAAAAGAAGTCTTGGGTTGTTTACCCTTCTGGCATGAACCACAAACCTGGTTCTTCTTAAACACCTCATTAGGAAGACCTCGAATTAGACCTTTTCTGGCAATCTTGTTCAGTGTTTTGAAGTTAAGATGACTCAATCTCTTGTGCCATAACCAGTTGTCTTCTACAGATCCTTTAGCAACCAGGCAAGCATTTCTTGGGCAACTGCTAAAATCTGCAAGATAAATGTTACCCTTCCTCAAGCCTATAAGCAAGATGTCATTATAATCAGAAGAAAAGACAGTGCATGAATCACTAGAAAACTTCACTGAGTATCCCTTGTCACAGAATTGGGATACTGAAAACAGATTATGCTTGAGTCCTTCAACATAGTAGACTTCATCTACAGATATACCATTAAAGGTCAACTTTCCAACACCTCTGGTGACTCCATAGTTGTTGTCACCAAACATCACTCTTGGCCCATTCAATGACTTGAAATTCTGGAGATGATCTTTCTGGAATGTCATGTGCTTGGAACACCCACTATCAATGTACCACACATGTTTTCTTGAAAGTCCTTTCTCCAATGGGCTCTTATCCTCCTGCAGAGAAATCAATTGGTCCCCTACTAGAGCTGGGTCCTGATTGGTTAGTTGCAGGTTTTGTAGGAATTCAAAGATAAAGATCATCCCTTGCTGGATGAGGATATCTTATCTTCCTTCTAAATCTATCTACCAGCACATGTCCTCTAACAATGACATATTGAGCTACTGGTCTGATCAGAACACCTTTCCTATAAACAGGTCTGGTGTATCTTTTCTCAAATCTGGCCTTTGGAATGGCCTGCCTTAAAGACATGATCTTAAAGGTCTGGTTGTAAGGTTACATCCTAGAAGAACCATATCTGGTGTCATAACTACCCAGATCAATTGGTTTTCTATAGATGGGTCTGGAAGACCTCCTCTGGTTCTGAAAATTGGATCTATTTTGATGATGAAATTCGTTCTGAGTATTCCTGTTCTGGAATCCTCTTTAAGCATTCCTCCTTTAAGATCCCTGAGTCTGATTGAGGTTCTCTGGTTTAGTATATCTCCTCTGATATCTCCTATTTTGATTAGGTTTCCTTTTAGAGTTTCCTTTCTGAGGTCCCTTAATTTGCTTAGGTTCTACTCTTTTAGGTTTCCTCTTAGGTCTCCTAATCTGGTTAGGCATCTGAACAGAACCATCAATCCTCATAGGTTCTCCCATATGACGTTTATGCTCTAAGATTTCCTCTTCCAGTTCAGTGAACTCATTGGGAACATCATCTATATGGTCAGCAGAGCAGTCTTTGTTCCAATTATGGTTTTTAACTACTCTGTAACCTTTTCCATTTGGATCCTTTTCATCCCAGATTTCTACCACTTCACCAGATCTTTCAGACAATTTGCCTTTATTGCATAAAATTTTAGTAGATCTGGTCGTAATTCCAGAATATCCTAAACCACTCTTATCATGTATCCTTTGAGAAGATCCTTGTATCATGGATACAACAGTTGGAGCTTCTCTGGTCTTTGGGACTTCCATGGCAAGTTGTTCAACTTGCTTACCCTTGATAAGATATTGGTATTTGGCCTTAAGCTTATTGAACTCTTTTGCCTGAGAGTTCTTCTCTTTCATGAGCTGGTCTACCAGAGTATCTCTTTCTATGACCTTTTCTTGAAGTTCAGAGACTTCTTTAGAATGGTCTTTTATGAGTTCTCTGGAAGATTTTTGCTCATTTGATAAAGATTGAACTTCAGCTCTAAGCCTACCATTTTCTTTTTCAAGCTTTTGGCAAAGTTGAACACAATTTTGGAGATCTGATAGCATTTGTTGCATATCAGACTCTCTGGAAGCACCAGATGAATGGGAGGATTCAGTATATTTGGAATTAGATAAGCATAGGGTAGGTTCATTTACCTCAGTGATGTCTGCCATAAGACATACATCATCATCAGATCCGAAATCAGAAGAAGAACTGGAACTAGTATCCTCCTCCTCTGCTTCTGCCAGTAGTGCTCTCTTGTCTGCATATCTCATATCTCTCTTGAGTCTTTTCTTTTCTCTTTCTCTAGGAGTCAACTGAGGACAATCATAGCTGTAGTGGCCAGGCTTGTTGCAAGTATAACAGGTGTTGTCTCCTCTGGGACTGGGGCTTGGATCTCTCCTCCTCTGGTTGCAATCTGTTTTGGCTGGACTACTCTCTCTCCTTTGGTAGTCAGGTCTGCTAGAACTGCCATCCCTCCTTTGGTAATCTGATCTCCCAGAGCTGCATCTCTCCTCCTCTCTGGAGTTCTGAATCTGGTCTCCCTAGAGTCTCCAGATTTCTTCTCTTTATCTGCAGCTTTGAAAGAAGTCTTCCTATCTCTAGTAGATTCCTTCCAATGCTTTTTATACCTGCCATATTTAGAACTCATCTTATCAAGTTTACGAGTTAGAAGTGCTACCTGCTCCTTGAGACTCAAGTCATCTGCAGTAGACTCCTTTGGCTTATCATCAGTCTTGATAGTTGAGAAAAGGCAACTCCTTTCTGGCCAGAAGAGGAAATCTCTTCTGTTTGATCCTCCTCTTGAAGATCATACTCGTAAGCTTTGAGATCAGACAACAGAAGATGATGATCCAGAGTGTTGAGATCCTTATTGTCTTTAATCACAGTCACTTTGATTCTCCACCTGCTGGTTAGTGAACGCAAAATTTTACTATTGATTTCTTTCTCTGAATAGGTCTTACCTAAGACACTAGCCTTGTTAAGGAGATTTGTGAGGCGCATGCTGGTCAATGGTCTCATCTGGTTTCATCACAGAGCAACTTGAAGTTTATTGTCCTTGATCTTCTCTGTTCCCTCACAGAGCAATGCAAGTTTGTCCCACATCTCCTTGGCAGTGGCACATGTTCTGACCTTTACAATCACCTCCTTTGTGAGTGTGTTGATGATTTCAGTCCTTGCCACCTGGTCCAAGTTGTAGAGTTTCCTCTCATTGTCGTCAAGCTCATCTCGCTTCTTTAGTATCCTCTGTCTAGCGACTCGGTCACCAGTTCTCTCCTCTGCAGATTCACTTGTTTCTGCCCTGGACTCAGACTCGCCATCATCAATAGGAGTCCAGTAAAATTTGATTGGACCACTTTCTACCACATCTAACATGCGGTGGTGGATAGCTCCAAGATGATTACTCATCATGAAGCTCCAGTGGCTGTAATCCTCAAAGGAGAATTCTGGTAACTTACGGCTCTTATATGAAGATTTTGAAGACATTTTTACTAAATTTTAAAAAAAAAAATTAACAAGAAATTAACCAAACACAATAAAGAGCAATGGATCTGCCCGGTGACCACCAAAAAGCTTTACAAAGCTGTGGTCTTGGACACACTGCTCTGATACCACATGTTGGTCCCACTAGATAGATTTACTGCGGAAGCTTTAAAGGTTATGTCTTTAGCAAAGTCCTTTATAAGAGCACAATAAATAAAGTAAGACAGTAATTAAAGAAAGCAGTAAAAAGACCAGATTTATAGTGGTTCGGATTAGAAGATCCTACGTCCACTCTCCCTTCTCAACAAAGGGGCCTCACTAACCAACCAACAAACACACTTGCGTACTGGAATTGCGAAGTACCAGTTCCTTCTTACAAACCCTTTAGATCTAACTTTGATCTAAAGTCTACAACCTTCAACCTTTTCTTAGAGATGAACAGGTTGAGATCCAACTACTCCTTTTGAGTAAATATGAAAGTATGAACAATAAGAGTGCTAAGTGCGTGATAAGACAAGACTTGGAATATGACTTCGTGCGCGTAAGATTCTAGAGCCTTTCTTTGAGTCTGCACTCTTGTATTTATAGAGGTGATTAGGAATTAGCCGTTGGAGAGCTAATATAATCAGATCTCTATTTAAGGAAGCTTTCAATCAATCAATTCCCTAATTGATTGATTGGGTTGGTGGGATCCTTGGATTGATTGGCTTCAAATACTTTCCAATCCGATCTTGTTGACTTGATTTGAATCACCAACGGTCAAATGCTTCCAATGCCTAACTCTGATTCTCTCCAGAGAAGGTAGGACCAGACACCAGGCAACCTCAATGTCTTCTGGTCCATAGTTGGTTAAGAAACAGATTACTCAGGAGAATCAGGAGATAATTATGAGCATCTTTTGTTTCACCAGACTCGTCTGGTCTGGGGAAGGTCCTCTGCCTCTGGTCAGTCTCATCTGGTGAAGTCTTCTGGTGGAGTCCTCTGGTGAAGTCCTTTGGAAGGTCTTCTGGCGACTCTTCTGGTGAAGTCTTCTGGTCTGGAAGTTCCCCCTAGACTAAGTCCTAATCTAGTTCCTCATCTGGCTAACAGGTCCAGATGATCCTATTACATCTTCTGGTTTGTTTTAACTCATCAAAACTATACAACATTTATCCTAACAATATATATATATATATATATATATATATCTAACTTCATGTATATCAATCCTATATATTAAAAAAATGATATACAAAGATAATAAACGGTTAAAGTTTAAAAAATTTACGGTTATTATGTAAACAGGGAAGTAACAAGTGAATAGACCGGAACGGATTGCTCGACGGAGGCAGCGGCGGCGGTGGTGTTTTTGAAGTGATGACCGAAATGCGTACGGCCTGTGCCTAAAAAGGGTAAAAAAAAATAAGGCGGTCTCTAATCACAGATTTGGGTGGTCCCGAATGACCAAATTTGTGATTAGCGACCACCATAGGCGGTCGCTAATTACCCAGCAATAAATGATCATTGTCCGTTTCCAAGATCGGGTCAACTGACCAGTTTGCGACCGCTTACAGACGGTCGCTAATTACAAAATTGAATTCAGCGATCGCCTAAGCGGTCGCTGATCAGACGATAAATACGTTGGTCAATTTTGACCGACTTTTGAGTTTTAGCGACTGCCCAAGCGGTCGGATGCGGTCGTTAATCCTTAGATTTAGCGACCGACTTTTGTATCGGTCACAATTTTTTTTAATTTGAGACCAGCGGTCTTCCTCGGTCGCTAATTTCGGTCGCTAAAACACGATTTTTTTGTAGTGTAAGTTGTTTAAAAATTTGTAAGTACTATCAATATGTTTGACAAAATAATATGTTTAGCAGCTTAAAAGACTATAAAATAAGCTCCTAATAATTTATAAGCGGTAAAAAAAAAAATTCGATTTCCCAACTAATTTTCTTAACCACCTCCATCCACAACCACCTACCCCACCCTAAAACCACCCCACCACTCCCTCGCTCAAACCCACTACTATTTCAACCCAAAAAATAAAAAATAATTTTTTTTATATTAAAATAAAATTTTTAAAAATATTTATTATAAATTCTCAAAAATCTGATAAGTTGTATTAGCCAAACACTTTAACAACTTATAAGCTACTTAAAAATGACATCATATAAGCTCTTAAAACAACTTATTAGATGATAGAATATGTTTCAAATAAACTTTAACCAAACAAACTCTAAATACAAGAATCTCCCGAGTTTGAAAAATAGACATACTTACAATTTTTTTTTTTTTTTTTTGGAAACATAATACTTACTTGATTACATGCAAATAAATGCAGATTATCAGTGTCATATTTAGTAGGTAAAAGAAAAGGGGGACTACATCCCAGCCCAAGGAAACAAAACCAAATACAAGTTAATTAACAGAATCGAGCGTAAGCTCAAGAACAAAATTCCACATGTGGTTAAGACTCCCCCCTCGGCTTAGATGTTTTCTATGACGAATTAATTGCTAAAGGAATTCACTAAAAAAATTATCTCGAAAATTTATTAATATAACTACAAAATCTTCAATATAAAATTATGTAGTTGGAAAAATTGTCTACGATTTACAACAATTTTTTTAATTATATAGATATTTTTATTCCTTAAAAAAATCCTAAAAAAAGAAAACATAGATCATAAATCACAAATCCTTCCCTTTTCTTTCTCAAAAAAAAAAAAAAAAAAAAAAAGCTTCAGCGAAATGGAAATCAAAGAAAGAAGAGAATTTTCAAGGTTTCTCAGTATTGCTCCAAAAACTAGCAATGAGAGAGGGAGAGAGAGCATATTTATATTAGATAATGTGGAGTGTCATATGTGAAGTATGAAGTCTACTGAACTTAATTCAATAAGGAGCTATGTTGATGAAGTGTTAGCCGTGGGAGTTAGTCTATTTGGTGTATCAGCAGAGTTGTATCAGATGAGGTCTATCAGTGGAGTCATCTCAGAGGAGGTCTAGAACTGAAGTCATCTGATGTTAAGTAACCAAGTCAGATGAGGTCAAGTCATCTGATATAAAGTACAAAGACGCGAAACACCAAGTTGAAGCTAATACAAAGGCGGTTCTAACTGAATCAACTGAAGCGGTTATTGGAGTTTGTTAGCCAGCTGGATAACTACTTTACTTATGAGTTCGTTACAACTGAATCGAGTTTAGATTCATCTCAATCTCTGTAACTATAAAAGGAGTTTCTTAGCTGAGAGAAACAGAATCACAAGTGAGAACATCTGAGCGTATACACAGAGTGATTGTGAGATTGAGCGTTTGTAACTTCAAATTCCTATCTTAGTGAAAAGATATCCTCTCGGATCCCGTGGACGTAGGAGTTTTATCTCCGAACCACGTAAACTGGTGTTCTTGTGTGATTTCAATTTCGTTCTTAGTGTTACCATATTCTGATTCCCGGAAACAAGTTTTATTGTGAATCCAAAACGATTAATAGATAAAGAGAGCAATGGAGAAATAAAAATTAGGACATAAATAAATCAATGAAAATAACAAATTTACACAAAACAATTCCAATCAAATAAATATATGAATAGAAGAGTTAATGTGCGTCCTAAAATCATCATGGGCACCCCATTCATCATCTTGGCAAGCCACATAGATATATGATCATTAACCCAGACTTAATTTTGCTTGTATTATTGATTAATTAAAGGATTTAAATACAAATTTCATTTAAAAAAAATAAACATCACAAATTCTCTTAAAAATAATTTGATCATTAGTTTTTGGAGAAAACAATAAAAAAACCCTCAAAAAAATTTATTTATTTTTTCTTCTCAAATTCATTGTCAGCAAAAATTTGTAATTTGTAGAAGACATTGTCCTATTTTTTGCAGCCAGTTTGAATTTTGAGATATATGATATAAACATAATTATTTCGTTCGTTTTTCAGCAATGTTTATATATATATGAACGGGTATTACAGAAGTTAGATTCTGATATGAAATTTTGCAGATGTGAACATTGTTTGGAGGAGAGAAAAAGAGAATTTTGGATTTATAAACGTAATATTTGGTAAGATTTCTCTTTTTAAGTACAATATTTTGTAAGATTTTTTTTTTAATTAATGGATTTACTTTTGATATTTTGCAAGATTTGAGATGAAGAAAAATTAGATTTTTTTTAAACCATAGTTAATTTAGATAAGTTAATCTCAATCAATCAATTTGGACACATGTCATTCATCGGATATGTGTAATAGAAGATGTTACACCATTGTGTAATATAAGATCCTGACCGCAATTCAACTACAAAAATTTCCATAGTTAAATTGTTTGTAGATAAATTTTTATAGGTAATTAATTATCTAGAAATTTAATTTCGTAGATAAATTGTTTATATTAAAGAATAAATTGATTATAAATTTTTTTAAGCAAGTCATGAACAATTCTCGCTCCATAACTTTTTATTAGAAAACTTCGTAAGTAAAATTTTATTTTCTTGTACTAAAAGATGAAAGAGTAGGTCTTGTATGAAATCGTCTCATGGCATGAGACAATGAGAATTGGTGTAACTAGGACATTTGACTTATTAACACTTTGATAAGAGTAGATGTTAATTTGTGTTGTCTCATACAAATTTTTGCCAAGAATGAAATGATTTGGTAGATGTTAGGCAATGTTTGGGTTGATTCTTCCGACCCAACTTGTTAGTAGCTTGTACATTTGGACAGTTTAATCCATATATATAGTGGTGAGGTTTTGGTTCTAGCAGGTTTTGGTTTGAAAAAAATTAAATGTGCAATCCAAACCAAATCGAGAATATATCAATTTCGGTTCAACCGTTTCTAATTTGATAGTAGTTTTGAATATTGCGCACTCCCATATGCACTAGATACATATAACTATATTTTTCTTGTAGCAAAAGGCGAAGCCCTCGCCCCCAGGGCCCTATAACTATATTTTTCTAGCAATATAATATAACTATATTTTTCTAGCAATATAATATAACTATATTTTTCTGTGTAACTAGTCAATATTTTTCACTGTAAATAAGTTCAACTGTTAAGTGAATACATTATACACCAACACAAAAGAACTACTCTTTCAATTTTTGCCGATTCTGGTTTGGAGTCGGCCGATTTCACAATTTCAATTTTTTTATATACATTATTGTTCTTAAAAATATTTTCCCTTTAATACAATTATAATTTACAAATTAAATTTGAAAATCAAATTTTATTTTATTCAATATATAACTATACAAATAACGGAAAGAATATATGTTACAACTTTAAAAGTAGTCATTTGTATTGGAATGCTCCATGCAATTTTCCATGTGACTATTTGTAAAATATACAAAAAAGACTTGTATCTAGAAGTTATTATTCATTTCCTATTTTGTTAAGGGGAGAAATTAATATACAATAAATTAATTTCACACTTTTTTATAAATTCAAACTTTTAGATGGGATGAAATATTTTATGTTATTAGACTATTAGTGCAAATACTTCACTTATGCTCCCTCTATCCTATTTTATTAGCCTAAAACTTTTGACACGAATTTTAAGAAAATAGTTATATTATGTGTAAAAATAAAGAAGATTGTAAATTGATAATGTAAAATATTGTCATTTTATGAAATTAATTAATTTTACATCTAATTAATATAAATTGATTTATTTTACGTCCATCTTATCATGGGTTCACGTTAGGCTTGTAAACGAATCAAATAATTTTGATTCGATTCGGTATTCGTATTCGAATATTGATATTCGTATTCGAAATTTTGTGATTCGAATTCGAATAAAAATATTCGATTCGATTCGATTAGTAATCAAATACGAATACAAAATTATGATATTCGATTCGATATTCGTAAATATTCGATTAAATATTCGATTAAATATATACATATATATACTATAATATTTAATATATATAATATTATCTAAAATTAATGAGGTCCAAAATATATTAATTTTAGTTATGTATGTGGCCCAAAATATATTGTTGGCCCAACCCAAAAGATAAAATGATTGGAAAAATAATTTAACATTCAAATATAAAAAAAGAAAAAAAGAAAAGTGGTGTTTTGAATTTGAAGTATATACGGACGGCACCAGTAAAGCAGCATCAACAAACAAGGTCCTACTCCCGTAAAAGAAATGAGCCAAAAACCCTAATTTTAAAATCGCCCACCGCGTTGCCCACATCGGCCACCGCATCGGCCACCGTGTCGGCCACCACGTCGCCCACCACATCGTCCACAGCGTCGCTCATCCTCTGGCTCGCTGCGTTCCAACCGCGTCGCTCATCCTCTGCTCGTTGTGTTCCCATCGTTGGGCTCGCTCATTGCTCTTGCTCATCATCCCACTCCAACAGGTAAATCCATATTTTATAAGCTTTTGGAGCCCTAAGTTTGCAGTTTTACTATTAGTTTGCACTCCATAGTTTGCACTCCCTCCGGTGGAAGATGGGTGTGTGACGATTAAACATTCAGTTCCGTGGAACTATTACCAAAATTTTATCACGTCTAGTTGTATGAATTTTCTTTATCATATGTTATTTGATTATTGTTTAGTGTCTACTTTCGGATTGAAGATAGTGTAGGTGCGCGCACACACACACCCCAATGTTGCTCTGCTAAATTATGGTCTGTACCATAGTTTCATTGCATTACTCTTAGATGCATCATTAGTTTCAAATATGAAATGGTTATTTTTATTCTAAGTGATTCTATGCTTCTATGCTGTCAGTAGCTTAGCAGAGTACAATTGACCATTTGCAAATTAAGTTCATCTGCATACGTAAAACCGTAATCTTTTTTAAGATTTGGGTGGAGACTACCGAGTGGATGCCCTTCCTATCTTTTTACATTTGACTACTGGTTAGTGTTGATTTCTCTTAAATGTTAGCTAATGGTTTTGACCATGAATTCATATTTATAATCCATGCCTTGTATTTGTATCTGTTTTGTGAAAATTAATGTGCTACTGAATAATTTACTACTGAAATGCTGCTGTCATATTCCCACCTATTTCATTTCGGTGTGATTTTACAATATTCTGCCTGGTAAATAGTTTTCTTTGCTAACTAGATAACCAAAATGAGATAGTTGAGATTTTAATGGATTTGTATATCATTAATAGGACATAACTGCAGCAAGTATTTTTTTTATTTAAGGTGCACGTCTCATAAGGATCTATGGATTGCCCAAATTCAATGGAGAAAATAACTCAAGAGGATAAGATTACAGTGGATTCGCATGAGGTAAATATCGTATATTATATGGCAATTAATATATATTTTTATTTTTACCATTTTGAGCTCTAATTAAACATTTGTAATGAAAGGAGGAGAAAACTACGATTGAGATAAATGATGATGAATGTGATGCTAACATACACATTGAAGATGTGAATGCGGATGGGGAGAAAGATAATGAAGAAGATAAGGATGGTGAAGGTGAGGAAGATAAGGGTCATTTTGAAAGGAAAAAGAGAAAGAAGGTTTCGAAAGTTTATACTGATTTCATTGAAGTGACTGGAAATGATGGAATTTCAAAATCTCAATGCATACATTGCAAAACTCTTCTTTCTAAGCCAACTACCGGTACAACAACTCATCTTTGGAATCACTTGAAGAGGTGTTTACAAAAGAAAATGCACACTGAAAAGCAAAAGACATTGCAATTTCAGCCCGTCAATTCCAAATTTCAGATGAATCCGTTGTCGGATGGTAAATATGATCATATGAAGCAAAGAGAGGCTGTTGCACATTGGATTTTAATGAACGAGCAGCCGTTTAATGTTGTGGAAAGTTTTGGTTTTACTTTCATGTTAAGTATCAACCAACCACAATTTGAGAAGATTTCCCGTGCCACGGCAAAGAAAGATGCCATTAATGTGTATGACATTGAGAAGAAGAAGTTGCAATTGGAATTGAGAGACATTAATAAGATTTCCTTGACCACTGACATTTGGAAGTCAAAGGTGCAAAAGATTTCTTACATGTGTGTCACTGGTCACTTTGTTGATTCAAATTGGCAACTTCATAAACGGCTCCTTAGCTTCATCCCTCTACCTCCTCCACATGCTGGTAAGTTTTCCTTTTTTAATAACATTAGAATTTTCTTGCATTATACTTATTATCAGTAATTTGATATGATATTTGTATTTTTAGGTCATGATATCTTTAATGGGCTTATGAGGTGTACAAAGGATTGGGGGATAGAGCATAAAGTCTTCACCATCTCTGTGGACAATGCCTCGAACAATGATGTGGCAATTCGAATTGCTAAGGACACATTCTCTAAAAGTCGCAAGTTGCCATTAGAAGGTAAGTTGTTTCATGTTCGGTGTACTGCACATATATTGAACCTTGTGGTTCAAGATGGACTTTCTGAAATTCAAAACATTATTGATAAAGTCAAAAGGAGTGTGCGATTTATTAATCAATCAGAGTCTAGGTTGAGAAAATTCTCAGATGTTGTGCATCATTTAGGAATTCAAGTGAAAAGGTTGATCATTGATTGTCCCACTCGTTGGAATTCTACATATGAGATGTTAGTTGAGGCATATAGAGTTAGGGATGCATTTCCTATATTTAAAGAGGGTGAACCTTTATATCTTCATTGCCCTGACCTTGGTGATTGGAAAAAAGTGAATGATGTTATTGAGATTTTAGAGGTTTTTTATGAAGCAACTCATGTGATTTCTGGGGTTGATTATCCTACTTCAAATGTTTACCTTGCTGTAATTTGGAGAGTCAAGCATGTATTGAATGAAAAAGAAAATCATGTTGATGAGTTTATTAGAGTGATGGTAAAGAAGATGAAGGAAAAGTTTGACAAATATTGGGGAGAGTGCAATCTTTTGATGGCAATTGGAGCGATTCTAGACCCTAGGTACAAAATGAGATTGGTTGATTTTGCATTTGATAACATATATGGTGAGGTTGAAGCACGTACGAATGTGATGAAAGTTCGGGATGCATTATATAACTTGTTTTTTGAGTATGTTGAAGTTGATCAAGCAAGGCCTCGAAAGTCTATCAATTCAGAAAAATGTTCTTCCACGTGTGTGAACCCCACTTCTAAAGGAAAATTAGTACCTTCTAGTTTATCTATGTTTGATCGGTATTTGGATAGTGTTGAGGCTAATGGTCCTGTGAAGTCGGATTTGGACATTTACTTAGAGGAGGGGGTTTATAGAAGTCAAAGTGGGGATGAAAATGTAGAGTTTGATGCCTTACTTTGGTGGAAATCTCAAGAATTGAAGTTTAAAATTCTCTCAAAATTAGCTCGTGATGTTCTAGCTATTCCTATTAGTACAGTGGCATCAGAGGCCACATTCAGTGCAGGAACTCGAGTGTTGGATCCGTATCGATCAAGATTGACTCCTGATATGGTGCAAGTGTTGATTTGTGGAGCTGATTGGGTTCGTCAAATTCATGGGATAAAGAAGCCCCTTATGACATATGTGAGTTCTCTTTATTTTGTAGTTCATTTATGTTATATTCATATTTTCATAAATAAATTGATTTGTAATTGTCTTTTATTATTATTTAGGAGCAAGAAGAGCCTATTGATGTCGTGTTGCAAACTACTTGATTCGCAAGCTGTTGGTGGATTGGAAGATTGATTTGAAAAAATCATGTTAATGAAGTGTTCATTTGATATTTATTGTATTTTTGAATTAGTGGATTGTATTGGGAGTTGAACATTTATTACTTAATATGTACTAGGTAATTTTGTTGAATATTGCCCTTTATTATTTAAAATATTATTTTACAAATTTTCTCACAGAATTTCGAATCAAATCGAATCGGATAGTTTCGAATCGGAGCGAATAATTACGATTCGAATCGAATCGAATCGAATAATGCACTATAGAATATGTAAAAAAATAAACGAATCGAATACTCGAATAGTTTCGAATCATTCGAATATCGAATTCGAATCGAATTCGAATCACTTTTACTATTCGAAATTTTATCGAATACGAATACGAATATTCGAATAGTTTCACGAATACGAATCGAATACAACAGTATTCGATTCGATTCGATTCGATTACAAGCCTAGTTCACGTTCCATTTGGTGGTGGTCTTCTAGAAATTGGTATAGTTTATAAATTTTAACTGTAATAGTCTTTTCGTCCCAATTATATAAGCTTGTTTTATTTTTCACAAAAATTAAGAAAATTTATTGAAAAAATAAATTAAACAAGTAAAATTTATATTAATTATAATATTATTTAATAAATACTTCATCCGTTTCAGGGGAATTTGCACCCCTAAAATTACACGTGGATTAAGAAAATAATAAAATAGTGACATATGGTAAATATATGTATATTTGTGTGAGTGTGCACGCAAATCAATATTTTTTATAGGTAGTGTGCAAATTGGTGCGGGATGTTCAAATAAGAAAAATGTGCAAATTCCTTTGAAACAAATAGAGTAATATATTTCTAATGTAATTATATTACTAAATAAGTCAATATTTTATATTAAAATAACTCTATATAATTAAAACATTCATAAAACAGCAACCAACCTGGGGGAGTATATAATGTAGTTTTTATTGGTTTCATGATTGCATATAGAGGTAGTATAATTCATATTAAATTGTAATATTCGAATATGGCCTCATCACAATAGTAATCGTTGAGGTTATAAAAAGACGACATAATTTCTTTCATTGAGGAGTAAACTTAAAGTTTGGGTTAAATGGATGCAGGAAGCTATGTGGATTATGTATATACTTTACCATAGATATTGGGATTTTTCATGGACACACTCTCATGTGCATTTGGTACACGGTACACTTTTAACAGTTAAAATTGTTTATACTAAAAAGTGTAGATAGATACACTGAAATTTTCAATGTAAACTTTTTAGTGTGATCTAATCACACTTTTCAGTGTAAACAACCTCAACTACTGAGCGAGTACCCTTTTTTTTTATGATAATTCATAAAATTTAGTCTAATTGTACTAATTCCATCAAACTAAGATCAATTTTGCATTTAAAACACCAAATTATATTTTGTGCACGTATATATATACAAACTATCAAATTTCAGCACATAAACAACTAATTTTTTTTTACCATTTCCTCCCTGAATTTTACATGCGGAGTATTTTTATAAAATTAATCCATTTGTCGCAAACAAGGCAAAAAGACGGTTGAGTAAGATGGAAGGTGCACTATAAGAAATTAAAAATTGTTTAAGAAATTCTCCAACTAAAATTTTTGTTAGCGGAATTACCTATAATTTCTATGAAATTTTCATATCATGTAAGCACTTATTCTTTCATCTACAATTAATTTGTCTGCGAAATTATTTAAATACGAAATGAAATAATTTGTGTTTGCTTTTGAGAAATTTAGCCATTAACAATTCTCCAAGTAATTATAGGAGAATTATAGGCGAAGTTACACTTCCCTCACCCAGACTACTTTCATTATAGACATTTGGTTGTGTGCTTCACCAGCAAAGCGTGTCTTTGCTTATAATTAATCAATGAGCCTACTTATTATAGGCTAGTTGAGCGAATGTAAAATAGTTTTATCCCATTTAAAAGTTTAATTTGCAAAATAGTTTATTACAATTAATTCTCTAATTTTTTTCTATTATAATTGTAGCTAAATTTAAACACAATGTATAAGATTGTCTTTTGAACTATTTCTGCAGATAGATTTTACTTATTTTATATACAGAATTAATATCAGTTTTTAATGTAAAATATATTACTTTTCAAAAAATTATTTTAAATTAAATAATTCATTTTACATATATATTTTGAAAAGTGAAACAATTTATTTGATGCACAGGGTATCAATTTTAATTTTTTTTTACCTTAAAATAATATATTTTACATACATTTCTTGAAAAATGATGCAATTTACATATTTTTAAAAAAGTAATACTTTTTCCGTCCTCAATTTGCACATCTTTATCATTCGTCCATTGCAAGTAAAATTATATTTGTATATTGTGTTTATTATTTTGATGAGATGATTAAGTTATAGGATAAAGATAATCTTCCCGTCGTAAGTACACATATTATATATACATAAAAGATAAACACAATTCTATTTGTGATTGACAAATAATAAAAATGTGATTTTTTTTTTTTTTATGTTGAGACGATTTTACCAGACTTGCTCATTATTGTATGCGCTATTTTTTTCACCGCACCATGAATTTTATGATAACAAAAAGAAAATGGGAATTGTGGGGGCAGGGGAGTTATGTAAAATTTGGTGTTATATAAGAAACTTGGATTCTAACATTCAATGAGTTCACATGCTAATACCATTTCTCATTCCTACTGGAAAAACTTGATAGATTCTTGCAAACCCCAACCCAAATTTAGGCCATGCCCTTGCGAGCACCCATCTTTTTCATTCACAGCTCACTTAACTATCCTACTTTTGTTGTTATAGAAAAGGTTAAACATGTAATTTGGGCTCATTTTATCTATAGTTTTGGAAGGTTGGGTTTCAGATTCACATCTTTACTCCTCCAATATTGTAGCTAACATTCCTTATTTGATTAGACGTGGAGTTGGTCTTTCCTAAATGAGAAAGAAGAAAAGCATGGCCCCCGCAAAAGATGAAATGTTGATGCAATTTGGTGATAGCTTGAAGGTGAATTAGCTAATTTAATCATATATATATTGTGTGTTTATGATGATAAATAATTAATGACTAGGTAGCATGGTTGTTCATTCAGGGTCTGAGAAATCTGAGGAAACAACTCTACTCAGCTGCAGATTGCTTCGAGTCTTCCTACAAAAAACACAACCACAAACAAATGTAAGATTAATTAAATTTGTATACCTAATTTTTTTTTTTTTTTTAATTTCTAACCAAATTCCATGTATATATAGTGTGGTAGAATGGTCGAGAGAGTATGTTACAAAAGCTGTAGTGAGCACTGTGGATCACTTGGGATGTGCGGCTCATAAGCTCAACAAATTGTTGGATGAAAAAACTAGTCAATTATGTGCAACCAACATTCAACTCTCTCTCATCCAACAGGTAGGATATTAAATGAAGTTTTAAACGAAATAAAATTCTTTCAATCTCATTCGGATTCTTGTGCAGAGAGTAAGCACAGTTGAAGGGCTCACCGGCGTCTCACTCTCACACATAGAAGCTACCGCCCATCATAATAAGCATCGTATTCGTATTCGTATTCTCCTTCCTCAAACCTCCTTTCATTCATTATACAGTAATACACGACTAATAATACTTGTCTTTGAAATTAACTGATTTTCAGAAGCACACGAATCCAACTGCGATGTGCAGCAAAGTATGGGTGAGACCGTAAAAAAAGCAGCAGCAAGAATGAAGCAGCTGGACCCACCTATCCTAAGGTATGTACACGTGGCAGCTTCAAATTAGTGGATTAACACATCATATATATATATACTTGATTATTAATATGATGCAGAAAAGAAGAGCACTGTTCATCTCCAAATCCACATAGTTTTTCCTTTACAGCCGAAAAAGGACCAGGTCTTTTGTTTCTGATTTTCTCAATCTTAAGCAAATTAAGTTTAAACGTGGACTGATTTGATCACATCAAACAAACAGAAAGGCGCTCTATTTCGCCACTTCGTTTCTTATCAGGATCTGTGGTTAAAAGATCAATGTCCCCCACCCCATCTCTCAATAAAGGGCGGGTAAGCAATTAATATTATTATGAATGATGTGCAGCATCAGAAATAAGCAAGGTGGTTATATAATATAATTGGTATACTATACAGTGGGCATCAGAGCCTCGGAGAGCGATTTCAGCAGGCAGAACAAGGATGGCGATTACAACGATGGAAGAAGAAAGTTACACAAAAAGAAGTAAACATCTATTCAAAGCATTGCTCAGCCTTCCTCACTCCAAATTACCAAAGCCTGCAGGAAATCCAACCTAACATTTAAATATGTATTCATTACAAACACTGTTACCCTCTCGCCCGGGATTCATACAATGATCCAAAAAATACTTTTGGAGTAATAAACCATTCGAAAGAATTTTCCATATTTTGATCTCGACATTTCTCTAAGTATGTGCAAGTGCAACTAGTCTTTGAAAAAAATGTTATGTAAAAATTGTAATTTGAATTCTTATCACAGGTAGTGTGTTTTTGCGGAGGTTTAAATCAACACAACTTTCTCATAGCCTAAGTGGAAAAGTGCTTGCGTACTAATTAGTTTGATGTCAAGGGTTCTTTCTCGTTAACAAGAATACAATGGCCACACGCTAGAAGGAAGGACATGAAAAAATGAAATAAACATTACCTGAATCAAATATAATCTAGCTGTAGTGTACGAATGATATTCAAACAGTTGTTTGAAGGAGTATAGAAGAATGTGTATTTAACTTTTCAAGTAATAGTGATGTGGTATCGACATGCCTGGGTCAGCAGCACTCAGCTGTAGTTTAAAAAAAGGGAACAATTCTTTATCATTTTTTAATCTTACATAACATAATAAATGTCATTTTCAAAAATAATTCCTAATTAATTTTTTGGAGTATGCATATTATCAATTCCTTTGTTTCTCAATCCATTTTTCATCAAACATGGAAAAATTATCCATTTCCGATTTCGAAAGTTTGATGCCAATTCCCCTCTCCTGCCCCCTCACCAAACCCATCTCCCGGTTACTCGTTTTCTCCAAACAATCATCGGAACAGGAACAACCCACCGTCACAAAACAGAAAATCAAAGCGGCGCTGGAGCTTTTCGACTTCGCTCACTTCCCCACTCTTGTTCAATTCTGGGCACGCACTATTGCCCCAAACCACCAACTATTTCTCCATACATCCGATCTGCCTTTCGGCCTTACCGCTCTACGAAAAGGACTCTGTCTATTTAGAAAACATTGCTTGGATCGTAGATACTCTGCTGCGGATGGGTGCGGACCTCCGCTCCGGGTTTTCCAGCGGAGGTTCCCGGAGTTCTGCCCGGATGTCGGCTCTTATTCGACGGAGGAGTTTGAGTTGAAAGATTTTGCTGTGGCCAATGGGATTCGGGGATACTTGTCGTTGCCGGTATACGAGCCTGACTGGCAGTGCTGCATTGGAGTGCTTGAGATTCTGACTCTAATGGATGGGAGTTACTACTTCACTAATGTGATTCACAAAGTATCGGATTCACTCAAGGTTATTGCTGCTACAAATCTTCATTTTAATCCGGAATCTGTGTTTTGGTTTGGATATGATAATTGAAGTTGAATCAAACATTCCATATTTAGTTGCAATTACTGAAGTTGTGGGATTCAGCTCAGAATGCATATATTGTCCCTCCACTTTTGCTTATTTTACGAATTGAGTATGTGCATTTTAATCCATAAGCTCCTTTTACTTTTATTTGCATTCAAACTGAGCCGCTATACTTGTAAGAATCGATTGTTTGTGCTTTTATTTGCATCAAAATTTGATCATTATGTAAGACACAATGGATGTAAACCACATGAGGTATCCTCATATCACCTTTTATAATGTGTGTATTGCACTCAAATTTAAACAAGGTATAAGTAGACTTTTCAATAAATTGAAGCACGATGACCAAACTTAACTGCAAAATTAGGGGATCATGAAGTACAGAAATAAAATTCAAAAACAAAATGCGAAGGAAGTAGTATTGTGTACTGAGGGTTAGGGAAAAATTATCTACTACATTAATCTATGTTTTGCTTCATCGCACATTTCATTCAACAAGTTAGGAAGTTATGTGGAGTTGTTTTTGAAGTTTGTAGTCCATAAATAAATCCATGGATGATATGAGTAAAAAGAGTGTAGATAGATTGCATGATTCATTTGTTTTTCCCAACCCGATAGATGTGTTTGTACTTACCTCCTAAAAACTTGAAGAAGATGGTCATTTCTTGCCAAAAAATGGACTTGTTTTATATTTTCACTAACAAATATGTTTATCATAAATAAATAATCCTGATGATCTCTTTATTGTGTTTGTTAGTACGATTTGTATTGATATAAATGTCACATGTTTTCTTCCTTATTTATGTGGAGTAGCATATCATCATGGCAATCTTTTGTATGTTTTCACAATTCCTTTTCAATAACCCAAAATTCCACATCTGTGCTTTTGTAATTCATGAATACTCGAGTACAGTCATTCCAATTATGAACATATCAGTTTATTAATGTTTAGTGGAATATTTGTCATAGGGTCACTGTATGCTCCAAAAACTGTGTTTCTGTTTCTATTTATCAGCTCTTTGTTTCTGCTATTATGTTGTTGGATTATAAACAAAAAAGTTAAAGAAATGGAAAATCTTAGGCTATTTTCAGTAATTTCAAAACAAATAGCTTTCTTGTAGAGCTTTCTTTACATGAAGAGTCGTCTGACAGATAAAGGATTTTTAGATAGCTGGATGATACAGATAAAACACTATTAAAAGAATAGTTTAATAAATTATAACTATTATGCTTGCTGTTAGCTGAGTTTGGCAGTTGTTTTCCGTCCATGAGTCCCCTTTGAAGCATTTTGCAGAATGATTGAAGAATGCTTAAGTTTTGAACGCGATGAAACACCATCCAAAGAAATCTATGTGTGCTAGAGTACGTCAAAATTTTGTTAACCTAATCATTTTGTGATAATGGTCAACTTTGTTCATGCAAGGAAATATATAATTGTCAGAGATACCATAAATTATAAAGTATCATGGACTCTAATTTGCCGCCTTATTTATCTATATCTTATATGAAACGTGTTCTGCAAATTTGTTGCTTGAACTGATTGCCATAAAGCTCTGGCTGCTTCAACTGAACATATTGTACCAGCTAGAGATCTAATTTTCTTCAAGAAAGATGCTACAATTTTTTAATGATTATTGTTTCATATAGATTTAATATTCTCTGCTATGAGCTCTTTGAATTGTAGAGGTGGCTTGAATCCCTTGAATCCTTTCTTGTGTTATCAATCGTAGATCAAAATGCAAATAAGTAAATTTGGGTACTACAGGTTTTGTAGGAGCAGCTTTATTCTTTTATCTTTGTGATTGTTTTATAAGGAACTAAAGTAAGGGACATCACTTGGGCAGAGTTCATGAATTATTTGTACGAGTAAGATTAATAAAGGGGTCAAACTAAATTTCCGGTGAGAGTGGCTGAAGTTTGAGATCTAATTTAGCATAATTCATGGATAGTAATTAGCATATTTAATTTCAAATCTTATGTGATCTTTATAAATAAAGACTTCCACAGGATGGGTAGTCAAGAGAGGTATTATTCTAGAATTTAGTTCTTGGGACAGGATTATAGATTCTGTAATTTCCTTTCCGTACCTTTATGTTCAGTTTATCATATTCAATAAAGTTATCCTCGTGATTCATTTCTGTAGCCTTGTCCAATACAGATAAAATACAGTATAGTGTTTTTTCCCCTATTTATGACAGCAAACAGTAATTAGGTGCTTTTGATAATTTATCTACTTCACATAATCATGCATTGCTTGTTTGAACTTCCCTACAATGTAATTGGCTACTTTTCTTTCTTGTTCATTTCATTTTCCTTTGTTTCTACAGGAGGTTGGATTGATGTCCGCTGATGTATTTTGGCCATTTGACATGAAACGGCTGGCATATAACCAAATTGGAAATGTTAAGTCCGTTCCACACTTATTAAACTTTACATGTGTTCTGCGCTCCTTATTGAATTTAGGGGAAATTACATTCTACCACCTGAACTTTGGCGATTTATACACTTCGCCACCTGAATTTTCTTTGATTACACTTAACCACGTGAACTTTGCATGATTTACAATTACAGCCTGAGGTCTGCCACCGACAACTCTTTTGGCAGGAACCGTAATTTCAGGGCATGTTCGTCATTTTACATTGGCATGTATATTGCATGCGCTGGAATTCCTGCCAGAGTTGCCAGCAGTGTCCCTCAGGCTGCAAAATTCGAGTGGTTTAGCGTACCAAAAATGAAAAGTTTAGGTCTCGAAGTGCAAAAATGCTCATAGCTCTGGGGTGGCACATCCTATTAAAGAGTAACACTTTGTACACAACTAATACCCTTCAGTGAAAAAAAAACTAATATAGACCAACTAATATCATTTAAAAATGCACTTGAATTGCACGGTGCAACTGGTATATAGAACTATTTGCCCCTATTAATTTATTTCACTGCAAATCTTCTAAAAGCAGAGTCCTCCTGAATATGAACGTGCACTGGATGAGATAGAGAAGGTTTTGGTTGTGCTTTGTAAGACATACAATTTACCTTTGGCTCAGACGTGGGTTCTCACTTCCAATGAAAATGGTGAAGAAATCATGACCACTACCAAAGGAGGATCTCACGTCTCTACCAAAAAGGTCTCTTCATTTCAAAAAGACTGCAGTTGGTTTCACTTAAGAAAGGGTCAGGGAATTGTTTGGAAGGCTTTCTCCTCTGGTACTTCGTGCTTCTGCAGAGATATAAGTTGTTTAAGCATAACTGAATATGCTTTAGTGCTTAGTGCACGTAAAGCTCATTTATCTGGTGCCTTTGCTATTTGCTTGCAGAGTGGAACTGATGTTTATGTAATAGAGTTGTTCCTGCCTGCAAACCAGAATGATCACAAGCAACCTTCGAGTTTTATGATTTCAATCTTAGTCACAATGAAGCAGCAATTTAGAACTTTCAAGCTTGGTTCTGGACAAGAAATAGGAACAGATTTACAAGTTTCAGTTCTTAATATCTCAAAGGATGATCCGTTAGATTCTTTCGTGATATCTGAAACTATGCTTGTTGGAGAAGGCCTGAGGAATGAATTACATCCACAGCAGGCTATAAATGATTCTATGAGAACAATAAGCTTGGGAGAGGCAGTTAGTCCTAAGGTTCTTGAAAAACGACATGGGAAAAGACGAGCAAATTTACCAGATAATCCCACTGGTATGCTTTCAGACTTTGGATTTGATAGTTGATTGAAATTTTGCCTTTTGTTATGAATGATTTCTGATCTTTTTGTAGACTGCTAATAATCTGAACCCAGCTAACTATGGTGTGATATCTGCAGCTAAGGAATCTACGTCAAAGAATTTGCTCTCTGTGCCTAATATTAATATAAACAGATTGGCAAAGAGCAAGCGAAGCAAAGCTGAATGCCCCTTGAACCTGGCCACTTCTGTTTCTTCTCTTTCACCTGTAGCTACGCGCATGCTAAATGAAGAAAGTATCATGACTGTTAAGGTAGAGTATGAAAGTGATATTATAAAGTTTATGGTTCCCGTCTCCTCTGGAATGCAGAAATTGAACAATGAAGTGATGAAGAGGTTAAAATTAACTGCTGGAACTTTTGAAATCAAGTATCGTTGTGAGGAAAACATTTGTATCAGACTTGATAGTGATGCAAAATTCCAGGAGCGCATAAGTGCTATCAGATCATTGGGCATGAGCACAATCAAGCTCTTTATTACGACAATGGTGCCAAAAACCGAGGTTAAAATAACTGTAAAGGCGTCATTTAAAGATGATCTTATAAAGTTTCAGCTCTCTCTCTCAGCAGGAATGTTGGAATTGAAGAATGAAATGATAAAGAGGTTGAAAATGGAAGATGGGAGTTTCGAAATCAAGTATGGTGATGAAAATAATGTTTGGATTTTACTAGATAGTGATGCAGCACTGCGAAATTGTATCAGTAAAGTGACGTCGATGCAGAAAACCACAATGAAACTCTGCGTTGAGCCAAGGAGAAGAATGATTGTGATATCATAAAGTTTGAGGTATCTCCTTCATGTGGAATGAAGAAGCTGGAGGAAGAAGTGAGAAAGAGGTTAAAGTTAGAGGCTGGAAGTTTTGTGATCAAGTGTGTCGACGGGGACGGGGACGATAATGAAATTTCACTGGACGGAGAAGCAGCCCTAGCCAGTCAAATGTGTAGAATGACATCTATGGGCACACACAAATTCAATATATCTATTCAGCCCACAAAAACATTGGACTTAACCTCATATATGGAATGATATTTTGTCTTGACAATGTGCATACAAATACATTCATATCGGTGGTTCATATAGTGTCTAGCGTATCTTCTTCTCTGATTGTAATTGTAGCTTTTGGTCGTCATTTTTTTGCTCTCGAGAGTTTTGAACCGCATTTGCCTTGAAAGTGGACGACTGGGATTAGAGGGTGAAAGTGGACAGCTAGGGTAGAAAAAAAGGAAAGTGAATCTATTCTCCTCTTATACATGACCGTCCTGTGCTAAAAAACTTGATGTCGTATTATTACAATTTGAAAACAACAAAATCATATTTTATAAAATGTTAAGACATAACCCTCGTTTTCATCACATGGGATCCAAATTTATTATGGAACTGGTCCCCTCATGTCCAAAAGGAAGGTTCCAATGCTGATTTTCAACCATTGACTTTGATCTAATAATTGTAAAAATAAAATATATGGATTGTGTAGGACTTCAATCAAATACGATAATTCAAAATGTGCATTACATGGGAACCACATCCAAGGGAAAAAGATATTTTTTTTTTATAAAAAAAATCTTTATAGTTTGATTTTCAAATAGATAAGATTGGTGAGAAAATTATCAACATTTCGAATCCTTTGTGTCGATTGCCGATTTTTTTGGGTCTGTTCCAGGTCATGAGCAGTGATCTGGATGCAATGTGACAATTCAGATGATTAGACTTTTAGAGCACCTCCAACGGGAGGTGCAAATTCCACACGGCAAAAAATGCTATCTCCTTTATTGAGTACAAACCATTGAAGAGATGGGTACAAGTTGAAGAGAGAAGATGGTAGTAGCAATATTTTGTGCCGGTACAAATTGGAGAAGTGGTGGGGCCATTCTGAAGCATTTGTCGACTTGGTCCAACATTTTTTTTAGTTTCCAAACGGATATATCATATATGCCCTTTTTTTTTTTAATTAAAGTGTTAACAACTTGTGTATACACCATGCTTTTTTTTTTTTTTTTTTTTCAAAAACTATCCGTTGTTTGAACGGTTAGAAAACAACTATAAAAAAATATTACCGTTAATATTTATGTATAAATAGATGTTCACATAAAATTTTCAAACCATCTTTCCATTTTATCTCATACTATCTTCTAAATTGTAACATCTTGAAATTTGAAAATGGAAAATAATTCTTGAACGAATTGGTTAGGTTCTTCCAATTAATAAGAGAATTCATTTTCTCAAGATTCACATATCCGTCCCCAAAATTTCATTGTTTCACCTCAAAATTTCAATATCCATCCTCAAAGTCCAAACATTCGCTCCCACAATTTATTGTTTCATCCGAGTCATCATATGAATTCTTATATGTCAACCCCTCCTTACATATATACTCCAGAAATATATCAACAACCCTACATGCCAACTTATCTCTATATGGAATAAATCCCCTGAGAGCACCAGGAATGACTTCTAAATCATTCACAAAAACTAGTACTGATGGAACATGCACAGATAAAGAGTGCGGAACGCCGTCTTCTGGTCAAGTCTCCCTTTTCAACCAAATCCGTCTCCACCGGGCATTGAAATAATTAATCTTGATGCGAGCGAAGATATTGATGATGGAGACAACGTGTCGGGCCCAAAGAGTCGTACTTATGCTGCAAGGTACACCAGTAAAGAGAATGAAATTCTTGCACATATTTGGGTGAACATTAGCAATGACTCAATTTTTGGCAATGCTAAAAAATTGGATGCCATGTGGAAAATGATAGCTACAAATTACAACCATCATCGACCTACAAACTGCCCAGTGAGACGTTGGGACCTTTTGAAAATACACTATTACATTGTGGTAAGGGTTGTGGGTGCCTTTAACGGATTATATACTCAAATGAAGAGTGATTGGGGTAGTGGACAAAACGATGTTGATATACTCACGCATGTAATGCAAGAGTGGACGAAAATCCACAAGCAAGGGTTCCCTCACTTGGGCATGTGGAATATTCTCAAGGAATCTCCTAAGTGGATTGCACAATAGTAACATGATAATTGCGGTAGGAAGAAGACAAAAATATTTGCTGAAGGAGGATACACATTGTCTTCTAATGCGGAGGATGTCGATGAAGAGCGCGTACGTCCGATCGGTCAGAAAACGGCGAAGAGGAATGCCAAGATGAATCATTCCTCAAATGATAACATGATAGAGGAGCTGAAACAGAGTATCGAAAGAAACATGGAAGAATATAAAAAAATAGCCAATGAGAAGTTGAAGGAACAAAAAAACACAATTAATATGAGGAGTATAATATCATCATGCGTGATACCACAACAATGACACCAAAACAACTAGAAATACATTTGAAGCTGGTTGACAAGATCACGAAGAAATGGGATGTCAAGTAGTCTGTTATTTACTATTATCTTATTTATTGTGTTAATTTCCGTTGTATTTTTTTAATTTCTATTGTATTATTTCAAATTCCATGTATTATTTGAAATTCAGTTGTATTACTTGAAATTATGTAATGAATATTTATGTATTGAATTCTAATCGTTTTGAACTAATTTTTAAAAACTAGCCGTTAGAAACTAGCCGTTGTGAACAACAATATATATTGGAGTAGTTATTTCAAATCTTTCCACAATATCCAAAGCAAGTTTCTTCTGATATCATTTTCTCTCCATAGACAAAACTGCGCTAAATAAAATGTCTTCAGATCCCAACCACAATGTCAACACTAACACCTTTATTAGTGAAGACTTGTGGAATGATGATTCTGATGATCGGATGTTTTTTGAAATTCTACAACAACAACAAATGCTTCTTCAATACGTCGAGAACTCTTCCAGCACGCAAAAAAAAAAAAAAGGATATGTAGAGCGTGATCGTGAAGGAGGCCATAGTCATCTCATAGATGACTATTTCTCAGAAAATCCAACATACTCAAATGATATTTTTCGTCGACGTTTTCAAATGAGAAGAGATCTATTCATGCGCATAGTCGATGCCTTAGAATCTCACGATAAATATTTTAAATGGAGGGTCGATGATACAAGAAGGAAAAATTTATCACCACTTCAGAAATGCACGGTAGTCATCCGCTAATTGGCATACGGAGGACCCCGAGACCAATTTGATGAGTACCTACGTATTCCTGAAACAACTGCCATTGATTGCTTGTTCAATTTTTGTTATTGTGTAATCAACATTTTTTTAGACAAATACTTGAGAAAGCCAACTACTGCAAATTGTGAACGCTTACTCCATATGCATGAGCAAAGACACGGCTTCCCCGGAATGTTGGGTATACTTGATTGTATGCATTGAGGATGAAAGAATTGTCCAGTTGTTTGGAAAAGACAATTTACTCGAGGTGATCATGAAAAACCAACAATAATGCTTGAAGCGGCAGCGTCTGCCGACTTATGGATATGACATTTTTTTTTTTGTTTGAAGTCGAGAGGTCTAATCGATAGATTAACGAATAATGTATATTAAAAAAAATGTATATTAAAAAAAAAACATCTTTCCAGATATTTCTCTCACAGCCTTAGAAAAAGAATTTTTATCAAAATTGTTAGATGTGTTTCCAAGTGGAGTATGATTCGGCTATTCATACAATTAAAAATAATAAAATAATGGAGACAGTCATTGGGTACATTTACAATAGTATATGGTTTGTATCAAATAAATATCTCGTTTTATTTAAAATTATGTTTCTGTAAAAATAAGAATATGCATGGATAATAATATAAAAACCTAGGTGCATGCCAATATATATAAACGAGTAAAAGTAGAATCATGGCAAGCCATTTCATGTTGATAATCCTGGGTGCCTGTGTGTGGATGAAGAATTATATATGCATGGGTTACCACTTACCAGCATCTGTGAGTTTACTTAATTGCTTAAGCTTATTAAATCGATTATCATCACCAAATTCATCCCAACAGATACAATTAATTATATATGAGCAGGAGCACTTCTTTGAATATTAATGGAAAATCCACCCTAGCCATGTAAATCATTGCATCTGGATAGTCATTATATATAGTTGAAATGATGATGAGGTGATATTTAGGAGCTACCAAATTAATACTCGTGTGTAATTAGGATTAGGTACCGCTTCCATCCGCTCCTAAATATCACCTCATCATCATTTCAACTATATATAATGACTATCCAGATGCAATGATTTACATGGCTAGGGTGGATTTTCCATTAATATTCAAAGAAGTGCTCCTGCTCATATATAATTAATTGTATCTGTTGGGATGAATTTGGTGATGATAATCGATTTAATAAGCTTAAGCAATTAAGTAAACTCACAGATGCTGGTAAGTGGTAACCCATGCATATATAATTCTTCATCCACACACAGGCACCCAGGATTATCAACATGAAATGGCTTGCCATGATTCTACTTTTACTCGTTTATATATATTGGCATGCACCTAGGTTTTTATATTATTATCCATGCATATTCTTATTTTTACAGAAACATAATTTTAAATAAAACGAGATATTTATTTGATACAAACCATATACTATTGTAAATGTACCCAATGACTGTCTCCATTATTTTATTATTTTTAATTGTATGAATAGCCGAATCATACTCCACTTGGAAACACATCTAACAATTTTGATAAAAATTCTTTTTCTAAGGCTGTGAGAGAAATATCTGGAAAGATGTTTTTTTTTTTAATATACATTTTTCAGTGGAAAAAATGGAAAAAAATGTAGATTAACCCAAATTCAATGTATCTCATCAACAGATTGATTAACGAATTCTAATCGACAAGAGAATGTCTCATAGTCATTCAAATTCAAGATCCCATGCAACCTAAAATGACCAGCTTGGTTGGTTCTTTTTATAACCGGAATGTCACACAGCACAGCACAGGAGATATTTTTCAAACAAAAGAGGAAAATAAGGCGAACATCAAATTTCGATAATCTTATCAATGTGGGAATAAGTTTTCCATACACCAAAACTTGTTTAAATGAAAACAAAAAATATCAAAAATGTGAACAATTGAAAATTGCAGGAACCAGAAATAACTCTTTCTTCGTCTATCACCAAACACCAACATATAATGATAATGATGCATCCTTTACTTCCTCAACGTCTGCATGATGTACTCAGCATAAAGGTCCCTGCAAAGAATTAGGTTTTTTAGGCTTAAATACACAGAAAATAAACATAACAAATACACAATTTAACATTAAAACCTACTACATTATGAATGATTCAAGACTTACATTGAGTATTGGATGGCATCGATAGCAGTAGTTGAAGGCAAAAACTCATCCACTGCCACCTCTTTATTCTCATTCTTCTTGTCTAAATACTCGTTAAGAAAATAACTCTGTTCATTGCAAATCATAAAATGTAATGGAAATTAGCTCTACTTAAAAAGGATACAATCTTCAAAGAAGCGTCGGATTTCTGTAAGACGATGAGGTGCCAGTTGGCTGATATCAGTGTAGTGGCGATACTCTGGATCATCAGCACACACAGCAATGATCTTATCATCCTTCTCTCCCTGACAAATTTTTTCTACCCAAGTTCAGTATCATTCATATTCAAACTAAAAGAAAGAAAGAAAAGCTCTTTCCTTAGTCTAACCTGATCAATCATAGGCATCAAGCCAATGGCCCTGGCTCGAAGAAAACAACCAGGAACTACAGGTTCCTGTTAAAAAATCTTGATCAGCGAGATAGCATAATTTGAAAACTATCCATCATTATCTGAAACAATTTCATAAATTGTACCTGCATGAGAACTAGAACGTCCATTGGGTCATTATCTTCACATAGTGAACGAGGAATGAAGCCATAATTGTGAGGATAGACCACAGATGAATAGAGTATACGATCCACCTGGAATTTCATTGATATAAGTCTTGACAATGCCTAGTTCGTCTGATAATAAGCTTAAGCTTATAGAAAGAAACATACCTTGATCAAACCAGTTTTTTTGTCAAGTTCATATTTCACTTTACTCCCTTTGGGGATCTCAATTACCTGCACAAATACATAAAACCAATATCTAATACAACTATCCATTTGCAAATCAAAAAAAAGGAAAAATCATGAACTTGTTAAAAGGGCGTATTAAAGCATATTTGATAATTGACAACCACATAAATTAGCAATGTGCAACGACTTCCAGTGTAACCTTGATTATAAATTAGCTCTAAACCAGGAATTGTTAAATTTAGGCATAGGGAAATAATAATCATTTTGGGAGTAGAAAGAATACATACAACATTAATGATTTGGGGTGCTCCAGGTCCTAAAAAAAAGAAAAAAGAAAATAGCATCTTATTAGGCATCAGATTTATTATCACCTTTATGAATTGAATAAAATGCAGTTGATAATTAATTAGTTATACCAATCTCAAGGTCATGCCAAGGATGAGCAGCAACTGATCTCCTGGACAAGGATGAGAGGATCCTCTCATTTAAGCGAGGCGCACGTGAATCTCCAGCTCCATTCTGATTCTGATCACTCATTTTTACTGGAATCCAACCAACATATCTTTGATTTCAAATTAATATTTATTATCATACCCAATCTCTACGCTAATAATAAGATTGTGCATAAACATCTCTTTCCACAATTAGATCATGAAATTAGAGATCTCTGTTCAATGCCACCCACCCACCGACCCCTGCTCATCATTGACTAATTTATAGAGCGAGTGGGTAATAAATAAATCAAATAACGACGTTGAATTTTTTTTAACAGATCTAAAATTCACAAAAGGGAAGATTAGCAATCAAAATTCAGAAAACACATATCGCTCTGATTCAGTTACAAACAGTATCACAGTGAAAATGTAAGCATAAAGAAATTCAATCTAATCAGAAGATTTATTCGATTCGATCATAGAAAAAAAAAAAGAAAGTAGAATACCTGGAAAAGAAGAAAAGGAGAAAGCGTGGTGAGATGAAATAGATGCGATGCGGGGATGAAGGTGGATGGAGGTGCATTATATAGGGAAATGGAGAAGGGGAAGGGGAAGGGGAAGGGGAAGGGGTAGTTAAGCCCACGCGAAAACGCGGGAGCACTAATAGTTCAACGATGCCACATTCTATTTCCTTCCTTTTTTTAATAACTGGATTTGGCATTCTAATTCCTTCATTTTTTAATAATTGAGAAAATCTGGGACTTGGTCTGAATGATCATGGTTACTAGACCAATTTATTATTATTTATGCCCCTCTGTATAGGATTCTGCAATGATCTTATTTTTATTTCCTAGGTATTTGCTTCCACGTCCTTCCAATTAATGATCATAATGGAAACAATAATCAAAACTATCCTCTGTCAAATTTTTTTTAAAAAAATAATCAAAACTGTTCATTTATTGATTAAAATACACTAAAAATTCATTTTTATTCACACAGGATAAAATGTAGTGTAGCATTGTTCACCCCCTAAAATTCTCTAAATATACCCTATAATTTTAAGGAATAATATCAATTTAGGGTCTCAAAAATAGTAAAACTGTTAATTTAAGGTTTAAAATATTTTTCCTAGAGTTTGAATGATAGAAAATTATCAATCCAAAACCTGAACAATATGATCTATCAATTTAAGACTTAAGAATATTAAGGCCATGTTTGACATATTATAAATATTCTTATTTTATTTATATATATACATCATTATTTTTTCGTTATTTCATTTATTTTTTATTTTTTCAATCACGTGCATCTTTTATATTTTTGGAATTATGATTTATAAAAATATCATCGGATAACAAGAAATTATTAGAGATCAAACACTATCTTAAAATGAGTGATAACTAAATTAATAATTTTATCTTTCAGGTCTTGAATTGATAATTTTCAATTTTTTCAGGCTCTAAATCGATATGAAAATCTTTCAGACATTAAATTAATAATTTTACAATCTTTTAGGCCCTTAATTGATTAAACTTCTAATTTTAAAGATAAAAACCAACATATATATATATATATATATATATATATATATATATATATATATAATAACTAAGTTATCCTTATATAAATATGGGTAAATTATTGTTAAAATTTTGTGACTTTGACATTAATTTTTTAAGTTATTTAATTTCATAATCTTAGTATATTAAATTTAAATTGATCAATTTCTTATTTTTAATTTAAATATTTGAAAAATAAAAAAAAATAGAATTAAAATATTTTTTTTAAAGAAATCAGTTAAATTTTTAAATAATCAAATTAAATATAATTTAAAAATTCATTAAAAAAATTCTTATGAAAAGTTAATTTTTTTCCCAAATAAATCGACTAAATCTACCAAATAATTCAATTAAAAACCGATTTTAAAAAACTAAACTAAAATTTATTTTTAAAAAAATCAACTAGATCTTCACAAGATCACTAAATTATAAAGAAAACCCTTAAAAATTTAATTAAAAATAAATAAAAATTATTTAATTTTTTAGTTTAATAATTTAAAATGATTGAATTAACTTTTATAAAATATTTTTCTGATTTTATTTGGCTTTAACTTTTAGCTTTTGAAGTTCTTTATTTGTTTTTTAATATTTTTAAGAGTTAGTTGATTTTTCTTACATATTATTTTATTTTATGTAGTATTTTTTTCAAAATTTTCTTTTTAACTGATTTTTTTTATATTTAATTATTTTAAATTTTATTTATTTATTGTCAAAATTTATTTAGATTTAAATGGTTCAAACAAATAATTTTTAATTAAATTATTTTCTGAAGATTAATTTTGTTGTTTAAATTATTTGCAAAATTATATATTTTTTATTATTAGATTTAGATTTTTAATTTAAATAATTTTTAGAAGTTAATAGATTTTTAAAATTTTATTTAGTGTTTTAATATTTCTGAAGATTTTTATTTTATTAATTAATTTTTATAATTTATAAATATTTGAAGATTTAGTTGATTTTTTTGTAATATATTTAATTTTGAAGATTTCTTTTTTAAATTTCGATAAAATTTTTAGAGAATATGAAGAAGGATTTTTTTTTTTCCTTGATGAAAATGATATCCATGAGAATATGAAATGGTAGGGAAGTGTTATATTTTTATTTTAATGGACTAATAATATTATGGGAATAAAATAGGGTATGTTTAGTAATACATATTAAAATTTAAATTTTATTAGGATATGTTTAGTATGTACGGTGGATTTAGAGGATTTTGGGATATGAAGAGTGGCACTCTAAAATGTACCTTAAAAAATAGGAAAAAAAATGGTGTGAACCCAATTTTACTTGAACTTTTTTTTTAAATATTACTACGATTGTTGATAAATATTTTTGGGAAAAAAGTACATCTAGGTCCCTGAATTATTGCCATAGTTACAAATAAGTTCTTAAAGTACTTTTTGGTACATTTAAAATTTCAAGGTATTTTTTCATGTTTAAATAAACCCTTGAAGTATCTTTTGGTGCTAATAAACCCTTAATTTTTTAAAATTGAACAAGCAGAAACTTAGGAGGCGCTTGGTTGACAACTCATCAATGGTAATGGGGATGAAAATTATTTTCCATCCATGCCCCCATAATAAAAATGATGTGTTGGAGGAATACTTGTTACAATTATGGCTCCATTGCTAGTGTCATGCCCCAATTTTGGAATATAAGTAGAAAACAAATGGTTGTTGGTGGAGGAATGAAGGAGTGATTGAGGAGGATGATTGTAGGAATAGAATAGGGTAATCAAAATGGAGTAGTGATTACCTTAATTAGGAGAGGAGGTGTTGATTTTGTTCTCATGAACCATGCTAATTACATTAATTTTCAATCGCATTCCCATTACCATTGAAGAGTTACTAACCAAGCGTCCCCTTAATATATTTATAAATTATCTTTTATTTCCTATTTCATAAATAAAAACATTTTATATTAATTTAAAATCTTATATACGTCTTAAATGTAGCGTATTCATTTGATTAATTGAAAACTAAATAAAAGATCTAAATCTTAAATAAAATTAAATTTTAATTTATGTTTTTATTTAATAGAGAATATACTTAGAGGGGTGTATTGGTTATAGAGTCTGTAGAATTTTTTTAGACTTTTAAAGTCTGGGGGTATTCAATCTAGATTTTCAAAAGTCTTTAAAAATCCTGAGGTATTCAATACGGATTTTAAAAAGTCTTAAAAAATCTTTAGGTATTCAACAGTTTATGGATTTTAATACTCCACGGATTTTCTTAGATTTCCCTTCCAAAATATGAATAGATTTCACTCTTCAAAATCTCTTCTAATAACCAGAGATTTCTACGGATTTTGAAAAGTCTTAAAAAATCTTTAGGTATTCAACAGTATATGGACTTTCTTTGAATTTTTTTTCATTGGGATTTTAACGGGGCGGGGACGGGTGGTCATTCCCCATCTCCGTCCCTGCAAAATAAATGGAAAAAAAAATTCCCTCATCCCCGTCTCGCGGCGATTTCCCGTTCTCCGCCCACTTATTTTTTTTATCTCATTTTTTAAATATAAAAAAATATTTAAATTAAAAACTTTAAATATACACAACAATTACTTTAAGTTGGTGTTAAAAAAAATTAATTTAAACAATTTGAAGAACTCTAATTCTAATATTTTTAATTAACATATATACTAAAGCGGAAATAATATAATTTGGAACTAATAACATAACATTAAATAAAAAAATAATTTTTAATAAATAGTAATTGAGTAGGAAACTATGAAATATTTATATGTAATTTACTTTAAAATTAAAATTAAAATTATATATAAATATATTAATTATATAAAAAATAATGCGGCTCCCCGCGGGGTACGAGACGGGGATCCCCCGGGCTGAGAATACTATCCCGATCCCTGCCTACGACGCAAAAAAAAATTCTTCATCCCTGTTTGCTTTGGGGATTACCCGTCCCGTTGTCAAGTCTACTCTTTAAAAAATATAAATAAATTTTACTCTTCAAAATCTCTTCTAACAACCTGAGACTTCTAATGAGGGCGAGGTATAACGGTGATGGAAATGAAGATGAAATAATAATGTATTTTTTTAACTAATGTATTTTTCTTTAAATAATTTGGATAATTTTTTTTATATACAAGTGTGTCCCATATATATTTGCATCAATGGTTCCAGCGTCGGAGTCTATGTAAATCCATGTAAATCAATAAAAAAAATATATTCCACAATCCTGTAAAGTTTATGAAAATCCAAATAAATCAATAAAAAAAGTCAGTCAAACTCTGCATGGAGTCTATAGATTTTCTAAATCCACAGACTTTTTAAAGTCCAAAAAAATCCGATAGAATCCTAATTGAATACACCCCTCTTAGAATATATCATTTGATTTAGTCAATCAGGATGACCATATGATTCAATCTTTGTAAATATAGTATATTGATTTTTTCTTTGTTTATAGGATATTTCTTGTACACCAAGTTGTAATCTCTTATTTATAGTGTGAATATCAATCACCACAATTACGGGTGATCAAATTATCAGTCTCTCATGATACCAAGGTTTGCTTGGTCATCAACCTTCACAGCATGCACGCTCATCTACTGGTTCTACTCAGTTGCAAGATGGAGTGCATAGGCCTTATGTTCCAAGATGCCAGATTTGTTGAGGCCCGCATTATGCCAATAATTGCCCTAACATGTACTCTCAGGATTATGCCTCACGGGCTGCCAATATCGTTCAAGCCTTTGAAGCCCAATGTTCTGTTTCCCCATCCTCCCAATCAGACTGGTACGTGGACACCGGTGCTTCAGCACATATGACGTCCTCTGCTGCTTTCCTTGATGCATTCGAGCCCTATAATGGTAATGGTAATGTTATTGTTGGTAATGGTGATGTTCTTTCCATTTCTCATTTAGGCTCCCGTTTCATAAATAATAAAATTCCTTTGCTTGATGTATTGGTTGTTCCACATATCACGAAAAATCTCTTATCGATTAGTAAACTTACTTCTGATTTACCTGTTGACGTTCTTTTTACTAACAATTCATTTGTGATTCAGACTCGGGTGACAAAGGACGTTCTAGCTCAAGGGCGGTGTAAGGATGGTTTATATATTTTGGAACATGGTTCATCAGCTTTAGTTGCTGCTTTAAAATCTAGGGTGTTTAAGTCTTCGTTTGAGTTATGACACTCCCGTTTGGGACATGCTCCGTTTTCCTTGATTCAGTTGTTAAAAAAGTTAGGCCATCTAGATGTTACTTCTATTTTGTCTAAACCGTCAGTTTGTTCGTCGTGTCAGTTAGCAAAAATAAAAAAATTATTTTTTCCTCTTAATAAAAAACGTGCATCCCGTGTGTTGGATTTGATACATTGTGATTTGTGGGGACCTTCTCCTATTGTTTCATCTGATGGTTTTTGTTTTTATGCATTTATTAATGATTTTTCTCGTTTTTCTTGGTTGTATCCGCTGCGTGCTAAATCTGAGTTTTTTGATGTTCTCCAACGTTTTACTGCTCTTGTAACACCCCGTCCCGTTTTATACCTTTTATATTCCTAGAACCCTTATTTTATATTATTATCTTTATTTCTTTTGATTTTATGATTTTGTGTGTTATTTTGTAATTTAAATATATACCCTTTTATAAATTCCTAAATTCGAAGAAAGGAATCGAATCTTTCAAATGAATAAAGGACTACGACAAATTAAATATTCAACTTTAAATTAAGGATTTCGATCCGTATAAATTATTGATAAAAACGTTGTGCCGGTATTTTCTGAACTCGACCAAATCAATCTAAAAATGTCTAATCCAACATTAATGTAACACATATTATATAAATGTTTGAATTATGTGATATAACTATATATGATATATAATGCATGTTGTTTTATAAATCGATCGCCATTGTATGATTAAGTACCTAATGTTAGCATGAATCAGTTCAGTTGTCAATCAAGTAATTTTCTCTGTAAAGTTTGGTGTGTCAGTTTTATGGAAAGTCAGTAAGTACGGAGTTGGGATTGAGTTTTTAATCCAACCTCCGGGGAGCTGTCGGGGACGCCCTCGGAATGTAGGTTGTTGATTCAAACATATCTGGTCCCCGGGTTAGCCGCCTACGTTGCGCACTGAGAATAAGACCATTGATGGTTTGCTATTATTTTGAGGGTTGTTGTGGTTGGATGAAGTAAGTTTGTTGTGGTTGGAAGGAGTAAGTTTGTTGTGGTTGGAAAGAGTAAGTTTGTTGGAAGTGGAATGATTGTACGAATATGGTTTGACAGTTTGTGACAATATGTGAACATGACTTTGGGCTTTGCCTTAATGTGAACCAACTTGTGCTATTTCAATTATATTATGTGAAATATGTTAATACTGATCAATTATGATATAAACTTGTTATTGCTGTGATATATCGTAATCATGTATATTTGTGAAACTGATTAAATGGAATAAATACTTTATTAATGAGTATAACTTAATATATTTAGGATTTACCAATCTCATGACGTTGCAAATCACCCATACATGAGAATTCAAATCTCACGCCCCATTTTTTACAACCCTTGCAGATTATGATTTCGTGGAGCAAGGACAGTAATAGAGACGACACGGAGTTCCCCACTTAAATAAAACATTACTGTTAATACTATGTTTTATGTACACATTTATGTGTGTGAGATACTTATTAAAATTATTCTATTCATTTCGTCCGCTGCATAAAACTAATCATCTCTCATTTCCGTTATATATCCTTAAAAAAATTTATAGTTCGGACTCTTGATCACAATAATACTTCGAATCTGATATAATTAATATATTCTGGATTCGGGGCGTTACAGGTGGTATCAGAGCCTAGGTTCAAAACTTTCGGACCAAAGCCCAAATCATTATTTTTATCAAACCAAAATTCTTTTTCTTTATTAAATTTTCTTATCATGTAAGTATAGATCACTAATTAAATTACTTGAGGGGAAATGTGTCTCCTATTACCGTCAGAAGTCCTCGAAGGTATGTTCTTATTTTATTTTTAAAAGTGCCTAAAAGTTTATAACATTGCGACAACTTGGCTTTCATAACAAAACTCCAATCAAAAGACCGAGAACTCGAAACAACACCTACGAGGTGTAGAAAGGACCACAAAATGTTATTTATATTACGCTGGAAATGCAAATAATTAGTGAATGATATAAATAAATATATATGTGTGTAAATTATAAACTTCGTAAATTATGTTATATGATTGTTTTGAACTATGTGCTTTAATTGTTTAAATTATGTTTCTGCATAACTAAAATTTTGACTAGGAATTTCCTTTCCATATAAGAATCCACCTAAGATAGTTATATCCCGATAATTAGAAGACACTTAACTAACCTTAGAATCTATCAGTGTGTTTATAACCCAGTTCTTGAGACTTCGTGCAAAGGCAAGAGCCACTCCAATATCCCACGACGAGACATATTTGACAGCCGTGATTCATTTTGCCAGAAGGGTTACTGAGTTGTTCTCCGTCCTATCGCTGTAAGACCCAGTTCACGAGACTTCGTGCAAAGGCAAGAGCCACTCCAATATCCCACGACGAGACATATTTGACAGCCGTGATTCATTTTGCCAGAAGGGTTACTGAGTTATTCTCCGTCCTATCGCTGTAAGACTACTCGAACGGATGAGAATAGAAGACCCAGTTCAAGGGCCCCACGTTCACTTGGAGACATACCTAGAAGAAGTCGATGATGAAGATTTGCGTATGATAGTAGAGATCAGTCAGAGTGATCAAATTCTTTTAAACAGTTATCCTTTTGATGTAGTCACAAATACATACAACCTAGATGTGCCACCCTTTTCTGACATATAGTAGTAGTCAGACGTATGACCGTTTTACTTAGACCATAACAGCATAGCTTTAACCCACTCATTTTGTCGCTCGTGGTCCTTACTGATGCAAGAATACGATGATACTTAGAAGCCTTTTGTATTCTATGAAGTAATGTAAGGAGACTGACCTCCGTAGAACCAAAACTTTTTAGATATATATATATATATATAATTATTATGTGCTCACTGCTTGTCAATGTGTTTTACTTGCTTTATATATATTGACTATCATATTTTATCTGATTATCACTTAATGACACATCACTGATTCCTAGTATACTGTGCGAATGTGAGCATTGTACCATTGGGACCCCGATGTGAAGCGGTGAATTACGTACCATACGTGTTACAGTGCTAGCGTTGTGTTAACTTGGTTAATTCGGTTATGTTTTTATAACTTTCTCACACCTATACATATCGTAACAATATTATTCTTTTCCAATCAGAACCACCTTTAGAATTGCACCAGGACGTAGACGTGGATGACCCCGCGTTAACCCCATTCTTGTATAAATGGATCCTATACGGCAGAACCCACCTCCTCAGGCTGAACCTGAGCCATCTCAGCAGGCCGCGCCAGGAAATGTCTGGAACTATTATGGAAATTGAGGGTCGAATTAGAGGTTTACCCCCAACGCTAAACGATCACTTGGTAGAGTCCGATCTTCACATCCTTGAGATGAAAATCTTTGACATAATCTTAGGCATTGACTGGTTAACAGAGAACAAAGTGATAATAAAATGCGCAAAATGCGAGATCAACCTCGAAACCCGTAATGGTCAACACTTCACATTTTGTGAAATCAAGACCAAGAAGGAAACCCGAGTAATATCAGCGATCCAAGCTGCAGCAATATTACGGAAGGAGGAATGCCTCGTCCACATCTCAGCAGGAGAGAAAGATGACAAGTTGCGCATCAAGGTGCCAATTGTGGATGAATATCTTGACGTGTTTCCCGAGGAATCAATCGGGTTACCTCCTGATCAGCAGATAGAGTTCTCCATCGACTTGATACCTGGGGTAGCACCAGTATCTAAAGCACCCTATCGAATGGCTCCAAAGGAATTAGAAGAACTGAAGGAACAACTGCAATGCTTGCTTGAAAAGAAGTTCATCAGGCCTAGTGCATCACCATGGGGAGCACCCGTGTTGTTCGCAAAGAAGAAAGATAGGACTTTCCGTATGTGCATAATAGACTACCGGGGTCTCAATCAACTGACCATTAAGAACAAATATCCTCATCCGAGGATAGAAGACTTGTTCGACCAGTTGAAGAATGCTACCGTATTCTCAAAGATCGATCTGAGGTCTGGTTACCACCAGCTAAAGGTCAAGAGCGAGAATATCCCGAAGACAGTATTTTGGACTTGATATGGACATTACGAGTTCACCGTGATGCCTTTCGGAGTAGCAAATGCTCCGACGATTTTCATGGATCTGATGAATAGAGTATTTCATCCGTACCAGGACCAATTCATCATCGTCTTCATCGACGACATACTTGTGTACTCTAAGAACAAAGAGCAACACGAAGAATATCTCAAGGCAGTCTTAGAGACAATGAGACGAGAGAAGTTGTATGCCAAATTCAGCAAGTGTGAATTTTGGATCGACCGTGTTATGTTCTTAGGGCATATAATCTCCACAAAAGGAATTGAAGTGGACCCAGCAAAGGTAGAAGCCATTATGAACTGGAAGGCACCTACTAACGTCAATGAAATTCGAAGTTTTCTTGGGTTAGCAGGGTACTACCGAAGGTTCATACATGACTTTTCCAGCATTGCGAAAGCACCGATGAAGCTGACTAAGAAAACCGAGAAGTTTACTTGGGATTCAACTTGCGAGAAAAGCTTTCAAGAGCTAAAGAAGAGGCTAACCACTTCGCCTGTGTTAACCATCCCAGACGGATCAGAAGGATTCGTCATTTATACAGATGCTTCTTTGTCAGGCTTGGGTTGTGTTCTGATGCAAAATAAGAAAGTTGTAGCTTATGCATCCCGGCAACTTAAGGACCACGAACAAAACTACCCAACGCACGACTTAGAACTGGCCGCAATAGTTCACTCGTTGAATATTTGGAGACACTACTTATATGGAGGAAAGTGTGAGATCTACACTGACCATAAAAGCCTAAAATACTTCTTCACACAGAAGGAATTAAACATGCGTCAGAGAAGATGGCTAGAATTGGTAAAAGATTACGATTGCACTATCCACTATCACTTTGGAAAGGCAAACGTAGTGGCAGACGTTTTAAGTAAAAAGGAAGATACGAAACTAAGCGTCGTTCCGACCACACAGTTACCACTAGTAGGAGAACTCTCTCTATTAAACCTAGAATTTTCCACACGGTGTTGTGCAGATTCCACGGTTTACGCGTTCACCCTATAATCGACCTTACGAGAAAGGATCCTAGGAGCGCAAAAGAACGATAAATTCTTTAGAGGAATACGTAAGCGCGCTGCGGAAGAAACCATTCAGAGGTTCGTGTTGAGTACTGATGGAGCTTTAATATTTGATAACATAATCTGTGTGCCTAAGGATGACGGAACGAGGAACGAAATTCTGAAAGAGGCACACAACACTCCTTACACCGTTCACCACCCCGGAGAGACGAAGATGTACTGGGGACTGAAAGAGAACTTTTGGTGGAGAGGTATGAACAGATCGATAGCTCAATTCGTCAAGTGATGTTTAACTTGCCAACGAGTTAAAGAAGATCATCAATGACCTTCAGGGTTGTTGCATCCTCTGGAGATGCCAGAGTGGAAATGGGAGAACATCACTATGGATTTTGTCACCAAATTTCCGAAAACGGTGAAGAATCACGATGCCATTTGGGTTATCGTAGATAGACTTACGAAAACTGCCCATTTTATCCCTATAAGAATGACGTATACGTTAGACAAGCTTGCCCAACTATACATAGCTGAGATAGTCAGACTGCACGGTGTACCAGTCTCGATAGTGTCCGATAGAGACCCCCGTTTTACCTCCAAGTTCTGGGGAAGTTTATGTTGGGAAAATAGGGGTGCCCGGATATATTCGGGATGAAATTTAAATACAAATTTAAATTCAATTATTACTAGCATGAATTAATCCTAATTAATTCAAATAATATTTCCAACAATAATTTTATCATCATGCATGTTGAATTAATTCACATAAAACCTATGGCGGAAAAACTAGAAAGTTATATGATTACGTACCTCTTGTTGTAGTGGCCCTTGATAACAACGGGACAATCACGAACGTCCTATCAACCAAAATACCTTCTCAAGTATTTCCTTTTCGCCTTACTCGATCACCGGTGGGAAGTGCTTTCAAGTAATTTAAAATAACAAGGAAGAAAGAAAAAAATAGTGTTGCTGATTTTTTTTTCAACGCTGTGAAAAGTAAACTGGAGATGAAATAATCATCCCCTATATATAAGAGAGGGGTGAACGAAATTTAGATGTATTTTAGGGGAGAGAAATTTTTTTTCTTGGCCTCCAAGAAATCTTGAATATATCCCATATATTCTTTTCTCCATAAAAAAATATTCCACAAAAATCTCACCCTCCTTATATATGCAATTTTCGAAATTTATAGATTGAGAATGCAAGATTTTGATCTTCTTGAATTTATGAGATGATCTTGTATTCCAAGAATACTTATCTTCCATAATATCTTTCCAAGAAAATCAAAAAATCTTTTCTCTCTCCATATCTCTTATTTTCAAAAATTTTAAGAAAAATCAGCAAATATATTTTCTTTTATTTTAATCACCTTATTATTATTGGGCTACTTAATGGGCTACTCGAGGGGCCTTTAGGAGAATTAAGATTGGACCTCCAAATGGACTTCTGAATTTCAATATTGAGCCCCAATATAATTCAGCCCATTAATATTAATTAGTACCACTAATAAATTAATATTGCACTATCCATCTTAATCCATATTACGATAATATGGACTCCCGATTATTATTTCCCGCGTTTAAGATTATTTAGTCCATTAATTAATTAAGCTTCTGAATAACTCTAAATTAATTAACATCTTTCACCTTGGAGTAAAGACAACTCAACATTATTATCCGTACCGAAGAAACTAATTCTTCACTTGCAAGATTTAGTACGATAAAACTTCTGAGCCCACCAAGGGGACTAATCACACGAGCCGTACTCGCACACATTTCTCCGTATTAAATCTTAGCAACCGCCGTATGATTAATATTACTGCCCAAAACACAAAGTTCGAAGTCACGATGATTCTCACCCAACATGAATCAAAGCAGTAACCATTAAGCACACAGGGTTCTATTTAAGTGAAGGAAATTAAGAAATCAATAACCACTGAGGTCTAATTCTTCACATTTCAGAACAGAAGAATTTATCCTCGCTGTAGGTCCTCTTCAACACATACTAAATGTGCTAGTGCAATCTCTTGGTCAAGACATGCCAATCTGAGATATAAACATCGACCTTTCACGGCGAATTGTTCAATTCCACCTGGGTCGTGAATTTGTACGTTTAGTTACAAGGAAACCGTTAATGTGATCTTCCGTGATCGGGTATCACCACATTTACTACAGTGTAACATGTACCGTTTATAATGAACTGGTTGCAATAAATATTCAACATTCAATCATATCTAAAGCAAATGTGATAAAAGATTATTCTCATAAACAAGTGTTTAATACATGAGTTATACAAAGTAAAAGCATACTTTCACGTATAACTCCAACAATCTCCCACTTATACTTAAAGTCTGCTTTTTAGTATACATCATGCATGTCTTAGTGTAGTAGCTCTACGTGACATCTCATGTCAACCTACACAAACCTAATAATTCCTCCCACTTATACTTAAAGCAAATTGTCAATAGTCTTGACTCCCATTCCATCCACATGTCTCTCGAATGTACTCTGAGGCACACCCTTTGTGAACGGATATACTAGGTTGTCCTCCGACATTTATCTTTGCCACCTCTTTATCTCCTCTCTTAACAATTTCTCGTATAAGATAGTATTTTCTTTCAATGTGTTTGCTGGCCTTATGGGCTCTCGGTTCCCTTGAATTTGCAACTGCTCCGGCATTATCACAATGGACAGTGATTATGCTGGGCAAATTCGGAACAATGTCCAAGTCCACTAAGAAGTACTTGAGCCAAACCGCTTCTTTCGCTGCTTCACAAGCAGTTACTTATTCGGCTTTCATGGTCGAATCGGCGATGCATTTCTGCTTATCGCTTCTCCATGTCATGGCTCCTTCTCCCATGCAAAACACACTACCCGAGGTAGTTATTCTGGAGTCTATGTCTGATTGGAAATTTGAGTCTGTGTATCCCACGGGAAATTAGACCGTCTGACTATTAAATCAGCATTCCATCCCAAGTTATTTTCAGAAACTAAAGAACGCATTTAATTGCAATCTAATGTGCTTTCTCGGGGTTACTTTGATATCTTGTCATCATGCCCACATCAAAGCAGATATCCGGTCTCGTACACAACATTGCATACATAAGACTTCCTACGTCCGAAACGTACAAAACGTCTTTCATGTCATCTATCTCCACTTGCGTCTTAGGGCATATTTCTTTGGATAGATGGATTCCGTGTCTAAAAGGTACAAAACCTTTCTTGGAATCTTACATGTTGTATCGCTTCAAAACAGTGTCTTTGTATGAAGCTTGCGATAAGCCCAACATCCTTTTCTTGCGACCTTGAGTGATCTAGATCCCAAGGATGTGACCAGCTTTCCCTAAGTTCTTCATATCAAGCTGATTTGACAGCCATACCCTTACGTCTGACAATACCTTTACATTATTTCCAATGAGCAGAATATCATCTACGTATAATACTAAGAATACCACCGCAGTTCCGTCACACTTTTTATACACACAACTCTCGAACTCATTTTGATCAAACCCATAAGACTTAATCACTTGATCAAAACACTGGTTCCAAGTACGCAATGCTTGCTTAAGTCCATAAATGGATCTCTTAAGCTTGCATACGAGGTACTCTTGGCCTTTTTCAATAAAACCTTTGGGTTGTTGCATATAGATATCTATCTCGTCAAGACTTCCGTTAAGGAAAGCTATCTTGATATCCATTTGCCAGATCTCGTAATCTAGGTGCGCAGTGATCGACAAGAGAATACGGATGGACTTAAGCATAGCTACAGGCGAAAATGTTTCCTCATAATCGATCCCTTCTTTTTTTAGTATACCCTTTGGCCACTAGCCTTGCTTTGAAGGTCTCAACCCTCCCGTCCAGTCCTCTTTTCCTCTTGTACACCCACTTGCATCCAATGGGTTCTACCCCATTGGGTGGCTCGACCAACTCCCACACTTGATTATGATCCATCGAACCCATCTCGGTTTCCATTGCCGTTTGCCACGACTCCGCGTCTTTATCTTGGATTGTCTCGTCGTATGTCCATGGGTCTAATTCATCGCCGGAAACCAAATCCGAAGATTCTCCTATCTCCATGAATCTCTCGGGTTGCCTAGCAATCCTCCCACTACGATGGGGTTCTGGTTGTGAAGATGTGACGTGTGGTACATCATCTTGTATACTTGGTATCGAGGTTTGACCTCTCAATTCTTCTAAGGTAATTTCACTTTTAGGTTTCCGATTATTCATATAGTCTTCCTCCAAGAATTTAAAGTGTGTACTAATCACGGTCTTTTGATCCTTGGGACTATAGAACATACACCCTTTCGTTCCCGCAGGGTATCCTATAAACAGCCTTAATTCCGAACGTGGATCCAACTTACCGGCTTCCTTATCTAGCACGTATGTCGGACAACCCCAAATCCGCAAATGTCTTAGATTGGGCTTGCGCCCGGTCCAAAATTCCTTTGGGGTTTTAGGAACCAATTTGGATGGCACCAAGTTTAGAATGTAAGCCGCCGTTTCCAAGGCATTACCCCAAAACGACTTGGGTAAATCCGAATAACTCATCATGGATCTGACCATCTCTAAAAGAGTCCGATTTCTTCGTTCTGCCACACCGTTCTGTTGAGGGGTTCCCGGTGCGGTTAACTGGGATACGATCCCTTCGTCCGATAAGTAGTTCAAGAATTCATCGCTGAGGTATTCGCCTCCACGATCTGATCGTAGAAACTTGATACTCTTTTTCCTAAGTTTCTCGGCTTCGGCCTTGAACTCTGAACTTATCAAAAGTTTCAGACTTATGCCTCATAAGGTAAATATACCCATATCTCGAGTAATCGTCAATGAAGGTGACAAAATACTCATACCCCATTCTCGCTTTGATCGTCATTGGACCACACACATCGGTATGAACGAGTTCTAACACTTCCGTGACTCTATTCCCCTTGGCTCCAAATGCCCTCTTGGTCATCTTACCCTCTAAACAGGATTCACAAGTTGGAAACGGTTCGACTTGGAATGATTCCAAGGATCTGTCTTTCACCAATCTCTCTATCCACTTTAGATTAATATGACCTAGTCTAAGATGCCATAGAAGTGATTCGTTCATCTCCGAAGAACGCTTTCTTTTATTACTCAAAATGATCGACGTGTTATTAGATTCATTATTTAAGTGGTGTGCACACTTAATCGTATAGAGATTGTTTACCAACGTTCTATGACAGATAATATCATTCTTAAAAGAAACAGTAACAACTTTATTAAAAGTAACTGAATATCCATCAAAAAATAACTTAGAAACCGAAATTAAATTCTTCCTAAAGTTCAAAACCTATAAAACATCTCTTAAAATTAAAACTCTATCTTCAAAAGATAGGTGCACGACTCCCACTGCTTCGGCAGCCACTCTCATAGCATCGCCCAAAGTGATGGTGATCTCATTCTTGCTAAGTCGCCGGGCATAAGTTTCAACGACTAAAGCATGAGACTTACCTTTCTTTACCGCCTTCTTAGGCTTAGAACAGGTTGCCCTCCAATGTCCCTTCTCACCACAATTGAAGCACTTACCCTTAGCAGATTTCTTTCCACCTCCTTCTCCCTTTGCCTTGGGTTTCGCAACGGTTGGATTTGCTTGGGTCTGGCCTTTCGTCCTCTTTCTCTTCTTCCCTCCCTTGGGACCAAAAGAGGTAGACGGACCATTAGCCGCCATAACACTAGATTGGTGCTCCATTATCACCTCCACCGAAACTAAAGCTTGCAAGAGCTCGGGTAAACGACTTGTCCGTTCATTCATCTGACAGTTCAGTTGAAACTGCTCAAAGCTTTTCGGAAGAGAATGGAGTATGAAATTGATCTTAGAAGGGACATAAAAATCCTCATCAAGTACTTCCAACTTGTTAAGGTATGCCATAATTTCGAAAACGTACTCCCTCACGGGCGTTCTCTTCACCATTTCCAACTTGACCGAGTCATGTTAGGTGAACTGATTAGTCATGGCTTTCTGATGTGAAAACATCCCTTCAAGGCTTTCCATGATTTCGACAGCGGATACAATGTCCTCATGAATGCGCCTCAAATCCTCAGACAGAGATGTCAAGATGATGCACTTCATTTGTTCATTGTCACGCTTCCAATCATAAACTGCATTTTCCTATTGCTTGACTTATCATTAGGCTTGCCGGGTATATTAACATGAATAACCCAATTGTATTTTTGTGCAATAAGGACAAAATTTAAATTATATTTCTAATCGATATAATTGTCTCCAGAAAGTTTGTTAACTTAAAGTATATTTAAATAGTGGATTAAAAGGTTGCGACATGATGAAATGAGAATAAAACATACATTCATATTAATATCTAGAAAAATATGAAATTATCACATAATTCGATCACATTAATTATATTGAAACCTTAAAACAATATAATCATGCATCAGCTAACATCTCGAAACAATTTAAATGCGCCACGAGGGGTGGTCTATACATTTAAACACATTCAAGCGGATCACAAACTTGACAGTTACAAATCCTTAATTCAAAATTAATAGTTGACTCCCACTTTGACCACATAAAAATTGACAGGGACTCCGAGGGGAGTAAGTTAATATCAATTTCTTATGTCTAAGTAATAACCATAATTAAATACAGGATTATTATTTCGCTTTGAGCAAGCCACTCGTGGTGAGGGTCAATACCGCTACTAGTAATAATCCACAATCATCATTTCGGAATTTATTCATGTGTGACTTGAAGCGACTACACTAGCTTCTACTAGTAGCTACCCCGCAAGAGAACGGGTTCACTGTAGTATGGGCAAGTATAGGGACCAAGTATTATCGAACCCAAGGGATGATGTATATGCGAATAGATCCCTGAAGATCTACGCGTCGTAGTTAATATGAGTGTAATGTTTTTGGAGTTTTTGAAAGATTAATTAAAAGAATGAATTAAACTAAGTAAACTAAAGAATGAAAAAGAACGAATTAACTACGGGTTGTTTTCTAATGAGAGATGGTGATGCTTAGGATAGGAATCCCTACGTATACTAACGGAGCAGGTACATAATCAAAGTAATCGTGACAAACAAGAATTAACCTAAGTAAAAGATCGTAGAATGAAAGCTCAAGATTTCTCACCCTAATACTTTATCCTAGCAATCGACTTCACTAATCCACTAACAAGTTAATGAACTGTGCTTAATTAATGAGACCCTAATTTAACTAAGGTGATGCGGTCGTCCTCCTTCGCTAAACCGGTAGATGAATTAACCTTTCCTAAACCCTCTCGTTAAGACTACTAATTGTTATTGAGTGATGCGGTCGTCCTCTCTCTAACACTTTCGTACTAAATTTAAAGGTGAAGTTCAGATTAATTATAAGAATTCATTAACTAAGAGAATTAAAACTAACGTCACAAATTACTCTAATTACGTACCCACATCCTACTTCTACGAGTTCATCCTAACCCAAGCATGCAAGGGTTTTAGCCGGACATGGTTATAACATAAATAAAAGCAATAAAAGAAACAACGAAAAAAAACATGATGAATTGAACGAAGAAACTAAGAAACATAAACTAGGGTTTTAAAATAAAGTAAATACGAAGAACTGAAATTGAATTAACTAAACGGAATTAAAAGCGTTTAAAGTAACGAACTAATGAAAAGAAACTAAGAATTCGTATGCAAAACCTCAACAAAACATAAAATAAAGCTTGCTCTTCTTCTTCCTCTCCAAAAACTAAGTCTAAAATTATTTCTAAAAGTCGGGGTTTTTTCAAAACGTGTTTGGAAGAGGTATATATAGGCACGGGTCGAAACGGGAGTTTATGGGCTGAAAATACGAATCCGGAGGCAAAAGTATATGGACGCTCGAGCAAAACGCTCGAGCGGTGGCGCTCGAGCAGTGTAGCTCGAATGATGCATTCGCTCGAGCGGTCGCGCTCGAGCTACTCGAGCGCTGAATCTTCTCTGTATGTTTTGGGCGCTCGAGCAATTCGCTCGAGCGGTGGCGCTCGAGCTGCTCGAGCGCAAGAATTGTTCTGTACGTTTGCGCGCTCGAGTAAGGCGCTCGAGCGGTGGCGCTCGAGCAATGCGCTCGAGTGATCTCTAATCCTTCCAAATGATACTTTTCCTCGTCCGCACTAATACCAATCGTATTTCTTCAATATCTTCTCATCCGGGCATCCGTTTGAGTCGATTCAAAGTCCTACGAACTCCTCTTTTCGCCCTCTATCCATCTATGAAAACCAAAGAGACAAATTAATAATTTTATAAAAATGATACTCATTTGACTCCAAGCACTAATCGAAAACACTCAAAACATGAGTAAATCGGGCACCAAAACATAACAATTTCACGCCTAATCAACCCCCCCAAACTTACCATGTTGCTTGTCCTCAAGCAACGAAATAATAAGTCAAGTGAAATTGTTAGGAATGAATCAAGAATCAAATCATGCAAGTAATTGAACTCGAGCTTCAAAGATCAATCACCCGTATACTCACTCACTTTCTTTTATCGTACTCATGCAACAATAACAAGAAACACCAAGATCAAGCATGGACGTGCACTCAACGATGTGTTTCACTCCCTCACAAGTGTATAAAAGTGTTTACGGGACTCACTCAATCAATCAATCACACATATTGGCAGCCATAGGCTTGTAAATGCTCTCAACTCCGACCATACTCTAGAAATCAATGCCGAATCAAAAAGGACTTTTCTCAAGGTTGTAATGTAGGCTCTTTGGACAGGTGGGATAACAATATGGGGTAAGTGACTCAAGTGAATGGAGAATAGAAAAATCAACTTTGGCACTTTGAGATTAGGAACAGAATCACTTCAACATTTGCAATCAATACACTTTAATTCCACTACTCTCAACACTTCAATTTTTTTCTTTCTCACTCTTTCACTTTTTTTTTTTTTTTTCAATCACTTTTTTTTTTCTCTTTTTTTTCGCACAAACACATGAGCTCATTTTTTCTTTTGCTCATTCTCAATTTTTTGTTTTCTTTCCCACAACTCAAATCTCATTCACACCCTTCTTCTCATATTCACTCAACAAACAACCTTTTCCTTTTTCAACTCAATTCACTCCCTTCACATTCACACTTTCCTATTCTCCACTCAAATTTGGACAAAAAGGCTTAGGAATTGGAATAGTGTTCATATGTGCTAGCAAATAAAATAGGCTTTAGGCTCAAAGGGGCTAACAAGGGATTCAATGTCATTGGTAAGGAAAATTTTGGCTAAGTGACTTAATTAAATCAAAGATGGCCTAAGATCACATTCGGCATATCAAACTAGACACAATCAAGAAGTAAGAGCACATGCAAGTTCTAGCATCCTCTAAGGTGACGATCCACTCACAAACGAAGAGATTAATTCATGCATTTAAATCTCATTAGGCACAACTCTCACGGCTTTCACATCCATGCTAGTCCTAGTGAATTCTCACTCTCATCACACAAGCACTTAAAAGAAAAATTTACAAGCATACACGTTCTTTCTCAAATCAACTCTAACTCAAACACTCACACAAGAGAATTTCTAACTCACCCTTACAATTCACCCTACTCATCAAATCATACTCACAGATAGCAATCAACAAGCATAAGGTGATTGATAGGCATAAAATATTGAGTAACAAAACAAATTAATAATAGCCCAAGGAGCATCTCAATGCACCAATAATCAATCAAACTCAACTCAAAGATAAGGGCGTGCATGCATGTGCAATGTAATCATAAAAAGAAACTCCACCCCCCCAAACTTCGACCTTGCTAGAGGTCTAAGTTTGGGGTTGTGGGTTACCTCAACCAAATAATTCAATTTCTCTCAGTAGCTTTGCACATTCCCTTGTCTCAAGTTGGTTCCTTCAATCTCCACTTCTTTGGTTCCTTTACTCCTTTAGAGACAAGCCTACAAAATAAAGCTCTCGAGTACGAGGTTAGACATACGACTCTAAACACCCTAATAATATAAAAAGACACTAAAAATAAATGAAAGCAAATAAAAATGGGTTGCCTCCCATTCAGCGCTATTTTTAAGGTCCTCATGCCGGACCAAGCTCAAAGGAGCTTATGGGACATCATACTCAAATTTACCTCCCTTACTCTCATAAGAGTGGTGTTTGAACTCCTTTCCTTGATGCCCCACCATCATGAGTACCTTTGCTTTCTTACCATCCCCAAGTGTTATGGGTCTCAACTCCTTCTTGCCTCTATCTGGAGGAGTCTTACTAAACAACTTCTTGAGTTTGGACTTTTTCTTCTTAACTCCTCCTTTCCCGTCTAACTGGACCACGTCCACTTTCTTCACCTCTTCATCCTTCAACTTCTTCACTTTATCCCTATCAAAATAATCAAGAACATAATGTTCATGGGTTAAATTATTGAGTGAAGGATTAACAAAATCATGAATATCAGAAGGATTAGGGATAGAAGGTGTGTCTTCAACACGAGGATCAATGGCATCCATGCAATACAAGCTCTCATCCTCCTTCGGGTGCTTCATGGCTTCATATAGGGAGATCTTCACTTCTTGATCATCAACCTTCAACGTGATCTTCCCATTTCCCACGTCTAGCACCATCCCCGCCGTAGCTAAGAACGGTCTTCCCAAGATCAGGGGCACGTGCTCATCTTCCTCCATCTCTAGCACTACAAAGTCGGCTGGAAAGATGTGATCTCCAACTCTCACTAGAACGTCTTCAACCACACCTTGAGGTCGAGTAATAGACCGATCGGCAAGTTGAAGCGTCATCATTGTGGGTTGAAGTTCACCACCTTCCAACTTCTTGAAAAGCGATAGTGGCATCAAATTAATGCTCGCCCCGAGGTCGCACAACGCTCCCTTCTTGATCCCGTTCCCAATATCACATAGGATCGTGAAGCTCCCGGGATCCTTCAGCTTCGGTGGCAGCGCTTTGTGCACTAATGCACTCACCTCGTGGTTCAGCTGTACCAACTTCGGCTCATCCACTCGCCGTCTTTTTGCAATCAAGTCCTTCAAAAACTTCGCATAATGCGGCATCTATTCCAAAGCATCATAAAAAGGAATATTAATATGCAATTGTTTAAACACATAAAGGAACTTAGCGAATTTCTCATCAAGCTTCTTTTTCATGAAGCGCTGTGGATATGGGACAGGTATCACCGATTTGGGTACCCCCCATTCATCTCTTTCTGTTTCTTTCACTTTCTCCCTTGCTTCCTTTGTCTTTTTCCACTTAGGAACTCTCTCAACCTCCTCAAGGTCTTTGTCTTGATGGGACTCATCCACATCTTTATGCTTCTCAATCCCTTTACTTTCAACCCCCTTCTCAACTTCATCTCCTTTAGGCTCAATCTCTTCTTGGGGCGTCTCAGAATCAGCAGGCGTCTGAGGACCTTCGTAGTTGGTTCCACTTCTTAGCTGGATCGCCTTGCACTGCTCTTTCGGGTTCCCTTCCGGCATTCTATTCACTGATTTTGCAATCTGGCTCATCTGGAGCTCTAACGAGGTGAACCTTCGATTGTTCTCTTGTTGAGTTCTAGTCCACTCAACGTTCATCTTCTGGAGCTCTTGATCACGTTGATCACCCTTCTTGTGCAACTCCTTCACATCGTACTCCAAGGATGACAATCTCTTGCTCCCTTCCTCCACCTTCTGAAGGATCGCTCTCAACATCTCCTCGGTTGATGCACCGCCTTCTCCACCAGGAGGTTTAGACCCCGGATCAACACCTGCAGGAACAGTAACATCAGCTTTTGGGTTAGCATAAGAAAAATTATCATTCCTCCTCCATGTGTTTTGAGGAGGCTGCTGGCCTCCTTGATACCCTTGTGTGTTCCTCCATTGATTTTGAAGTGGCTGAGGGCCTGGAGGCACAAATGGTTGGCCATAAGAAGGCCTTCCATACTGATTACCACCTTGGTAGCCATTCTGATTGTAATATGGACCTCCCATGTAATTGGCTACCTCTTGCTGTCCACTGGGTTGGTCTACTCTCTCATTCTCTACTGCATGCTCTCCACCCAAACTCTTCCCCAACTCGAGGTTGTTGATCTTTTCCATCATAGCCATCAGCAGCCTTCTCGTTCCTTCTCCCTCCTCAACCTGATGCACTCTTTGCAAATCTGCATCCACACCCCAAGCACCGGCATTCGTGACAATGTTGTCAACGATCTCTCTACACCTCTCTATGCCTTGGTTGAGGAATGCTCTGCCCGCACAAGCGTCTAAATGGTCTTGCCCCGTCTTGTTGGCACCACTGTAGAAGAACGCCATAATATCCCCCTCATTGTACCCGTGTTGCGGGCACTCTATCAGCATGTTTGAGTATCTCTCCCACGCTTGGCGTAGATCCTCTCCAGACTTCTGGCGAAAGGACGAGATCTCAATTCTAGCCTTGATCGTCCTAGATGGAGGGTAGAATCGCTCGAGGAACAGACGCTCGAGCTCTGCCCAAGTGGTAATACCTCCCCGCGGGAGCGTATTATCATACCACTCCTTGGCTATTCCCGTCAGTGAGAATGGGAACAGCCTAAGCCTCTTGGCATCTTCAGACATGCCATTGTAATTGAATGTTGAGGCTATCATGAGAAAGCTCCTCAGATGTGTGTGAGGATTCTCCTTCCCGATCACCCCTTTGAACTGATTCTCGGTCAGCAGCTTTAAAATCCCCGGTGATATCGAGAAGTTGTTTGCCTCAACTGGAGGCAAAGCCACTCCATCATAGTACCGCTGTGGCTGCGCTGCAAACCTCCCTCGAATCGCCATGTTATGATCTACGTTCTGAGGAACATGTTGAGGATTAGCAGCAGGTACTGGTACTTGTTGGGGTGGTGGTGGGTAAACAGGTGGTTGGTTATAGACTGGTGGTGGATGATATGGATATGGTGGATAAGGATAAGGTGGGTATGGGTAATGTTGGTATGCTGGGTTGTGGAAAGGGTTATTCGGGTTTTGTGGGTAAGCAGGATTGTTCAGAGGATTTGGGACTAGGTTCTGAGCTGGATTGTTTACATTTTGTGCACCCGGGTTCTGGCTGCTACTATCTACGAACTGGTCTTGATTCTGACCACCACTCCCTCCAGAGCCATCAACCCGGTCTACTGCCTGATTGAAATCATTGGCAGCATCGTCCAACTCATTATTGAGGTCCATTGGTCCCTTCCCTAAGTCGGCAGCGTTCATCCTTCTCAAGAAGGCTCGGTTCCTTCTGGCTATTGTCTCAGGGTCTGCAGGTAATCTCTCTTCGCTCGTATTGCCTTGTGAGCGTGTTTTCATAAACCTGACACACTAGCAGAATGATCAAAACGCAACTGCCGATTGAATAAAAAAAATAAAAATAAAAATAGAAAATAAATCACCCACTACTAACTACTAAGCTATCTACAAGTCCTATTCAAACATTCAACGCCATCCCCGGCAACGGCGCCATTGACTTTAAGCGACTACACTAGCTTCTACTAGTAGTTACCCCACAAGAGAACGGGTTCACTGTAGTATGGGCAAGTATAGGGACCAAGTATTATCGAACCCAAGGGATGATGTATATGCGAATAGATCCCTGAAGATCTACGCGTCGTAGTTAATATGAGTGTAATGTTTTTGGAGTTTTTGAAAGATTAATTAAAAGAATGAATTAAACTAAGTAAACTAAAGAATGAAAAAGAACGAATTAACTACGGGTTGTTTTCTAATGAGAGATGGTGATGCTTAGGATAGGAATCCCTACGTATACTAACGGAGCAGGTACATAATCAAAGTAATCGTGACAAACAAGAATTAACCTAAGTAAAAGATCGTAGAATGAAAGCTCAAGATTTCTCACCCTAATACTTTATCCTAGCAATCGACTTCACTAATCCACTAACAAGTTAATGAACTGTGCTTAATTAATGAGACCCTAATTTAACTAAGGTGATGCGGTCGTCCTCCTTCGCTAAACCGGTAGATGAATTAACCTTTCCTAAACCCTCTCGTTAAGACTACTAATTGTTATTGAGTGATGCGGTCGTCCTCTCTCTAACACTTTCGTACTAAATTTAAAGGTGAAGTTCAGATTAATTATAAGAATTCATTAACTAAGAGAATTAAAACTAACGTCACAAATTACTCTAATTACGTACCCACATCCTACTTCTACGAGTTCATCCTAACCCAAGCATGCAAGGGTTTTAGCCGGACATGGTTATAACATAAATAAAAGCAATAAAAGAAACAACGAAAAAAAACATGATGAATTGAACGAAGAAACTAAGAAACATAAACTAGGGTTTTAAAATAAAGTAAATACGAAGAACTGAAATTGAATTAACTAAACGGAATTAAAAGCGTTTAAAGTAACGAACTAATGAAAAGAAACTAAGAATTCGTATGCAAAACCTCAACAAAACATAAAATAAAGCTTGCTCTTCTTCTTCCTCTCCAAAAACTAAGTCTAAAATTATTTCTAAAAGTCGGGGTTTTTTCAAAACGTGTTTGGAAGAGGTATATATAGGCACGGGTCGAAACGGGAGTTTATGGGCCGAAAATACGAATCCGGAGGCAAAAGTATATGGACGCTCGAGCAAAACGCTCGAGCGGTGGCGCTCGAGCAGTGTAGCTCGAATGATGCATTCGCTCGAGCGGTCGCGCTCGAGCTACTCGAGCGCTGAATCTTCTCTGTATGTTTTGGGCGCTCGAGCAATTCGCTCGAGCGGTGGCGCTTGAGCTGCTCGAGCGCAAGAATTGTTCTGTACGTTTGCGCGCTCGAGTAAGGCGCTCGAGCGGTGGCGCTCGAGCAATGCGCTCGAGTGATCTCTAATCCTTCCAAATGATACTTTTCCTCGTCCGCACTAATACCAATCGTATTTCTTCAATATCTTCTCATCCGGGCATCCGTTTGAGTCGATTCAAAGTCCTACGAACTCCTCTTTTCGCCCTCTATCCATCTATGAAAACCAAAGAGACAAATTAATAATTTTATAAAAATGATACTCATTTGACTCCAAGCACTAATCGAAAACACTCAAAACATGAGTAAATCGGGCACCAAAACATAACAATTTCACGCCTAATCAATGTGAAATCCGTCTTTTTGGCCGATCCGAGGGGGAAATGTATTCCAAAAAAAATAAATAAATTATGGAGGCCAAATTAATCCAATTTTAATATCCGGAATAAAATTGCGATTAAAGAAACATACTTAGTAATTTTAGAAAGTGAGGTTTTTCTTGGACAATTAAAATCATGCAAACACATATTAACAAATAATAATAATTGCACGAAATAAAACATCCATCAAAATAAAATTAAACACATTGGGGCACTGATTAGTGTGAAAATTGCTCGAAATTCATGCATTTAATTTGCCGAATTTAATTGGATTTCTTGCATTTATTTACATTAATTTGACCATTTGTGCTTAATTGTCGAGAAAGGCATTTTTGCTATTTTTGTAGGAAATTGAGTGATTTTAGAAGCAAAAACGAGCCTTCAATTTATTGAGGTCAAGCGAGAAGAAAATGAGAAATCGAGGATGAATTAATTGGGCTCAATTTATTAATTGCAGCCATTTATTTGAGCCCAATGCAAATTTTCGGCCCAGAGGAAATTAATTCAAGGCCCAGGAGAAAGTAATTAAAGTCCAACCTTTCACGGCCCATTTGGCTATTTCACTTAGAAATTGAATTGGATATATGGGAATAGGATTGAAGGAGCTGGTCACGTGAATGCTTGAAGAAAGAAAGGAAATTCAGCCATTATTTGACCAAGTACACTCATTAATTATCCTGGGGCCCACTTCCATTTTTGAAGAGAAAAGAAAGCCACCATGATTAATCCGAAGAGAGAGGAAAGAGTTGAGAAGAAAGTAACCCATGCCATTACTTATTTCGGAGAGAGAAAATCAAGAAGAAAAGCAGCTGTTCGGAAAAGAAGCCGCCAGAAATTGACGCCGGAATACATGGAAATTCAGAGTTCGATGTGCCGGGTTTCAAAGCTGCAAGTCGCCGGAAAAGTTGTTAGCTTGATGCTTGGAAGATCTCAACGGCCGGAATTCGTAGCCAACGTCGCCGGAAACTGGAATTCGCCGTCGCACCATGTACGCCATGTCCAGAAAAGCTCAGCCACTGCCCATTGCCGGAAAAGAAAGACGAAGAAGAAGAGAGGGACCCGCATGAAAGAGTCGTGCAATTCACAGAAGCGTGTTTTCAAACTCGATCGAGCAACTCGATCGAGTCACCCGACTCGGGCGAGTCGGTGTCGGTTCTTACAGAACGTCGCGAGCCAATTTTGCGTACTCGGTCGAGTTGGTCAACTCGCTCGAGTTGACCGAGTTGACCGGGTCAACTCAGCGAAAAAAATCTGAAAAATCCGAAAATTCACCAATTTTCAGGGATTTAATTGCAAATTCGTCTCAAGCCCTATTTCCACACTATATATACTTCATTTCTCAGATTTAGGGAAAAAGAACAATCATCACACACAAGAACCCTAATCCCTAGTTTTTAGTTTTCTTTTCTTTTATTTTTCTTTTAATTTCTAGATTAGATTAGATTTATATTTCATTAGTTGTTTTTACATTTCAAGCAAGGATTGAAGCTAGTGAAGAGTTGTATTTCCAAATTTCATCACAAGAGGTGATATCTTTCTTTTAATTCAAGCTTTAATGGTTAATTTCATTTTTAATTGTTATTTTAGCTTGTTAGTCATGGGTGTCTCTTATAGGACCATGAGCTAATTTTCTTTGCTTTGAGTGTTGAATCAATGTATGAAATTAGTGTGTTGATGGATTTATAGCTTTGATTATGCTTATTTCTTGATGTGAATGTTTCTATTGATGGGCTTTGTATGTCTCAATTAATTAGTTGATTTTATTAGCTTAGGTATTTAATTTTGTGTGTTGCAACGAGAGTTGGATATGCATGATTGGTATTTAGGTGAAAGTTTTGACTAATTAATTTGAGTTAAATAGTAATCGGTTACCCGAGAGGGGGTCGGTTGCTAGATCCCCCATCATTAGACATTAGGTATCTTAATTTGATAATTCGGGTACTTAGTGAAGGGGGAATTCTAGAGATGCATCGCGTGTTTTTAGATATTCACGATCTTAGGAGCTTATGGGGCATAATTAGGAATTGCTAGTTAGTCCACGTTGTTCACCTAGGCCTCAAAAGGGATTGGTCTACACACTTTTGTGATCGCTCTTAGCGAACATCTAGAAAAAGGCAATGATAGGTTGTGAATTTGTCAAACACACTAGTGGATTATATTGTGAAGACACTCGAAGCATTTTTCCCTTGCACTTCTTTAATCGGAAGTTAGTTTAGTTATTTAATTGTTTTTTTAGATTTAATTTTTGCATTAGTTTAATTTTCAAATGTCAACCGTCTCGTCACTATAGTACCATGCCGACGTGCAACTTTAGGGATCCACTGCGCTCCTAAATCCTTTGGGTTCGATAACTACTTGGTCCTAGTCTACTTCACTACTACGACGATCCCGTACTCTTGCGGGGGAGTAGGAAATTTTTTTTCGAAAACTCCGACCAAGTCAATGGCGCCGTTGCCGGGGATTTAGTTGAGTGCCTTAAGTGGGACTTAGAGTTAGTTGAGTGGTACTAGTAGTGACATTTTATTGCTTTGTTTGTTTATTTTATTCTTGTTTGAATTTGATACTTCTTATCTTTGTAGGTGTGCTTTGAATTCTAAAGATGGAGGATATATACCTTTGGAAGACGGGTCATAACCAATCTAGCACGGTGTATCCTCCGGATCCTCACCCCTACCCATACTCTTATCCACCACAACAACCCCCAACCTACCAACAACCTTCTCCATATCATCAATATCCACAATATCCAAACTACCCTCCTCCACAATACTCAAACTCATATACATATCCTTATCTACCACAACAACAAGTAGATGGCCCCAACAATGAGAAGAGTTTCGAGTACAATCCTCAAGTGCAACAAGTTTCATCTCGCTATCAAGAGTGGGGAAACAAAGAGACTTGGTCTTATGCCGACTCAAGTTATGAATGTCAATATCTACAATGGTATGACGAGACCGTGTCTTCTTTATCCAAAGAAAGCCGAGTTCAATACAAAGAGATGATGGGAGCCATGTGGAAGGAAATGGAAGAAAGTGGTATGATGAATGCAAGACTTGAATTCTTCAAACTTCATTGGGAGGAATTTGCCATCTTCTTGGAAAACGTATTAAATGAGGAAGAAGAAGAGAAAGAGGAAGTTGAAGAAAAAGAGGGTGAAGAGGAAAGAATAGAAGAGGATGTGGATGGTGTTCAAGAAGAAGAATTTGAGGTGGAGAACGAATTTGATCGAGGATATGTGGATGAAGAGGAAGAAATTGAAGAGGAAGTTGTGGAAGAGATCCGAGAAGTGATGATAGAAGAAGATGAAAGAGAGGAGAAGGACCCAAGTGAGGAGAAGAAAGAAGACAACAATCTCATTGTCGAAAGTGATCAAGAGGAATGTCCATTGATGGACTTGAGCAACCTTGAGCAAGAAAATCAAGAAGCATCGAAAGAAGAGTTGAAGAGTGAAATGAGCATTTCTAAACCTTTAACCTTTTCAATTTGCACTTCATTTGATAGTAATGCTTCTATTGATTTCGTTTTACCTCTTGAGACTTTTAATCATAGGCAAGAAGTAGAGAAAAACTTGGGCATCCTTGGGAAAAGAAGAAGAGAATGGAAGGAGAATATGGGAAGTTTCATTGTAGAAAAATCATGCAAGAAGGATGTTGGAGATGAGTCTACTTTCCATGAGCGTCTCCATGCTTATGAAGCTCAAAGATTGAGATATAATGGGAAGAATGACAAATATCCATGGCCATTTCGATGAGAGAAGTTGGAATTCCATTAATAAGTCCGGCATAGGACATTAAACCTAGCGCTTAATGGGAGGCAACCCATTTTTACTTGCTTTCTTTTAATTTTTGCATTGTTCTTTTAATTTTGCTTTTGTGTTTTGTTTTGTCTAGGTGTTGGGGTCGTGTGTTGAGGCTCGGTGAGGATTTCGAGCTCTTTGGAAAGACACGTGCTTGAAGGAAGCTTGAGGTACAAACACCTTTACCTAAACTTAGACATGCTATGCAAAGTCTAAGTTTGGGGGGGTGTTAGTTTTTTCATGCATAATTTTTAATTGCACCGATACATCCCCATTTGATTAGAGCTTATTGGAAATTATTTTTGTTGGGAATTTTGGATTTAATTGCTTACATATACTTGTACATGAGTTTTGTCTTGATATGAAGATTTGAGGGTGTGATGTTTTCAAAAGAATTGCTTGATAGGAAAGGTGAGCATACTCAAGGAGCTTAACGTGAGGTGATCGTGCCTTGAAAAAGAAGATTGTGTTTGGTGCAAATTGGAGGTAGTATGCCCCAAACTTAGAATTGCTTAGCAATGTCTAAGTTTGGGGGGGTTTATTTGTTTTGATTTTCATATTTTACAATGCACCGGCGCACTTGAGGCTTCACTTGTACATTGCACAGGCGCACGCCTCATTTTTGTAGAGTTTTGCTTATTCGAGTACTTAATATATGTGTTGAGATTTGAGGGTGAAATGCTTTATAAGGGGTTTTGAGATGCTTTGAATTGTCAAATTTTTTAGTAGCTTGCTTAATATGGTGAATTGCTTGGTGAGTAGTTGGTTGCAAATCTCATTGTGGCACTACTTATCCAAACTTTTAATTGCTTAGCAATGAAAAAGTTTGGGGGGGGGGTACGTTCGTTTTACAATTCCTTTTGCACCAACTTACTTCGCTCAATTTTGAAATTTTGTGCTTAATTGTGGGCTTATTGAATATTTTTTAGTACATATTTTTGGAGTTAAGATTGTGTGGCTTTGTGTTGGAGAATCAATAGATGGTGATTGTTTGGTTTTTGAGATTTAGTTGAGCTTGATGGTATTGATTGAGACATGCTTGCTTACTTGTTCATGTGACGATTATGCTTGATTTTGTGCTCGATCCATGATTAGACAAGCCCGTGAGCTTTAGAGCCTTTAGACTTGCATATATTTTGGTCTAATTTCTTTCTTGTGAGTATCATTCATGCTTGTGTGCTCTAGAACTTGCCAATTGTCTTGTTTGAGGCTACATTAAGTGTTAAATCTTTGAAAGTGATATGAGGCCATCTTTGATTTGAATAGTCACTTAGCCAAATTTTCCATACCAAATGAAATTTTTCCGTAGTTAGCCCCTTTGAGCCTATTGACCTATTTTCTTGGGAACCTACAAATTTAGCCTAATTATCCTTTTGTGAGCCTAATTTCTCCTATGAGCTAGTGGAGCTTGAACTTGGATAGTGAGGTTGAATTGTGCTTTAATGTGAATTTGGTGGATGAGTTTGTGTGAAAGTGAAATGAGTGAAAGGAAGTGAGAAAAAAAAATTGTACAAGAAAAGATTGAGTTGATTTGTGAATAGAAGAAAATTGTGAAGGAAACTCTCTTGTGTACAAGAATTTGGTAGAGTTACAAGTTCAAAAGGTGCTTGATAGTTGATGGTGAGAATGTGCTTGAAAAATGAGAACTAGTAAATTGTTGGAGTTTGGTAATTTGAGTTGCAAATTGATCACTTGCGATTCTATCTTTGAGAGTGTAGAGATGTACCATGGCATTTTGACCTCTCGCTCCACTAGTTTACGAGTCACTTTATCCAAATTTCCCCACCTCGACCAAAGAGCCCAACATTACAACCAAATGCAAGTCCTCATTGATTCTTAGATTGATCACTTAGCAAGTGGTGGAGAACTTAGATGATTGGCAAGCCTATGGTAGTGCATTTGTGTGAATTGATTGATGAGTGCATACATTCCTTGATACACTTTGAGTGATGAGTGAAACACTTACTTGAAAGGATATTGTGGATTGAGCACTTGAATCTTGCATTGATTTGAACATGACTTGTGAATTTGCTAGTTGATTTTTGTACATAAAAGCTTGACTAGATTGAAGGAATTTGACAATTGCTATTTATTTACTTTGACACTCATTTCTCGCAATCCTCCCACTTGTTCTATTTCTTTCATTGCTCGAGGACGAGCAACACTTTAAGTTTGGGGGGGTGATTAGTGTGAAAATTGCTCGAAATTCATGCATTTAATTTGCCGAATTTAATTGGATTTCTTGCATTTATTTACATTAATTTGACCATTTGTGCTTAATTGTCGAGAAAGGCATTTTTGCTATTTTTGTAGGAAATTGAGTGATTTTAGAAGCAAAAACGAGCCTTCAATTTATTGAGGTCAAGCGAGAAGAAAATGAGAAATCGAGGATGAATTAATTGGGCTCAATTTATTAATTGCAGCCATTTATTTGAGCCCAATGCAAATTTTCGGCCCAGAGGAAATTAATTCAAGGCCCAGGAGAAAGTAATTAAAGTCCAACCTTTCACGGCCCATTTGGCTATTTCACTTAGAAATTGAATTGGATATATGGGAATAGGATTGAAGGAGCTGGTCACGTGAATGCTTGAAGAAAGAAAGGAAATTCAGCCATTATTTGACCAAGTACACTCATTAATTATCCTGGGGCCCACTTCCATTTTTGAAGAGAAAAGAAAGCCACCATGATTAATCCGAAGAGAGAGGAAAGAGTTGAGAAGAAAGTAACCCATGCCATTACTTATTTCGGAGAGAGAAAATCAAGAAGAAAAGCAGCTGTTCGGAAAAGAAGCCGCCAGAAATTGACGCCGGAATACATGGAAATTCAGAGTTCGATGTGCCGGGTTTCAAAGCTGCAAGTCGCCGGAAAAGTTGTTAGCTTGATGCTTGGAAGATCTCAACGGCCGGAATTCGTAGCCAACGTCGCCGGAAACTGGAATTCGCCGTCGCACCATGTACGCCATGTCCAGAAAAGCTCAGCCACTGCCCATTGCCGGAAAAGAAAGACGAAGAAGAAGAGAGGGACCCGCATGAAAGAGTCGTGCAATTCACAGAAGCGTGTTTTCAAACTCGATCGAGCAACTCGATCGAGTCACCCGACTCGGGCGAGTCGGTGTCGGTTCTTACAGAACGTCGCGAGCCAATTTTGCGTACTCGGTCGAGTTGGTCAACTCGCTCGAGTTGACCGAGTTGACCGGGTCAACTCAGCGAAAAAAATCTGAAAAATCCGAAAATTCACCAATTTTCAGGGATTTAATTGCAAATTCGTCTCAAGCCCTATTTCCACACTATATATACTTCATTTCTCAGATTTAGGGAAAAAGAACAATCATCACACACAAGAACCCTAATCCCTAGTTTTTAGTTTTCTTTTCTTTTATTTTTCTTTTAATTTCTAGATTAGATTAGATTTATATTTCATTAGTTGTTTTTACATTTCAAGCAAGGATTGAAGCTAGTGAAGAGTTGTATTTCCAAATTTCATCACAAGAGGTGATATCTTTCTTTTAATTCAAGCTTTAATGGTTAATTTCATTTTTAATTGTTATTTTAGCTTGTTAGCCATGGGTGTCTCTTATAGGACCATGAGCTAATTTTCTTTGCTTTGAGTGTTGAATCAATGTATGAAATTAGTGTGTTGATGGATTTATAGCTTTGATTATGCTTATTTCTTGATGTGAATGTTTCTATTGATGGGCTTTGTATGTCTCAATTAATTAGTTGATTTTATTAGCTTAGGTATTTAATTTTGTGTGTTGCAACGAGAGTTGGATATGCATGATTGGTATTTAGGTGAAAGTTTTGACTAATTAATTTGAGTTAAATAGTAATCGGTTACCCGAGAGGGGGTCGGTTGCTAGATCCCCCATCATTAGACATTAGGTATCTTAATTTGATAATTCGGGTACTTAGTGAAGGGGGAATTCTAGAGATGCATCGCGTGTTTTTAGATATTCACGATCTTAGGAGCTTATGGGGCATAATTAGGAATTGCTAGTTAGTCCACGTTGTTCACCTAGGCCTCAAAAGGGATTGGTCTACACACTTTTGTGATCGCTCTTAGCGAACATCTAGAAAAAGGCAATGATAGGTTGTGAATTTGTCAAACACACTAGTGGATTATATTGTGAAGACACTCGAAGCATTTTTCCCTTGCACTTCTTTAATCGGAAGTTAGTTTAGTTATTTAATTGTTTTTTTAGATTTAATTTTTGCATTAGTTTAATTTTCAAATGTCAACCGTCTCGTCACTATAGTACCATGCCGACGTGCAACTTTAGGGATCCACTGCGCTCCTAAATCCTTTGGGTTCGATAACTACTTGGTCCTAGTCTACTTCACTACTACGACGATCCCGTACTCTTGCGGGGGAGTAGGAAATTTTTTTTCGAAAACTCCGACCAAGTCAGGCACTCAAATCCAATTGTCACGGTTCAATTTCTTCACGTCTTGATGCGAAAAATCATCCTTGTTGCTTTCCATCGTTCGTCTCGATACGCTCCCACTCGAACAACAACACTTCATCAAAAACAACTTAGTTTGGGGTTCGGGACGACGTTTAAAATCACACAAAAAAATTGAGAACGGAAATAAAATTTCACGGCCCGAGATACGGCGTGCGTCGGCCAACAGGATGGGCTGCGCGCCTCTCGGCACGACCGCCGAGCGCCGAGAGGTGGCGCCTCGCGCGCGCGCTCCTGCACCTCGGCTCGCTCATCGTGCACGGCGCCGTGCGCCTCGCGCACTCCGTGCACCGAGTTTCATCGTACGTTCTTATTTTTCACCCCATGCATGATTTTACATCCATGCATGCGCAACGCATGATGCGTCGTCCGGGTACACCGTCTTTAATTCTTCGTTCTTCGTCTCGATCCGGTTACAATTTATTTACAAAAAATAAATACTAGATCTAGACTAGTCTATTATAATGATCAAATCAAAATAAAAACAACTAATCTATTGTGGATTTTCTCACGAGAAAATTGAATTTGAACGAATCAAATTAAAAACAATTAATTCACACGCATAAAAAAAAAACATTAAAACCATGACAATTGGATACCTGCAAAAAAGATCTAGCAATTCTACTATCCAATCTTAATTTAATGTCTAACAATTTAAATTCCAATTTAAAAATCAGAGCCCGAAACCGTGGCTCTGATACCAGTTGTTGGGAAAATAGGGGTGCCCGGATCTATTCGGGATGAAATTTAAATATGAATTTAAATTCAATTATTACTAGCATGAATTAATACTAATTAATTCAAATAATATTTCCAACAACAATTTTATCATCATGCATGTTGAATTAATTCACATAAAACCTATGGCGGAAAAACTAGGAATTTATGTGATTACGTACCTCTTGTTGTAGTGGCCTTTGATAACAACGGGACAATCACGAACGTCCTATCAATCAAAAGACCTTCTCAAGTGTTTCCCTTTCGCCTTACTCGATCACCAGTGGGAAGTGCTTTCAAGTAATTTAAAATAACAAGGAAGAAAGAAAAAAAATAGTGTTGCTGATTTTTTTTTCAACGCTGTGAAAAGTAAACTGGAGATGAAATAATCATCCCCTATATATAAGAGAGGGGTGAACAAAATTTAGATGTATTTTAGGGGAGAGAAAATCTTTTTCTTGGCCTCCAAGAAATCTTGAATATATCCCATATATTCTTTTCTCCATAAAAAAATATTCCACTAAAATCTCACCCTCCTTATATATGCCATTTTCGAAATTTATAGATTGAGAATGCAAGATTTGGATCTTCTTGAATTTATGAGATAATCTTGTATTCTAAGAATACTTATCTTCCATAATATCTTTCCAAGAAAATCAACAAAATCTTTTCTCTCTCCATATCTCTTATTTTAAAAAATCTTAAGAAAAATCAGCAAATATATTTTCTTTTATTTTAATCATCTTATTATTATTGGGCTACTTAATGGGCTACTTGAGGGGCCTTTAGGAGAATTAAGATTGGACCTCCAAATGGACTTCTGAATTTCAATATTGAGCTCCAATATAATTCAGCCCATTAATATTAATTAGTACCACTAATAAATTAATATTGCACTATCCATCTTAATCCATATTACGATAATATGGACTCCCGATTATTATTTCCCGCGTTTAAGATTATTTAGTCCATTAATTAATTAAGCTTCTGAATAACTCTAAATTAACTAACATCTTTCACCTTGGAGTAAAGATAGCTCAACTAGGGATGGCAATATTGGCCCGCCCCGTGGGTACCCGCCCTGCCCCGAGGCATTTGGGCCAGGTCGGACCCGCCCCGTTTTGAGTATGGGTCGGGCCTGGGTTTTATGATGGCCCCGTGGGTACCCGCCCCGCCCCGTACATATATACATATTAATATTAATGTATATATATTAATATATAATTAAATAAATATATTAACATGTTATATGTGTATATTTTAGTACGATAAAAATAGATTAAGGGGATCAAACTCGATATTTCATCTTTTATTTTCTAATTATTTTTTCAATTCATTTTAATCTTTAATTTCGTCAATATTCATTCCTAGTTTTGTATAATAAATCAAATTATTATCTCTCACATGTCTGCAGTCTATAATTTGACCATATGATAATCGAGCCTAACTTTATCATAGTATAGGGTATGGTAGTAGACTATGAAAATTAAAAAAAAAAAGAAAAAAAAGTGCAAATTTGAAAACGGGGCGGGGCGGGTCGGCCCGAACCCACACGGGGCAGGTCACGGGGCGGCTATTCAGGACCCGTGCGGGTCGTGGGGCGGGTCTGGGGCAGGGTAAATAAAAACGGGGCAGGTCTGGGTAATCAACTACCCGTCCCGACCTGGCCCATTGCCATCCCTAAGCTCAACATTATTATCCGTACCGAAGAAACTAATTCTTCACTTGCAAGATTTAGTACGATAAAACTTCTGAGCCCACCAAGGGGACTAATCACACGAGCCGTACTCGCACGCGTTTCTCCGTATTAAATCTTAGCAACCGCCGTATGATTAATATTATTGCCCAAAATATAAAGTTCGAAGTCACGATGATTCTCACCCAACATGAATCAAAGCAGTAACCATTAAGCACACACGGTCCTATTTAAGTGACAGAGATTAAGAAATCAATAACCACTGAGGTCTAATTCTTCACATTTCAGAACAGAAGAATTTATCCTCGCTGTAGGTCCTCTTCAATACATACTAAATGTGCTAGTGTAATCTCTTGGTCAAGACAAGCCAATCTGAGATATACACATCGACCTTTCACGACGTATGCGGTTGCAATAAATATTCAACATTCAATCATATCTAAAGTAAATGTGATAAAAGAATTATTCTCATAAACAAGTTTTTAATACATGAGTTATTCAAAGTAAAAGCATAATTTCACGTATAACTCCAACAGTTTACAACGAGCCTTGGGGACTGAATTGGAATTCAGCACCGCATACCACCCGCAGACTGACGGACAATCGGAAAGAACTATTCAGACGCTCGAAGATATGCTCAGAGCTTGAGCTCTAGATCTTGAAGGAAGTTGGGAAAGCCACCTACCATTGGTAGAGTTTGCATATAACAACAGTTATCAAGCAACAATACAAATGGCGTCGTATGAAGCACTCTATGGGAAGAGGTGTAGATCGCCAGTTTGTTGGGACAAAGTCGGGATTCAAAAGATTCTCGGACCCGAGCTAGTCGAAAGATCGGCTGAGATAGTCGCAAAGATTAAAGAGAGAATCAAGATGGCCCAGGATCGTCAGAAGTCATATGCCGACACCCGAAGAAGGGATTTACAATTTGACATTGGCGAGAAAGTATTTCTCAGAGTTGCGCCAATGAAAGGTCTAATTCGTTTTAGGAAAAGAGGTCAGCTAAAGTTGCGATACATCGGGCCATTTGACATCCTGAACAGAATCGGGGATGTGGCTTATCGCTTAGCACTACCACCAGAGTTATCACGAGTGCATAATGTGTTCCACATATCTACACTCAGGAAGTACATAAGCGACCCAAACCATATTATTAGTCACGTAGAATTGGGTCTAAGCAGTGACCTGGCTTATGAAGAAGTCTCAGTGACCATCCTAGGAAGGAAGTTACACTTGTTAAGGAACCGAGAAATACCATTGGTCTTAGTCCAGTGGAGCCGCCACGGAAAAGAAGAAGCGACTTGGGAAAGAGAGGTTTAAGTCCTAGCCAAATACCCTCAATGCTTAAGCAATACCTAGGAGATGAATTTCGGGGACGAAATTCTGTTAAGGGGGTGAGGATGTAACACCCCATCCCGTTTTATACCTTTTATATTTCTAGAACCCTTATTTTATATTATTATCTTTACTTCTTTTGATTTTATTATTTTGTGTGCTATTGTGTAATTTAAATATATGCCCTTTTATAAATTTCTAAATTCGAAGAAAGGAATCGAATCTTTCAAACGAATAAAGGACTACGACAAATTAAATATTCAAGTTTAAATTAAGGATTTCAATCCATATAAATTATTGATAAAAATATACTTTTATAATTCAAATACAGTAAAATATTAATTGAGTTTTAAAAATGTATTAATTATCAAATTGGGATTTAACTCGTGAACCAAACGATCCCTAAACCGTATCTAGTGGGATCGAAAATATCTAGAATTAAAAGGATGAATCTCAACCACAAGATTATTCCTTCTTTTAATTTAAATTTAATTAATTAATTAAATAGAAACAATCCCAGCCATGTATTATACCTTTTCTTTTAAAATAATTAATTAAGAAATTAAAATCAAATATCTCTTCCTCTCTCTCCTCGAATAAGCAAAATCGCGTACGCTACCCCTCCTTTTCCTCAGAAATCAGTTTCTCCTTCTCTCTCCCTTCGAAAAATCCTCTCCAAAATCGCCGCCACTCAATCTTACCGCCGGTCGCCTTCGCCGCCGCACCACCGTACACGGCCGCCCCTTCGCTCAACCATCCGATCGCACAGCTGCCCAGCCCCTTCCATAACGCCGTCGCGCTCGACCACCAAGCAGAGCCATGGCCGCCGCCTCAGCGTCAATTGCCCACCACTAACGGGAACATCATCGCGATCGGAGCCGCCTCTCAATTGTCGCCTTTCGCACAGCGTCGCCACCGCCCATCCGACGCCGCCTTAGCCCTCTCGCTCCAGCTCATTTAGCGACGCTCTCTCTCTAGTCGCCTCCCCTTTCTCTGTCGAGCGCCGCTCCCTCTTGATTCTCAGTGAGTCCCGATTCTATTCCCTTTTTCTCCGATTAAAATTCTTTCAATTAATTCCTCTCTCAATTAAATCTCATGTTTTTCATCCTCTTCGTGTCTTATTGAGATGCCGTCATCTTTTTGTATTTTCCGATAAAGTCAAGAAGACGAACTGCTGCCCGTTCTTTTTTGGAGAAACCGAAACCACGCCATTAGGCCGCTCGAATTATCCGATGAGTCACCAAACTACGCCGTTAGGCTGTCCGATTTGGGACTCGTAAGAATTGCTAACCTTATTTCTATTTCTCGTAATAGTTAGATTAGGAATTGAGTTGATTCCCCGTTGAGTCGTTGTAAGTTTTAAGATAATTGTTTTGGATTTGAGACTTGTAGATGGACTTTGATATTCTTGATTTTGTTAGTGGTAAATTAGTTGTCTGTTGTGATGAATTAGATGATTAGGGTGATGGTTGTGTTTTAGTGGGATGGTGGGAATGTTTTAGCTTGTTTTAAATGGGGTGTTGATTATATTAGCTGAATGGCAATATTGATGAGATGGAATTAGTTTGGATCATGTCTACTGTTCGAATTAGGAGTAAAGGGAAACTTTATTTCTTTAAATCATTGTTCTTGTTTCTTTGGGAAAGGACTAATATTATTGGTTTTTAAAAGATGTACTTTAGTTATTAAAATTATTATATTAGTTGAATCTAGAAAAAGGAACGAAAAAGATAAGTCGAGTTATATTCAAAATTACTAGAAACAAATAGAAAAGAGTTTTTGAGAAATTAATATAATTTTTTAAAAGTAACACTAATCAACTTTAGAAGTATTATTAATATTAGGAAAAGAAGAATATAATTATATATTATTTTAGTTTTATAATTCAAACTCCTTAAAGTCAAAGTTTATTAATAAGATTAATAAAAGGGAATTTTTGTAATTTATATTCAAGAGTTCTTTTAAAATAAAATATAAATTTTAGAAAGAGTAATATTAAACTTGAAACTTTTATTATATTAATATAATTTAAATAAATTCCTATTCTTTTAAGTATTCCAAGAATAATAATTATGGATATACCTTTAACTATCAAAGCCTTTAGTTACAAAAGTCTAATATATTAAGATATTATTTTATAAAAATTGAAATAGTATTGCAACAAGGAAATTAGTAAGTACACTCGCCCAATACACCAACCTTTTAGAAATGGTGTATTTACCAAGATAGAATGTGTTTTTAAGTAGGTATTTTTCAATAGGTCTATAAGATAACGACCTCCTCGATTCTCGTACCTCAAACTCTCAAGTTTTCCTATTAATTCAAAGGTCAACTTTTAATCAAATGGTTTCGTACTAGGATTCTGTGCTAATCGGAATACGCAGGGATCCGACATTCTGGTTGTATATCACTCTCGGGACGTCTCTACAACGCGAGTTATCTTCCAAAGGAATTTCAAGACAGTTGTAACTTAGCTATAAAGTTAACAGGTGGGTGATGATCGGTTGATTGATCTGCTAATAATAACGTTGTGCCGGTATTTTCTGAACTCGACCAAATCAATCTAAAAATGTCTAATCCAACATAAATGTAACACCTATTATATAACTGTTTAAATTATGTGATATAACTATATATGATATATAATGCATGTTGTTTTATAAATCGATCACCATTGTATGATTAAGTACCTTATGTGAGCATGAATCAGTTTAGTTGTCAATCGAGTAATTTCCTCTGTAAAGTTTGGTGTGTCAGTTTTATGGAAAGTCAGTAAGTACGGAGTTGGGATCGAGTTTTTAATCCAACCTCCGGGGAGCTGTCGGGGACGCCCTCGGAATGTAGGTTGTTGATTCAAACATATCTGGTCCCCGGGTCAGCCGCCTACGTTGCGCACTGGGAATAAGGCCATTGATGGTTTGCTATTATTTTGAGGGTTGTTGTGGTTGGATGAAGTAAGTTTGTTGTGGTTGGAAGGAGTAAGTTTGTTGTGGTTTGAAAGAGTAAGTTTGTTGGAAGTGGAATGGTCGTACGAATATAGTTTGACAGTTTGTGACAATATGTGAACATGACTTTGGGCTTTGCCTTAATGTGAACCAGCTTGTGCTATTTCAATTATATTATGTGAAATATGTTAATACTGATCAATTATGATATAAACTTGTTATTGCTGTGATATATCATAATCATGTATATTTGTGAAACTGATTAAATGGAATAAATACATTATTAATGAGTATAACTTAATATATTTCGGATTTACCAATCCCATGACGTTGCAAATCACCCATACGTGAGAATTCAAATCTCACGCCCCATTTTTTACAACCCTTGCAGGTTATGATTTCGTGGAGCAAGGACAGTAATAGAGACGACACGGAGTTCCCCACTTAAATAAAACATTACTGTTAATACTATGTTTTATGTACATATTTATGTGTGTGAGATACTTATTAAAATTATTCTATTCATTTCTTCCGCTGCATAAAACTCATCATCTCTCATTTCCGTTATATATTCTTCAAAAATTTTATAGTTCGGACTTTTGATCACAATAATACTTCGAATCCGATATAATTAATATATTCTGGATTCGGGGCATTACAGCTCTTGTGTGCACTCAATTTAGTTCCAGCATCAAAGTTTTCCGAAGTGATGGCGGCACATAATTTACAAACCATCGTGTCCGTGATTTTTTTGCTTCTCGTGGGGTCTTGCATCGTTTCTCTTGTCCTTATACACCACAACAAAATGGTAGAGCTGAACGTAAACATCGTCATATAACTGAAACTGGTCTTTCTATGCTTTTTCATGAGCATGCTCCTGTTCATTTTTGGCTTGATGTTTTTTCCACTGTTGTTCATATTATTAATCATTTGCCTACCCCTGTCTTAGATAACAAGTCCCCATTGAGTTACTATTTAATTGCTCGCCTAACTATGGAAATCTTAAGGTTTTTGGTTGTCGTGTTTTTCCTTATTTACGTGATTACGCTCCCCATAAATTGGCTCCTCGTAGCCAACCCTGTATCTTTCTTGGTTATAGTAGTGTTTATAAGGGTTTTCGGTGTTACGATCCTATTGCTTCTCGTACTTATATTACACGTCATGCTCAATTTGACGAGACATTTTTTCCTTTTTCATCAAATGCTGATAAAAGTTCTAATGTTGATTTGGATATTTGCTAGTTTTTTGAGTCACAGGCACCGTTCCATGGATCTTCTTCTCCTAGTTCTGGTCCAGTGATCACTGATGCTTCCCCTACGCATCCATCCAGTAGAGATGAATTGCTTTCTACTCCCGGTCCATGCTCTTTGTGTGATGCTCATCCAGTTCCTCACCCTCAAATACCTCCCCATCTGGAGGATGTGCCTATTCCCGATCCAGTTCTTGAGGCCGACCCACCATCTCCAGCAGCCTCGACTTCTACAGACTCTGATCTTGATACCCCACCCTCTGTTGATGCAGCACTGCCTATCTCACCCTTGCCTCATGTCCCATCTCATCCCATGCAAACTCGTGCGAAGTCTGGTATTTTTAAGCCTAGATATTACGTTGATATTGCATCTACTGCTTTGCTTTCTTCTTTGTTTGACTTTGCAGAACCTAAAGGCTTCAAATCAGCTCTTAAATCACCACATTGGTTTGCGGCTATGGAAGATGAAATGGTCGCTCTAAAATCTAATGACACTTGGGATTTGGTTCATCATCCGCCAAATGAAAACATTATTGGTTCCAAATGGGTGTTTCGCACCTAGTTCAAGGCTGATGGTTCCATTGAGCATTATAAAGCTCGTCACGTAGCCTAGGATTTCACCCAGATCCCGGGGTTTGATTTCTCTCACACATTCAGTCCCGTGGTTCGGGCCGCCACTGTTCTTGTCATTTTGTCTCTTGCTATTCAGCGACGATGGTCTCTTCACCAACTTGATGTGAAAAATGCATTCTTACATGGTTTGTTGAAGAAACCTGTTTTCATGTCTCAACCTCCAGGTTTCATCGATCCTCATTTTCCACATCATGTATGCAAGCTTAAGAAAGCTCTTTACGGCCTTCGCCAAGCTCCACGAGCCTGGTTTGAACACTTTAGTGCTTTTCTTCTTTCCTTAGGCTTTGCTCGCAGTCGTTCTGACACTTCTCTATTTTTTCTTCATCGCTCTGACTATACTATTTACATGTTGCTTTACGTTGATGACATTATTGTTACAGGTAGCAATTCGGATGTGCTTCAGAAGTTTATTGCTCGTGTGATTCGGAATTTGCGGTTAAAGATTTGGGCAAACTCAATTACTTCCTCGGCCTTGAAATAACTCATACTGATTCTGGCTTGTTCTTGGGGCAAGCCAAATATGCACACGATATTCTCACTAGAGCCGAGCTACTCGACTCCAAGCCTGTCCACACTCCATTAGTGGCAGGTGATTCCTTGGTGTGTTCTGGTGACCCTTTCCCAGATCCTACATTATACAGGCCCCTAGTGGGTGCTCTTCAACATCTCACCATCACTCGCCCTGACCTATCCTATGCTGTTAACCATGTTAGTCAGTTTCTCCAGTCTCCCACGACTGGTCACTTCCTAGCCGTGAAATGGATCCTACGCTATGTGAAAGGTACCCTGCATTTTGGCCTATCCTTCACTCCATTTTCGGACTACTCCATTCTCGGTTACTCAGATGCCGACTGGGCTCGTCGTGAGGATACCCATCGTTCCACATACGGGTACTCTATATTTTTGGGTGGAAACTTAGTTTCATGGAGTGCTAAGAAGCAACCCACTGTCGCCCGTTCTAGTTGCGAGTCCGAGTATCGTGCACTTGCCAATACAGCTCAAGAAATGGTCTGGTTAACCAAGTTATTAAAGGAGCTACATGCACTACCCTTCTCTCGTCCGCTTTTGCTGTGTGATAACAAGAGCTCTTTATTCCTCAGTCAAAATCCAATTGCTCACAAGCGTGCAAAACATATCGATATTTACTACCACTTTGTCAGAGAGCTTGTGGAAAATGGATGTCTGGAGACACGTTTTGTACCTTCCAATCTCCAATTAGCGGATATCTTCACGAAGAGCTTACCTGGTCCCATGTTTAACCCATTACGTTCCAAGCTTCGTGTTGCTTCTAACCCCGCACTTCGCTTGAGGGGGGTAATAGAGAATATACTTAGAATATATCATTTGATTTAGTCAATCTTTGTAAATATAGTATATTGATTTTTTCCTTGTTTATAGGATATTTCTTGTACACCAAGTTGTAATCTCTTATTTATAGTGTGAATATCAATCACCACAATTACGGGTGACAAATTATCAGTCTCTCATTATTGATTGATTAATGAGCCTGTTTCTTATATTTTTGATAAATTTATTTATTTAATTATTTATGACTTATTAAAATGTTAGCATGAATTTTTTTTTTTTTCATTGATAATTATTGAGTCACATCTCCTCTCAAATGCACATTGTCGTAGGATTGAGAATTTGAGATGGAGACCACAAAAATTGATTAATTATTTTTCAAAATTTCATATTAAGTTATTAAAAAATCTGACCGAAAATATTAATTTTCAAATTAAATGTATTTAATTTTGCATGCCTTCTATAAAAAATGTTACAAAATTTTATAAACACATTGATTAATAAATAAGAGCATTGATTAATAAATATGTTTATTATTCGTATACTTTGCATGCCTGCTGATGCTTTATATACATCTCACATTAATTTTCAAATGGCAGCAACATGACAGTCATCCGGCCACATCGCACTTCTCACGGCAATGGGACTCCGCACGTGATGCACCCCGTCACTCCATGTCAACCTCCCAAAATAATATTCACCATCCACTTGACGCACCAACGAACTCACCCTCACTCTGTACGACATTTTCCTCCTCCCGGAATTAAACATCAGCACAGGAGGATCCACGAACACGTGCGTCCCAACGGGAGCTTCCACTATGACGCGATACACGGAGTTCGTGGGCCCCACGTTGGTCACGGTCCGGGTCAGGATCGTCGAGTGCCCTAGCCTTAGATTGGGTATGGTGATGGAAGGCAGATTTAAATCCAGCAAGGAAACTGCTTTACTAGTACGACACTCTACAGTTTGGCCTGTTATTTTGGAGATGTCCGAGTCTTTATACTCCATGCCGCAAAAGTAATGGACGTAGTCGTCGGGTCCCATGTCGTAGATCAAACCCGGGCACGCGGCGGCGTTCGGGTTTGCAATGCCCCCGCCGAAATCAAACGGGTCGGCGAGTTTGTGGGGCGAGCCCACGGCGTAGACTGGAATGCCGTACGAATCACTCGTCCACGCTGTGGTGACGAGTGCTGATTTAATTGCGGCGGGTGACCAAGTTGGATGACGAGACCTAACAAGGGCGACGATGGCGGCAATGTGAGGAGTCGACATCGATGTCCCCGAGAGCATCGTGTAACCTTGCTCTGCTGACGCGTCCAGGCCGGAGGTTGCAGCTATTATTTGCACTCCTGGTGCACTTATATCTGGCTGTAGTTTAATGTTATTAGTACCTCATTCTGCTACGTATACATACATTGCCAACACAAACTAATTAAATTACTTAAATTACAAATCCTCTTATAATTTTTTTTAATTGATTTGGTTCCAAAATTAATTTTTTATCAGATTTAATCTCAATTTTTTAACACGCTCCAATTTTGATCTCAAATCAGCAATAAAAAGTGAAATGTCATGTTTTAAAGTTCGAAATTGGTGATTTCCCTACAAATATAATTTGATTTTTTGTTTTCTTTTACAATTTTATTAGACATTATGTATATTTAAAATTCTAAAAATAAAAGAAAAATTAAATATAATTAGTAGGTATGAGCGTCACATCAACATCCTTGCCATAAATCACCAATTTCGGACTTCAAAACTACGACGTGGTGATTTTTCTAGTCATTTTAGGATCAAAATTGGACTTTATCAGAGAATTTGAGATTAAATGTGATTAAATTTTTTTTGTCAAAAAAAATTATGTGATGATTTGTAATGTAAACTCGCATTTTGTGTGTACTATTAAACATGGTAAGTTGTTTCCATAATACGTACTAGTTCATCGGTAATTATTGTTTAATTTCTTTAAAATAAAGTTTTAGTAACGAATAAAACTGTTTTATATAATACCAAACTCAAATTGACAAACACTAACAATCGTACCTTAAGTACTGAGGGTGCAACAGTGTTGGGACCTCTCGATGAGAATTCAGCAACCTTAGCAGAAACGGGGTCGCCCACAAGAGTTGAAGGTGGATCTATCCTCGCTGCAGGATTCCTAACATAAAACATAAAATTTTATTTGTATGAGACGGTCACATAATATTTATTTTTGAAAGATTTCACAAAAACATGCAAGAGTATCGTACTTGGTAGAGCGGATATAATAAAGGATTTGCGTCCCAGTCTGGTAGTCCACCTCGGCACAGGGAAGGCTTCCGCATTGACCCGTGATGCCTATGGAAGGCTTGGCAACTATTACACCAACACCTCCGCCTGCTTTCACTGCATCCACCGCAAATGATGTCACCAGTGGAGTCGACGATGCTGCGAAGCACAATACTATCTTTCCGACGTATAGACTAGGTCTCACGGCCAGGAGATCTTCACAGAAACTGCATGCCCCAATAATTCTTTAAGCCCTTGTTTGCATTTTATGTGTCTTTTTTCATATATTTTAATAAAACAATTTGGTTTGTATATATGAAACTTATTCTTCTTTAATCCATTATTCAAAACACTATACTTACCTTACGGATGGAGCATTGGGACCTCTATCTCCAGTGTAGGACAATCCTCTCAACTTGCCTTCCTTTCCTCTATAGATTGATTGCCCCTGCAAAAACATTAAGTTGGAAATTCATTAATAAATTTATTTAATAATAATTGCCCTTAAATTTATAGTTACCAGAAATGTTTTGTTATTTCCAAGTGTGATTGGAGTAGTGAAGGCTCTATCCATGGAGGTGGCAGCAACAGTTATAATCCAGGGGGCTATGTTCTTGACACTCTGCGGAGAAGGGCCGTCGTTTCCAGCTCCACAGACGACGGTGATGCCTTTTTTAACAGCGTGGAACGAGCCAACCGCAATGGCATCGCGTCCATCCACTTCAGAGTAGAGAGGAAGTGAAGAAGCTGCAATTGATAGGCTCAACACATGCACCCCATCCTTAATCGCCTCGTCAAACGCTTTCAGTATATCAGCCGACGAGCACATCCCCCTCGGCTGTGTCCAGCATACCTTGTGTAAACCAAATAGTAAAGCTGATAAATATATATTACTAACATTGAAAACGACAGAAGAATCATTATGATCACCTTGTAGATAGCTATTCGAGCATTGGGGGCGCCCCCTCTCGCTGTGCCCAAACCAACACCGTTGTAGCTGACATTCGCGACGTAAGCACCAGCAACTGTACTCGACACGTGAGTACCATGCCCGTCCGCGTCTCTAGCCGACAAAAATTCCCCCAGGCTTGTCATATTCACCGGTTCTCCAATGTCAGCTAGATATCCATCAACAAACCAACGCGCTCCGATCACCTTTCTGTTGCAATGTTTGGAGGGCTTAAATTGATCACCGGATTGACATGTACCCTTCCACCCACCTGGAATAGGTCCCACCCCTTCGTCGCTAAAAGACTTGGACTCCGGCCATATTCCTGTATTCATACTATAACTTAAGTATTACTGTTTAATGATTTTGATGAGAATAATACGTAAACCTAACCTGTATCAAGGACACCTACAATAACGCCATCTCCCATGTTAGTTTTGGAGACAATATTATGAGAAGAGAGTCCCAAATAATCCCAGCTTCGGGTTGTCTGCACCTTGTAAAAAATATTCGGCATCACTGCAACTACATCCGGATGCTCTGTTGGACAAAAATCAGCAAAATCAATTTTATAAATCCTTTTCTTCTTTAACTAATAGTAGTATATACCAGATAGTTGTTGCGCTTGATCCCCTGTCAGCTTAGCTGCAAATCCAGAAAATCCATGTTTGTAACTATACACCATTGACTCTAAGGCCAACTCCTGGCTGCACAATTAAGTATTAATTCAGATATTAATGTTGCTATCTGCCAAATTTGAAATATTTTCATTCCGTATTTTAACCTGTTCATCAAAGTAGTAAGCATGTCATAATGTGAACCCGTGACGAGTTTTGAGTCATTATGTTGCGTCTCACCAAGATAGACGATGTAGACCTGTCGATTACGCTAAAATGTAACCATTTTTTACAATAACTGATTAACAGAAACATATATGAATCAAAGAGAAGAAACATCATACTTTACTAGTCTCAGCAGTAAAAAGATGAATGGAAAAGAGGATAGAGAAGGAAAGGAGATTTCTCATTTCACTTGTTGCAAAATATCTTGTTTTCTTTGTCACATGATTCTGTTTTGATTTTTATAGTGTCTGAGTCATGAGGTTAAACAGAGAAGTTGCTTCTACGATCCAATAAAAGCAGAGTTAAAGATCATTAATTATACTCCAAGCATGCATATACCCCACCACTAAATATATGAAATGAATGATGTATCCCTTTTTAGTTTGGTTTTACTACAAGCAAGACATGTCCTTGTTCCTGAAGCAAGTTAAAATCTCTAAGTTTGGTTAGATAGATATGACTACATGGAGATTTTTTCTGATATTGAAATTTGAACTTGTAAGTATAACTATTGATTGAGCAAAAGTAACCAGTACATCATATCATTATGGGGCCGCAAAATAAACACAAACATGTATCATATACACTACTCAAAAGATGCAAGTTTTTTTGCTACATAAATGACTAGATTAACCATAATATTACCTCAATAAAAATAGCTCTACTATTGGAACTGGCTTCCCAGAAAAATATTCGTCTGGGAAGGATAGTTGTGTAATACAGGAATGGACTATTAATTAATATGATGAATCCTTCTAAATCTCTCCTATCTTTGGTGATTATGATTTCAGCAAAAACGAAAGCTTAGACTTCAACACCTGAAATGGAATTTGAAAACAAGCCTATGTCCTCTTTTATAAGAATCAATCAGATTCTAAAAGAAAAACACTTTCTAGATATATAGCTTGAATTATTAGATGACATAAAAAAATTTCATGGTATTAGAGCTTTTGGCTAACACCCAAGTTCTAAGTTCAAATTCCATTGAAAACAATTTCACCCCTTTAAAAAAAAAAAAATTCACTTGATAGGTCTCATTCTCAAGGGTAAAACCTTACACTTTTGAGATGGAAATCTTTCAATAATCAAAATAACACTGGCGAGTCACTGCGTTGTCCTAAACCTTCCTAGCAAATAAATATGAAACATGCTAACTACTTATATTACAACAAGTGTTGTAGACTTACAAAAGCTCAAGTGAAGATATCAGTTTTTTTTTTCTTTTTTTTTTTTTTAAAGAAAATGTAAAAACAGCCCACAAGCCCAAAGATAGTGTGGAATTTAACAAATACTACATCAGTCCACGAAAATTGGATTTGCTACTTTTATCAAGAAAATTGATTTGATATTTAAAAAGTAAGAATATTGTGTCAAGTGAAGTACAAAATAAATTATTTTAAAAATATTATGTAGAATGTAGATAAAATTTATTATTTTCATTTTAGAAAACAGGATTATTTTTAGTGATGGACAAATAAAGCAACACGGCCTTGTGGACTATATTTCAGGTCAAAATCTTAAATAATCACTACTACACATTTAAACTTGCATAGCGCTACTTGGAGAGCCTTTTAAAAAACCGCTCTCCAAAATTTAGCTTGGAGAGCGGTTTTATAAAATTAAATTAAAAAAATAGGTTAGACAGCGGTTATGAACCGCTATTCAAGATTTTATCTTAGATAGCGGTTCATAACCGCTGTCTAAGTGGTCAATGATAAATAACGGTCAATGCCTACTTTGGAAAGCCCTTAATAACCGCTGTCCAAGTGTAACCTTGGATAGCGGTTCAAAACAGCTGTCTAAGCCTTTTAACCCCTTTAATACAGATTTTCCTTAGAATTCTCCTAACTACGCATATCTGGTCCCTTCTCTCCCTAAGCTTGCTCCCTCCGCCGACGCGCGCCACCGCCGCTGCCTCGGCCGCCTCCTCCTGTCACCTCCGCCTCCCGACGCGGCCGCCTCCATCGATGTCGCCGCCTCCGTCGATGCCGCCGTCTCCGCAATGCAGTCGCCTCCCCCGCCGCATTAGCCAACGCCGCCGTCTCCCCATGCCGCCTTGCCACATCACGGGCAGCCAAGCGTAACACCTGCGCCTATCTCCTCCGCGGCGTGCACGGTAGGGTTTAGTGAATTCCTCCGCTGTCCTCGCCGAATATGCGCCAGATCTCGCGCCCTTCATGTCCGATGAGGTATTTGTTCACAGTCCAATTTCTTAATTGGGAATCTTACTGTGATTAGTTTGAACTATTTAGTTTGTGATTAATAGACGTATGAATGATTATTGATGATAATGAAGCTTTAGATCCCTGATTTAGGTTAATGAGTAGAAATTGGGAATTTCCATTTGGGGAATTTACTGGATTAACGTTCTTCTAGGAAGTAATTTGAAATAATGTGAAGGATGATTTGCTATGTTATTTCTTTGGGCTTATTTTGTATTGCGTTGAAAATTAGACGATGGTTTCACCTCTATCCTTTTGTCTTTCACTGCAAAATTGAATTGTTCCTTTAATGGAGGGATTAATTCTGGTAAAAATATTGCATTTTCTACTTTCAGGAAGCCTTGTTCAGGCTATAATTTAAAGGAAATTATTGGAAGCAAAATATTTGCTGAAGAAGACTCATCACAATCTTCAACTTATGATGGCAATTTTAATAACCAAACATCGGTCAGAACAGTGCAGGTTTCCATCTTCTTGCTCTTATCAAAACATCTTTAGATATTGGCATATGTTACAATATTGTAAGTTGAATAAAATATTATTTATGTCCCTCTTTTGTGTTTTTTTTCTTCTAGCAAGCTACAAACGGGATAAGTCAGATTTCCTTCAGCACGGAAGAAAGAATCTCTCCTAAGAAGCCCATTACTATCCCTGAGTTCGCTAAGCAACAGGAACTGAGTGGAACTTTAGAAAGTGAGGCAGAGAGCAGATTTTTCAGATGCTAAGTGTAAGGAACTCAGTGGAAATGACATCTTTGGCCCTCCTCCAGAGATTCCTCATCGATCATTGGCTGTTTCACGCACTGAGGAAACGAAAGAGAGAAAAGATATGGGTGAACTTGCACCACGAGCTGTACGGGCTTCTGTGAGAGTTTCTTATGTGAGTATTCTATTCCTATACTCTCTTCTCCCTAAGCATATGTGAAAATGAATCCCAGTCGATAAAGTGAAAATACTAAAATTTGTGAACGTTGTGCAATATTATATTGATTGATACCAATGATATTGCAATTAATTGGGCAAATGGAAGATGCTTCTTCTAAGTATGTTTTTCATGTTAATGATAGGAAATTAGTTGAGCAGCCGTACGTTGATTCAGTGGATTGGTCAAAATGGCATGTCTTTTGGGTTGATGAGAGAGTGGTGCCTAAGGATCATACTGATAGCAACTACCTCCTCGCTTATTCCGGGTTCCTATCTAAGGTATTTGTTATCTCTGTGCTTGTAAATGATACTTCAATCTGCAACATTATGGCTGCTAAATAGGTTTTTAACAAATGTTAATTTATTGAACTGGCTTTTGAGAAATAGGTTATTTTTTAATGTTTTGATGATAATTGTAATGAAATAATTAAAAAATTTGAGGCTCTTAAAACTATAAAAACACCCACATCTTCATGGAAAAATGAGTGATTTATTTTTAATAGAAAAAACTGGTAGTTGTGCATCTTCTTGGATATTGTAGTAGTAAGAAAGGTTCTTAGATAAAAGATTTTTTAGAAAAGAAAGATTGTTGTTTTTATATAGACTTTGATAGTGTTGATGAACGTATTTAATCGGATGGATTAATGGCTGTTTAAATCTGTGTTACGTCACCAATCAATACGTGTGATTGATTACCACCGTAATTGGTAAATCGAGGTGTGAATTTATCGAATTAGTAAATTCGGTAGTTGAAATTGAACTGATTTCTTATGTGTGGGCGTTTTAGGTGTATTTGTGTGTGTTTTGGAATTGTTTATGCATTTTAACTTTTTTTTTGAACCTCCTTTTCACAGCTGGAGAACAACTATTTATAGAGACTAGCAAGCATGAGGTGTCCAAGACTCTTGGTCTCCCTAGCCTGCATGCTTGACATGTGTCCCTTTGATCTTATCTAAGCTGAATCTTAGCTACAAAGTCTTCTTTGGTTTTATCTCGGACTCATTGTTGTTCGCCTAGGTCGGCTTGATTGATCTTGTTGATTCTCCAACTGAAAGTTGTTCGCCTCTTGAGGTTGTACTTTGGAAGTTGTTCGCCTTATGACTTTGTTCAGCTTGGCTTTGGGATCTTTGTCCTTTGTTCACTTGTACACACTTCCTTGACTGTTTGTTGTATCATAGTTTGACCAAGTTGTTCGTCATTGATGACTTCACAGTTGGCTCATTCTTGGTCTCAGGTCTTAATACCTGTTCGCCCATTAGTTGTTCGTCGGGGGAGTTGTTCGTCACTTTATACACCTCTCAGATTGGTAGATGCACCCCAACTTGATTTTCTTTGTTGATCACCCTTGATTTGAGGTTGGCTCTTCATAATCCTTGATGTAGCTTTAATCCTTGTTCGTCATTTATTAATAATTGTTCGCCTATCAACAATTGCCCCCTATCCTAGCTATATGTTGCTCCAGACGAGCAACTTTGTGGCGAGCAACTATAGTTAGGATATCAAAATGATGAGGGTTGGGACGAACATCATTGATATGGGCGAGCAACATATGGTCTTTCGTTTTGTCTCCCCAAGGTCTGGGGGTTGTACGTAGATGACGTGGGCGGCATGGCTGTGCGCCGCCCACGCGCGAGCAATCCCGAGGCCACGCACCCCTATATTTACATATAGGCCCTTCAATTTTTGAACTTGTTTGGAAATTACCCCGTTTTCTCTCAATTTGGCCCGTATTTTGTTGGAAATTGTGTTCTGTACCCCGTTTTTTGCTTGGGGTATAAATAGAAGGGGGAAACAAAATTTTCCCACTTTTTCATCTCTTGCTACGTACTCCGGCGATTCTTCCTTCTCCGGCGATTCCAAGCTTCTCCGGCATCTGTTCTTCCAGTGTTTGGCCTCCAATCCTCGAAGCAAGGTAGTTATCCTCTTATTTCTTTTCTTTTTTCTCTTTTTCGTCCTCGGAAATTCCCATTGCCGCCGTGTGGAAATTAGCGTCGTCGTCGTCTTCTCCGGGAATCGCCGCCGTCTGCAAGTGGTGTCGCCGCCGTCTGCGTTCTTCTATCTTTCTTCCATGTCTTCACATTCGAGCAACAAATCTGAGGAAACCCTTGATCCCCTCTTTCCCGTTGTGGCACATCAAGATCAACCTCCTTTTGAGATTTCCTCGGCATCGAACCCCCACGTGGACTCGGTTGTTCGATCGGTGGAAGATACTGGTGCTCGCCCGTCAAAGAGATCCGGGAGGGAGTTGGTTGCTATCGCGAGCAGGAATTCGGAGAAAAGCTCCTCGTCCGGCTCTGAATCCGAGGAAGATCCATTTTTTGACGAACTCACTCCCGAGTTCTTAAAGAGTATTGAATTCCCGTCCCCCAAAATGTTGGAGAATGAAATCCCAGTAGGAGTTGCTCGACCCTTCGAATGGCGAGCATATGTCGAGGAGCATGCGAACAGTTTTGCTCGCCCACATAGACAAATAATGGACTTAATAAAAACTGACTTTCAGGCGAGCAAGATCAAGAGTGTTGTTCGCGAGGATGAGTTGGACTCAATCCGGGAGACCTACAAGATTCCCTATGATATTCACATGTGGGCTCCCCGGAAGAAAGAGAGAGTTGATCGCCCACCTCCCGGATGCACCGCGATCAACATTGACACCCTGATCGCTGGTCTAAAATTGCCTCTACCCCCAGTTGTTGGGCGCTTCCTCGAGGCGACCAATCTTGCTATTACACAGATCACATCAATAGGGTGGATGAATCTGCTCGGCGCCATGGGTTTATTTGCCCTAGAGGGATACGTTGATCGCCTTACTGCGGAGGAAATCAACTATCTCATGACGATCACCAGATATCCCATTGGTGAAGAAGGCTACTACTACCTCAAGGCCAGGACCGGACTTAAGATGGTAGAAGGGGTGCCGAACAAGATCAGAGATTGGAAACAACACTTTTTCTTCATAGGGGGTGATTGGCGAGCATCTTCTGGTCCACACGGTGGCATTGGGCGAATAAACTCTCCCGCAGCTTACGGAATAATTAAGCGTAAGTTTATCTTTGCTCGCCTTCGAAATGTGTTGTTCTAATTTAACTTTTATTGTTTGCTCGCAGGTCCTCGATTGCTCAAGTGGAACTCGGAAGGAGAAGAGATCGGGGACGAGTTCCTGTTCACCTCTTGTTTGGTCGGCTTGCGCAACAGAGCGGACAAGACCATCCAATACCTAAGCGACGAGAAGCGTCAAAGAGCTGCTCGTTTGCTTACTTATCCCCATCACTTGGAAGCACAGATTGAAGTGCCCCCTGGTATATCAAAAATTTCTAACTCCAAAAACCAATTTTGCTCGTCATTTGACTTCTATAACTTGCTCGTCTAACTCATTTTTTTCTTTTCTTTTTTTTAGCCGAGCAAGTCACAGTTGCCGTTCCACCTTGTTTTGCTCTCCTCGAACATAGAGTTTTTGAGATGGCTCCTCCAAAGGGACGGAAAAGGAGGGATGATCCGCCTACCAAAATTCTGGCGATGACGAACAAAACCGAGGGGGCCAAGGTTCCTCGGTCTGCGGCACCCTCCGGCCATGCTCGGCCAGTTCCCCCGATTTCTCCTCCTCAAGGGGGGAAACGCTTAAAGAAGGCGGACGGGACTCCGCTGGCCCAAGATGTCGCCGGTGGTGGCAAAGGGAAGAAGAAGGTGGGCCACAGTCATGCTCGCCAAGAGGGGGATATTGTCCGCCGCTCATCCGTCGAGCCTATGGAGACGACGGGCAAAGCGGGCAAAAGTGTTACCCCAATCCGCGGCCCTGAGGATATCACCATATTGGGTTGGGATGAGCGAAAGTTCCAAGAGTAAGCATATCTGGCTTTATGGCCGGCGAACAGCTTTTAAGAGCATCTTGTAACTTGGGTTTTTGTTCGCAGGTATCGGCCTAATGACCATCCTGGGCGAGCAGTTGCGGTCCATCAATACGTCTGCTCAAAAACTCCGGTTAACATTCGCGAGATCCCGAGCGAACATGTTCGTCGGGCAACTGAGTTGATCGCCCAATCGTGGACCCGGCCTCTGGAGACTACCGTTTCCGCCCAAAGCATTGCGGACAACTTCCACTTTTCTTTGATGCATCATGCAAACGGCCTTGCCATCGCCCAGAAGGGAATGATCCAGCTCGCCGAGCTCGAAGATGCTGTTCGTCGCTACGCGAGTACAGTTCGGCAGCTGACCGAAGAGAAGAATGGCCTGGTCGGCCAATATGAGGCCAAAATTGCTCGCCTTAATAACCAGATCTCACTCTACCTTGACAATGAGCAAAAACACCTTGAAGAAATTCAAGGTTTATCCAGAGAATTGGGAGGCAAAGAAGCCATGCTCGGCGAGGAGAAGAGCAAACTGTCAACGGCCGAGCAGAAAATCGCCGATCTAGAGGCGGAGGTTGCACGTCTCCGGGAGTCAGAAACCAACCTCTTCATACGCGAGCAACTTGAAGAGGAAGTTCAGGCTCGAACTGCTCCCATTTCCAACCTTGGATATATCTGCGCCTACGCGGACAGCATCCGCTCGGCCGATGCTTATGACTACAAGGACTTGGTGGAAGAAATGAGTAAGGACTTGAATGAGTTCATCGAACAATATCCGCCGCCGAACAACATTGAGATCCAGCTGGCGGACCTGGCTGAATTGGGGGTCAAGATTGATAAGCTTGACTCTAGCATTACTGTTACCCATCCTCCTCACCATGCTATTGAAGAGGAGCAAGAGGGAGAGTCGGCCGCTGCTGACGAACAAACTGCTAAAGAGGCGGAAGATAAGGCAGCTGATGACCTTGCTCGGGACATGATTGTCGACCCTTCTACCGAACAAATTCAAGATCCTCCTTCCGTCGAGCAGCAGTAGTTTTAGGACTTAGCTTTCTTCTTCATCTTTTTTGTAATAGTTGTTCGTTCCTTTTTGTAGTACTTGACTTCTTGAATCATTGTACTATTTTTGAGGCTCGATGCCTTTTGATTAATGGAATGTCTTTCTCATGTTCGCTCATTTTCTTTATATGTTAATTACCTTTACATTTTCGTCAATGCCTTTGCAAATATAACATATAGTGTTGGGCTTTTGTTTGAATTGAACTTTGCCTTTAGTGGAATCAGGGTTCAGCCTTAGGTTCTGTTCATTTTAAAAAAAACGAACAACCTTTAGGTGGCTTTGGTCCTTAGGTTCTGTTCATTGTAGAAAACGAACAACCTTTAAATGGACTTGTACCTCGAGCTTTTGGACTTTTCCTTTTTGACGAACAAATATTATATTTACATTCGTAAAAAATTACAAGTGTTGTAAGACTGCTCGTCACTAACATATACAAATCGACGAACAACTTTAAACACTAATCAAAATATGCTCGCTTATAATATTTTTGCCGAGCAACTTTATCTAAAAACGATAAAAACATCACCAAGCTATACAATGTGCCGAACAACATTAAACCCTATACTTAGCAAAATTTCAAAAAATTAGGCAAGTTTTTTGGCATGCCTTACTTGGTTTCTCTGCCCCCCAAGACAGTTGTTCGTCCAACTAAGAACTTGTTCGCCTTATTGATAATACTTCTTTAGATGTATGGCGTTCCAGGAGTATTGGGCCGGCTTGCCTTCCGTATCTTCGATATCGTATACGCCGTTAATGAATTTTTCCGTTATACGATACGGGCCCTCCCAAGTTGGTCCCAATACACCTGGAGGTTGGGCGAGCAACTTTCTTAGAACCAAATCTCCAACTCTGAATTCCCTAAGTTTTAACATGAGAATTATAGCAGTGTTCTGCTCGCTGCTTATAGGTAGCATTTTTTAACTCGGCATTCAATCTTTTTTCCTCGAGCAAATCTATTTCAGCAGTCAGAGCATAGTTGTTCGCCTGCTCATCAAAGTTGGTCGTCCTGATTGTGTTGGTCTTTAATTCAGTTGGTATCACAGCTTCTGTTCCGAAAGACATTGCAAAGGGTGTTTCTCCGGTGCTTGACCTGGGAGAAACTCTGTATGCCCATAAGACTTCCGGAAGCTCTGTTGACCAACTGTTTTTGCTTTCCGCTAGCCGTACTTTTAACGTATGCTTGATGATTTTGTTTACGGCTTCGACTTGTCCATTTGACTGGGGATGATAGGGCGTAGAGTAATGTTTCTTGATCCCCCATTTTGTACAGAAATCTCTCAACTCTTTTCCATCAAACTGCGGACCATTGTCTGTCACGATGGTTTGCGGAATTCCAAAACGACAGACAATGTTCTTCCAAATGAAGTTGATCATTTTCTGTTGCGTGATCTTCAACATGGCCTCTGCTTCTGCCCATTTTGTGTAATAATCGACTGCCACAACGGCAAATCGAACTCCTCCAACTCCTGCTGGGAAGAGACCAATAATGTCCATTCCCCATCTAGCAAAAGACCATGGGCTATAAACCGATACGAGCTGTTGAGCCGGGGTATGAATGTTTGGTGCAAAAATTTGGCATTGGTGGCAAGTCTTTGCTTTTTTTATTGTATCTTGGCGTAAAGTTGGCCAGTAATAGCCTTGTCTGATAGTTTTGTATGCCAAGGCTTGCCCCCCAGTGTGATTTCCACATACTCAGGCATGTATTTCTTCGAGTATTGCTCGTCCTTACCCCCTAGGCAAACATTTGAGAAGTGGGAGTGATATTCCTCTTTTGTAAAGTTGCTCGCCTACCAGAGTATATCTGGCGGCTTACTTTATTAGCTTGGCAGCTTCAAAAGAGTTGTTTGGTTTTTCCCCACTTTTCAAGTATTTGACTATACTTGTTCTCCAGTCTTCTTCTTCACTGGCTTGATCACTTAGTTGGTTGACATTATAACTTGTTGTTGATGGGTCATTCATTTTCGTAATTATAATGTCTGCCAACTCTGCAGGTCCTTCGCTTGTTGCTAGTCGGGCCAATGCATCTGCTTGAGTGTTGCTCGTCCTTGGGATTTGTTCAATGAATACTTGATCTAACAAGGACATCAGGTGAGCAACAATCCGTTGATATTCGATCATATGGCCATCCTTCGCCTCGTATTCACCTCGGACTTGGTTCACAATCAATTGTGAATCGCCGAATATTTGCAATCGTCTGACACCTACCGCAAGGGATAGATGGAGACCAGCAATGAGAGCCTCATACTCGGCTTCGTTGTTGGTTGCCATAAAGCCAAATCTGATTGCCGAAGTGAATACTTGTCTGCCTGGACTGATTAGAACCACTCCCGCCCCCGAGGCTACGTTAGTCGAAGATCCGTCAACGTAAAGATGCCAGGGGTGATCAAGTCCTCTCGTCGGATCTGGTGGGAAGGTTAGTTCGACTATAAAGTCGGCCAACGCTTGCCCTTTGATCGCTGTTCGAGGAGCATAAGTCACCCCGAATTGGCTAATCTCTAGTGACCATTTTAATAGACGACCAGCTGTATCGGGGCGATGGAGAATTTGTCTGAGTGGGAAAGTTGTTAGCACTTCAACTTGATGATAAAAAAAGTACGGTCGTAACTTCCTCACACTCATAACTAGTGCATACGCCAGCTTTTCGGTTGGGGAGTATTTGATTTCTGCCTCATGCAAAGCTTGGCTGACGTAGTAGATAGGTTGATGGAATTTGCCGTCTTCCCGTACCAGAACGGAGCTGATGGCCACTTCCGACGCTGCCAAGTATAAATATAGCTTTTCTCCTGGGACGGGTTTTGACAGGATTTTCACATCTTCCAGGTAGTCCTTGAGTTGGTCGAACGCCTTCTGACAGTTGTTAGTCCATGTGAACTGTCCTTTCTTGATGGCTTCAAAGAATGGACGACATTTGTCCCCCGATCTGGATATGAACCGGTTCAGTGCTGCTAGACATCCTGTGAGTCTTTGCACTTCTTTTATTGAACGTGGTGGTTGCATATCCACTATGGCTTTGACTTTTGTTGGATTAGCCTCAATTCCCCGTTGACTAACAAGATGACCCAAGAACTTGCCTGAATGAACTCCAAAGCTGCTCTTCATTGGATTCAGCTTCATGTTGTAGTGTCGAAGAATTTCGAACACTTGGGTCAAGTGTTGGAGATGGTCTTCCTTACGGGGACTTTTGACTACGATGTCATCAACGTAGACCTCTACTGTATCTCCAATTTGCTGGTCGAACATTTTGTTCACCAGTCTTTGATAAGTTACCCCGGCATTGATGAGGCCAATGGGCATTCTCTTCCAACACAGCAAGTTTTTGTTTGTATAGAATGCTGTGTTCTCTTGATCATCTGGATGCATTGGAATTTGATGGTACCCGGCAAAGGCATCCATGAATGTTAGCATTTCATGACCTGCAGTGCTGTCCACCAACTGATCAATATGAGGGAGTGGAAAGTTGTCCTTCGGGCATGCTGCATTCAGATCCGTAAAATCTATGCATAGACTCCAGGATCTGTTTGGCTTCCTCACAAGGACTGGGTTTGCTACCCATTGTGGACAGAGAGCTTGTCGGATTAGGTCATTGTCTAACAACTTTTTTACTTCTTCATTCAGGGCTTGATACTTGTCTGGGCCATACTTCCGTCGTTTCTGATGGATGGGCCTCTTTGCATGGTTAATGTTTAGCTTGTGGCAAGCATGTTTCGGATCTATCTCCACCATGTCTGCATGAGACCAAGCAAAAACATCTAGATTTTTGCTGAGGAACTCTTTCATTCAGGATCTGTAAGACTCAGGGAGCTCAGATCCTATGTACAATTCGAGGTCCGGGTTTTCAGGATTAACTTTGAACGCCTCCAGCTCTTCGACTGGAGTTGCTCGTCGTTTTTGTCCTTTCCACCGAGGATCAAGTATTGGTCCCACAGAGTTGAAATCATTTTCGATGTTCATTGGCTCTGCCCCCAGGCGGGGATCTAGATCTTCTGTTGGCCCTGATTCATTGTTGGTAATCAACACCTGGCTCTCCATGCCTTCAGAAGAATGTTGCTCGTCACCACCCCTTAGTTGTTCGTCAGGATGATGTTCCTCACGGGTGGTGAGGAGTTGTTCGTCCAACACCTGCTCGTCCTGATGTTGTTCGTCAGTATCCATGTGGTCTTCCTCTATGTCCATCATGTTTTCCAATATTGATGGTTCATCAACTGGATAGCTGGTGGTGGCTTCCATCATGGATACTAGTGCATGTTTTGCTTGTAGTTGTAAGAGGCATTCCCGAGCCTTTCTTTGATCTCCTTTAACTGTGCCTGCTCCACTTGCTGTTGGGAACTTTAAGCAATAATGGTAAGTTGAACAGGCAGCTTTAAATTCATTAAAAAAAGGTCGACCAAGGAACCCGTTGTAAGTTGATTCCTGATCTACGACCAAGAAATCAACCATTCTAGTAATATTCTTTTCGGGTTCCTCGATCGTTACAAGTTGTACAAGCAAAGAAATCTCTCCCAACGGGACGGTTACTGCGTTTCCGAAGCCTAGGATTCGATGGTTTGAGTCCCGGATATGGGCTGAAAAGTCCCCAAGTTTATCAAGCGTGCTCTTGAACAAGATATTGGTATAGGCTCCGGTGTCCACCAACAATCTGTGGACTCGTGTTCCCATAATCTTTGCACAGATTACGAGCGAATCGTTATGCGGAGTCAAAATTCCTTCTAAGTCCTTTTCGGTAAAGGTCAGTTCTGCTGTCTGCATGACAGATGGCTTGACTCCCATTTCCTGGACTTGGTCGATCGCTCGTAATTCAGCCTTTCTTTTCCGGTTGGAGATTGACGGTCGTCCATCAGAACATCCTCCTGCGGGACCTGCAGGTTCCATCATGTATAAATCTTCTAACGGACGAGTAGGGATGGCAGGAACTGGTCGCGCCGGTTTATTGTTCTGAGATTGATCATCTTCATCCTCAGAGTTGTTCTCCCGGATTCTCTTCCCGGGTTGTCTTTTGACAAAATCGGAGAGCTTTCCGTCCTCGTAGAAACGCCAGAGTTGTCTGAGCAAATCTCTACATTCACTTGTAAAATGCCCCACGCTTTGATGGTAGGCACAATACTTGTTAGGATTGAGTTTGCCAGTGTCTTGGCGAATTTTCCGGGGAGGGGAGAGCAACTCCTTATCCTTCACATTCTCATAAACAGTATCGACTGACACTGTTAGCACCTGATTCAACTTTTCTTTGAGTTCCGTCCCTTTAGTGAATGCCTTCATGTTTTTAGGGGCTCGATAGCTTGTTGCACCAGGTTTTTTGTTGTTCTCCTTGGGGTCGGCTTTGTTCTCCCCCAAGTTTGACTGCAGGGCTTCATGCATAGAAACGAATATGCCGGCCTGATTTCTGAACTCGGCGTAGCTTCTGGGGCACTTCAGATGTACCTCTTTCCATAGCTTATACCACGTGTACATATAGCTGAATCCTAATCCAAATCCAGAGCTTGCATAGATATGACCCGAGATCAATTCCAATCTTACTTTGAGGGGCTTAACTCCCCTTATGATGGATTTTCTGCAATTGACAGCTTATGAAATAATTGACGATTTTTCTGTTAGTTTTTATGTGAATTCTTGTGAATTCAATTTAGTGTTTATAATTAATTTATATTTTATCACGATTTCATTTGATTATATATTTAATTAATTTTAAATATTATTTTAGAAGTAAAAAACTAACTGATGGGATCAAAACTGCAAAAAAAAAGGACCAAATTTGCACATAGGTACCAAATGTATTTTGGGTCAATTCTCTTGGGACCAAAAGTGCAATTAATCCTATTTAAAGGTATTAATTTCTCCCATATCGGCGTAAATGGTTCTCACAAGTAAATTGATCTCCAAGATACAAAATCTATTTCATGAAAATTCGATAGTTACACTGATGTGGACTAAGCTAGAGATGGCTTCCCACCATCAAGTCTATGAAAGAATGACGTCTGCTGGAGGAGAAACTCTCTGTAGAGCACGTAAAAGAGTTTAGGAGTCGGAGAGGACAAAAGCCTAGAATTAGGCCAAAATGGGTCCTACTCGCATATACACACTTCAAATGGTGTGCTAACCTGATATGAATATATTTAGTCCAGAGCTCATTATAGCTTTGAGACAATCGTCTCTGAACCGGGATCGAAACAATGAAAGTATGTTGCTATTCGTTTTTAACCTTCACAATTGAATAAATATCTTATCTTTCATTCATTGTATAAGAAGAACATAATACAAATGTCATTTTTCCGTCTTTGGGTTAGTGGCACAAGCAGCTGTCAATATCAAGAATAACATGTACTATTTGGCACACTAATATCAGCCATATAGGACACTTGGCAGCACCACATAATTATGTGGTCCTAATGGTCCCAAAAAAGTAGGGCAACACTAAGAGATTGACTCTTATGCCCCACAGAAATAAAGGTATAAATATCTTCACTTTGTCTTCCTCCAAGGTATGATCTAACCTAAAAAATCACTCTTCTTGAATGCATCTTTCATTGCATTTATTGTATTACAAGTGTGCTGACTTGAGCGTCGGAGGATCGACGTCAGAGCCCCCTCTGGCCTAATTTTGTGCAGGTTTCTCACCAAAGCTCTCTGCTGCTGCTTGAGAACCGTTTTCACAGATATCCAGAGACAAACTGGAGCTTATTCATTGTTTTCTAAGGACATCTTCATGTAATGCCTTCTTATCTCCTTATTTATTTGAATATTTAGTGATGAGCTTCATTTAGCACTCGTCATACACTTTAACGAATTTGAAAAACAGAAGTCACAAGTGTATCAACAAACTCAAAATATAAGACTCGATTACTATATATATAAAGAAACTCGATTTTTCAGTATTCGAGAAACTCTAATTTTCAATTTCAAATCCTTTGATTCGATTTCAGTGATCATAAATTCTCCACACATCTTGAGTATTTATAGATGTTCAAGGGTTGCACTGAAAGGTTGCAACTCTACTCAAAGGATTGCAGTAAACTCAAGGTTGCAACACTTACTCACCAAATGGTGTCACTTCACTGAATAGTCACGTTGAATCGAATGGTTGCAACTTTTCACTGAAAAGATGTCATTTAATGAAGAGCTCTCTCAACTAATTATATTATGTAAAATATATTATTATTATACAACAATCCTCCACTTATTTACATATATAATATATAATAATAAAATAATAAAATACACACACTTATCTTATACAACGAAAAGTCATGAAGTGGACTAAACTTTTAACTTATGATTGAACAAGAAGTCAATGAAATCAAGTTCGCGTCGTGTATGATTTCATACTTCTTTATTTTTTGCAGCATCAATTCGTAATGAGCCTTGTGCTTATCCTGGTCTCGCAAGTACTTTAGGATTTTACCGACATAATCCCTAAGAAGCAGCCTCTCACTTCTCCACTTGCATAGATAGAGTCTGTAACGCCCCGAATCCGAAACACATAAATATCTCAGATTCGAGGTGCCACTTGTGACTAAAATCCGAACTATAAAATTTTTGGTATAAAAAGGGATGATAAAATGAGAAATGAGTTTTATGCAGCGGAAGAAATGAGTGTAATATTTAAATAAGTATCTCAGACATATATATATATATATATATATATATATGAATATAAAGCTTAGTATTTAACAGTAACATTTTACTTAAGTGGGGAACTCCGTGTCGTCTCTATTACTGTCCTTGCTCCACGAAATCATAATCTGCAAGGGTTGTAAAAAGAGGGGGGGCGTGAGATTTGAATTCTCACGTATGGGTGATTTGCAACGTCATGGGATTGGTAAATCCGAAATATGTTAAATTATACTCATTGAGAAAAATACATAATTTATTTAAGCAGTTGACATATAAATATGAATAACATATATCACAGAAGTAACAAGTTCACGTAATAATTAATTGGGCATAACAGGTTTCACATTCACATAATTGATATATCACAAGTTGATTCACATTAAGGGGGCAGAGCCCAAAACCATTTTCACGTATCGGCCCAATCTGCCAAAATCACTTTCCACATATTGTAAATCTCTTCCAAACCATTTCGTACGACCATACTCGACTTGTTCCACTTCCAAAACCTTACTCCTTCCAACCACTGACAAAATAGAATAACGCAAACCATCAATGGCCTTATTCCCAGTGCGCAACGTAGGCGTCTGACCCGGGGACCAGATCTGTTTGAATCAACAACCTTGATTCTGGGGGCGTCCTCGACAGCTCCCCGGAGGTTGGATTTAATACCCGTACCACGACTCCGTACTTACTGACATCAGATCCTTTTATAAAGCTGACATTTTAAAACGTGGAGGAAAAATTCCTCGATTTGCAATCAAATTGATTCATGCTCACATACGCCCTTAGTCATGCAATAGTGATTAATTTGGATTTAACAACAGGTATTTCGTATCACGTATGATTATATCACGTAATTCAAACAGTTATATAATAGGGATACATTTATGTTGGATTAATCGTTTTAGGTTTAATTAGTCGAGTTCAGAAAATACCAGCACAACGTATTATAAGCAGATCGATCAACCGATCATCACCCACCTGTTTGCTCCGGGTCCCGAGAGTGATATACAAATAGAATGTCGGATCCCTCGTGCGTATTCCGATTAGCACAGAATCCTAATACGGAAATCATTTGATTAAAAGTTGACCTTTGAATTATTAGGAAAACTTGAGAGTTTGTGTTACGAGAATCGAGATGGTCGTTATCTTATAAACCTATTGAATAGACTTACTTTCAAAGGTCACACCCTATATTGGTAAATACGCCCCCTTTCTAAGAGGTGGTGTATTGGTGGGTGTACTTACTAATATCCTTGTGATAATACTACTTTGATTTCTATAAAACAATCTATTGGTTTTCTTATCTCATTTTATAACTTAAAAGAATAATATATAATATTTTATCAAAAAGAAGAAGAAATTTATTTAAATAATATTAATATAATAAAAAATAGATTTTTCTTTCTAACATTTCGATTTCTTATTTTAAAGACACTCTTGAATATAATTATATTTTATAAATAAAATTCCCTTTATTATTAACATAATAATAAACTTTGACTCGAAGAACTATGTATTATAAAACTAAAATAATATATAAATATATTCTTTTTTTTTTTAATATTAGTAATACTTTTAAAATTGATTAGTGATACTTTTAAAACAAAAGAGTAATACTATTTTCCAAAATTACCCTTTTTCATTTGTTATTAATTTTGAATATTAAAAAAAACTTATCTTTTTGTTCCTTTTTCTAAACTTGATTAATATGATATTTTTTATAATCAAGGTACTACTTTTGAAATCCAAAGGTATTAGTCTTTTTCTCAAATAATAGAACAAGGTTTAAAGAAAAGAAATGCTTCTCCTGCCCCTATTCGAGTAGTAGGCAGGGAAAACAAAACAAACTAATTCATCTCACCAATAATACCATACAATTAGACCAATAATACTAACCAGCTAAATCAACCAATGCTAAACAATAAATTCAATAATACTAACAGTTCATCCAACAACAAAAGTAGGAAAATACACCACCAAAGTCCATCTAGGCTCCAATCCAAAAATAATTATTCTAAACTCGCAAAGTCTCAACAATAGGAACTAAAACTGATCATTCCTAATCCAACTATTACGAGAATTAGGGAGAAGGTTAGCGATTCTTACGAGTCTCAAAACGGGCAGCTAACGGCGTAGTTTCGAAACAAAATGGGCAGCAGTGGTTCGAGGCTTCATTGGAAAAAGGACGACGGAGGCGATGGTGTCTCAATTTGATATGAAAGGAAACGAAATCAAATCGTGAGTATTTTCTTTTGAGGGAATTAATTTGAGCAGAAATTTAATCGAAGAAAAACGGAATAGAAATCGGGACTCACTGAGAATCAAGAGGCGGCGGCGCTCGACGTAGGGCGGCACAGGAGGCGGGACGGCGGCGGTCGCGGCTGGGCTGTGCGGCGGAGCAAGGCGAGGCGCGATGGTGTACAACGGCTTTCAGCTTCGATCGATGCTGAAAAGAGGGCGACAACGGTTGACGGATGGAGGAAAACGGTGCTACGGCATTTGAGAGGAGGCGATGGAGCTTCGGCTGAGCACGACGGCGCTGTGCTTCACTTCGATCGGGATTTCAGGGAGAGGCGTCGCGGCTCTGCTTCGATCGGAGAGGAAGAAGAGGCATCGCTGGAGCGGTGGACGCGTGACAGCGAAGGGGGAGGAGGCGTGGCTGGCGGTTGATCGGAGGAGGAGGCGGAAGAGGCACGGCTTCGATCGGAGAGGAAGAAAACGCGTTGATGAGGAGAGAGAAAAGAACGCGTCTTCTTGTTTTGGGGAAAGATATATTTTTTTTTTTGAAACTGATTTCTTTTGGTGATAGGAAAGAGACGTGGTCTCTTTATAGAGGAACTAATTTTTATTTAAAGAATTAATTTAAAACCACTTAATAAAACTTGTGGACAAGAATTAAGGAAAGTAAGATTTTCATAGGATTTTATTGTACTACTTAGGGCATGTTTGGCTTGTGGATTTAATCCTAAATCGGAAATTAATACAAATTTTAAAATTCGATTAATATTTAATTGCATTTGAATTATTCTCGATAAATTATACGGATCAAAATCCTTAATTTAACTTGATTATTTAATTTCTCGTAGTCCTTTATTCGTTTGAAAGACTCAATTCCTTTCTTCGAATTTAGGAATTTATAAAAGGGTATAAATTTAAATTACACAAAGCACACAAAAATAATAAAATTAAAATAAACAATAGAAGAAAATAAAATAAGGTTTCTAAAAAGGAAAAAGGGTACAGAACGGGACGGGGTGTTACATCCTCACCCCCTTAACAGGAATTTCGTCCCCGAAATTCAGCTTTTAGGTACTACTTAAACATTGAGGGTATTTGGCTAGGACTTAAACTTCTATTTCCCATGTCGCTTCTTTCTTCCTGTGTCGGCTCCACTGGACTAGAACCAATGGTATTTCTCGATTTCTCAACAAGTGCAACTTCCTCCCCAGGATAGTCACTGGGACTTCTTCATAAGTCAGGTCACTGCTCAGACCCAATTCTATGTGACTAAAAAAAAACATGGTTTGGATCGATCATGTATTTCCTGAGTGTAGATATGTGGAACACATTATGTACTCGTGACAACTCTGGTGGTAGTACTAAGCGATAAGTCACATTCCCGTCTCTGTTCAGGATGCCAAGTGGCCTGATGTATCGTGACTTTAGTTTACCTCAATTCCTAAAACGAATTAGGCCTTTCATTGGTGCAACTCTGAGAAATACTTTCTTGTCAATGTTGAATTGTAAATCTCTTCTCCGAGTGTCTGCATATGACTTCTGACTGTCCTGGGCTGCCTTGATTCTCTCTTTAATCTTCGCGACTATCTCAGCTGATCTTTCGACTAATTCGGGTCCGAGAATCTTTCGAATCCCGACTTCGTCCCAACAAACTGGTGATCTACACCTCTTCCCGTAGAGTGTTTCGTACGGTGTCATTTGTATTGTCGCCTGATAACTATTGTTATAAGCGAACTCTACCAATGGTAGGTGGCTTTCCCAACTTCCTTTAAGATCTAAAGCGCAAGCTCTCAGCATATCTTCGAGTGTCTGGATAGTTCTTTTCGATTATCCGTCAGTCTGTGGGTGGTATGCGGTGCTGAATGTCAATTCAGTGTCCAAGGCTCATTGTAGACTTTCCCAAAACTTGGAAGCAAAACGGCGGTCTCTATCGGACACTATCTAGACTGGTACACCGTGCAGTCTGACTATCTCTGCTATGTATAGTTGGACGAGCCTGTCCAACGTATACATCATTTTAACAGGGATAAAGTGGGCAGTCTACGTAAGTCTATCTACGATAACCCAGATGACATCGTAATTCTTCACCGTTTTCGGAAATCCGGTGACAAAATCCATAGTGATGTCCTCCCATTTCCACTCTGGCATCTCCAGAGGGTGTAACAATCTTGAAGGTCGTTGATGATTTGCTTTAACCCGTGACAGGTTAAACATCTTTTGACGAATTGAGCTATCGTCCTCTTCATACCCCTCCACCAAAAGTTCTCTTTCAGTCCCCGGTACATCTTCGTCTCTCCAGGGTGAACGGCGTAAGGAGTGTTATGTGTCTCTTTCAGGATTTCGTTCCTCATTCTTTCATCCTTAGGCACATAGATTCTGTTATCGAACATTAGAGCTCCATCAGTGCTCAATACGAACCTCTGAATGGTTCCTCCTTCAGCGCGCTTACATATTTCTCTCAAGAATTTATCGTTCTGTTGTGCTCCTAGGATCCTCTCTCGTAAGGTCGGTTTTAGGATAAACGCGTAAACCATGGAATATGCACAACACTGTGTGGAAAATTCTAGGTTTAACCGAGAGAGTTTCTCCTATTAGTGGTAACTGTGTGGTTGGAACGACGCTTAGTCTCGTATCTTCCTTTCTACTCAAAGCGTCTGCCACTACGTTTGCCTTTCCAGGGTGATAGTGGATAGTGCAATCGTAATTTTTTTTACCAATTCGAGCCATTTTCTCTGACGCATGTTCAATTCTTTCTACGTGAAGAAGTATTTTAGGCTCTTATGATCAGTGTAGATCTCACATTTTCCCCCATACAAGTAGTGTCTCTAAATCTTCAATGCGTGAACCACTACAGCCATTTCTAAGTCGTGTGTTGGGTAGTTCTGTTCGTGGTCCTTAAATTGTCGGGATGCGTAAGCCACAACTTTCTTATTTTGCATTAGAACACAACCCAAGCCTGACAAAGAAGTGTTTGTGTAAATGACGAATCCTTCTGACCCGTCTAGGATGGTTAACACATGCGACGTGGTTAGTCTCTTCTTTAGCTATTGGAAGCTTTCCTCACAAGTCGAATCCTGAACAAACTTCTCAGTCTTCTTGGTCAGTTTCGTCAGTGCTTTTGCAATGCTGGAAAAATCTTGTATGAACCTTCGGTAGTATCCTGCTAACCCAAGAAAGCTTCAAATTTCATTGACGTTAGTAGTCGCCTTCCAGTTCATGATGGCTTCTACCTTTGCTGGGTCCACTTCAATCCCCTTTTGCGGAGATTATATGTCTTAGGAACATAACACGGTCGATCTAAAATTCACACTTGCTGAATTTGGCATACAACTTCTCTCGTCCCATTATTTCTAAGACTGTCTTGAGATGTTCTTCGGGTTGCTCTTTGTTCTTGGAGTACACAAGTATGTTGTCAATAAAGACGATGATGAATTTGTCCAGGTACGGGTGAAACACTCTATTCATCAGATCCATGAAAATTTCCGGAGCGTTTGTTAATCTGAATGGCATCACGCTGAATTCGTAACGTCCATACCGAGTTCGAAAAGTTGTTTTTGGGATATCCCCGCTCTTGACCTTTAGCTGGTGGTAACCAGATCTCAAATCGATCTTTGAGAATATGGTAGCATTCTTCAACTGGTCGAACAAGTTTTCTATCCTTGGAAGAGGATATTTGTTCTTGATGGTCAGTTGATTGAGACCTCGGTAGTCTATGCACATACGGAAAGTCCCATCTTTCTTCTTCACGAATAACACAGGTGCTCCCCATGGTGATGCACTAGGCCTGATGAACTTCCTTTCAAGTAGGCCTTGCAATTGTTCCTTCAGTTCTTCTAATTCCTTTGGCGACATTCGATAGAGTGTTTTAGATACTGGTGCTGACCCAGGTATCAAGTCGATGAAGAACTCTATCTGACGATCCGGTGGTAACCTGATTAATTCCTCGAGAAGCACGCCAATATATTCATCCATGATTGACACCTTGATGTGCTACTTGTCATCTTCCTCTCCTGCTGAGATGGCTCAGGTTCAGCCTGAGAATGTGGGTCCTGTCATATAGGATCCATTGGTATTGGGATAGGGTCACGAGGTCGTCCACGTCTACGGCACAGTGCTATCTTAGTGGGGGTTCTGAAAATAAAAGAATAATATTGCTAAGTTCATATAGGTATGGGAAAATTACAAAAACAGAATCGAATTACGTAATTAACACAGCGCTAGTACTGAGATACAGGTGAGTATGTAGTTCACCGCAACACACTGCGGCCGTCAATGGTACAGTGATCACATACGCACCATATAATATAAACTAGTGACATGTCATAAAACAGTAATCAGATAAAATATAACAGTTAATATAGAGCAAGTAGCACGCATTGCCAAGTAGCAATTTCACAACATATATATAAAAGTCTCTGGTCCTATGAGGTTAGTCTTCTTACTTCTTATCCCAAAAGAAACTAAGGCTTCCAGATGTAATCTTAACGCATCACATCTTCTCTTTATTACGGATTGTGAGCGACAAAAGGAGTCGGGGTTAAGACTACGTTGCTATGTCCCAAGTAAAACGATCATACATCTGACTACTACTATATGTCAGGAAAGGGTGGCACACCTATGTTGTATGTATTTGTGTCTACATTAAAAGGATAACTGTTTAAAAGGGTTTGAACACTCTGACTGATCGTTACTGTCACACGAAAATCTCCATCATTGACTTCTATCAGGCATGTCTCCAAGTGGATGTGGGGTCCTTGAACTGGGTTTTCTATTCTCATCCGTTCGAGTAGTCTTACAGTGATAGGACGGAGAATAACTCAGTAATCCTTCTGGCTTAACGAATCACGGCTGTCAAATCAATCTTCGTCATTGGGTATAGGAGTGCATCTTGCTTTTGAATGCAGTCTCGTGAACTAGGTTATAAACACACTGATAGCTTCTAAAGTTTAGCTAAGCGTTTTCCAACTATCGGGATATAACTATCTTAGATGGATTCTTATATGGAAAGGGAAATCCTAGTCAAAATTTTAGTTATGCAGAAACGTAATTTTAACAATTAAAGCACAAGATTTAAACAATTAAAGCACATAATTCAAACAATTAAAGCATAGAATTCAAACAATTAAAGCATATAATTTAAATAGTCATATAACATCATTTATGGAATTTATAAACTTACACGAAATATATTTATTTCTATCATTTACTAATTATCCGCATTTCAATAGTAATATAAACAATATTTATGGTTCTTTCTACACCTCGTAGGTGTTGTTTCGAGTTCTCGATCTTTTGATTGGAGTTTTGTTATGAAAGTCAACTTATCGTAATGACACAAACTTTTAGGCAATTTAAAATAAAATAAGAACATACCTTCGAGGAGCTTCTGACGGTAATAGGAGACACATTTCCCCTAAAGTGATTTAATTAGTGATCTATATTTAAATGATAAGAAAATTTTAATTAAAGAAAAAGAATTTTGGTTTGATGAAAACAATGATTTGGGTTTTGGTCCGAAAGTTTGAACGTAAGCTCTGATACCACCTGTAACGCCCCGAATCCGAAACACATAAATATCTCAGATTCGAGGTGCCACTTGTGACTAAAATCCGAACTATAAAATTTTTGGTATAAAAAGGGATGATAAAATGAGAAATGAGTTTTATGCAGCGGAAGAAATGAGTGTAATATTTAAATAAGTATCTCAGACATATATATATATATATATATATATATATGAATATAAAGCTTAGTATTTAACAGTAACATTTTACTTAAGTGGGGAACTCCGTGTCGTCTCTATTACTGTCCTTGCTCCACGAAATCATAATCTGCAAGGGTTGTAAAAAGAGGGGGGGCGTGAGATTTGAATTCTCACGTATGGGTGATTTGCAACGTCATGGGATTGGTAAATCCGAAATATGTTAAATTATACTCATTGAGAAAAATACATAATTTATTTAAGCAGTTGACATATAAATATGAATAACATATATCACAGAAGTAACAAGTTCACGTAATAATTAATTGGGCATAACAGGTTTCACATTCACATAATTGATATATCACAAGTTGATTCACATTAAGGGGGCAGAGCCCAAAACCATTTTCACGTATCGGCCCAATCTGCCAAAATCACTTTCCACATATTGTAAATCTCTTCCAAACCATTTCGTACGACCATACTCGACTTGTTCCACTTCCAAAACCTTACTCCTTCCAACCACTGACAAAATAGAATAACGCAAACCATCAATGGCCTTATTCCCAGTGCGCAACGTAGGCGTCTGACCCGGGGGACCAGATCTGTTTGAATCAACAACCTTGATTCTGGGGGCGTCCTCGACAGCTCCCCGGAGGTTGGATTTAATACCCGTACCACGACTCCGTACTTACTGACATCAGATCCTTTTATAAAGCTGACATTTTAAAACGTGGAGGAAAAATTCCTCGATTTGCAATCAAATTGATTCATGCTCACATACGCCCTTAGTCATGCAATAGTGATTGATTTGGATTTAACAACAGGTATTTCGTATCACGTATGATTATATCACGTAATTCAAACAGTTATATAATAGGGATACATTTATGTTGGATTAATCGTTTTAGGTTTAATTAGTCGAGTTCAGAAAATACCAGCACAACGTATTATAAGCAGATCGATCAACCGATCATCACCCACCTGTTTGCTCCGGGTCCCGAGAGTGATATACAAATAGAATGTCGGATCCCTCGTGTGTATTCCGATTAGCACAGAATCCTAATACGGAAATCATTTGATTAAAAGTTGACCTTTGAATTATTAGGAAAACTTGAGAGTTTGTGTTACGAGAATCGAGATGGTCGTTATCTTATAAACCTATTGAATAGACTTACTTTCAAAGGTCACACCCTATATTGGTAAATACGCCCCCTTTCTAAGAGGTGGTGTATTGGTGGGTGTACTTACTAATATCCTTGTGATAATACTACTTTGATTTCTATAAAACAATCTATTGGTTTTCTTATCTCATTTTATAACTTAAAAGAATAATATATAATATTTTATCAAAAAGAAGAAGAAATTTATTTAAATAATATTAATATAATAAAAAATAGATTTTTCTTTCTAACATTTCGATTTCTTATTTTAAAGACACTCTTGAATATAATTATATTTTATAAATAAAATTCCCTTTATTATTAACATAATAATAAACTTTGACTCGAAGAACTATGTATTATAAAACTAAAATAATATATAAATATATTCTTTTTTTTTAATATTAGTAATACTTTTAAAATTGATTAGTGATACTTTTAAAACAAAAGAGTAATACTATTTTCCAAAATTACCCTTTTTCATTTGTTATTAATTTTGAATATTAAAAAAAACTTATCTTTTTGTTCCTTTTTCTAAACTTGATTAATATGATATTTTTGATAATCAAGGTACTACTTTTGAAATCCAAAGGTATTAGTCTTTTTCTCAAATAATAGAACAAGGTTTAAAGAAAAGAAATGCTTCTCCTGCCCCTATTCGAGTAGTAGGCAGGGAAAACAAAACAAACTAATTCATCTCACCAATAATACCATACAATTAGACCAATAATACTAACCAGCTAAATCAACCAATGCTAAACAATAAATTCAATAATACTAACAGTTCATCCAACAACAAAAGTAGGAAAATACACAACCAAAGTCCATCTAGGCTCCAATCCAAAAATAATTATTCTAAACTCGCAAAGTCTCAACAATAGGAACTAAAACTGATCATTCCTAATCCAACTATTACGAGAATTAGGGAGAAGGTTAGCGATTCTTACGAGTCTCAAAACGGGCAGCTAACGGCGTAGTTTCGAAACAAAATGGGCAGCAGTGGTTCGAGGCTTCATTGGAAAAAGGACGACGGAGGCGATGGTGTCTCAATTTGATATGAAAGGAAACGAAATCAAATCGTGAGTATTTTCTTTTGAGGGAATTAATTTGAGCAGAAATTTAATCGAAGAAAAACGGAATAGAAATCGGGACTCACTGAGAATCAAGAGGCGGCGGCGCTCGACGGAGGGCGGCACAGGAGGCGGGACGGCGGCGGTCGCGGCTGGGCTGTGCGGCGGAGCAAGGCGAGGCGCGATGGTGTACAACGGCTTTCGGCTTCGATCGATGCTGAAAAGAGGGCGACAACGGTTGACGGATGGAGGAAAACGGTGCTACGGCATTTGAGAGGAGGCGATGGAGCTTCGGCTGAGCACGACGGCGCTGTGCTTCACTTCGATCGGGATTTCAGGGAGAGGCGTCGCGGCTCTGCTTCGATCGGAGAGGAAGAAGAGGCATCGCTGGAGCGGTGGACGCGTGACAGCGAAGGGGGAGGAGGCGTGGCTGGCGGTTGATCGGAGGAGGAGGCGGAAGAGGCACAGCTTCGATCGGAGAGGAAGAAAACGCGTTGATGAGGAGAGAGAAAAGAACGCGTCTTCTTGTTTTGGGGAAAGATATATTTTTTTTTGAAACTGATTTCTTTTGGTGATAGGAAAGAGACGTGGTCTCTTTATAGAGGAACTAATTTTTATTTAAAGAATTAATTTAAAACCACTTAATAAAACTTGTGGACAAGAATTAAGGAAAGTAAGATTTTCATAGGATTTTATTGTACTACTTAGGGCATGTTTGGCTTGTGGATTTAATCCTAAATCGGAAATTAATACAAATTTTAAAATTCGATTAATATTTAATTGCATTTGAATTATTCTCGATAAATTATACGGATCAAAATCCTTAATTTAACTTGATTATTTAATTTCTCGTAGTCCTTTATTCGTTTGAAAGACTCAATTCCTTTCTTCGAATTTAGGAATTTATAAAAGGGTATAAATTTAAATTACACAAAGCACACAAAAATAATAAAATTAAAATAAACAATAGAAGAAAATAAAATAAGGTTTCTAAAAAGGAAAAAGGGTACAGAACGGGACGGGGTGTTACAGAGTCATCATGAATGTCCATAATACACCCCAAAAAGCTATGAGTCTATTAAGGATTTAGAATCCAATCTTATCCAATTGTGTTAATAAAAAATGCATAGGTCAGACTCAGGAGCTTTTGAAATAGTATCACCCCCACTATTTCCAGGTTATGCACTTTGAAATGCATTCAAGTTTCCATTTGACCGATTTTTAATATTGAATTGTCTTTTTTACTCAATGTTAAGATGCCAATCTTTCACACATTAACCTTCTAAGATACAAAACCTATTTCACGGAAATTCGATAGTTACACTCTAACGAATTTCAGAAGCAGAAACCACAAGTGTATCAACAAACTCAAAATACAAGACTCAATTACTATATAAAGAGAGACTCAATTTTTTAGTGTTTAAGAAACTCCAATTTTCAATTTCAAATCCTTTTATTCGATTCCAGTGATCACAACACCTCTCGAGTATTTATAGATGTCCAAGGGTTGCACCGAAAGGTTGCAACTCTACTAAAAGGTTTGCAATAAATCCAAGGGTTGCAACTCTTACTCACTAAATGGTGTCACTTCACCGAATAGTCACGTTGAACCGAATGGTTACAACTTTTCAGTGAAAAGATGTCCTTTCATGAAGACGTCTCTCAACTAATTATATTATGTAAATATATTATTATACAACAACAGCAGACATTGCACGATATTTAGATTCAATCGAGATACGATTTTGCTTTTTACTCTTCCAAGAAAGTAAGGAATGCTCTAGAAACATACACCAATCCGTTGTACAACTTCGAGTGCCAACACACCCAGCCCAGTTTGCATCACTATAAGCTGTTAATTACATCAACCGAGAATAACACGACCACATGTTCCTTTAATATAACGAGAAATTCATCGAACAACAAATAAGTTATACTTCCTCCATCCTAGAGGAATTTGCACACTTTCTTTACTTGGATATTACACGCCAATTTGCACATTACCTAAAAATAAAACATTGATTTGCGTGAAAATTCACACAAATATACACATATCTTATTATAATATATTTTCAAACCTCTTCAGGGTGATGTGTCAATACCGCCTTATTCTAAGGATGAGGTGGCATGTGTCAAATCTCTTCATTTATAATACTGCGCTCTCGTTAAAAGTTGGTTTAAGTTTTGATCTCAACCATTCATTTTATACCATTTTATCTAAATCATTAATTTGTAATTAGGGTTAATATAATTATTTATCATTTTCATTCGTCCATAAGACGTATCTCTCTCCCCTTCGATCTCTCTCACACCGCCACACCCCTCTTTGGTCTTTTTCACAACGCCACTTCCGCCCCCTCTTCAATCAGTGCGGACCAGCCGTGGATGTCAGATTATAACTTTCTCTGTTATTTTTGCCTTTTCATTTCTACTCATCTCACGGTTCATTTTCTCAAAATTTTTCATTTTCTAATGCCGTTATGGCGCTGGCTTCCTTACCGCTGTCTGCCATGACTCCGCCCCAGTCTTATTTTCTACACACGCCGCCTCATTCCCAAAATCTTCCAAAGGTTAGGATTTTTTTAATTCACTATTTTTTGCAAAATTATCTTCGGTATTAAGTTTTCTCGGTGTATTAAGTCGTTCCTCCGCCTAACCCAGCATCGTGCAAGGTATGTAGGTGTTGCCTCGCTGCTCTACTCCCGCCGCCTCAAACCACATCAGATTACGCGACCTTCAACTGAATGTATGATACTGATTTTTTATAGTATTTTTCTTGGTCTTAAGTTTTTTTCTTCTCGCCTCCCTTTTTAGTTTTTTTCCATCCTCCATTGAACAGTCTCGGCACCGCCGCCATGTCCTCTAAGATGTAAAATAAATAATTTTTTTCACAGTTCAACGATTTTCTTACTTAGCTATTTTTTGAATTTATTTTTGCAAAATATTTATATATGTTAATTTTTGTAAGAGGATGTTGAAATATTTTGCAAAATATATTGTCACGTAAAAGATGGCAAGATTCCCAAAGAATCTTGTCATCCAATACCATGTCTCACCATAGATAATAAATTGTAATATTTTTTTTGACAAAATTTTACCATAAAAAAGATATTGTCACTGAAATAAAATATTATTCCCAAAAAATCTTGCTATGAAATGAAATATCTTACCATGTATAATACAATAACAGATATTTTTGGAATAAATATTTTTACAAAAAAAATTTATAATGCAAATTTTCTAAGAGGATATTGAAATATTTTGCAAAAGATATTGTCACGTAAAAGATGGCAAGATTCTCAAATAATCTTGTCATCCAATACCATATCTTACTATAGATAATAGATTATAACATTAAATTTTTTTTGTACAAAATTTTACTACCCAAAAGATATTGTCACTGAAATAACACATTATTTTCAAAAAATCTTGGCATGATATACAATATTTTACCATGTATAATACTATGATACTAAAAGTTTGCAATTTTATTTTTTTAATTTTCATTTTTTTTAATGATTTTATTTTCAAAATACATGTATACATGAAATGTTTAGAAGGGAATATAATTTTTTTAAATAATTCGAATTGACGTTTAATATTATATCGAAATTATAAAATAATTAAAATAAAAAATATTTATACTTATAATTTGAAAATAAAAATAACATTTTTTTCCAGTCCGCAAAATTTGCGGGGATACGCAATAGTTTACTCATATGTCATTATTTTACCCCTTTTATAAATCCAGAGGTACAAAGTCCCCTGGAACTGAGGGATTGTCAAATAAAAAAAAAGTTTATTTCATCATTTTTCTCCATAATTTTATTAGTTAGTTTCACAACAAATAAGTTTCATCAAATAAAAATAATAATCTCCATTACAAAAAAAAAATGTTCGGAATATAAACTAGGGAGCCCCAACTTAAACCAAAATTATGGTCAAAAGTTAAGAATTGACTCCCACTTATATATCCGTCCATAATTTTTTGTAGATTCGATGTTGCGTAATATTCGACTCCCCTCAGAGCCAGACGTCCACGAATGGCACACTCTAGGTGGCAATCCGTACCAAGGCCCACTTCCCGAATGATAACCCCCTTGGGCCCACATCCAAGGTGGCAATCTGTGGGCCCACCATCGGGTAGCCCTTTTTTGCAACCCGTCCAAAATCCGGTAGGTCGGACCAATTATTAAAAATATAAGTTAGAGAGCCCTAATTTAATCCAAAATTGTGATCAAAGGTTGAGGATTAACTCCAACTTATGAAACTCATTTACAGTTTTTTGTGGGTCAACATGAGATTGTAAAATAATGTCATAATATCATTGCATAAAGAAGTGATAGAGAGACAACACATAATGCCCACATAGAGAAAGTAGTTGTGCCTTTTTGTCTTTCCCATGCAACAAATGAATTAATATAATTTCGAACTCATCCACTTGTAGCATATACTTCCAGAAATGGGATTTGATATTGAAATTTGAAAGTTTCATGATGGCGTCTCATAGCAACAAGTGTTCTTTTAAAAATAAACTAGTAATTCTCCCATGCAATATTGATAAATTTTCATTTTGATATATATAGTTAAAGATAAATTGTGATATGAATTTAAATTAAATTTATTATTTTCACCAACCAATTAATCTTGATTAAATATATCATTTTTTAATTTTTTATTAATATATCTTTTTCCTTCTTTTATTTTCTACTTTTCCAACATAAATGATATTTTTCCTCCTCCGAACCATGTTATCTTCCAGTTATCTCTCTTTAATTTCTATTTTTTTTTAAATCTACCAATTTAATTTCTATTTTTTTTTTAAATCTACCAATTTCACGTCCAATTTATATTTCTATATAGTTATGTAATTCAATTAATAAAAATACAAATTAATATAATTCACCCTCCTCATTATAATCCAAGAATAATAATAAACTTAAGTAGAAAAGAATTAACTAATACTCCCTCCGTCCACGAAAATTTTACCCGGTTACTGTTGGACACAGTTTTTAATGAAAATTGGTATTTTATTGAAAAAGTGAATAAAGTAAGGGTATTGTAGTGGGTATTGTGGGTCCCATTTTTTGTTTGTGGGTGTAGTTTATTTCCAAAAGAGGAATGGGTAAAAATTTGGTGGACGGACCAAAAAGGAAAGCGGGTAAAAATTTGGTGGACGGAGGGAGTACTTGAAAGATAATACATTGAATTACATGGATCATTGTTTTATAAAGATAATTTAAATTGATTTTACTACTAATTCAATTTTTTTAACAAATGCTGAAAAAACTAAAATGTACATTCTTAAGTTTATTAATTAATCAATGATCCAATAATAAAATACATTAAAATAGCAAATTTTGCCCAACCAATTTAAATAAAGTCACTATACAATAATATAAAAAATTAAGTTAAGAATAATTAAATTAAGACACATTTAAATTAGATAGAATGTTAAATAGTACTACCTCCGTCCCAATTTTGTTTACACATTTGACTTTTGTTGACTTTTTTGTGAGACTTAATTTGTAGTATTTAAATTGATAAAATGGTTTTTATATGATTGCATATTATTCAATTGAAGTGCATGAAACAAAATAAAGATATTTTTCTACGTAATTATTAGTGGAACGAGGTGTAATTTAGAAGTGTTTGAAGGGGGTACATAATGAAATGGGTAAACAAAATTGGGACGGAGGGATTACAATATTACGACTCTAATGATGATAGTGTAATTTTTTTAGGAGATTAATTATTTGAAAATGTATTATGTGAATGATTTTACAGTGAACTTTGTTTGAAGGGTATTAGTAAATTTTATTAAAGGTATTAGTGAATTGCACTAACAATGTCATCTCAAAAGGTATTAGTTGTTTTCACCAAAGATTTTACCTAAAGTGGTAGTTATTTTCACTAAAGATATTAGTTGTTTTAATATAAAGTATTAGTTAATTGTCGTTCACGGTAATAGTTATCGTAATTATCGTTCACATAATACTTTGACTAAGTATTTTAATAAAATTAAAGTGTTTGAGAAAAATTCTTTTAAATTTACAATTAATTCATTTTCAAAGGAAAAGGATAAGAATATTTTCTTAAATTAGGAGTCAAGCCTAATAACACCCAAGCCGAAATTTATAAAAAAAATTGTTTAATTTATTTTTATTTTGTATTCAGGAATGAAGCCTAATACACTCCAGTTGGATTTTAAAAAAAAATTATTAATTACGTAATGGATAATAAAATCTGGAAGAACCCAATAGAAATTACTCCAATTAATGAGAGTGAAAATGGAGAGGTTTTCGAAAAAAGAAAAAGGCAAGAGACATCATCAGAGTAACCATTGGACTCTCTCCAAGAACCAAGGTCACACGCTCAATTTGTGGCTAGGCAAATAACCTTCTATATATGGCATGAGAAATGGGCTGGAAAATAGGAAGTGTTATAATTATCAGACTATTCTGTTTTTATATATATATATAGATTCAACCGAAAATAAAAGAAAAGAATGTTGCTATTAATTTCAACGTAATTATTATATGCACATACTTTATAATAGTGTGTTGAAAATACTAATAACTATATAAAAAGGGTGGCGCTATTTGTCCATATTCTGGACGTCCAGAATTTGACTTTTTAGTAATTTTCAAGCTTAGTGAAAGTGTGAAATGTCCAATATACCGTACATCCAAAAAAATAATAATTTAAGTTTAATTTGAATTATGAATTAAATTCTACTCTCTCTCCACTTGTGTTTCCAAGATAATAATTACAAAGTTTTAATAATTATTTTTCTCACCAACATATGATATGCATTGATTCGTCCATCTTCCCTACAGAGTCTTTGAAAAGAAAAAAACTTTTAACTTTAGTAGAATAAAATCGCCCTCCAAACCCTTCATTTTCTTGTCCTCCTCCAAAATGGTTAACAAATATTATGGTGTTTTTATAGGAGCATGTTCATGTCTTACCAGACGGAAGAGGAAGCCATTGATTCGAAGCAATTTTGGAGGAGACAAAGATAATCACAAGTTTAAATCTCATTTCCGGCGTAATGTGAACAAAGAATAAAATATCCAGTGAAGATTTCGCTCAAAGAAAAGAAAGTTCAGGTTCTTATTACCAGGGAAAACTGAAAACCATTGGAAAAATTCTTTCTTGAATATTGATGGGTCTTTCATAAATTTTAAGTAGTTCTTTTTTTGTTGTGTTTATGGGATAATGGAAGGAATTGTAGTTCTGATGTTTGGATTTTTTTTCTTTTAATTGTAAACTTTGAGTTATTATAGTGGAATGTATCAATGGACAACGAGGACACGTTCTCATTTGACTTGTATAATGATCTTTTTGAATCACAAGGATTGGATTATTTATTGTTTAGTTTAAGATTGAAAAAAATTCATTCAAGGCATTCGACATATAACATACTGATCCATCTATTAAATTATTCATATTTCAATTGCCAATTTTATTCAAATTAATACTGTCTAGAAATTAATTATTATTCAAATAACTAAATTAATACTAGTGTCTAATTATACATTTGCCTATCAAATCTTCAATTTTTTTATTTATTGACTATATGACAATTTGAAATAATTTTTATTCTTGTTTAAAATACAAAATTCGGCAATTAATCTTTCATAATTAATGTTCTTTTTCTATTTTATTTGGTAATGGGTGAGATTGAGATTGCAATGGTAATGGGCTAAATTATCGGTCAAATAATTGCCGTGAACATAATAATCCAACATGGAGAAATTTTCGTAAGGGGGTTGGTATGAATGGGAGAGAATTATTAGGAGCATAATATGGAGCAGTTACATCCCTAATTGATTTCTTGAGACTGGTTACAAATTTGAAATAAAATTTCACGAATTATTAGGAGTATAATTAGGAATAAAATATAAAACATGAGATTAGTTACTAAATTGAGATAAAACTTCACGGAAAAAAAATTAATGTGTGAAAAAATAGATAAAATTTTATTTGTAAATCAATTATTAAAAGATTGTTTAGAAAATTAATTATTGTTGATTTTACTAAACTTTCACGAGTTATTAGGAGCATAATTAGGAATAAAATATAAAACATGATATTACTTACAAAATTGAAATAAAACTTCACGTAAAATAACTTCACGAAATATTAGGAGCATAATTATGAAAAGATAGATACGATTTTATTTGTAAATCAATTATTAAAAAATTGTTTAGAAAATTAATTATTGTTGATTATCTTTAGCATTTCATTTATTTTATCAATTATCACATAAAGGTAAAAAAGAGGAACAACATTTATAATAGAAACAAAATATTAATATTGATTTAACTCAAAATTGGGATTACATCCGATTGATAAAGGTCAAGCATAAGCACAAATATAAAACACAATCCAAATAGAAAATAAAACTGTTGTAAATCTAGAAGATTTATTCCAAATCTAGAAGATTTGATGTGGACATTACTAATGGACCAATAAATCCAACGGGCTTTATATCTTAGACTAGGGTTTTATTCTTATAAATAGACTATTGTATTCATTATTGTAATGACTTCATACACAAGATCATTAGTGAAACTCCTGGCTTGGATCGCCCTCAGACGTAGTCGTTCCCGATGAACTGGGTCAACAAACGTTGTCTTTTTAATTTACGCACTTATTTACAACACGTTATCAGCACGAGTCTCTGCCCGAGATCATACGGTACGCCCTAAATTAATTTTCATATGAATTTCCATATTTTCATGTGTACTTTGCTATGAATTTATTTGATTCACAATTGATTGTTGGATTTAATTATTGTGTATTGAATTGACGAGCAAGGCCGACGTCCCGAAGGCGTACGACCGCTACCGTCCACCGCCTGAGATGACCGCCGCGCGCACGACGCGCCCGTCGTGTGCATGCCGCGCCCAGGCCGCGCGCACCGCGCGCGCCTGCGCCCGTCCGCCCGTCCACCCACACGTTGCGCACGTTCGTCGCGCGCCCAGCCGCACGTCCGCATGCCCATCTGCCGTGCGCCCGCGCGTCCGTGCCGCCGGCACCGTGCCCTCGTTGCGCCCGCGCACCCGTGCCGCTCGTGCGCTATTGCCCTCCATGCAACGCCTCTCATCCGCCGTGCGCGACCCACGCGGTATTTTTCTCCGGATTCTTGTGATTTCTTAACCCTATTTCGTTTACGTTCTTGATATCACAAAATCCGTATTAATTTATTTTTAATCCTAAAAATATTTCTTTAAATTACATTAATATACATGAAATATTTAGCCTTATGAATATTTCCCCTGTCTATTAAATCGTATATTTTCCTAGAAATTATTTTCATGTGATTTCCGTTCCTTAATTGTTTATGCATGTATATGTGATTTAATTATCCTACGTGCATTATTTATCTCGCACAAAGTTTATTTTTTTATAGTCCGTATATTATGCCCGGGTAGACGGCGCCCGGTATTTGTCGGACTGTAAATTTATGTTTTGGGTAGACTGCGCCCAATACTTGCCTCTATGTGTTCTAGAATAATTAAATGAATCCTTGTTTTTCCCCGTTGTCAATGAATTTCGTCATCCCCCTTACCATATCGCTTTTATTAATTGTAGTGAATTATGTCTGACATCACTATGAAAGAATTCGACGAGCTTGCTCTTGATGGTAGCAATTACCCGACATGGATGCTAGATGTAGAATTCCATCTAGCCTCAAATAGGTTGAGCGAAGCCATCATGGAAGGTTCAAAATCTACTAATGCCCAGAAGGTGAAAGTGTTGATTTTTCTTAGGAACCACATGAATGAAGGTCTGAAATTTCAATATATCACACAAAGGGATCCCGGAATGTTGTGGAAGTCCCTGAAGGAACGTTTCCAACAACAAGATTATATACTCCTCCCTCCGTCACAATACGAGTGGTTGAACATCCGTTATCAAGACCTTAAGTCGATAACGGAGTACAACTCTGCATTACAGCGTATTGTAACCAACCTGATCCAGAATTATGTATCAAAGTTCCATGCTAGCAACCCTGTACTCCAGCAGCAGTATAGGGCTAAACCCTCGTTTGGTCGCAATCGTGGAAGGGGGAGAGTGAGTAAGAAGTTTTGGACTAATGGCCGAAGTCATAGTTCATTCGGTGGCCACAAAACCCGGTTTTCCGCTCCTCAAAAACCTAGCTCTCAAAGCATGATTGAGCAGTCCTGCTTTAGATGCGGTTGCAAAGGTCATTGGTCACGCACGTGTCGTACTCCCAAACACTTGGTCGAGGCTTACTTAATGATGCAGAAGGACGACAAGGGGAAGGCTCCCGTTTATGAACCTGAAGATGACAACCTGCCTGAAGTAGAATTTGATCAAGACAACGATGATCTCTTGAGTCTGTAGCTCGAAATTGAGGAGACAATGAGTAGATTCGCGTATTTAATTAATTCTAGTATTTTGTTTTCTGAATAAAATAATTTTACGTCATGTTTTTTTTGGATCCTTTCTTTCGAATATTTTATTTTATGAATGAATTTATTATTTTTACTTTGATATGTTTACCTTAATAGCTGTCCATGTATTTATTTGGATATTGTTGTTCTCATTTATGGCTTGTAAACAAATCAGCTACTAGGATTGGACTATTTCCTCTTGCATGATGGACGCCCATAGTGATTTATGTTTGGTAGATAGCGCCACCACACATAAGATCCTAAAAGATAGAAGGTATTATCATAACTTGATAGATCGTAAGGGGAGTATAACTACAATATCAAATGATAGTATGTTGATAGTGGGCTCCGGGAGAGCTTCCATTGTCCTCTCCATGGGTACCAAACTCATAATCGATAATGCTTTATTGTTTCCACAATCTAAGCGTACCCTACTCAGTTTTAGGGACATTAGGATAAATGGGTATCATATTGAAACTAAAACCGAGAACGATAACGAATACCTTTTGATGACTATTACTCGAGGTAATCGTAAACAAGTTATAGAAAAACTTCCTTCCTTCTCATCCGGTTTGTACTATTCCTACATCCGGCAGTCTAGTTCCCATCTAGCGATGAGTATGAAATTCCATGACCCAAATTCCTTTAAATTATGGCATCAGCGGTTATGTCATTGACTTGAAGCGAATATACCAGCTTTCTACTAGTAGTTTCCCCGCAAGAGTACGGGTTCACTGTAGTATGAGTAAGTATTGAGACCAAGTATTATCGAACCCACAGGAAGGTGAGTATGCGAATATATCCCTGAAGATCTACGCATCGTAGTTAATATGAGTGTATGTTTGGGGATTGAAGATTATTAAATCTAAACAATTCTACTCTACTATTGCAAAAGAAAGAAATGAGTTAATTATCTAGTGGTTTTGTCTCAAATATAAAAGGGTGATCCTCAGGATAGGAATCCCTACGTATACTAACGGAGTTGGTACATAATCAAAATAACTGTGATGTGCAAGAAATAATCTAAGTATAAGATTGTAAGATGAAAAGCTCAAGAATTAATCCTAATGCTTTATCTTATCAATCGACTTCATTAATCCACTAAACAAGTTAATAGATTGTGCTTAATTAAAGAGACCCTAATTTAAATAAGGTGATGTGGTCGTCCTCCCTAGATAAACCGGTAGATGAATAAACCCCTTCTAAACCCTCTCGTTAAGCCTACTAGTTATTAAAGAGTGATAAGGTCGTCCTCTCTCTAACAATTTTCGTACGAAATTCAAAGTTAAATTCGGAATTTATTTTAAGCGTTCATTAATTAAGAGAATTAAAACTAAACATCACATGTTATCCTAATTACGTACCAACGTCCTATTTCTACGAGTTCATCCTATCCTAAGCATGCAAGGGTTCTAGCCTAACATGGTGGTTTGAATAATAAAAGCAATCACAAGAACAAAAATCATATGCATAATTAAATTAACGAAAGAAATCAAGAACATAAACGAAAGAACAAATTTAAGTCTCTAAAGAAATCTATATAAATCTGAAAAACTAGGTTTAACCGTCTCAAAGAGTAAAGAAAGAAAGAATTAATCTAATACGTTCAAAAGAAATACTAAAACTAAGAATTCGTAAATTAAAACCTCGATTACAACGTATAAAATTCTTCAAAACTCATTCCCAAGCTTTCTCCTCGCTCAAAATATGTAAAAATATGTGTTGGTATCCGTTGATATGCTTGGAAAAATGTATAAATAGGCTTGGGATCGAATTTGGGCATTTTTGGGCCAAAAATCACGTACGCTCGTGCACTACTCGTGCACTAGTGCACGACCGGATTCAACTCGTGCACAGTGCACGAGTGGTCGAGCTCGAGCACTTTTCGGCAGCTGTACACATGTTCGTAAAATCTTCATATCTCCTCAACCGGGAGTCCGTTTTGGCCTATTCAAAGTCCTACGAACTTCTATTTTCACCCTCTATCCATCTATGAAAACCAAAGAGACAAATTCATCAGTTTATAGAAATGATACTCAAATGACTCCAAACACTCATAAAAAACGCTCAAAACATGACAATTTCACGCCTAATCAACCCCCCAAACTTACCATGTTGCTTGTCCTCAAGCAAAGAAATAATATGTCAAGTGAAATTGTTAGGAATGAGTCAAAGAACTAAATTATGCAAGTAATAGAGCTCAAGCTTCAAAGATCGTTCACACGTACACAAACTCATCCCCTTCATCATACTCATGCAATAACCACAAGAAACACCAAGATCAAACATGGATGTGCACTCAAAGATGTGTTTCACTCCCTCACAAGTGTATATCAATGATCAAGGGACTCACTCAAACAATCAGTCACTCATATTGGCAGCCCATAGGCTTGTAAGCACTCTCAACTCCGATCATACTCTAGAAATCAATGCCGAATAAAAAATGACTTTTCTCAAGGTTGTAATGTAGGCTCTTTGGACAGGTGGGATAACAATATGGGTAAGTGACTAAGTGAATGGAGAATAGAAAATCAAACTTTGGTACTTCGAGATTAGGAACATAATACTTCAAATATTTTCAATCAACACACTTTCAATTCCAACACTCTCAACACTTCAATTTTTCTTTTCTTTCTCACTTTTTTCACTTTTTTTTCAATCACTCAACTTTTTTTTTCTCTTTTTCGCACAAACACATGAGCTCATTTTTTCTTTTGCTCATTCTCAATTTTTTTGTTCTTTCCCACAACTCAAAACTTCATCACACCCTTCTTTTATCACCTCTCAACCATCATAATTCCTTTTCTCAACTCAACTCAATCCCTTCACATTCACACTTTTCCTATTCTCCACTCAAATTGGGACAAAAAGGCTTAGGAACTTGGAATAGTGTTTAAATGTGCTAGCAAATGAAATAAGCTTAAAGCTCAAAGGGGCTAACAAGGGACAAATATCAATGGTAAGGAAAATTTAGGCTAAGTGACTCAATCAAAACAAAGATGGCCTAAGATCACATTCGGCATATCAAACTAGACACAATCAAGAAGCAAGAGCACTCACAAGTTCTAGCATCCTCTAAGGTGACGACTCACTCACAAACGAAGAGATTAATTCATGCATCAAAATCTCATAAGACTCAAATCTCACGGCTTTCACATACATGCTAGTCCTAGTGAATTCTCACTCTCATCACACAAGTACTCAAAAAGAAAACTTGTAAGTATACTAGTTCTCTCTCAAATCAACTTTCATTCCCATACTCACACAATATAGTCCCTAACTCAAATCCACAAATCACCACCTCATACTCACACTCAAAGATAGCAATCAACAAGCATAAGATGATTGATAGGCATGAAATATGTAGTAGCAAATCAAATCAATAACAACTCAAGGAGCATCTCAAGATACCAAATAACCAAACTCACTCAAGAGGGGGTTTGCACTTGTGCAATGTCACCATAAAACAAATAAAAACTCCACCCTCCCAAACTTCGATCTTGTGAAGAGGTCTAAGTTTGGGGTTGTGGGTTACCTCATCCAAATAATTTAAGTTTCTCAACAACGTGTCACACTCCTTTGTCTCGAGTTGGTCCCTTCAATCTGAATAACTCCATGATACCTTTACTCCTTCGAGACAAGCCTACAAAATAAACTCTCAAATACGAGGTTAGAACTTACGACTCAACAACACCCTAATAACATAGAACTCAAATAACTAAAAATACTCAAAAGCAAATGAAAATGGGTTGCCTCCCATTCAGCGCTATTTTTAAGGTCCTAATGCCGGACCGAGCTCAAAGGAGCTTATGGGACATGATACTCAAATTTACCTCTCTTACTCTCATAAGAGTGGTGGTTGAATTTCTTTCCTTGTTGCCCCTCCATCATGAGCTCATTTGCTTCCTTCTCAACCTCAAGTGGTATAGGTCTCAACTTCTTCTCACCTTTATCTGGAGGAATCTTACTAAGCAATTTCTTGCACTTGGACTTTTTCTTCTTAACTCCTCATTTCCTCTCCAACTGGACCACGTCCACACTTTCCACTTCTTCATCCTTCAACTTCTTCCCTTTATCCCTATCAAAATAATCAAGATCATAATGCTCATGAGTTAAATTATCAAGTGAAGGACTAACGAAATCGTGAATATAAGAAAAGTTAGGGATAGGAGGTGTGCTTTCAACACTAGGATCAATTGCATCCATGCAATAACAACTCTCATCCTTCTTCGGGTACTTCATGGCCTCATATAGGGAAATCTTTATCTCTTGATCATCAACTTTCAACGTGATCTTCCCATTTGCCACATCTAGCACCTTCCCAGCCGTTGCTAAGAACGGTCTTCCCAAGATCAATGGAACGTGCTCATCTTCCTCCATGTCAAGCACTACAAAATCGGTTGGAAATATATGATCTCCAACCTTCACGAGGACGTCTTCAACTACACCTTGAGGTCAAGTAATAGACCGGTCGGCAAGTTGAAGCGTCATCATTGTCGGTTGAAGTTCTCCACCCTCCAACTTCTTGAATAGCTTCAAGGGCATAAGATTGATGCTTGCCCCAAGGTCGCACAACGCTCCCTTCTTGACTCCATTCCCGATATCACATAAGATCGTGAAACTCCCGGGATCCTTCAACTTTGGGGGCAGCGCTTTGTGCACTAACGCACTCACCTCATGGTTCAGCTGCACCAACTTGGGCTCATCTACTCGCCGTCTCTTTGCAATTAAATCCTTCAGGAACTTGGCATAATTCGGCATATGTTCCAAAGCATCATAAAAAGGAATGTTAATATGTAGCTTTTTAAATACATCAAGGAATTTAGCAAACTTCTCATCAAGCTTTTTCTTCATGAAGTGTTGTGGATACGGGACAGGTATCACATATTTGGGTACCCCCCATTCATCACGCTCAGTCTCTTTCACTTTCTCCCTTGCTTCCTTTGCCTTCTTCCACTTAGGAACTCTCTCACTCTTCTCAATGCCTTCTTCTTCAGGCTCTTTGCTCTCATGGGACTCCTTCACATCTTTACTCTTCTGAATGCCTTCACCCTCAACCCCTTTCTCAACTGTCTCACCTCCATCTTTCTTATGTTCTTGTCCCTCCATCTCAATCTCTCCTTGAGACGTCTCAGAATCAGCAGGCATCTGAGGACCATCATAGTTGGTCCCACTTCTAAGCTGGATCCCCTTCCAATGCTCTTTCGGGTTTCCCTCCGGCATAGAAGGATACTTACCCGGCTCTCTTCCCAATGATTTTGCAATCTAGCTCATCTGGTACTCTAATGAAGTGAACTGCCTATTATTCTCTTGCTGAATTCGATTCAGCTCTACATCTCTCTTCTGGAGTTCTTGATCACGCTGATCACCTTTCTTATACAACTCCTTCACATCATACTCCAAAGAGGACAATCTCTTGCTTCCTTCCTGTACCTTCTGAAGGATAGCTCTCAACATCTCCTCAGTTGAGGCACCGCCTTCTCCACCCGAGGGTTTAAAACCTGGATCCATGCCTAGAGGAACTGTAATTCTGGCATTTGGATTAGCATATGAAAAATTATCGTTCTTCCTCCATGTGTTTTGAGGAGGCTGCTGGCCTCCTTGGTATCCTTGTGTGTTCCTCCATTGATTTTGAGGAGGCTGTGGACCTGGAGGTACAAATGGTTGGCCATAAGAAGGTCTTCCAAATTGATTTCCACCTTGTGGATACCCCCCTTGTGGATAGTTAGGCCTTCCCATAAAGTTGGCCTCTTCTTGCTGACTCGTGGATGGGTCCACTTTCTCGCTCACTGCTACATTCCCTCCAACCATATTCTGCCCCATCTCGAGGTTACTGATCTTCTCCATCATAGCCATCAACAGCTTCCTCGTACCCTCATTCTCCTCCAACTTGCAAGCTCGCTGAAATTCTAGATCCTCATTCCATGCCCCGGCATTCGTGACAATATTGTCGACGATTTCTCTACATCTTGCTATCCCTTGGTTCAGAAAGGCTCCACTGGCACATGCATCGACATGAGCTTGACCAGCCTTACTGGCTCCACTATAGAAGAATGTCATGATATCTCCCTCATTGTACCCGTGCTGCGGGCACTCAATCAACATATTCGAGTATCTCTCCCACGTCTGACGTAAATCCTCTCCTGGCTTCTGGCGGAAGGAAGAAATCTCTATCCTTGCTTTAATCGTTCTAGATGGAGGGTAGAATCGCTCGAGGAACAGACGCTCGAGCTCGGCCCATGTGGTTACACCTCCCCGTGGGAGCGTGTTATCGTACCACTCATTTGCTATTCCCGTCAAAGAGAATGGGAACAGCCTGAGCCTCTTGGCATCTTCAGACATGCCGTTATAATTGAATGTGGATGCGATCATCAGAAAACTCCTCAAATGAGTATGAGGATTCTCCTTCCCAACCTCCCACTTGAATTGATTCTAGGTAAGCAGCTTAAGAATTCCTGGGGAAATTGAGAAGTTGTTTGCCTCTACAGGGGGCAATGCCACTCCATCATAGTATCGTTGCGGTTGTGCCGCGAACCTTCCTCGAATAGCCATGTTCTGATCGGCGTTCTGAGGAACGTGCTGAGGAATAACAGGTGGTACGGGTACTTGTTGGACTGGTGGTGGTTGATAGACTGGTGGTGGGTTGTAAACAGGAGGTGGAGGGTACGGGTATGGTGGATATGGATATGTTGGGTATGGGTAAGGGTAAGGTAAGTTATTTTGTGGGAAGTTGTTATGTGGGTATGCAGGGTTGTTCTAAGGGTGTTGGACAAGGTTATGAGCTGGATTGTTTACGTTCTATGTACCCGGGTTTTGGCTCTGGCTGTCCCCTAACGGGACTTGATTCTGACTCTCATTCCCTCCAGTGCCGTCAACTCGGTACACTACTTGATTAAACTCATTTGCAGCATCATCCAACTCATTACTAATGTCCATGTTCACGTTCTCGTTCTCTCCTCCGGCAGCGTTCATCCTTCTTAAGAAGACTCGATTTCTTCTTGCTATTGTCTCAGGATCTAGCTGTAGTCTCTCTACGCTCGTATCTCCATGCGAGCGTGTTTTCATAAACCTGAAACACTAACAAAAGAATAAAAACGCAATTACCGAACACGTACAAATAAAACAGAAAAGTAAAGCACTCACTACTAACTACTAAGCTATCTACAAGTCCAATTCAAAAGACATACAACGCCATCCCCGGCAACGGCACCATTGACTTGAAGCGAATATACCAGCTTTCTACTAGTAGTTTCCCCGCAAGAGTACGGGTTCACTGTAGTATGAGTAAGTATTGGGACCAAGTATTATCGAACCCACAGGAAGGTGGGTATGCGAATAGATCCCTGAAGATCTACGCGTCGTAGTTAATATGAGTGTATGTTTGGGGATTCAAAATTATTAAATCTAAACAATTCTACTCTACTATTGCAAAAGAAAGAAATGAGTTAATTATCTATTGGTTTTGTCTCAAATATAAAAGGGTGATGCTCAGGATATGAATCCCTACGTATACTAACGGAGTTGGTACATAATCAAAATAACCGTGATGTACAAGAAATAATCTAAGTATAAGATTGTAAGATGAAAAGCTCAAGAATTAATCCTAATACTTTATCCTATCAATCGACTTCACTAATCCACTAAACAAGTTAATAGATTGTGCTTAATTAAAGAGACCCTAATTTAACTAAGGTGATGTGGTCGTCCTCCCTAAATAAACCGGTAGATGAATAAACTCTTTCTAAACCCTCTCGTTAAGCCTACTAGTTATTAAAGAGTGATAAGGTCGTCCTCTCTCTAACAATTTTCGTACGAAATTCAAAGGTAAATTCAGAATTTATTTTAAGCGTTCATTAACTAAGAGAATTAAAACTAAACATCACATGTTATCCTAATTACGTATCAACGTCCTACTTCTACGAGTTCATCCTATCCTAAGCATGCAAGGGTTCTAGCCTAATATGGTGGTTTGAATAATAAAAGCAATCATAAGAACAAAAATCATATGCATAATTAAATTAACGGAAGAAATCAAGAACATAAACGAAAGAACAAATTAAAGTCTCTAAAGAAATCTATATAAATCTGAAAAACTAGGTTTAACCGTCTCAAAGAGTAAAGAAAGAAAGAATTAATCTAATACGTACTAAAACTAAGAATTCGTAAATTAAAACCTCGATTACAACATATAAAATTCTTCAAAACTCCTTCCCAAGCTTTCTCCCCGCTCAAAATATGTAAAAATATGTGTTGGTATCCGTTGATATGCTTGGAAAAAGGTATAAATAGGTTTGGGATCGAATTTGGGTATTTTTGGGCCAAAAATCACGTACGCTCGTGCACTGCTCGTGCACTAGTGCACAACCTGATTCAACTCGTGCACAGTGCACGAGTGGTCGAGTTCGAGCACTTTTTGGCAGTTGTACACATGTTCGTAAAATCTTCATATCTCCTCAACCGGGAGTCCGTTTTGGCCGATTCAAAGTCCTACGAACTCCTATTTTCACCCTCTATCCATCTATGAAAACCAAAGAGACAAATTCATCAGTTTATAGAAATGATACTCAAATGACTCCAAACACTCATAAAAACGCTCAAAACATGGGCAAATCGGACACCAAAACATAACAATTTCACGCCTAATCAGTCATCAGGACATACAATGATACGTAGGATTCTATCTAACTCAACTGGTCATAATATTTCGAATAATAGAGTCCCTTCTGTTGATGAATATATATGTGATGCATGTTCTAAGGTAAGTTAATAGTACGCCCGTCGCGCACTAAGGTTGGACTAGAGTCTCCGGTTTTCCTTGAGCGAATTCAAGGAGACATTTGCGGACCGACTCACCCAGCATCAGGACCATTTCATTATTTCATGGTCCTTATTGATGCCTCTGTTGGAGTTATACGTGAAAGTATGCTTTTACTTTGTATAACTCGTGTATCAAACACTTGTTTATGAGAATAATTCTTTTATCGCATTTGATTTAGATATGATTGAATGTTGAATATTTATTGCAACCAGTTCATTATAAGTGGTACTTGTTACATTGTAGTTAATGTGGTGATACCCGTTCACGGAAGATCACATTAACGGTCTCCTTGTAACTAAACGTACATTTTCACGACCTAGGTGGAATTGAAAAATCCGCCGTGAAAGATCGATGTGTAAGTCTCAGATTGGTCTGTCTTGACTTAGAGATTGCACTAGCATATTTAGTATGTGTTGAAGAGGACCTACAGCGAGGATAAATTCTTCTGTTCTGAAAAGTGAAGAATTAGACCTCAGTGGTTGTTGATTTCTTAATCTCCGTCACTTAAATAGAACCGTGTGTGCTTAATGGTTACTGCTTTGATTCATGTTGGGTGAGAAACATTGTGACTTTGAACCTTGTGCTTTAGACAGTAATATTAATCATACGACGGTTGCTAAGATTTAATACGGAGAAACGCGTGCGCGTACGGCTCGTGTGATTAGTCCCCTTGGTGGGCTCAGAAGTTTTATCGTACTAAATCTTGCAAGTGAAGAATTAGTTTCTTCGGTACGGATAATAATGTTGAGCTGTCTTTACTCCAAGGTGAAATATATTAATTAATTTAGAGCTATTCAGAAGCTTAATTAATTAATGGACTTGATAATCTTAAACGCGGGAGATAATAACCGGGAGCCCATATTATCGTAATATGGATTAAGATGAATAGTGCAATATTAATTTATTAATGGTACTAATTAATATTAATGGGCTGAATTATATTGGGGCTCAATATTGAAATTCAGAAGTCCATTGGAGGTCCAATCTTAATTCTCCTTAAAGGCCCCTCAAGTAGCCCATTAAGTAGCGCAATAATGATAAGGTGATTAAAATAAAAAGAATATATTATGCTGATTTTTTTCCTTGTTTTTTCGAAAATTATGAATATTGGGAGAGAAAAGATTTTGTTGATTTTCTTGGAAAGATATTATGGAAGATAAGTATTTTTGGAATACAAGATTATCTCATATATTCAAGAAGATCCAAATCTTGGATTCTTTTCTAGTAAATTTCGAAAATTATAGGCTTAATATGAAGAGTGAGATTTTTGTGGAATATTTTATTATGGAGAAAAGAATATATGGGATATATTCAAGATTTCTTAGAGACTAAGAAAAGATTTTTTTTCCAGCCCAAAAATATTAAAAATTCGGCCCCTACATATTTTAAATAGGGGATAAATTTTTTCATCCCCAAGTACATAATTCCATGTGTTGGAAAAATCAAGAGCATATATATTTTTCTTTTTCCTTAGTTATTAAAATTACTTGAAAGCATCTCCCACCGGTGATCAAGTAAGGCGAAAGGGAAATACTTGAGAAGGCTTTTGGGTTGATAAAGCGTGATCGTGATTGTCCCGTTTATTCAAAGGCCAATTCTACAAGAGGTACGTAAGTCACATAAATTCTTGTTTATTCCGCCTAGATTTTATGTGAATTAATTCAATATGCATGATGATAAATTTGTTGTTGGAATTATTATTTGAATTAATTAGGATTAATTCATGCTACTAATAATTGAATTTAAATTTCATCCCGAATAGATTCCGGGCACCCCTATTTTCCCAACAGCCTCCACTAGGTGGACATATGCATGTCTGTTGTCCACCCGCAATCAAGCTTTTGCGAAGCTCATTGCGAAGACTATCGAGCTTAGAGCTCAATTCCCGGATTATCCAATCAAATCGATTCGCCTGGATAATGCAGCTGAGTTCAACTCGAAGGCCTTTACAGATTATTGTATGGCCCTGGGAATTAGAGTGGAGCATTCGGTCCCCTACGTCCATACCCAAAATGGTCTTGTTGAGGCACTAATAAAACGTATCAAACTTATCGCGAGACCATTGCTTATGAACTCCAGACTACCCACTTCATGCTGGGGGCATGCAGTCCTACATGCTTCGCACTTAATCCAAATTCGTCCAACTGCATATAATGATCATTCCCCCCTACAATTAGTGCATGGAAAAGAACCTAGCATTTCCCATCTGCGTATTTTCGGATGTGCGGTATACGTTCCAATAACGATACAAAGGAAACTCGGTATTTACGTTGGATTTGACTCTCCATCCATCGTGAAATACCTCGAGCCTTTGTCCGGGGATCAATTAACGGCTCGGTTCGCTGATTGCATGTTCGATGAAGATTACTTCCCGGCATTAGGGGGAGATCCGAATTCAAAATTAAATGAATACCGGGAGCTTACGTAGAACATAAGTAATCTTCAGTATCTAGATCTGCGCACTAATCAATCTGAACTAGAAGTTCAGAAGATCATTAACTTGTAAAACTTAGCAAATAATCTGCCAGACGCGTTCACTGACCATAGAGGTGTAACTAAATCGCATATACCAGCAATAAATTCTCCCCAAAGGGTTGAGGTCCCAAGAAAAACGAGTACTCATACCCCCACACACCAAAAGCGTAAGGGACCCTCAAGAGATAGTAACACACCTAAACGAAAGGCTAGCAAATCTAGTCAGTCGAATGTAAAATCTCTAGAAGAGATCCGTCTAGATAACTCCAAGTCTATAGGAGACAAGAGTCCTAGTGATGAAGCACGTGCACAAAATATTCCATGCACTAGGACCGTGGAACGACCAGACCCAGATACACTGGGAAATGGGGAAGGTCTAGTTGACGTAAAACGTTGAAGTCTCTATGAATTTCATAGATACGGGAGAAACATGTAATATAAATATTACTGTCGTCGACGACACATTTGCAGCAATTGCTCTTTCCGTTAACGATCCGGATCCAGAACCCAAAACTATCGTTGAGTGCCGGAAGTGCTCCGATAGGGTAAAATGGAAAGAGGCAATTGAAGCAGAGCTCGCATCGCTTAACATAAGACAAGTATTTGTCTCTTTTGTTCGTACACTCGCGCGCGGTATCCCTGTAGGATATAAATGGGTATTTTTACGAAAACGAAATAAGAACAATAATGTGGAGAGGTATAAAGCGAGGCTTGTAGCACAAGGGTTTTCGCAGAGACCCGGGATTGATTTCGGTCAAACCTATTCTCCCGTCATGGACTCAATAATGTTCCGCTACTTGATATCTTTGGCAGTTAAATTGAATCTCCAAATGAGATTAACGGACGTAGTAACCGCATACTTATACGGATCACTAGATGCCAATATTTATATGAAAATCCCCGATGGATTTTACATTCCTCAAATGAGGGATGGTGAAAATCGCAGTTTGTATAGCATAAAACTGCAAAAGTCGTTGTACGGCCTGAAGCAATCGGGCCTCCGACTTAGTGAGTTCCTTCAGAAGAAGCAATACAAATTCGATAAAGCTTTCACATGCGTATTCACGAAAAAATCACAAAATGGTTTTTGCATCATATCCGTCTATGTTGATGACCTGAGCATAATCGGAACATGCAAAGAGATTGAAGAAGCCAGTTCAATCTTGAAAGCTGAATTCGAAATGAAGTCCTTGGGTAAAACCAAGTACTGACTCGGCTTGCAGATCGAGCACCTCCCAGAAGGAACCCTTATACATCAGTCGACCTACGTGAAGAAGGTATTGGAGAGATTTCACATGGATAAATCTCATCCACTTAGCACCCCTATAGTTGTCCGATCCCTCGAAGTGGATAAGGACCCATTTAGACCAAGAGAAGATTCAGAAGAAATTCTAGGGCCAGAAGTTCCTTATCTTAGCGCTGTTGGAGCATTACTCTATCTCGCAAATTGCACCCGGTCGGACATTGCATTTGCTATCAATTTGCTTGCGAGATATAGCGCTTCTCCTACAAAGAAACATTGTAATGGTGTTAAGCATGTTCTACGATACCTCCAAGGGTCTCAAGACCTTGGACTGTTTTATCGTAAGAACCAAGACAAAACCTTAGTAGGTTATGCGGATGCTGGCTATTTGTCTGATCCCCACAACGCCATATCCCAGACTGGTTACGTTTTTCTCTGTGGTGGTACCGCTATCTCATGGAGATCGGTTAAACAATCCATGGTTACCATGTCTTCAAACCACTCAGAGATAATAGTTTTATTTGAAGCCGCACGAGAATGTGTTTGGTTAAGGTCCTTGGTAAAACACATTGGTGACTCGTGTGGTATCGCCAAAGGTGATACACCTCTCACCGTTATATTTGAAGACAACGCTGCTTGCATCGCACAAATGAGTAATGAGTACGTCAAGGGAAACCCGACGAAATATATTTCACCTAAGTTTTTCAACCCATACGAACTCCAGAAGATCAACGTGATTACCATTCAAAAAGTGCAATCTAGTAACAATCTAGCAGATTTGTTTACTAAATCCTTACCTACGTCTACTTTTAAAAAGTATGTTCGTGGTATTGGGATGCAAAGACTTAAAGTGTTGTTGTCTTCAGGGTGAGCGGTAACCCCGAAATAAATCTAGAAGATTTAGATCTAGAAGATCAATAACATTCCTCCCTAACTTATTATTTGGCCGATACCTAGCATGTGGAGATTTTATGATAAGACATTTATGTTATGTCGTAATGTCCAAGGGGGAGTGTTGTAAATCTAGAAGATTTATTCCAAATCTAGAAGATTTGATGTGGACATTACTAATGGACCAATAAATCCAACGGGCTTTATATCTTAGACTAGGGTTTATTCTTATAAATAGACTATTGTATTCATTATTGTAATGACTTCATACACAAGATCATTAGTGAAACTCCTGGCTTGGATCGCCCCCAGACGTAGTCGTTCCCGACGAATTGGATCAACAAACGCTGTCTCTTTAATTTACGCACTTATTTACAACAAAAACTACACATCCATGGAGCAGAATCACCACCACCAACACTATCATCAAGCAGAATCACTATCACCACTACTGATGTTATCGCCATCGTCATCATCAACACCACCACCATTAGCGCCGCCACCAATAGTTTTTTAATGTTCTTTATCTTGAATGCTGGTATCCGAAAGGACAACAAGAGAAATTTTCTTCACCTTGACAACTTCAACAAATATGTCGTATACCTTGAGCAGTGGCTGTTCTTCGAGAATAACATCTTTGAGAAGTTGTTGATTGCAATTAATCAGTAGGCGCTTCATCAGCCCCATTACATCAATTTTGAGTTCCTCATATTGCTTGTTTTTTCCGTGAAGTTTTGTTTTAATTTTGTGATTAATCTCATGTTTTATATTTTATTTCTAATTATGCTCCTAATAATTCGTGAACTTTTAGTAAAATCAACAATAATTAATTTTCTAAACAATCTTTTAATAATTGATTTACAAATAAAATCTTATACATCTAATAATTTTTTTTTACAGATTATATTTTTTTACAAATATATTTTTATTTCGAATAATTTTAGAATACAAGTACTCCATATGAGTCTAATAATTCTCTCCCATTCAAATTCTTCTTGCCATCCCCTTACAAAAAGCTCGCTCATTACCAATGTCAAACATTAATGATTGCATATTTTATGCTTTCAAAACATTGGTTATGTCATTCAAAATAAAATAAAAGAGAACATTAATTGTGAAAGATTAAATGTTGAATTTACTATCTTAAACAAGAATCGAAAATAATTTAAATTTGTTATATAGTCAATATATTAAAAAAAATTAAAGAGTTGATACACTGTCTATGAAATTAAAATTGAGAACTAAATAGTAGGATTAATTAGGTTATCTGAATAATAATTAATTTCTGGGCAGAATTAATTTGAATAATATTTGCAATTGAAATACCGACTAATTTAATAGATGGATCAACATGTTACATGTCCAAAGTCTTGAATGGATTTTTTAGTCTTAAACTAAACAAAAGATAATCTAATTAAATTAAAAAATAAAACTCCCTTGTGATTAAAAAAGATCAAATATTCAAGTCAATTGGAAACGTGTCCTCGTTGATACCTTCCTCTATTGGGCATGAATCTCGACCTCTTGAACCTCCCCTAGCCCCTCTACCTCGACCACCACGTGAACTACCCCTAGCGCCTCGACCTTGACCATCATGTGAAACTCCACTAGCCCCTCGACCGCCCTGTGAATTACCACTAGCGCCTCGACCTCGACCTCGACCCCTTGAACCTCCAGCACCTCTAACAGCTGCCTCTAAAGATGACATGAAACGATTCTCTCTAGGCCTTCTTTTTGTTATTGCAACAGTCGGATCTAAAATTGTTGCATCTTCAACATCAACTCCTGAATCTTGTGAATTCCTTACAGTTGCACCCACATTATGGGTAGTCCGAGGGTTCCAGTTTAGGAGCTCAATCTTCATCTCAATATATTTTTGTTTGATAAAGTCCATCTTCTCTACACTATTCATTGCCGCATCAGTACACTCCTAAAAATATTTTTCAACTTCTTGAAATTTTTTGTATTCTTCGGTCATGTGAGGATAACTTCCTGCAAAAAAGATGCTGGAATGTCGACGATAAACATATTTTCTCCACCTACGCAACAAATACCTTTCATTCACGGTTTGTATGTTCTTGTGCGACAACACTTCCATAATGTGACAACACAATATACCTTTGAATTTAAATTTCCTACAATTGCAATTAATATAATCTCCATTCGGTCTCCATGTAACTGTATAAGTGAATTCTTTGTGGAAGAAATTATTCATTATGCTTCTTTCCAAAACCCAATATCTTTCAATTCCAATTTCTTCCAAATCTTCAAGTGTCTCATCTTCAGGTGGTGGAACAACATGACAGTAAAACATGCGTTTCATTTCTTCTTGAACAAGGTTAAAAATTGAATTAGTATAATACCTTTTGGAATTGTCGCTCCCAACGAAATTCAGTCATGCATCTTATGGCTTTACTTTTGGATTGAAAATTAGCCACAAACTCCTTTTGGATTTTATTACCAAAAGTCATATCATATTGTTCCAAGAACTGCTTGAGAGTACTTCTAGAGTGAAAAAACTCATCAAAATATGCGTGCATCCATTCACTCCGTTGTGTAGAAGCATTCCAGCCCAAAAAGTGTGGTTTAAGTAAACTGGAACCCAATTTTCTCTTTCGTGGTACAAATTTCTCAGCCACTCGTTATTTTTCATACCATATTTTCTCAAAAACTCAGTCCACTTCGTCTCAAAGGTTTGGATGGTAAGACTGACGTATACAATCCCTTTGAATTCAACAGTGCATTTTTGATAGTCGGCAACCCTTCTAAACTTTTGTGGTAACTTGGACAAAATATGCCAGGTGCAGAACCTATGGATAGTGTTGGGCATCAACTCTCTTATTGCTATCCTGATGCTTTCATCTTGATCCGTAATTATGGTTGTAGGGTGAATATTATTCATTACTTGTAGCCAATTAGAAAAAAAATCATCTAAATGATTCTGCATCTTCATGAGTTACCAAGGCACATTCTAACAAGATGGAATGTCCGTGATGATTAATGTCTACAATGATGCAAAAGGCATTTTGTACCTATTGAATAAAAAAAAAATATCAAACAAATTATATCATGCATAAATAAATTTAAATACATATCAAGTTTACATAGATCGAACCCAATGTCATGCAACATTTTATTTTATTTTTACCAGAATTTTTTTAAATCCTATAGCAAATATGTCATAGGAAATATCTAATATGTGTGTGTGTATATATATATATACATATTACGTACACATAAGTAAATAAAATAAAATATTATTAAGATTTTTAAGAATTATAAAATTCCATATTACTTAAAAAATATCAAACAATCTATATCATGCAAAAAATTAAAATTCGATACTACATGGAGATGAAAGTGGATATTAATTATATATAATTAACAATTTGTATCATGCACACAATATCAAACAATATATAATATTTGGAGATAGAAAGTGGATATTAACTACTTTAAACCACGTACTAAAAATATGTAACTATATATATACATCTCATATATAACTACTATCGTGGCCTAAACAAATTAGAAGTGAGGTTTTTTTAATTATTAAAATTCGAAATTAATTAGAATTTTTTTTCTTTTACGGGAGAAACTAATTAGGATTAATATATGGAGAGATAGATGTTGACTTGGTAAAAATAATAATAAGATAAGCATCAAGTTTAAACTAATATATACGAAATTAATTATTAAAATTCGAAATTAATTATTAAAATTCGAAATTAATTAGGATTTTTTCTTTACGGGCGAAACTTATTAGGATTAATATATGGAGAGATAGATGTTGACTTGGTAAAAATAATAATAAGATAAGCATCAAGTTTAAACTAATATATACGAAATTAATTATTAAAATTCGAAATTAATTAGGATTTTTTTTTACGGGCGAAACTTATTAGGATTAATATATGGAGAGATAGATGTTAACTCGGTAAAAATAATAATAAGATAAGCATCAAGTTTAAACTAATATATACGAATTATGACCAATTCTATGTAATCACACGATTTCTCTTCAAAAAGAAAATATGAGTGAGATTTTTAAAAATTAAAATCCGAAATACTAGTTCAAATTTGTTAATTAGATGAACATAAAATTAAAATTTTGTGTACCTATTGACAAGATATGTTGTGTCAAAACTCACAACATCGTGAAATTCTTCGTACGCAGCTCTGCTTCTTGGATGAATCCACAAGACGTTACACAACCTACCCTCTGAATCAATATCCATCAAATAAAAGAAGTGTATATCCTTCAATTGAGCTATAGCAAACATCTTTCGAAGTGCTTCAGCATCCCCTTCTCCTAGCCTTAATCTTCTTCTTTTCTCAATAAAATTTCTATAGTCTTTAAGTAGACACCCTAAATTTTGAGGTCCGCCGCTTTGTACTTCACATAATCGTATATTTTTACATGGCTTCAACCCTGCTATATCATTTGCTTCTGTAATATCCCGGAATTCGAAAAGTTGACCTTTGAGGTCACAGCGTCCTAAACCCGAGTCATCACTTAGTGAACCATAAAAACTGAGCCAGAAAATTTCTTTATAAAAGATAAAACGATAAATATAATTATACAGATGCAGCGGAAGAACTTAACATAATATTTATTTGAGAAGACATCAGTTTGTTACTTAATAAAAACTATCATCCCATTATTTAATAAAGAAACATCCCGATGAGTCCTGTGTATGACTCTCGAGGCATTAGTGACAAAATATTAACAGTAGTATTAAAATAGCATATTGTCTCAATCTTGATAAAAACAGTTTATTTAGTTAATAAACGGGAGTGGGAAGCAGTCATCTACGGCAGCTCCCGGACCTCAGCATCATAACCTGAAAATGTTTAGAAAGGGGCGTGAGATAAAATCTCAGCGGGTAACCTATATGTTGTTATACAAATTGTCAGGAGATCAAAAATAATAATACTTTTAAGATTTTCACCTTTCAGTTGGTTCATTAAAATTCTTGGTCACGTGTATTCGCTTTCTTTAACATAAAACTTATAAACACAGATTTAGAACAATGCATTCATATGGCTCAAAGGCCCATCATTCATATGGCTCAAAGGCCCATCAATCATATGGCTCAAAGGCCCATTAATCTCCTTATTCATATGGGGGGCACCGGTGGCATTTCCACCGCGTCCTTGTCCCTAAAAACATGGGGGCACTGGTACTCTTTCAACCACATCATTATCCCTATTGAGGGGCACCGGTAGCGACTCTACTGCATCCTTGTCCCTAAAAGTTTGGGGGCACTGGTACTCTTTCAACCACATCCTTATCCCTGTTTGGGGGGCACCGGTAGCGACTCCACCGCGTCCTTGTCCCTTCCGTCCTTATCCCTCCATCAGCTTCCCTTACCACTTTCACATAGTTCACCAATCACATACCACATGCTCACATTTTTTTAATCGCATACTCGCATTCACATTCATAAGATTGTTCATGTCTTTTTCTGATATTCATTACGTTTGTTTCAGAAAACTGACAACATTCCATATAACATTAACTAGCTATACAGATAGTGTCACCCACCTGAAAACTTTTAGAGGTAAAGCTTAACTTCTTGATTTCTTAGAACACAGGCGACCTCCGAGCTTCCGAGCTAACCCCACTTTACCTAACACAGTCCGCTCATTTAGTCATCGTTCATTCTTTTAATTTATTACTCAACTTTGCATCATACTTAGGGCTTTTCTATAATAGGGGAAATATTTATCCTATTAAAACAGTCCTAGGGTTTCGTTCAAGTTCAAGGAAGGCGTTGAAACTTGTTCATTCGGGTAGTAAGGTTACTCTAATTCAATACGGGCCCACCGGTTGGGTTTTTGGGTCTTCCGGGTCCATTCAACAATCAAAAGCAAGTAAAACACTCAAAAAAATTCTTGGACAAGTAAACAAAAATCATTCATATACCTAAAACATGCTTGTTTATAAAAGTATCATTTATTCCTTCTTTCTAGTGCTACTTATTTTACAAAAGACATAAATACATGTATTAACTGAAAAAGTTATTTATACTTACTGAAAAATTATGAAATTTTAGTATGTTATACATCGGATGATATGGAACAAAGTTTATTAAGGGTACCAAGTTATTTGACCTACGAAAATAGGGTACATTTGAATTTAAAAATAGAACAGTAAGACATTCGTCAAAACAGTATACATTGGAGTCTAAAATTCATATCTCATAGTAGGTGAATTCTAAAATCATAAAATTAGAATATATTAAAGAAAACTTATAACCTAACATTTTTCATTTAGAGATATAAGCTATTTGAGTTACGAAAAATTACCAGATGTTTGATAGAAAATGGGTTTATAACATAGTTTATCATAAAGTACATGTTTTACTTAAAAATCCATAACTTATTGTGAACTTAATCAAAATTAACCAAGTATTTTACATAGAATTTAAAAATTATTGGAAAATATCTCTAAATTTTTCTAATATTTTTAAAAACTTATAAAAGGGCTAAAAGAATTTTTGGAAACAATGAATCAACCTCAGTCAAGTATTTACCGCATAATATTCAAACAGGCATATCTCATTATCCTCTGCACAAAAAGCTTCGATTTTGGGATATATATTAAATAATAACAAGGGGAACATCCTCAATTTTTCTATAATTTTACCACTTCTGGTAATAGGCAAAAAGGTTAAATAGAATCGCTGCTCCCAGTTTCGCACAGTTTCAAACATATATATTTCCATGAATTTATTCTCCTCCAATATAGATCAAATGACCACAAAATTTTCACGGTTTCTTTTATACATCAAATAATACATTCATGTAATTTTTTATAATTTTTCAATATCAATAAAGGTCCGAAATAGGTTCGTCAAAAAGGGGACAATAGCTAACCCAGGTAGAAACAAACATTGTCGAACTTTCACATACACGATCATATAAGCTAAAAAAATGTGGGAAATCTTAAACACAAACCTCATACAATATATTAAAAGTTTAAACAAACTTAGGGGAGGTTCTTAGCATGCCATTTCTAAGGGTTTCATGTCCAAAACAAAATAAGATCAAAGTATTAAGAGAAATTGGTTTATAGGGCTTACCCTTGTAGTTTTCCTCTCTTTCTTGGAAGATTGGGAACCAAAGATGAACACCCTAACTTCTAACAATCCATTGGCTTCAAGATAGTGGGGAAAACACTCCTCCTAGGTGGTGGTGGTGTAGGCCAAGAGGGGGAGAGGAGAGGGCTCCTTCTCCTTCTCCTTCTCCTTCTCCTTCTACTCTCACTTCTAACTCTCTCTCTCTCTCTCTCTCTCTCTCTCTCTCTCTCTCTCTCTCTCTCTCTAAGCTTCTCTTGTGTGTTTGCACGATAAAGAATGAGAGTTGGATGTTGGTATTTATAGAAGGGGAGAGGGAGGAGTGAAGGGTTGGCATAGGGTGTATTAAATGCAAGATAATGATGGTTGAGTGTGTAGGGCTAGGCTTAGTCATTAATTCTCATATCATCATGAGATTGCACTTGAGTATGGGACTTTATGAGGGGAGATTTCTATCAGATTTGGGGCTGCCATTTATGGTAGTCCTGATTCTAAATGCGATTTTGGCTTCGACAGTGTATTTTTTATATTTTTCGGTTCGGCTTTTGGTTCCAAAATTTAATTCAAACATACCATTAAATTCGTATGATTTTTGTGATTCATATAAATGTTCTTATTCATCATTTTGAATTCTTTAAATTTTTATTATAAAAAGTCGACCCATTTTACGGATAAAACTTAAAAAGTGCTAGTAGGGTTTTTCGGCTCGAAATGCTCGTCTGTCACCTGAAAAATTAGAACTTGCATGCACATATATTTAAATCAAACATTTCATTTAAACTCATTAAACATAAATCATGAAAACCCTAATTTGGTTTCGGATCGTTACAGCTTCCAATTGTCGTTTCATGTTGACACTCATATGCCTATGGGCGGGCATTAACGGTGAATAGACGGGATCGATTTCATGGTTGTGTTCATTCACCATTGACGTAACAACCCAACTTCCATCGACTAATTTTTTAGCATTTAACCGTGCTTTACAATCTACCCTTTTAGAAGTTTTTTGTGCCTTAGAGGTCCCATCCTTAGCACATATCATGCGTCCATATCTATGATCCACGGTCCTTTTCACTACACTAAAGCCTCTAACTTTGGCATGCTCTTGATAAGCATCAAATAAACTATCGATACTAGCAAATTGCATACCAGGTTCAACCACACTCGTTTCAACTTCAATTGTATCCCCTACTGTATTTTCTCTTGGGCCTCCAACTGGAATAAATGGAATTTCATCATCAGAATCTTCTCCAAATAGATCACGAATTAGCGAAGAAGTTACTCCTCTCGACATGGTTGATATTGGTTACTTGAAAATGAATTTTTTTTTATTGCAATTTTTTTATTTGTATGTGAATATTTCTAGAACATGAATAATGGTATCTTGAACATGCAATTTATAATCTGAATGTGAATGTTGGTACCTTGGACATGCAAATATGACCGTTAACCTCATTAATTTAAGTTACGTTAATCTATTATTATGATGTTGTTTAGAAGTTCAAGATTAAAAAATTATTAAAGCAGTGCACGGTTGAATTTAAAGTGGCGGCTATTACGATAAGTGAGAATTATGGCACAAGTTAACATATATTTAGGAGCCAAAATATATTAGGGACATTGTTGTAATTACATAATTAATTTAATTTTTTTTAATGATTCTGGACGTCCAGAATCTGTACACACATCATTTCCCTAAAAAAAATGTATGGTGTAATGAACAATGAGTAATACTATTGTCGAGTAATACTAGTGTCCAGAATATGGACATCCAAGAAGTGGCATTTCTATAATATTTTATGTCATTTAAATTGTTCAAAATATTCATATCTGAATAAATACTAAGTGTGAATCATTTTTATGAAGATTTTGAATTTTAATTTTGTTTCTCTCTTAAGTTATATTTTCAAGATATACAACCGTACAAATCCCAATATTTGACTTTATTATGTTTATTCTCATATTTTTTTATATTTATTCACAGATTCCTTTTTTTTAAGAAATTCATAAAATAGAAACTATTTTGTTGATAAATATGATTATAAAATTAAAATTAATATGTATTGTTAATTAACTAGTGATCGTAAATCTCATGCTACGCACGGTCGGAATTTGTTACATTGTTTAAACTATAATAATTACCATATTTTAATTATAAAACTAAATGTCTACAGTTTTCGTTTTAAAAATATATAAGAAAATTCTTAAACTCAAATTAACGATACTTCTCATTAAATTTTTGTATATTCTATTTATAATATTCAATACTTTAAAATAATTTCATGATAAGTTATCATTAACCATCTTCATTTAAAATTTACTCTTGTGATAGGATATAACTTGGACCTATCACACTAACATTTCAACATAGGCATATTTAAATTTGTATTAAATTTGGTTTCACATTCTTAGAACTTGTGATTTTCCTTACAATGTATTCAATTATATATATATATATATTATTTCAAATCCTAATATTTTACCTTTAAGATTTTAGACCTTAATATTTAAATAATTCTATATATTTAAAGTAATATTACATACAATTTATGAGTTGTATAGAGTGAAATTGGTTCATACCTGAATCATTAAAGAATATTAATTTTTTCACTGAAGATTCACTCAAGAGTTAGTTTGTTTTCAGTAAACAACTAATACACTTCAGTGAAAACAACAAAAACCCTTCGATGAAAACAACTAATAATGTTTAGTGTAAACAGCTAATACCCTTCAATGTTCATGTATGAACCATTTTTACTCTATACTTTGTCAAAATTTATAGGTATAAAATCATAATATATTTTTGAAATTATACTTATAATTAGAAATATAAACAATAGGACTAAAATTTGAAAATAAATTACTAAATGTATAACAACTTGAAAAGATAAATGCACGTAAACACCTATTGAAACATACAATTTATATATATATAATATTAATGGAATTTTTTAAACTAATTTTTAGAATGTGAAATATGAAAATTTATTAATTTAGAACTTATAATTTTCCTTACAATCTATTCATTTATAAGTTATTGTAACCGTGACTTATAAAATTATTTAATTTTCTTTTGAAATTGATCAAGTTAAAGAGAATGCAATAACTTTGAATTTTAAATGAAGTTGTAACAATAATTTCATTCTCATTCCATATTTATAACAATCAAATCAGACTGATATTAAGTATTTTTTAACCTCAAGTTATATATCTAATAATTTGATATATTATTGTAAATTGTATTCACCTACTTCAAACTAAGTTAAAATTGAATGTTACATTTAATAACACAAATTAATTATAGGACATCTTTTATTGACATAATAATATTGAATAGAGAGGTCACAAAGTGAGTATATATATTTGTTGGTTCTATTGAAATTGAATGAGATTGGTGGATGAGTATTTTTAGGGATGTGTGTATAAGTATTATATTACGCATAAAATTATTATTTTACAATGGGTATATTTATATCACCTAAAATAAATTAGATGTGTAAATTTAGAAGTGGGTGAACTTAGTAAAATAATGAGTGTAGATAATTGTGTCCTTTAATAAATTTATCAATGAAATATTTCATATTTCATTTGACTAAGAGTTAATAATCTTGACTTTGGTTTTTAATTAAAAAAACAAATTTGTTTATTTTAAAAAAATTATATATGAATAAAGTCAATGTTATTTTTAAAATTAAAAAGATAACAATTTTTCATTAATAATGGTAACAAACACAATTGAATAAAATTTAATTTTACACAAATATAACAAAAATAAGTACCTCAAGTCATAATAAAAACAACCAAACCCAATACCTAGTAAACATGGAATTGTATCTAACCTTTAACATCTACATAAAATATGAAAATTTTGATACAATATTTTTTTTTAATGGAGTGTGTATGGAGTAAAATTGGTTCATACATTAATCATTGAAGAGTATTTGTTCTTTTTTTTTTATTAAGTATTAGTGGTTCATGTATGAATCACCCTTCAATGGTTCATGTATGAATCATTTTCACTCTATACTTTGTCTTTACATCCAATTCTCAGTCTTTCAGCCTAATAGTTACACATTTACATACTTAGACTCAAACCACAAACACATAATAATAGACAAATAAAAAACACCAAAATAAAACTTCACTATCAAGTAGCACCCCAAATCAAAAGATAAGTAGGGGTGAGATACCATATCGAAAATTTCGATATGCAAAAATACATACCGATACTTTATTAAAATTTCGGTATAACAAAAAGAGTATACCACATATCGTACCGAACATTCGGTATGTTGTACCTTACCGATGTTTCGGTATATACCGGTCATGTCGATATACCGATCATACCGGTCCATACCGAAATATTTAACTAATAATTTAATATGAAATAAATTAAATATTAAATTTTAATAATTAATTATCGGTACGGTATATACCGAAATATTATCGGTATATCAAAATATTTTCAGTATATCGGTATATACCGCTTATACCAAAAATATTTTGGTATTTCGGTATGATACCGAATACCGAAATTTTCTAAATATTAATACTGATACCGTATCGAAAATTTTGGTATGGTATCATACCGTATCGAAAATTACGGTATACTGAAATTTTTCAATAAATTCGATATTTTTTATATGGTAAGTGCGGTATACCGGTATTTTCGGTATTTGCTCCAACCCTAAAGATAAGGTCCATGTCACACTTCATTTGAATTAAAAAGTCAAGAAAAATGATTTCTTATCATTGACGTGAATCTCATTTACTCCAAAAGAGTGTGACGTGGACCTTAATTAATCATTTGGAATGTCAAGCGAGCGCTTACACATGAGAACATGTAAATTATGATTTTTTTTAAAAAAAATACAATTGTAAATGAATTTTTCTGAAAACAAAAAGGACCATAAATGAGAAATTAAGAAGATAAAAGATCAAAATCACGATCAAGCAGGATTACAGGAAAATTTATGATATTTTCACTCATATTTTAAATATCAAAAAGTAAAAAATACCACTCACTTTATTTTTTTGTGACCACCAAATGATGTAAATTAATTCAGGACGGAAGGAGTAGTTTTACAAACAATAGTATTAGTCGTTTTGCATAAAGATGCACAAAATATTTTGCCAAAGTCATATTAATGAGAGAAATTAATTTAAAAATCAGTTTATTATAATTAGTTTATAATACATGCTAATGATGATAATTATTAAAACAATTATGTTAAGAGAATAATTAGCGTGTCCTGAGGCAAAAAATTTGGTGTCACCATTATATACATTAATTTAAAACTGAAAAATTTATCATCACAATAACATATATATGTAAACGGAATCATTCTTAATTTAATTGCACAGAGAAATGAAAATTCTTTGTTATAATTGAGGGTGGTGTTTGATACATTGATTAATTAATTTTATTCAAATTACTATATGCATATATTGATTGTAATTTAGTAGTATTTACTTAATTATTAATATAATTATCATAACAAAATATTATTATATTAATTGAATTAGAGTGAAGATTGAGGATATAGAGGTCTTACCTAATCTATTCTCATGATTTAATCTTCAAAACTAATTAAGTATATCTATAATATATGTACAATATTACATATATCAATATTTTATATACAACATCCCATGCATGATTTACTAAACATTTGATAAATAACAAACATATTTTAAATTAAGAAACATTCCATGATTTAAGTAACAAAATTTACAATACTACATATATAAATGTTTTATATACAACATCCCATGATTTATGAAACATTTGATAAATAACAAACATATTTTAAATTAAGAAACATTCCATGATTTAATAAGTAACAAAATTTACAACCAAGCACGAATATTTAGTGAACACATATTTTGGGCCTGATATATTATACAAATACATCATAATTCAATTTGATTCATAAGATTTTTGTTTTTCTCAAAAGATTTTATTAGAAATACACCCTAAATTTTGTGCTTTTTTTTTTTTTATAAAAACTCAATGAAAACGTTAAAGTTGGGTAATTTTTTATACTTTAATTTTCTTTTTAAAAATAAAAAATACTTTTAAATTTTCATAGATGAAACTCTGAGATGCATCATTACACAATAGCTATTAAAAAGAAAAGGTTTGCAGCATAAAAATTATCATTAAACACCGATGAAGACAAAGATTAAAATTAAACCGGTGATTCCCACACAATTTTTTTTTAAGGTTCCCATACAAAAATTTAAATAGTTTATACTGGAGGAATCTCTTTTGCCACAAGGAGAGCATCAGTTTTCTTGTTACATAAATTTGATACAGACATTCGAATTGCTCACAGAATGACCATATTTATTGGACCAAAATTTAAGATATTTACTACGAAGTAATTATACTACAAAATATATATAGATTAACATCTATTATAATTAATGTGGAATTAACAATATGAAAATTAAATATAAAATTAGACATTTATACATGTAAGTCGTGAGATATTACAATATTCCAATAAAATTAAGATTAAATTAAGTATAAACGTTAAGAGATGCATATTCATCGGTTATTTATCAAGTTAGTTGCTTAAATTAAGATCTATATGATCAACAATATTGAGGAAAAAATATTCCGACACTAATATATGAATTATGTAACTTAAAAAAGCCTAACTCGATCATTAGAAATTACAACATCATATAAAATTTATTTAAATTAAAATAGAAAAGTTAAGAGATGTGTATTCATTGACTAGATATTAATATAATTGCTTATATTAAGATTTTATATAATCAACTAATTCTGAGACACTAATTTATGATTAACAAATCTCATTATACCATGATAAAAAAACGTATGATGCGAAAAACCACCACCGAGAACAAATTCGTTTGATAAAAATAATAATAAATAATAAATATAGTGACAATATATATTATTTGTATTTAAAAAAATATATTGCCTCCGATAAAGTATAATCAAATATTACAATAAAATTGCAAATATACCGGAAAATATATTCAATTCTTTGTAACAAACTTCAAATATTCAAAGAATTCTCAGAATTTCCAATCTTCAATTGGTTCTTCCAATCTTTGAATCAGTAGCTAAATCACCGTAAGAAATGGTAATACAATCTTCCACTATTTAGGATTTGAGATACAACGTGTTCAACTTCAATACATGGGTTGACCATATTATTAATTATAATTTATGTATAATCAGTAGTATGTACACTATGTTACTTTTAGGAAGGTATCAAATGTCATATTTATGTTTAAATAGTCTAGAAATTGTTTTAAAATAAAAATGAGAAGAAAATTAATTAAGTCTTTATTTTGTAAAAAATATATGCAACCATGTCATATTCAAGAATTTGTTATAATATAAATTTGATTAATAATGCCTATATATTTATTGTACTTCAATAATAAAAATTGAAGTATAAGAAAAAAAATAGAGAAAATTATTCAATTACCATTTAATTTAAAAATAATATAATTGGAGATATTAAATAATTTAATGTTAACTTGGTTGATCTTTAAATAAATAATGACACAAGATATGAATTCTCTTATTATTATATATCAATTGACATTCTCACAAACTTCCGTTAACATAAAAAAATTCTAATAAAATAATTTTATCACCTTTTCATTCAAAAAGGTTTTTATTGTATAAATTATATATATTTTGAATTTACTACAATTTATTATGATCTTAATGCATGATGAATCCAAAATGAATTAGCAGCTTGATTGATTACAAATTATATTTTGTATATTTCCATAAACAAAATTTTACGTTAATTATAGATTTTTGTTCTTATTTATGTATACAACTATGTAGTCATAATGACTGCAATTATGCATACTAAAATTAAGCAATCATATTTATACATTTTTTTTTTTGCAATCATATTACTGTAAATAATTATAAATAACTTGGCATTCTGAATTTATTAGTGATATTAGAATATAGTATATATGCTAATTAATTTAAACAATATATAAATTACTCACTCTTAGTAATGAAAATTCAAAATTTTAGATATATACATTTTATATTAAATCGTCATGTCTACCATATATATTGCAATATAATAATATGTAGATAAAGTATAGAGTGAAAATAGTTTATACATGAACCGGACATTAATTGTTTTCACTTAATAATATTAGTTTTTTTTATTGAAAAGTATTATTTGTTTATTGAAAACAAACTAAGACTTTTTAGTGAAAACAAATAGTACTCATAAGTGAAAACAAATAATATTATTTATTGTAAACAACTAATATCCTTCAACAATTCATGTTTGAATCAATTGCATTCTATACATACTTTAATATGTAATGGTGTCAATTTTACACTATAAACAAACTTTGTATAAGACCATCAAAATATTTGAAAATAAAAAATTTAGACACTACAAAATATTGTTCAATTAAAGAGGGATTTAGGGAGGGGCATAGGGTTTTAAAGAGGGGGAGATGCCCTCGACAAAATACTCCTCGCCAGGTCATCCCTCGCCTCGCCCCTCGCCAATTAACGAGGGAAAGTGGCCCTCGCCAACTAACGAGGGGAAGCCGCCCTCGTCAATTAACGAGGGGAAAACCCTCGCCAAGTACAAAAGGCAGACCCACGTCAAATCCCTCGGCAACTAACGAGGGGATTAGCCCTCGTCCAATTCGCGAGGGCGAAGCCCTCGTCAACCGTATTTAATAAAAAAAAATAGCAGGTTGCGCTCGCGGGGCGGGGAGGACCCGACCCGACCCGCAAGCGACCCACACGCGACCCGCAAGCGGCAAATTGCGAACCCGAGACCTCCCCCAGGCATGGGAGACTTATGACTTTTGCCTTACCACTCGGACAAGGCTTGTTTTCGAAATAATTTCTATTGTAATAGTATATGTATTATTTCTTATTTTGATTTCATTTAATTCCTATTTTGTTTACACTTTAAATTAACTAATATTATTATAAATCATTTTATTTATAATAACACCTTCAAAATTAATTAAATTACTATTATCATTTTAAATTACATGATTTTCATATTTTGATTTCTTTGTTAAAACTTTGAATTATTCTAATAATTTAATAATTTCTATAATGATTACACTTTTAATTAATTATTATATATCATTACAACTTCAAAATGAAATTTATTTATTCTCACATATAAAATGAAATTAACACTTGCAAAATTAATTATATTTTCACTTATCTATATAATCTTTTTAAACACGATATATAAAAAATTAACCTAAATAATTCATTAAAATCTTACTAAACACGATATATAGCTCCGAATTTCACACAAATATTAATGAAAATTAACATCTCACATAAATAATAATGAAAATTAATGTAAATAATCGAACATCAATATTTATCACATGAATATATATATATATACTTAAATATATATCATACAAATTAATTTAATTAAATACAACAAATATATATTAGTTATTAATTATTTCTAATTAATTACTTATAATAACATGAATACATTATCAAATTAATTAATTAACCACTAATGCAAACAAAGATAAAATGCTCAGTACGTAATGCAGGATCAAAGGACAACTAAAGCCATATATTCAAAGATGAGAACTTGTCTTTGCTCATCAGATGGAGGAAAAACAAAGCAGTTGTGTTTCAGGGCACTAGACCTTGATTCAAGGGTCAAGGTAAAGGATAATTTGCATTTCAGGGCACTATAGAAAGCATAATTTGTGTTCCAAGTGATTCATATTCTAAACACACTCCGGAGATATTACGCCACCAAAACAACCACAATCCTACTTATTTCAGTTATTTGACATGAAGAATAGAACTAAATTATGAAGAATAAAATGCTGACATTGAAGAATTGCAAAAGAAGAAATAAAATCCATTTAGAATATGAAAGAGAAAATGCTGACACTGAAGAACTGCAGAGGTGAAAAAAAGAATTTCCATATCCACTAATTATGAGAAATAAGCCGTAATAGAGATTAATCACTCAACTACTGAGCATTATCTATTCACAATTTCTTCGAACTCACAAAACATAGCAAACATAGTTCGAACATGGAAACCGATATAAATAGAAAAATATCAAACAAACCAAAGCATCAGATGAAACACATTATTTAAACCACCAGATAAATCAACAGATCAGCTCCACAACCACTATTTAAAGGAAAATGCATTGAGATAGATGCATAAGCAACTTAATCGTCGCGCTCAAATTGATTAAATAACTGACCTGGCTAAATTCTAGAATTTAACGTGGGCGAGGGGCTATGCCCTCGGCAAACTGGGCGAGGGGCCGAGCCCTCGGCTCGCAGCCGCGCATAAATGGGCTAGGGGACGAGCCCTCGGCTCGCAGCAGCGCCCAACTGGGCGAGGGCCACGCGCTCGTTAAGGCGCGAGGGGGGCCACCCTCGTTAATGCGCGAGGGTTCTGCGCTCGCCAGCCCGTTTTCAAATTTTAGCGAGGGGCCACGCGCTCATTAAGGCGCGAGGGGGCCCACCCTCGTTAATGCGCGAGGGTTCTGCGCTCGCCAGCCCGTTTTCAAATTTTGGCGAGGGGCCCGCGCTCGTTAAGTAACGAGGGGACCCCTTCCCTCGCCTCGGCCCTCGTCCATCTTATTATTTTTTTGCCCTCGCCTCGGCCCTCTTTAGGGACGAGGGCAAATATTGCCCTCTTTAACTCCCCTCGCCATTTCTGCCTTTTTTTGTAGTGAGATGTTAATATAATTAACTAAAATAAAATATTCACATGCATCATTTAGATGATGATATAATTAAATTAACTAAAATATGTAAAGTATAATTGTAGGGGGTCTCACATTACAATTCACAAAATTTCATTTACATAAAAATAATGGCATGTCATAAAATTATCAAATGAAATTTCAATAAATTTTCTATTTAAATATTATAAGATTTAAGGTTTGTGAAAAAAAAAATATATATATATATAACCAAATCTAATAAAATATAGGGAAATAAAGAAAAATAAAGATTATATTCACTTGAACAAAAAATTTGTGTTCACTGGTGAACTATATGTCATTTACAATATCACAGCTAGAAATCAAATGCATATTTTTAAGAGTATGAATTAGTTCATTTAATGAACCACTATGCAATATTTTTTTATTATAACAAACTTCAAATATTCAACTGATTCAAAGATTGTATTACCATTTCTTCAACAGTTCTGGAGAAAGTTCAATCTGCTAAGGAAGAGGAAAAGAGTGGAAACACAAGTATGATATTATTGTCAAAGAAATAGAAAGTGCTCTGGTGAAAGATGTGTTGGGAAAATAGGGGTGCCCGGAATCTATTCGGGATGAAATTTAAATACGAATTTAAATACAATTATTACTAGCATGAATTAATCCTAATTAATTCAAATAATAATTCCAACAACGAATTTTCATCATGCATGTTGAATTAATTTCACATATTAACTAGGCGGAATAAACAAGTAAATATGCGATTAACGTACCTCTTGTAGAATTGGCCTTTGGATATACGGGACAATTATAATCTCGCTCTATCAACCCAAAGCCTTCTCAAGTATTTCCCTTTTCACCTCACTTGATCACCGGTGGGAGATGCTTTCAAGTAATTTAATAAACTAAGGAAAAAGAAAAATATATATGCTTCTTGATTTTTCCAACACATGGAATTATGTACTTGGGGATGAAATAATCATCCCCTATTTATAATAGTGAGGGGGACGAAAATTGTATATTTTATGGCCAAGAGAAAATCTTTTCTTAATCTCTAAGAAATCTTGAATATATCTCATATATTCTTTTCTCCATAATAAAATATTCCACAAAAATCTCACTCTCCTATTAAGCTTAATTATTTTTGAAAATTTCAATAATAAGATCCTTAGATTTGGATCTTCTTGAATATATGAGATATCTTGTATTCCAAGAATACATATCTTCCATAATATCTTTTCAAGAAAATCAACAAAATCTTCTCTTTTCTTGAATTACTATTTTCGAAAAATACATGGAAAAATCAGCAATATATTTTCTTTTTATTTTAATCACCTTATCATTATTGGGCTACTTAATGGGCTACTTGAGGGGCCTTTAAGAAGAATTAAGATTGGACCTCCTAATGGACTTCTGAATTTCAATATTGAGCCCCAATATAATTCAGCCCATTAATATTAATTATTACCACTAATAAATTAATATTGCACTATCCATCTTAATCCATATTACGATAATATGGGCTTCCGGTTATTATTTCCCGCGTTTAAGATTATCAAGTCCATTAATTAATTAAGCTTCTGAATAGCTCTAAATTAATTAACATCTTTCACCTTGGAGTAAAGACAGCTCAACATTATTATTCGTACCAAAGAAACTAATTCTTCACTTGCAAGATTTGGTACAATAAAACTTCTGAGCCCACCAAGGGGACTAATCACACGAGCCGTACTCGCACGCGTTTCTCCGTATTAAATCTTAGCAACCGTCGTATGATTAATATTACTGCCCAAGACACAAAGTTCGAAGTCGCAATGATTCTCACCCAACATGAATCAAAGCAGTAACCATTAAGCACACACGGTCCTATTTAAGTGACGGAGATTAAGAAATCAACAACCACTGAGGTCTAATTCTTCACCTTTCAGAACTGAAGAATTTATCCTCGTTGTAGGTCCTCTTCAACACATACTAAATGTGCTAGTGCAATCTCTTAGTCAAGACAGACCAATCTGAGCCTTACACATCGACCTTTCACGGCGGATTGTTCAATTCCACCTAGGTCGTGAAAATGTACGTTTAGTTACAAGTAAACTGTTAATGTTGTCTTCCGTGATCGGGAATCACCACATTAACTACATTGTAACATGTACTATATATTGAACGGTTTGCAATAGAAATTCAACATTCAATCATAACTAAAGCATATGCGATAAAAGATTTATTCTCATAAAATGAGTGTTTGATACACGAGTTATACAAAGTAAAAGCATACTTTCACGTATAACTCCAACAATCTCCCACTTATACTTAAAGTCTGCTTTTAGTATACATCATGCATGTCTTAGTGTAGTAGCTCTACGTGACACCTAATGTCAACCTACACTAACCTAATAATTCCTCCTACTTATACTTAAAACAAATTGGCAATAGTCTTGACTCCCATTCCATCCACATGTCTCTCGAATGTACTCAGAGGCAGACCCTTTGTGAATGGATATACTAGGATGTCCTCCGATATTTACCTTTTCCACCTCTTTATCTCCTCTCTTAACGATTTCTCGTATAAGATGGTATTTTCTTTCAATGTGTTTGCTGGCCTTGTGGGCTCTCGGTTCCCTTGAATTTGCAACTGCTCCGGCATTGTCACAAAAGACAGTTATCTTGTCGGGCAAATTCGGAACAACGTCCAAGTCCACTAAGAAATACTTGAGCCAAACCGCTTCTTTCGCTACTTCACAAGCAACTACTTATTCGGCTTCCATGGTCGAATCGGCGATGTATTTCTGCAAATCGCTTCTCCATGTCATGGCTCCTTCTCCCATGCAAAACACACTACCCGAGGTAGTTATTTTGGAGTCTGTGTCTGATTGGAAATTTGAGTCCGTGTATCCCATGGGAATTAGATTGTCTGATTGTTAAATCAACATTCCATACCAAGTTCTTTTCAGAAACTAAAGAACGCATTTAATTGCAATCTAATGTGCTTTCCCGGGGTTACTTCGATATCATGCCATCATGCCCACAGTAAAGCAGATATCCGGTCTCGTACACAACATTGCATACATAAGACTTCCTACGTCTGAAACGTACAGAACAGAACGTCTTTCATGTCATCTATCTCCACTTGGTCTTAGGGCATATTTCTTTAGATAGATGGATTCCGTGCCTAAAAGGTACAAAACCTTTCTTGGAATCTTGCATGCTAAAATGCTTCAAAACAGTGGCTTTGTATGAAACTTGCGATAAACCCAACATCCTCCTCTTGCGATCTCGAGTGAACTTGATCCCAAGGATGTGACCGGCTTTCCCTAAGTCCTTCATATCAAACTGATTTGACAGCCATACCCTTACGTCTGACAATACCTTTACATTGTTTCCAATGAGCAAAATATCGTCTACGTATAATACTAAGAATACCACCGCAGTTCCGTCACATCTTTTATACACACAGCTTTCGAACTTGTTTTGATCACAAACCCATAAGACTTAATAACTTGATCAAAACACTGGTTCCAAGTACGCGATGCTTGCTTAAGTCCATAAATGGATCTCTTAAGCTTGCATACAAGGTGTTCTTGGCCTTTTTCAATGAAACCTTTGGGCTGTTGCATATAGATCCCATCAAGACTTCCGTTAAGGAAAGCTGTCTTGACATCCATTTGCCAGATCTCGTAATCTAAGTGCGCAGCGATCGACAAGAGAATACGGATAGACTTAAGCATAGCTACAGGCCACAGACCACAAGCCTTGCTTTGAAGGTCTCTACCCTTCCGTCCGGTCCTCTTTTCCTCTTGTACACCCGCTTGCATCCAATGGGCTCTACCCCACTAGGTGGATCAACCAACTCCCACACTTGATTATAATCCATCGAACCTACCTCGGTTTCCATTGTGGTTTGCCACGCCTCCGCGTCTTTGTCTTGGATTGCCTCGTCGTACGTTCATGGGTCTGATTCATCGCCGGGAATCAAATCCGAAGATTCTCCAATTCCCATGAATCTCTCGGGTTGCCTTGCAATCCTCCCACTACGACGGGGTTCCGGTTGTGAAGGTGTGACGTGTGGTATATCATCTTGTATACTTGGTATAGGAGTTTGCCCTCTTAACTCGTCTAAGGTAATCTCACTTCTGGGCTTTCTTTTGTTCATATAATCTTCCTCCAAGAATTTAAAGTGCGAACTAATCACGGTCTTTTAATCCTTGAGACTATAGAACATACACCCTTTCGTTCCCATGGGATATCCTATAAACAACCTTAATTCCGAACGTGGATCCAATTTACCGGCTTCCTTGTCTAGCACGTATGCCGGACAACCCCAAATCCGCAAGTGTCTTAGACTGGGCTTGCGCCCCGTCCACAATTCCATTGGGGTTTTAGGAACCGATTTGGATGGCACCAAGTTTAGAATGTAAGTCGTTGTTTCCAAGGCGTTACCCCAAAACGACTTGGATAAATCCGAATAACTCATCATGGGTCTGACTATTTCTAAAAGATCCTGGCTCCTTCGTTCCGCCACACCGTTCTATTGAGGGGTTCCCGGTGCGGTCAACAGGGATACAATCCCTTCGTCTGATAGCTAGTTCAAGAATTCATCGCTAAGGTATTCGCCTCTACGATCAAATCGTAGAAACTTGATACTTATTTCCCTATGCATCATAAGGTAGATGTATCCATATCTCGAGTAATCATTGAAAATGACAATTTACTCATACCCCTTCTTGCTATGATCGTCATTGAACCACACATATCGGGTATGAACGAGTTCTAACACTTCCGTGGTTCTATTCCCCTTGGCTCCAAATGCCCTCTCGGTCATTTTACCCTCTAAACATGATTCACAAGTTGGAAACGGTTCGACTTGGAATGATTCCAAGGATCCGTCTTTCACCAATCTCTCTATCCGCTTTAGATTAATATGACCTAGTATAAGATGCCATAGAAGTGTTTCGCTCATCTCCGAAGAACGCTTTCTTTTATTACTCGAAATAATCGATGTGTTATTAGATTCAATTTTGTGAGTGGTGTGCCCAAATAATGGTATAAAGATCGTCCATTGAAGTTCCAGAACAGATAAACTCATCGTTTCAAGCAATAATAACATCCTTATTAAAAGAAACTGAGTATCTATTCAAACAGTTTAGAAACTGAAGGTTAAGTTCTTTCTAAACTAGGAACATGAGGAACGTCTCTCAAGACCATAACTCTATCTTCACAAGATAGGCGCACTTCTCCCACTGCTTCAGCTGCCACTCTCGAGCATTGCCCAATGTGATGGGGATCTCACTTCCGTTAAGTCGTCGGGTTAGCTTAAACCCATGAAACAAATGTGATCAGTAGCTCTCGTATCCACTATCCACGAATAGACAACATACGCCACTTCACAAGTTTCGACGACTAAGGTGTGTGAATTACCTAACTTTCCTAGCCTCTTAGGCTTGGAACAGGCAGACCTCCATTGTCCTCTCTCACCGCAACTAAAACACTTCCCCTTCGATGCTAGCCTTTGCATTTGCCTTTCGCAACAATTAGATTTGCTTGGATCCGACCTTTGGTTCTCTTCCTTTTTTTCCCTCCCTTGGGACCAAAAGAGGTAGACGGACCATTAGCCACCATAGCACTAGACTGGTGCTCCATTTTCACCTCCACCGAAACTAAAGCTTGCAAGAGCTCGGGCAAACGATTTGTCTGTTCATTCATCTGACAGTTCAGACGAAACTGCTCAAAGCTTCTCGGTAGAGAATGGTGTATAAAATCAATCAAAATCCGCACCAAGTACTTCCAACTTGTTAAGGTATGCCATTATCTTGAGAACGTGCTCCCTCACGGGCGTTCCCTCCACCATTTCCAACTTGACCGAGTCATGTCTGGTGAACTGATTAGTCATGGGTTTGATGTGAGGACATCTCTTCAAGGTGTTCCATGACTTCAACAGCGGATACAATGTCTCCATGAACGCGCCTCAAATCCTCAGACAGAGATGTCAAGATGATGCACTTCATGTGTTCATTGTCACGCTTCCAATCATAAACTGCCTCTACCCATTGCTTGACTTATCATTAGGCTTGCCGGGTATATTAACTTAAATAACCCAATTGTGTTTTCGTGCAGTAAGGACAAAAATTTTTTTTCCAATCGATATAAATCACTCCAAAAAGTTTATTAACTTTAAGTATATTAAACAGTGGATTAAAAGGTTGCGACATGATGAAATGAGAATAAAACATACATTCATATCAATATCTAGAAAAATATGAAATTATCACATAATTCGATCACATCAATTATATTGAAACCTTAAAACAATATAATCATGCATCAGCCAATATCTCGAAACAATTTAAATGCGCCACGAGGGGTGGTCTATACATTTAAACACATTCAAGCGGATTACAAACTTAAAAGTTACAAATCCTTAATTCAAAATTAATAGTTGGCTTCCACTTTGACCACATAGAAACTGACAGGGACTACGAGGGGAGTAAGTTAATATCAATTTCCTATGCCTAAGTAATAACCATAATTAAATACAGGATTATTATTTCGCTTTGAGCAAGCCACTCGGGGTGAGGGTCAATACCGCCACTAGTAATAATCCACAATCATCCTTTCGGAATTTATTCATGTGAAATCCGTTCTTTTGGCCGATCCGAGGGGGAAATGTATTTCAAAAGAACTTCACAAATAAATAAATTATGGAGGCCAAATTAATCCAATTTTAATATCCGGAATAAAATTGCGATTAAATTAAACATACTTAGTAATTTTCGAAAGTAAGGTTTTTCTTGGACAATTAAATTCATGCAAACACATATTAACAAATAATAATAGGTGCACGAAATAAAACATCCATCAAAACAAAATTAAACACATTGGAGCACTCAAATCCAATTGTCACGGTTTAATTTCGTCACGTCTTGATGCGAAAAATCGTCCTTGTTGCTTTCCGACGTTCGTCTCGACGTGCTCCCACTCGAACAACAACACTTCTTCAAAAAACAGCATCGTTTGGGGTTCGGGAAGACGTTTAAAAATCACACGGAAAAAAACACGAACCGAAAAAATTCCATGGCCCGAGATACGGCGCGCGTCGGCCCACGAAGTGGGCCCGTGCGCCTCTCGGCCCTAAAATCGTCGAAGCACTGCTGGAAGCGCGCCTAGGCGCAGCTCCGAGGCGCACCCGAGGCGCTGCACCGAGGCGCACCCGAGGCGCACCAGGCCGTGCTCGAGGCGCGCGCGCGTGCGTGCGCGCGGCGCCGGCCTCCCGTCGCGCCCGGGTCGTGCGCCGTTTTTCGCCGTTCGTCTCCGTTTTCTTCACCCCTTGCATAATTTTACGTCCATACACGTGCCACGCTTGTATGCGTCGTCCGGGTACACCATTTTTAATTCTTCGTTCTTCGTCACGATCCGGTTACAATTTATTTTACAAAAAAATAAATACTAGATCTAGACTAGTCTATTACAATGATCTAATCAAAATAAAAACAACTAATCTACTCGTGGATTTTCTCACGAGAAAAACGAATTCGAACGAATCGAATTAAAAACAATTAATTCACACGCATGAAATTAACAACATTAAAACCATGACAATTGGATACCTGCCAAAAAGATCTAGCAATTCTACTATCCAATTTCAATTTAATGTTTAACAATTTAAATTCCAATTTAAAGATCAGAGCCCGAAACCGTGGCTCTGATACCAGTTGTTGGGAAAATAGGGGTGCCCGGAATCTATTCGGGATGAAATTTAAATACAATTATTACTAGCATGAATTAATCCTAATTAATTCAAATAATAATTCCAACAACGAATTTTCATCATGCATGTTGAATTAATTTCACATATTAACTAGGCGGAATAAACAAGTAAATATGCGATTAACGTACCTCTTGTAGAATTGGCCTTTGGATATACGGGACAATTATAATCTCGCTCTATCAACCCAAAGCCTTCTCAAGTATTTCCCTTTTCACCTCACTTGATCACCGATGGGAGATGCTTTCAAGTAATTTAATAAACTAAGGAAAAAGAAAAATATCTATGCTTCTTGATTTTTTCAACACATGGAATTATGTACTTGGGGATGAAATAATCATCCCCTATTTATAATAGTGAGGGGGACGAAAATTGTATATTTTATGGCCAAGAGAAAATCTTTTCTTAATCTCTAAGAAATCTTGAATATATCTCATATATTCTTTTCTCCATAATAAAATATTCCACAAAAATCTCACTCTCCTATTAAGCTTAATTATTTTCGAAAATTTCAATAATAAGATCCTTAGATTTGGATCTTCTTGAATATATGAGATATTCTTGTATTCCAAGAATACATATCTTCCATAATATCTTTTCAAGAAAATCAACAAAATCTTCTCTTTTCTTGAATTACTATTTTCGAAAAATACATGGAAAAATCAGCAATATATTTTCTTTTTATTTTAATCACCTTATCATTATTGGGCTACTTAATGGGCTACTTGAGGGGCCTTTAAGGAGAATTAAGATTGAACCTCCTAATGGACTTCTGAATTTCAATATTGAGCCCCAATATAATTCAGCCCATTAATATTAATTATTACCACTAATAAATTAATATTGCACTATCCATCTTAATCCATATTACGATAATATGGGCTTCCGGTTATTATTTCCCGTGTTTAAGATTATCAAGTCCATTAATTAATTAAGCTTCTGAATAGCTCTAAATTAATTAACATCTTTCACCTTGGAGTAAAGACAGCTCAACATTATTATTCGTACCGAAGAAACTAATTCTTCACTTGCAAGATTTGGTACAATAAAACTTCTGAGCCCACCAAGGGGACTAATCACACGAGCCGTACTCGCACGCGTTTCTCCGTATTAAATCTTAGCAATCGTCGTATGATTAATATTACTGCCCAAGACACAAAGTTCGAAGTCGCAATGATTCTCACCCAACATGAATCAAAACAGTAACCATTAAGCACACACGGTCCTATTTAAGTGACGGAGATTAAGAAATCAACAACCACTGAGGTCTAATTCTTCACCTTTCAGAACAGAAGAATTTATCCTCGCTGTAGGTCCTCTTCAACACATACTAAATGTGCTAGTGCAATCTCTTAGTCAAGACAGACCAATTTTAGCCTTACACATCGACCTTTCACGGCGGATTGTTCAATTCCACCTAGGTTGTGAAAATGTATGTTTAGTTACAAGTAAACTGTTAATGTTGTCTTCCGTGATCGTGTATCACCACATTAACTACATTGTAACATGTACTATATATTGAACGGTTTGCAATAGAAATTCAACATTCAATCATAACTAAAACATATGCGATAAAAGATTTATTCTCATAAAACGAGTATTTGATACACGAGTTATACAAAGTTAAAGCATACTTTCACGTATAACTCCAACAAGATGATGTTATCTATATATAAGCGCACATGTTAACAAACACAATCAAGACAGGGTGGTTCTTTGTATATTATTGATATGGTGACGGAGAAAAAATGAGACTACAACAAAATTCGAGCAAACCAAACCCATTTGACAACTTTGAGTTTGAAATGGAAGGTGATTCGGTGAAATATTTTCGTCATTTATTTGGGAGATTTTTCCATTTGGCTTTAGGGTTCTAAATTTGTTTCAAGTGATTTGTATTTTACAGTCTTTTTCAATTTTAAACTTTATTTTTCTTCGCTGTATAATGAATCATGTTTAGTAACTCCTTTTCATGTAATTATTTATTGTATGATATAATCAAATATTGATTTATGTTAAAACAAGAGATCTATATCCATACGGGGTGTGTAGGTTCTTTCATTAGATATAAACTTTTGCGGAATGAAATGAAATTGAAAAAATAAAACAACTTTCTTTAAGCTTATAAGATCTTTTTATAAATGCACGGACAAAAATCTAGTTATAAAGAATGGTATGAGATAAAGAAAAATAATTAATTAAATTATACTTCTTAAATGGATGAAGATGGGTGAAATTCTTAAATTTTAGGAATCACACACAATAGTATAATTTTAAGCACACATTATGACTTTAATTCACATATTCTCTTAAACTCTTCCAACCAAGAAAAACATATTCAAAGTAAGCTTCTTACAAACATACATATATATTAATTAAAAAGGTTTAATTATGATCTATATATAAAAGATAAAAAAAAAAAAAAAAAGTCTACCAAAATGATTGATCCAAACTAGTAATAGTAAGCCCAGAAGAAGACCAATTCAGCCCACTTAGTCCGATCTGGGCCAGCTCATATAGTAGAACCTTCTCACTTTTTGGTTAAAATAACCAGCAAAATATTTTATAAATATCACATGATATATACAAAAGGAAATAGGAAAAATATATGTAGAATTCCTAATATATAGACAAAATAGTGTAAAATGGAAAGTTGGACACTTTCTAGCAATTTATAGAAAAAAAAAAACAGAAAAAAAGCATAATGAAATAAAACTTCATTTTGACATGGAGACATGTCAACAAGACATTATTTTGACATGAAATAAGACTTGGGGGGTTTATTGTGGATTCAGAATTTGATTCCTTTCCATAAGAACCTATTCTGAAAACAACACTAACTGATGCAACTCAAGACACCATCATCATCAATGGGCCTATTTTAATTAACCTAAAAAATCATTAAGCTTTACTCCAAAAAAACATATAGACCCACAGGATCAGAAATGAAGAAACCTATGGGTGTGTATCAAGCTCGGAATGGCCGAGCTAGTGCTCCACCCTCGATTTGCACATGCACACACGTACGGGTCTGTATGAAATCAAGGGTGGATAAAATGCAATATGTATCCACCCAGCTGTAGAAGATTCTAACAATATATTTCAATATACATTACATATTTTGGAGAGGTTATTCTCAACGAGAGGTCTATCAAGCAACCATTATCTGGCAAAATATCTCATCAATACACGAGAAAATGTCATCAAAACATGCATTTCCATCAATGCCATCTTCTAAGAATACTAATCTAGTACTAATACCATTAAACCACTTTCATTAGATGATATAATTAGTTATGCACGTACTTAAGGTAACTCCCAGGGCAGGAATTCAACTTTTGCTTTTTGTTCAGACAAACTCAACTCAAAAGGTACGAGGTTTAACTCAGAAATGAGATTTTTGATGCAGTTTTTTAGTTACCAGATTTCGTTCTTGATCCGTTACTGAATCCGTTATGTAACTCAGGATACGTATGGATATCACTAAATATCTTCCTCTGTATCTCAGACTCATAAACCCACAGAGAACTTTGTCTACGCAAAAGCTCATTCTTCTCTTTCTTTTTCTCTTCGAATTTCTTCTCTCTCATCCTCCAATATTCAAGCTTCTCTGCTCTTTCTTTCATCTGCACCAAACGTGTAAGTAATTAAATTTAGATAGAGAAAATATAGGAAACCAAAGTCCCATACTGAAATTCTGTTTTCTAACAGGCATAAATAACCAAAGTAATATATTTTATCACCTTAAAAACAAAATGAAATGGAGAAACAAGAGACAATGGAAAATATACACGTATATGTACAACAATGATATTGAACCCAATGGTTCCTTGTGGAGCTCGACTTTTACACAATTCACCCGTATTTGCGATACGAAGCCCACATTGGGCTCCATATCAATACTGTGTATACATATACTTTTCAATAGATTAACAACTAAGGATTCTATTTAACTATATACTGAATAGAACACCATTAACAGTAAAAACGGTGACCATATGCAAATATTACATTTATAAACGGCTGTATGACTCGCAACAGAATAGCACACTGCAAATGTGCATTCGTAAGATGTGGATATACCACTTCCCCAGACAAATGGAAGTCCAATTATAATAGCTAACCAGCTAACAACTATAGTTGTAACTGCAATTATGAAAAATTAATAACTGTATGAACTTTGAACTTATCACATTGAAACACCTAACAAAATCTGCAGAATCCTGATCTCCCGCAAAATTCTTGTTTCTAATCACATTAAAACTTATGTTCCAAAATTGTTCACAAGAAAACTCCCAATATAGCCCCAATTACAGATACATTATAATATATGTAAATTGCATTATAAAAAGGGGGAAATAGCAGCATTACACACAGAATTAAAGCAAAACCAACACAAAAAGTAACGAAGCAGCTCCAAGGGCAGAAATGCAATTTCACGTACCAACATTTGCCGGAATTCTTCTTCGGCGGCCTGTCTCTCAATGGCCTCAGCCTTCTTCTTAGCGGCTTTCGCCGCCCTCCTCTCCTCATTCGCAATCCTCAGCGCCTCCTTTCTGGCCTCATCCTTCCTCAATTTTTCGATTCTCTGCAGCTCCACTTCTTTGATGTACTCTTTCCGAATCTCCTTCACTTTACGGGCGTAGTCGCGGCGGAGAAAGGCCAACTGCTGGTTGGCTTCCTTAGGGTTTCGAGGGGGCTTCCAGGAGTTTATGTAGGAAGTCGGCGGGAGGAAATCGTGGTGGTGGCGGTTGGAGGATTCAGATTCAGATGTGGTTGTTGTGGAGAAGCGACGGAGTGCGGCGGATCCAGAAGGAGGTCGCCGGAGTAGATGACGGGGGAGCGACATTTTAGTGCACGGGTGAGAGGTGGGGTTGAGGGTTTTAGTTTGGGAGCTACATGACGATGAGACACTCTATTATTTGCACACTTTCCTTTTTCGTCAGTCCCAAAATTATTTGCACATTTTAAAAAAGGAAACATTGATTTGCGTGCACACTCACAATAATATACACATATTTACCCATATGCCACTACTTTACTCAAAAGTAACTTTTTCTTACTATGTATGCCGTTTTTTGTATGCAAATAATACCGGGACGGAGGGAGTACCTAAAATTGACAAAACTATAAAATTTGCGGGTCAGGCCGTTCCAAATCAAAATGCACACCATGTTTATTTCAGAATTTTCGCTCTAGGTTGCATTATTATATATGAGCAAATGTATATCTATCTATAATCTATAAATCTATAAATCTATAATACACAGACTTATTTCTTATTTAGATTTTGGTGGAAACAATTTTTAGCCGTTGATCAATATGTTCCGATTCATCATTGCCGTTCATTTTTTGTTATGTACTAAATATGGTGGATTGGAGTATAATTTGTCCATAATTTGTGTTTAATTATGAACCGTTACAATCTTTGGCCTATTTATACCCTTTGTCTTCTTCATTTCAACCATTGTACTGAGTTTTGGTTTCTTCTCTTGAAATGTATCAGTTTGATTGTTAATTTTTCAATCATTGTATTCATATTAGATTTTTCTTTTCTCGAAATGTATAGATTTATTATTTTTATTTATTAGGGTTTGTGGTTTTTTAATCTGTATTTGTTATTCAGTGTCATTTTGTTGTAAAGATGGATGTATAGATTTCAATGAATTTGCAATTGTTGTAAGTTTTATTGAATAATTTATGCCTATTTTTTAAGACCTATTCGAAGATTTAAAGATACTAGCTCATTGGTGATTTGAAGATTTTAATTTCCGGAAGAAATTATTTGAAGGTAAGATATAATTTAGGTGTGAAATATTTTAAATGTTTTATTTTGTCTTTAATGTTTTATAGATTATTTTGTCAATTTCTTTTCCATTATATGCAGATTCTTTGTTTCTTCTCGAAATTTATAAATTTGTCCTTATTATCTATTCTAATTGTTCTTTACATTAAAACGTGTCACTTATTAATTAAAAAATAGTCACTTCTTTAAAAATATTGTCATATTTTATTATAATCCTATCACTTTTTTTTTTTTTAAATTTGGTCGATCTCATATTATGAGACGGTCTCACACAAGTTTTTGTCATTATAGTATAATATGTATATTATTAAACAATTATTATTCAATTCAATTACTTTTGGATTATTTTGCTATTTAGTACAAATTTACACATTATATGTTAATGATTTGTACCAAATCTAATAATGTTAATTTTAAAGAAAAATATAGCTTTAATATCATAATTAAAGTTAATGATTACAACAGTTATTCATTACACACGATTATATGAATTCCCATATACAGACTTCTTTGTACATAGCCACTTAATTCTTAAAAAAAAAAAATTATATATTTTTTTTCAATTATACCTCCTCAAAATCAAAACAATATTATTTAATTCTTACTCTGAACACATATTTTCTATAAGAAAATATATCTATTTTACCTATTTTATCTTCTAAAACATTGTCGTAGTAGTACTATATGAGATATAAATATTTATTATTTTAGAATTATTATCTTTGCCAAAATTTTATCTTATATTCATAATATTTTTATGACTCATCATTTGTTTCAAAGTCAGACTAATTTAAGGGACCCACAATCCATCATCCACTAGCGGGAGGACTCATTTAAAGTCAGAACATGTGTGCTTTGTATGGACTATCCCCTCAAGAGTTGATAGCAATTTGAAGGTTTCAAATATAAGATCTATGGAGGAGCACACTCCTAAGTCTCCGCCCTGCACCACTGGTCAACTTCTTAGGGTTATTATATTCATAATTTTAATTTATGGATGTATGTATGTACTAAATAATTATCGAATTAATATAATTGTAATTATTTTATCTTCTTTATAGATTATAAATGAGCTAATTTCACTTTTGTTCCCACATGACATCTGACAATTTCTAAACGGTCCCAATACTTTCAAAACTGGTCCCAAATGGATCTGACCGTTTCTAAAAGAGTCTGGTTCCTTCATTCCGCAACACCGTTCTACTAAGGGGTTCCCAGTGCGGTCAACTGGGATACAATCATTCGTCCAATATGTAGTTCAAGAATTCATTGCTGAGGTATTCGCCTCCACGATCAGATCGTAGAAACTTGATACTTCTTTCCCTATGCAAGATAAGGTAGATGTATCCATATCCTGAGTAATCATCAACTAAAGTGACAAAATACTCATACCCCCTCCTTGCTATGATCGTCATTGGACCACACATATCGATATGAACGAGTTCCAACACTTTTGTGGCTCTATTCCCCTTGGCTCCAAATGCCATCTTGGTCATTTTACCCTCTAAACAGGATTCGCAAGTTGGAAACGGCTCAACTTGAAGAGACTCCAAGGACCCGTCTTTCACCAATCTTTGTATCCGCATTAGATTAATATGACCTAATTTAAGATGTCATAGAATTGTTTCGTTCATGTTAAAAGAACGCTTTCCTTTATAACTCGAAATAGTCGATGTGTTATTAGATTCAATTTATGAGTGGTGTGCCCAAATAATGGTATAAAGATCATACATTAATGTTCCAGAACATATAAACTCATCGTTTAGAGAAATAATAACATTCTTATTAAAATAAACAGAGTATCTATTCAAAACAGTTTAGAAACTGAAGGTTGAGTTCTTTCTAAAACTAGGAACATAAAGTACGTCTCTCAAAACCAAAAATCTATCTTCAAAAGATAGACGCACTTCTCCCACTGCTTCAGCTGCCACTCTCGTAGCATTGCCCCATGTGATGGGGATCTCACTTCCACTAAGTCATCGGGTTAGCTTGAACCCATGCAAAATGAAACAAATATGATCAGTGGCTCTCGTATCCACTATTCACTAATGGACAGCATACGCCACTTCACCAGTTTCGACGACTAGGGCGTGTGAATTACCTAAATTTCCTAGCCTCTTAGGCTTGGAATAGGCAGACCTCCAATGTCCTCTATTACCACAATTAAAATACTTCCCCTTCGATGCTAGTCTTGGCTTTGCCTTTCGCAACAGTTGAATTTGCTTGGGTCCGACTTTTGGTTCTCTTCCTCTTCTTCCCTCCCTTGGGACCAGAAGAGGTAGACAGACCATTAGCCACCATAGCAGTGGACTGGTGCCCCATTATTACCTCCACCGAAACTAAAGCTTGCAAGAGCTTGGGCAAACAACTTTTCCGTTCATTCATCTGACAGTTCAGTTGAAACTGCTCAAAGCTTTTCAGTAAAGAATGGAGTATGAAATCGACCTAAGTAGGGACATCAACTTGTTGAGGTATGCCATTATCTCGAGAACGTGCTCCCTCACGGGCGTTCCATCCACCATTTCCAACTTGACCGAGTCATGTTTGGTGAACTAATTTGTCATGGGGTTCTGATGTGAAAACATCTCTTCAAGGCTATCTATGATTTCAACAGCGGATACAATTTCTTCATGAATGCGCCTCAAATCCTCAGACAGAGATTTCAAGACGATGCGCTTCATGTATTCATTGTCACGCTTCCAATCATAAATTGTCTTTTCCCATTGCTTGACTTATCATTTAGGCTTGTCGGGTTTATTAACGTGAACAACCCAATTGTGTTCTTATGTAGTAAGGACAAAATTTAAATTACATTTTCAATCGACATAATACTCTCCAGAAAGTTTGTTAACTTAAAGTATACTAAATAGTGGATTAAAAGGTTGCGACATGATGAAATGAGAATAATACATACATTCATATTAATATCTAGAAAAATATGAAATTATCACATAATTCGATCACATCAATTATATTGAAACCTTAAAACAATATAATCATGCATCTGCCGATATTTCGAAACAATTTAAATGCGCCACAAGGGGTGGTCTATACATTTAAACACATTCAAGCAGGTCACAAACATAAATAGTTACAAACCTTTAATTTAAAATTAATAGTCGGCTCCCACTTTGACCACATAAAAATTGATAGGGACTCTGTGGGGAGTAAGTTAATATCAATTTCTTATGCCTAAGTAATAACCATAATTCAATACAGGATTATTATTTCACTTTGAGCAAGTTACTCGTGGTGAGGGTCAATACCGCCACTAGTAATAATCCACAATCATCCTTTCGGAATTTATTCATATGAACCGTCTTTTTGGCCGATCCGAGGGGGAAATGTATTCCAAAAGGACTTCACAAATAAATAAATTATGGAGGTCAAATTAATCCAATTTTATTATCCGGAATAAAATTGCGATTAAAGAAACATACTTAGTAATTTTCGAAAGTAAGGTTTTTCTTGGACAATTAAAATCATGCAAACACATATCAACAAATAATAGGTGCATGAAGAAAACATCCATGAAAAAAAAACTAAAACACATTGGAGCACTCAAATCCAATTGTCACAGTTTAATTTTATTCACGTCTTGATGCGAGAAATCGTCCTCGTTGCTTTCATCGTTCATCTCGATAAGCTTCCACTCGAACATCAATACTTCGATAAAAACTTAGTTTGGGGTTCAGGACGATGTTTGGAATTGCACAAAAAAATAAGTACGGAAAAAAAAATTCACGGCCCGAGATCCGGCGCGCATCGGCCCACGGAGGTGGGTCGCGCGCCTCTTGATGCCGCACGCTGCCAAGCGCCGAGCACCGGGCGGATAATGCCTCGCGTGCACGCGCCGTGCGACACGGCACCCATCGTGCACGGCTCCGTGTGCCTCGCGCATGTCGTGCATCGGGTTTCAGCGTACGTCCTCGTTTTTCACCCCATGCACGATCCACGTCCATGCATGCGCCACACATGCATGCTTCGTCCGGGTACATCATCTTCAATTCTTCGTTTTCGTCTTCATCTCGATCTGGTTATAATTTATTTACAAAAAATAAATAAATTTAGATCTAGACTAGTTTATTACATTGATCAAATCAAGATAAAATCAACTAATATACTCGTGGATTTTCTCACGAGAAAAATAAATTCGAACGAATCGAAAACATTTAATTCACACGCATGAAAAAAACAAACATTAAACCATGACAACTGGATACCTGCAAAAAAGATCTAGCAATTCTACTATCCAATTTCAATTTAATGTTAAATAATTTAAATTCCAATTTAAAGATCAGAGCCCGAAAACCATGGCTCTGATACTAGTTGTTGGGAAAATAGGGGTGCCCGGATCTATTCGGGATGAAATTTAAATACGAATTTAAATACAATTATTACTAGCATGAATTAATCCTAATTAATTCAAATAATAATTCCAACAACAATTTTATCATCATCCATGCAGAATTAATTCACATAAAACCTATGGTGGAATAACTAGGAATTTATGTGATTATATACCTCTTGTAGATATGGCCTTTGATAACAACGGGACTATCACGAACGTGCTATCAACCAAAAGGCCTTCTTAAGTATATCCCTTTCGCCTTGCTTGTTCACCGGTGGGAAGTGCTCACAAACAATTAGGAATAACAAGGGAGAAAGAAAAATATTTTTGCTCTGATTTTTCCAACACATGGAATCATGTACTTGGGGATGAAATAATCACCCCCTTTATAGATGAAGTGGCCGGAAAAAATAGGCCCAATGAGATTAGGAGAAATCTTTTCTTAGTCTCTAAGAAATCTTGAATATATCACATATATTCTTTTCTCCATAATAAAATATTCCACAAAAATATCAACTCCTCATCTAAGGGTGTAATTTCTGAAAATTTCAATATTAGAGTGCAAGATTTGGATCTTCTTGAATTTATGAGATAATCTTGTATTCCAAGAATACATATCTTCCATAATATCTTTCCAAGAAAATCAACAAAATCTTCTCTCTTTCTTGAACCCATATTTTCGAAAATATCTAGGAAAATCAGCAATAATATTTTCTTTTATTTTAATCACCTTATTATTATTGGGCTACTTGTGGGGCCTTTAGGAGAATTAAGATTGGACCTCCAATGGGCTTCTGAATTTCAATATTGAGCCCCAATATAATTCAGCCCATTAATATTAGTTAGTACCACTAATAAATTAATATTGCACTATCCATCTTAATCCATATTACGATAATATGGGCTCCCGGTTATTATTTTCCCGCATTTAAGATTATCTAGTCCATTAATTAATTAAGCATCTGAAAAGCTCTAAATTAATTAATATCTTTTACCTTGGAGTAAAGACAACTCAACATTATTATCCGTACCGAAGAAACTAATTCTTCACTTGCAAGATTTGGTACGATAAAACTTCTGAGCCCACCAAGGGGGCAAATCACACGAGTCGTACTCGCACGCATTTCTCCGTATTAAATCTTAGCAACCGTCGTATGATTAATATTACTGCCCAAGACACACAGTTCGAAGTCACGATGATTCTCACCTAACATGAATTAAAGCAGTAACCATTAAGCACACACGGTCCTATTTAAATGACGGAGATTAAGAAATCAATAACCACTGAGGTCTAATTCTTCATATTTCAGAACATAAGAATTTATCCTCGCTGTAGGTCCTCTTCAAACACATACTAAATGTGCTAGTGCAATCTCTTGGTCAAGACAGGCCAATCTGAGAATTACACATCGATATTTCACGGTGGATTGTTCAATTCCACATGGGTCATGAATTTGTACGTTTTGGTTACAAGTAACCGTCAATGTGATCTTCTGTGATCGGGTATCACCACATTAACTACTTTATAACACGTACTACTTATATTGAACTGGTTGCAATAAATATTCAACATTCATTCATATCTAAAGCAAATGTGATAAAAGATTTATTCTCATAAATAAGTGTTTAATACATGAGTTATACAAAGTAAAAGCATACTTTCACGTATAACTCCAACATGAGCTGGCTTAGCTGAGCCTGAGCAGACGACTATGACCACTCAACAACTGCCTTCAGTGCACCCTGAAGAGTGGACTGAAGATGCAGGGGCGGACAAGGGAGATCGGCCACTAACTAACGGAGCTGAGGATGAAGTGGTCATCACAGGAACTCAGCAAGGCAACTTCACCAGTACCGTCCAAGTCAAACAAGAAAAGACTTCTGAGAATCTCGCTGAGCTTCAGCAATAAATTGCTTTAATCAAGGCTGAGGTCGGGGACAAGGAGAATGTGATTCAGAAGCAGCTAAGATGGGTGAAGTCTGCCATCAAGACGGTTGCCACCTCTGAGGTCAAAAGCCTGAAGAAATTGATGGTGTCAACCATCAAATTTGTCAATTCAGAGAGGAAGACGGGGAAGAAGTTGTTTGCCAACTCCTTGACTCATATGAGAGCCGAACAGATGAAAGGATGAACAAGGTGGTGAAGCACTTGGCCAGTCAGGCAGCTGAGTTGTTCACTCGGGCTCTTAATGACTCAGTGGCCAAGATGGCACTGGAGTCAGCCAAGATTGCTCAGGAATCTGAGAAAATTTCATCCGAGTTCAAGAAATTTTTTGAAGAGCCAGGGAAGATCTGTTGGAGTTATACGTGAAAGTATGCTTTTACTTTGTATAACTCGTGTATCAAACACTTGTTTTATGAGAATAATTCTTTTATCGCATTTGCTTTAGTTATGATTGAATGTTGAATTTCTATTGCAAACCGTTCAATATATAGTACGTGTTACATAGTAGTTAATGTGGTGATACCCGATCACGGAAGACAACATTAACAGTTTACTTGTAACTAAACGTACATTTCACGACCTAGGTGGAATTGAACAATCCGCCGTGAAAGGTCGATGTGTAAGGCTCAGATTGGTCTGTCTTGACTAAGAGATTGCACTAGCACATTTAGTATGTGTTGAAGAGGTCCTACAACGAGGATAAATTCTTCTGTTCTGAAAGGTGAAGAATTAGACCTCAGTGGTTGTTGATTTCTTAATCTTCGTCACTTAAATAGGACCGTGTGTGCTTAATGGTTACTGCTTTGATTCATGTTGGGTGAGAATCATTGTGACTTCGAACTTTGTGTCTTGGGCAGTAATATTAATCATACGACGGTTGCTAAGATTTAATACGGAGAAACGCGTGCGAGTACGGCTCGTATGATTAGTCCCCTTGGTGGGCTCAGAAGTTTTATTGTACCAAATCTTGCAAGTGAAGAATTAGTTTCTTCGGTACGAATAATAATGTTGAGCTGTCTTTACTCCAAGGTGAAAGACGTTAATTAATTTAGAGCTATTCAGAAGCTTAATTAATTAATGGACTTGATAATCTTAAACGCGGGAAATAATAACCGGGAGCCCATATTATCGTAATATGGATTAAGATGGATAGTGCAATATTAATTTATTAGTGGTAATAATTAATATTAATGGGCTGAATTATATTGGGGCTCAATATTGAAATTCAGAAGTCCATTAGGAGGTCCAATCTTAATTCTCCTTAAGGCCCCTCAAGTAGCCCATTAAGTAGTCCAATAATGATAAGGTGATTAAAATAAAAAGAAAATAATATGCTGATTTTTCTTTATTTTTTTCGAAAATTGCATGATAAGGAGGAAAAAGATTTTGTTGATTTTCTTGGAAAGATATTATGCAAGATATGTATTCTAGGAATACAAGAATATCTCATATATTCAAGAAGATCCAAATCTTGGATTTTCTCTATGAAATTTTTGAAAACATCATATTTATTTAGGGGTGTGAGATTTTTGTGGAATATTTTATTATGGAGAAAAGAATATATGAGATATATTCAAGATTTCTTGGAGATTAAGAAAAGATTTTCTCCAAGCCCATTAATCCTATAATTTTCGATCACCACCTCTTATAAATAGGAGATTATTATTTCATCTCCAAGTACATAATTCCATGTGTTGGAAAAATCAAGAAGCATAGATATTTTTCTTTTTCCTTAGTTTATTAAATTGCTTGAAAGCGTCTCCCACCGGCGATCAAGTGAGGTGAAAAGGGAAATACTTGAGAAGGCTTTGGGTTGATAGAGCGAGATTACAAGTGTCCCGTATATCCAAAGGCCATTACTACGAGAGGTACGTTAATCGCATATTTACTTGTTTATTCCGCCTAGTTAAATATGTGAAATTAATTCAACATGCATGATGATAATTAGTTGTTGGAATTATTATTTGAATTAATTAGGATTAATTCATGCTAGTAATAATTGTATTTAAATTCATATTTAAATTTCATCCCGAATAGATTCCGGGCACCCCTATTTTCCCAACAAGATCGAGGCAAGACTGGCACGCACTGAGCAGAGCCTTCACACTTCGATGGAGATATTTGAGAAGAAGCTCAAGGCTAGTATTGCCAGTGTTTTATTTGCGGGAACAGGGATTGCCACGGGCATTGAGATGCTAAAGGAAGGAGTCAAAGAAGTTCAGTCTTTGACTGCCTTTGTGATCAATAATGGCGAAGAAGTATTCAAGGAAGCAGCAACCAAGGCACTCCCCCCTCCTCTTGCCAAGGATGACGCCAAAAAGGGGGAAAGAACAAAGAAAAGATCTGCCCCTGAGGTATCGAAGGATAAAGATCCCAAGAATGAGGTCTTCATGAGGACTCCCCGCAAGTCAGCCAGATTGGAGACAGCGGCAACGACAAAGGCTAATGAACCTTCAATGCAGGTTCCTCAACTTCCATCTATTCCAGAGGCTTCAGAACGCTCACCCATAAGCACAAGGAAGAACCCAATCACCTATGATGCCGACAAAGTGGCTGAGTTGTGTGAAGAGGCATGGGGATCTACCCCTGAGAAAAATAAAGCTCAGCGCTGCGCTGAAATAGCCCTGAAGGAGAAGCAGCGAATCCTGGAAAAGAAAGTTGAGAAGTTCACTGACCTGACTGAGATGTAACAAAGAGAGTTAGATGATGCATTAGTCAGCATGCTGAGAATGAGGAAGAAGCCAACAACAAGGAAGTCAAGATTACTTCAAGTGCAGAAGTCTGAGGAGCCTACTGACAAGATCGTACTCATTGATGACTTCATCTCTGAGAAGCTGAAGGAGTTTTGGCTGGATGCACGAGAAGAGTTCATCAGGCTGTGGTACATTGTGAAGAAGTGGGGCGACTCTGACGACATTGATGCTCACTTCACTGACTTCATGGCAGACAACCATCCTGAGCTACTCAAGAGGATCTTAGAGGAGGCTGATACTGCCAAAGTTCAAATCAAAGCCCCTAAGTTCCTCACTCGCCCACCACCACTTCAACCCAATGTAAAAGGCTATGATTCGAAGGCTATTATGGCAGAAGTTTTCAAAATCGCCAAGGCTGAAGGGTATCTGAATCAACTGGATAGACTTGACGAGCTGAAAGACAGAGTCTACAATGGCTATGGACTTCGACCTAAAATGAGGAAGATCTAGTTGTACCCTGACCTTGTAATAGATAGGATTCATTGTACTCATGATCACATTCATCAATGAAATCTATTACTTTGCCCACAGACAAAAACTCATTGTCTTTTTTGCTGTTATTTAATTTTTGTACTTATCAAGAACTGCTCTAACACTGATTTTGTCTTATAGATTAGGACTTGTTTTCTCTAAATGTTTTGAGGACCTTTTCAGTGTTTTGGCATCATCAAAAAAGGGTAAATTGTTGGGACAATGTCAGTTTTAATTAGATCCCAAAGACCCTGAAAAGATGACTTGCCTAAGTGTTGTAATAGTTAGGCTAGTCTTGGTCAGGATAGAAAGTTAGAATATTTTATATTCACAGGTACACAATGAGAGGAGTACTCATTGCTAGCAATCAAGACTGAAGCCTGAAGATACAAGAGCACCATCCTGAACTTATGGCAGTTCATCTAAGCTGACTGAGTAAGTGTCAGGATGAAGGGCATGATCCTGAGATCATTGCTAACTCAGCCTGAAGGGAACAAGACTGCACTGAGTGTTTGGGAAAAGACCTGGAGTAGGATCCAAGTAAGTCAAAAGGAATGTCAGTGCCGAAAAACGTATGTAGATGAGGACAAACCTGAACTCAGTAAAGACAAGACTGAACTGAAGAATGAGTTCTGACATTCTCACCTACCTGATTACGTAGACCAATCAGAGAGTGCCAAGTCATGTATGGACACTGACCTGAACCTGACATCCCTGCACAATTCAACGGGCATGCATTTAATGCATTTACCAAATACATGCAAGGACGGCTGATGCATGGAGATTATGTCCGTTGAAGAATCCTACACGAAGACAACCTAGAAGGCTTTCTCCTCCAACGGATAGTTTTCAAAGTTGGTTATAAATACAGAAGACCTTGGACCCAAGCAAGGTTACGCGAAATTTCGAAACCTGAAATTACTCAAACTCTCAAGCGTTCAAAGCAATCTTGCATTCTTAGAAGCACTCGAACAACCTTTAATTTCCCAAGTGTTTCTAGAGTTAGAGAGTTATTCTGTATTCCATTGAGCGAGCTAGTCATATCTTAAGCTTAGAGTGATTATCCAATTCTTAGCATAACTTTATCTTGTAAGGATAATCACACCTAGTTGTAATCCAAATTGAAACCAAAACACTCTCAGTTAGGTTTGTTGGTTAAGTTTAGTTGAGTGAGTTAGAAGGAAGGATCAGTGAGGAGTCTGATCTGGGTGCACCTTGGCACGTTAAAAACAAGAAAATCCTTAGTGGATTTTCCTGCTCAATCAGGACCGTGGACGTAGGAGCTTGAGTCTCTGAACCACGTTATCTCTCTGAGTTTTTACTACTTTGATTATTGTTTTATATTGATATATTGCTAAGTCATTCATTGCATATCTTGTCAGTGCTAAATCAATTAGCTTGACTCATTAACTCAGTGCACTGCCCTTCTAATCACGGCTTCATAAAAATGTTAATCAAGTTTTTCAGAAAGCAAACATTAAACAAGTATATAAACTTTCAGGGCTCACACATTCCACACTGAACACAAGTAGATAGTTTGCCAACTGACTCGGCTCGGTGCAGTTAGTAGGTTTGTTATCTACCCTGTGTTCTTTATCACCCTGAGTAAGGGGACTCAGTGAGGTTTAAGTTAAGAAAAATTTGGATACGTGTATTCCCCCCACCCCACATACACGTATCTCTCAGACTTGTACCGGGACCAACAAACTGAACATCACAATTATTTTAGTTAACGTACCAATTCCTTGAGTATACGTAGGGATTCCTATCTCAAGCACCACCATCATATTCACACTCAAACAAGAGTTAGTATAGTTTCTAATTTTGTCTTTAGAATTTAATTAGTAGATAATAATTAGTAGAAGTAGTTTAAACCAAACATCACATTCATATTATCTACGACACGTACATTTCCAGGGATTTATTTGTATACAAACTTTCCCTTGGGTTCAATACTACTTGGTCCCTATACTTGCCCGTACTACTGTGATCCCATACTCTTGTGGGGTAACTACTAGTCAAGCTAGTATTTTACATTCAAGTCAGTTCTTTCCACTATAACCCAAAGATTATATATATATATATATATATATATATAAGAATTGAGACGAATCTTAAAACATGTATTATGTTTCGTTATTTTGATATGCTACACAATTGATGATGGCTTATATTGATGGTAAGAAAGCCTCAGGGGGGCGCTTGATTAACAACTCTTCAATGATAATGATAATGAGTTTAAAATTAGTGCAATTATGATGGTTTATTGGAACAAAATCATCATTATCTCCCCCTCTAAATAAGGTAATCACTACTCTATTTTGATTATCCTATTTCACACCTACAAGCATCCTCCACAATCACTCTCTTATTCCTCCACCAACAACCATCAACAAATATTTGTTGTCCACATCTATTTCAAAATTTGGGCATGATACTAGCAATGCAACCACTATTGTAACAATCTCTCCCCCAAACATATCATTTTTATTATGGGGGCATAGATGAAAAATAAATTTGTATTCCTATTACCATTGAAGTGTTGTTAACCAAGCGCCCCCTCATAACTAAAATCACCAACAACCTTGCAAAGAGTCCAAAAATATTAAGGTATTCAATATAATTTGTGATGAATTCTAATCTTATATAGTACATTATTCTTTTCTTAAAAGAGTTTATTTTGTTTTCAAGGAAAATGATTATATATTTGTGTGGATAAAATGTCAACATACATGCAATTCGGTGACAAGAGATGATATTTAAAAATCACAAAAATCTTATTCAGTTGGTTAGATATCCAAAATAATTCTCTACATAGTGTTAGTTACAAATAGATGACTTTTTTATGTCGGTCTGCGTCTTCTGAAATATATCAACGACTTCTCACTTCTTTTTTTTGTAGGTATATTTTGTGCATGTCTTTGTTCAAAGCATGATGCCTAAAATGACATTATCACATGGGGCATCTCAATCTTCATATAATAACTTATTACTTTCGTTCTTATTTCAAAGATATGAATTTTCACCAAAGGTACACTACAATAAATTTGTTCATCTAATTATTTCACAAAATTTTTGTTTTCAATATTGAACAATGGTGCATTGGATGTGACACTAAGATATACGAAACCCATCAATCTATTTCTTTTAAGTCTCTCAAAATTAATTTATTAGTCCCCCGTCCCCTATTAATTTTCATATGTGGGGTGACACACTTTTAAGAAAAGTAGTTATTTTAATTTTTTGGACCAATAAATGAAGAGTATTTTTAAAATAAAGTGAGTAGTGTGGGAATGTTTATTTCCATTTTTTGGATATAAAAGTTATTGTGGGATGTCCCAGAAAGGAAAATATAAAGTTTATTAGGGGACAAAGGGAGTATATGGTAGCTATGAGTGTATATAAATATGTTTGCTACTTCATTCATGCTAATAATAGTAAAATCTTTAAAATTTTGGTTACTTTTGGTCAAGGGAGCAAAAGTAAAAAATCGGTAATCGGACGTTTTCTAGCCGACTAGCGCTTAGGCCCGCCTAGGCGGCGCCTAGAGAATTTTTTTGTAATATATATTTTTGTATAATAGGGCTGCCTAGAGCTGCCTAGGTACGCCTACGGCCACCTAGGCGGCGCCTAGGACTGAAAATACTAGAATCACCGATTTTGTAGAAACCGGATCGGAAGGAGGCCGTCTAGCCCGATTCTGCATTACTGATTTTGGTTGATGTAATCACCTTTGAATTTATTTTAAGTATACTTCAAATTGTAATTTTTATTAAGGACCCTAACTCAGTAGGAGTGGAAAGATAAGGATCATAATTTTTCAAGCTGACATAATGAGGATAATAATTTTTTAAGTTGACAATTTAAAGACTGTGACTTCTAAAAGTGGCAAATTAACCCCAACTCAGACCTAATTAACCAAAGTCGAGTCATATTCAGTCTGAACCCAGGTCAAATAGGGCGAATTAGCCTAATTTTAGGTTGATTTTGCCTCAATTTGCCACCTTTAAAATCTATTGTCCTTAATTTGTCAACCTGAAAAGTTTGTTCCTCACTTTGTCAACCCCTATAAGTTACTATCTTTAAAATGTGAACTTGAAAGATCTAAATTTTGAGTTGTTGGGATATGTTTAGTTTTGATGATTTTCCAAAACCACATGTAATAGGTTTGAAAGCAGTCAGGATAGTATCTTTAATTTTAGGTCAGACTAGGTTATTTCTCAGTAGAATAGGCTGTCAGTTGAGAAGAACTCAGTTGAGGAAGTACTCAGTTGAGGGGGAACTCAGCAACACAGCCTGAGAAAATCAAGATGACATCAAGAAGAACTGACTGAAGTCATGGCAGAAGACCTGAACCTGAAGAGAAGCCTGTAGGATGTCCCACTGAGTATAAACCTGACTGATCTAAGCTAAGTCAGTGGACTACTCATTGAAGAGCATGATCAGGAGGATCAGTGTTGTACCAAGTAGGCCCTAAAGGAGTCAGGCTACTGTGGTCAGGGAAGTTTGTCATTCAGCCTTATGACAAACTTCTTGGAGTGATCTTCAAAGAGTCCCTGAAGGACAATTACACTGAAGACAGCTGTGTCTACTGAAGATCATCAAGTCAGTGGAGGATAAGCTATCTGAAGTCAGTGCGCCCTGATCAAGCTCACTAAACCAAAGATCCGTTGGATTCAGTCCACGTGGACCAATCAAGTCAAGACAACATATCTGACACTGACAAGGCCGCATTCCAAGAAAAGTAGGTGAAACCTATTAATTGTATGGATTCAAATGTAATTTCCTCCAACGGTTACATTTGAATCCACACTACAAATACAAGCTCATAGCTGCGGTTTGAAGTGTGTCTGAATAAGAAAAATCAACACCTACGAGTTGTGAAGGTGTGAGAGGATAGTGCAGTTCATGGGAGATATAAAGAGGCACTTCTTACACCTTGTTCACTGACCATTAGGGTCTTCACAGATATAAAACATGAGTGTTCAGCTTGTAACTCTTAGCTTAGAGAGGTTTTCCCAACCTTAGCTTAAAGGCTAACACATTGTAAGGGAAAACCTCACCTAGTTGGAGAAAACCATACTGAAACCAAAACCCTCTAGTTAGGTTTGTTGGTGGAAGTTGTTTGTGAAGACAGGAATGAAGTTAGCAAGATCTGAGTTGTACAGATCTGGGTGCACCTTGGCACGTTAAAAACAAGAATCTCAAGTTAGTGGATTTCCTGTTAAATCAGGCCCGTGGATGTAAGAGCTTGAGTCTCTGAACCACGTTAAACTGAGTGTTATTTATTGTTTATGCACTTGCTAGTTATTTATAGTGTATGCTCACTGAGAAGTACTTCGGAGAATTGAAAAGAAAACTAGCTAAGTATTTTAGTTAGGGAGAACCAATCTCACTGACAGGCTTCAGCAAGCACTCGAGAGTTCAGTCTCTCGAGTCACTGCTTTGTTGAGAGCCTGAGCTTACAAGTGAATTATCACTGACTTGAGAGCTCTGACTCTCAGCAATGCAGTGACTTAAGTTTCCCTCTTTGAGCTCTTTGAAAGTTTAAAAAAAATTCTTTCCTAAATTCCCATTTTGGCCTTCGAAAATGGGACCTTCAATTGGTATCAGAGCGGGTTGTTCACATGACCACTGATCCAGTTTTGTTAAGAAAAATGGTCAACCGAACAGATCTTAAACGTTTTAAAAATTATGGGAATTTCTGCATTTGTTCAAACTATTACTTGTTGTTCTGACACTGTCTTCTAATTTGAATATCTTTAGTGTTAGAAGTTTTGGAATCATCAAAAAGGGGGAAATTGTTGGGATATGTTTAGTTTTGATGATTTTCCAAAACCACATGTAATAGGTTTGAAAGCAGTCATGATAGTATCTTTAATTTTAGGTCAGACTAGGTTATTTCTCAGTAGAATAGGCTGTCAGTTGAGAAGAACTCAGTTGAGGAAGTACTCAGTTGAGGGAGAACTCAATGAGGGGGAACTCAGCAACACAGCCTGAGGAAATCAAGATGACATCAAGAAGAACTGACTGAAGTCACGGCAGAAGACCTTAACCTGAAGAGAAGCATGTAGGATGTCTTGCTGAGTATAAACCTAATTGATCTAAGCTAAGTCAGTGGACTACTCAGTGAAGAGCATGATCAGGAGGATCAGTGTTGTACCAAGTAGGCCCTAAAGGAGTCAGGCTACTGTGGTCAGGGAAGTTTGTCATTCAGCCTTATGACAAACTTCTTGGAGTGATCTTCAAAGAGTCCCTGAAGGACAATTACACTGAAGACAACTGTGTCTACTGAAGATCATCAAGTCAGTCGAGGATAAGCTATCTGAAGACAGTGCGCCCTGATCAAGCTCACTGAACCAAAGATCCGTTGGATTCAGTCCACGTGGACCAATCAAGTCAAGACAACATATCTGACACTGACGAGGCCGCATTCCAAGAAAAGTAGGTGAAACCTATTAATTGTATGGATTCAAATGTAATTTCCTCCAACGGTTACATTTGAATCCACACTACAAATACAAGCTCATAGCTGCGGTTTGAAGTGTGTCTGAATAAGAAAAATCAACACCTACGAGTTGTGAAGGTGTGAGAGGATAGTGCAGTTCATGGGAGATATAAGGAGGCACTTCTTACACCTTGTTCACTGACCATTAGGGTCTTCACAGATATAAAACATGAGTGTTCAGCTTGTAACTCTTAGCTTAGAGAGGTTTTCCCAACCTTAGCTTAAAGGCTAACACATTGTAAGAGAAAACCTCACCTAGTTGGAGAAAACCATACTGAAACCAAAACCCTCTAGTTAGGTTTGTTGGTGGAAGTTGTTTGTGAAGATAGGAATGAAGTTAGCAAGATCTGAGTTGTACAGATCTGGGTGCACCTTGGCACGTTAATAACAAGAATCTCAAGTTAGTGGATTTCCTGTTAAATCAGGCCCGTGGATGTAAGAGCTTGAGTCTCTGAACCACGTTAAACTGAGTGTTATTTATTGTTTATGCACTTGCTAGTTATTTATAGTGTATGCTCACTGAGAAGTACTTCGGAGAATTGAAAAGAAAACTAGCTAAGTATTTTAGTTAGGGAGAACCAATCTCACTGACAGGCTTCAGCAAGCACTCGAGAGTTCAGTCTCTCGAGTCACTGCTTTGTTGAGAGCCTGAGCTTACAAGTGAATTATCACTGACTTGAGAGCTCTGACTCTCAGCAATGCAGTGACTTAAGTTTCCCTCTTTGAGCTCTTTGAAAGTTTAAAAAAAATTCTTTCCTAAATTCCCATTTTGGCCTTCGAAAATGGGACCTTCAATTGGTATCAGAGCGGGTTGTTCACATGACCACTGATCCAGTTTTGTTAAGAAAAATGGTCAACCGAACAGATCTTAAACGTTTTAAAAATTATGGGAATTTCTGCATTTGTTCAAACTATTACTTGTTGTTCTGACACTGTCTTCTAATTTGAATATCTTTAGTGTTAGAAGTTTTGGAATCATCAAAAAGGGGGAAATTGTTGGGATATGTTTAGTTTTGATGATTTTCCAAAACCACATGTAATAGGTTTGAAAGCAGTCATGATAGTATCTTTAGTTTCAGGTCAGGCTAAGTTATTTCTCAGTAGAATAGGTTGTCAGTTGAGAAGAACTCAGTTGAGGAAGTACTCAGTTGAGGGAGAACTCAATGAGGGGGAACTCAGCAACACAGCCTGAGGAAATCAAGATGACATCAAGAAGAACTGACTGAAGTCATGGCAGAAGACCTGAACCTGAAGAGAAGCATGTAGGATGTCTTGCTGAGTATAAACCTAATTGATCTAAGCTAAGTCAGTGGACTACTCAGTGAAGAGCATGATCAGGAGGATCAGTGTTGTACCAAGTAGGCCCTAAAGGAGTCAGGCTACTGTGGTCAGGGAAGTTTGTCATTCAGCCTTATGACAAACTTCTTGGAGTGATCTTCAAAGAGTCCCTGAAGGACAATTACACTGAAGACAACTGTGTCTACTGAAGATCATCAAGTCAGTCGAGGATAAGCTATCTGAAGTCAGTACGCCCTGATCAAGCTCACTGAACCAAAGATCCGTTGGATTCAGTCCACGTGGACCAATCAAGTCAAGACAACATATCTGACACTGACGAGGCCGCATTCCAAGAAAAGTAGGTGAAACCTATTAATTGTATGGATTCAAATGTAATTTTCTCCAACGGTTACATTTGAATCCACACTACAAATACAAGCTCATAGCTGCGGTTTGAAGTGTGTCTGAATAAGAAAAATCAACACCTACGAGTTGTGAAGGTGTGAGAGGATAGTGCAGTTCATGGGAGATATAAGGAGACACTTCTTACACCTTGTTCACTGACCATTAGGATCTTCACAGATATAAAACATGAGTGTTCAGCTTGTAACTCTTAGCTTAGAGAGGTTTTCCCAACCTTAGCTTAAAGGCTAACACATTGTAAGAGAAAACCTCACCTAGTTGGAGAAAACCATACTGAAACCAAAACCCTCTAGTTAGGTTTGTTGGTGGAAGTTGTTTGTGAAGATAGGAATGAAGTTAGCAAGATCTGAGTTGTACAGATCTGGGTGCACCTTGGCACGTTAATAACAAGAATCTCAAGTTAGTGGATTTCTTGTTAAATCAGTCCCGTGGATGTAAGAGCTTGAGTCTCTGAACCACGTTAAACTGAGTATTATTTATTGTTTAAGCACTTGCTAGTTATTTATAGTGTATGCTCACTGAGAAGTACTTCAGAGAATTGAAAAGAAAACTAGCTAAATATTTTAGTCAGGGAGAACCAATCTCACTGACAGGCTTCAGCAAGCACTCGAGAGTTCAGTCTCTCGAGTCACTGCTTTGTTGAGAGCCTGAGCTCACAAGTCAATTATCACTGACTTGAGAGCTCTGACTCTCAGCAATGCAGTGACTTGATTTTCCCTCACTGAGCTCTTTAAAAGTTTAAAAAAAAAAAATCTCTCCTAAATTCCCATTTTGGCCTTCGAAAACGGGACCTTCATGAGTATATATATTTTTGCATATTAATTTAATTCAAGTCCAGTTTCAACTTTTTTAACATTAATTTCCCTATTAATGTTGGGAAGATTGATAGATTTTGAAGTCCTTTGTTGTGTTTGACCATGTTTGAATACATGTTATATTTTTTAGTCATTCAAGTGGATTTTGTAATGGAATCAATTTAGTTTATTATTCGTATTTATTTAAAATTTATTATGTATTAATGCCTTATGTGGTTGTCCAATATTATATTATAAATAATTTTAAATTGAACAAACTCAGATTATATTTATGATTAAGGCGAGTTGATGGGGAAAATTATAAAATGAGTAGTTCTAGCACCATCTATTTCACTAAGCTCCCTTAATTAAAAAATTCATCCACCTTAAATTATAATATTTACTAAATATACCAATTATAAAATTATAATTTTATTCAACATACACATACATCCCTAAAAATATTCAACCACTAATCTCCTTCAATTTCAATAAAACACATAATATATATACGCCCCCTCCTCTTTAATCCATTGGTGAAAAGCAAGATTAATATATTTACATAAGAGTGTCTATTAGACAGAATGATTGAAAGTTGAATGTGAAATAAACCACCATAGCAAGGTAATTTATTGATCCGTATTATATTTTTATTAATGTCAATGCGGTTGTCTTTTTTTCTTTTTATTATATTCTTTTATTAGTTTCTGTTTGAATGTTGAAAAATACTACCATGCATAGAAAATTAAGTTTTCCTACAAATATTTCTACTGAAATTCAAATTGATTATTTGAAAATTATGTTGAAGGAAAATTAGAACCAATAAATATTGGTGAAATTACTGAACTTTCTATGAAATGCTTTAATGTTTAAAGTACTAGATATTGAATTGAATTTTATTATATTGAAGTATTGGATATTTTGCTCAATTTCTTTTCACATGTTTATTGGTGGCACGAATCTGTGCATGCTTCTGCTTACTAAAGCTTGACAGAGTGTTGAATTTTGTAAAGATGATTAATTATTTTTAACAAGTATAATGATATTGATATCAGAGTAAGAATGATTTTTGTTGTTAGTGTACCAAGGTTGTGTGTTTGATAGGAAATATTTTTTAAGGACTGTAACTTAAGGGTGGTAGCAACATTAGTATGTTAACTCTCCGGGTGGATAATTTAAGAATAATAATTTTAAAAGTCACGAATTGAGGTAAAAAAACTAAAATCAATTCGGGCTAATTGGCTTGATTTTCGGTTGAATTTGGGTTATATTTAAAAGTTATTGTCCTTCAATTGCTACCTTGAAGAATTATGATCTTCATTTTGCAAGCTCGAAGGGTTACAGTCCCCATTTTGTCACCATCAAGTTATGGTCCTTAAAAAAAATGATTTGCCTACTTGATTGGATCTTTTTAATTAAGTCCATTTGTTGGTTTTTTTTTATCGATTTCAACAACAGTATAATATATTGTTATTTTATCGAATATTTATTATTCTATGTGGATGTTAATGTTTAAATATGTGTTAGAAAATTTATTTAGTACGTACATAATGATATGAAATACTATACATATATTGTATTAAACAAAATACTTATCATTAATTATTAAAAAACTAGTATAAATTGTTTGGGTCTCTTGTATATTGCTATGTTTTACAAGAAATGGTGAAACATTTTACATAAGTATATATTTGAGTGTTCCGTTATTATTGCAACTTTATTAGTAATTGATGTTATAACTTATAACTATTGATCATAGAAGATGCATATCTAATGTCTTCGTGGTTATTAAATATTATATTGTAAATAGTTTTAAATTTTACAGGTTTAGGTTATATTTATGATTTATACAAGACACATCATTTGATTAAAATGAGTTGATGGTAAAAATTATAAAATAATTTGTTGTTCTTTATAAATATCTATTTTATAATAAAAATAAGAAAAAGCTTATGTGAGATGACCTCACGGTGAGACGGTTCACAAACTAGTGTAAAATAACACATATCTCTTCTAAAGTATTAATACGCCATGTCCAACTTATGATCCATCTCACACAAGACCTACTCTAAAAATAAATATTTTTTTCATATTACACTTATGTATAATAAAAAAAAGGTTGTACAAAAAAATTTGTGATAAATCATTGCCCGAAGAAATCGTGACATTTGTTAAATATAAAAAGATATAAGGAATTATATTAAAATTTTAGTAATGAAAATGACTTCTGCGTGAAGTGCGGGTAGGCGATGTAGTTTTTAAGTTGCTTAATAAAAGCAGTTAGCGTTTTTTAATTATTTGTAGTGTGTCGTCTCATTCTTTTAATCAATAAAATTATTTTTTACAAATATTCAATCTCCTATTATACTAATAGGGAGTTTTTTTTTTGCTGATGTGTCGACTTCTGATGCGTTTCGCTTATGTGTCGACTCCTGGTGCATTTCGCTTATGTGTCAAGTCTTACGTAGCATGATTGCGTGTCATTTTATCCTACGTGTCATTCATGTGACATTGTGATATTTAATAAGAAGAAGTCTAATAATTTTTTTTTGTTTTAGTTAGGTTTGAACCAAGGACCTCAATAGTATTTTTTTTATTATGTTTACCACTTAAGCTAACTATGAATCGTTATGAAATTTGAATATTTATTATATATAACTTGAGTTAAAAAAAGAAAAAAAAATATATATATATCTTTATTCTAAAATACTCTTGGTTATTTGCAATTTAATCATCCCGAACTCTATATATTTTTCTTATTCCTTCTTTGTCTTTTTTTCTTTACAATATTTTTAGTGTTGTTCCTCAATTATTTGTCCACACATAAATGTCTACTTGCTAATATTCGGCGTTTAGTTTATTTTAAAAAAAATTATTTCTTCATATAAACTTTACTTTCTTTCTCTCTTCTTCTATCTAGACAATATTATGTTTATTTTCTATGTATTGCAAATTGACGGGTGAAGATTTTTAAGGTTATCCTTGGTGTTTTTTTTAAAAGTAAATTCATTTTGACTGAATAATTTTTTTAGATAGATTTTATTATATAACGTTATAATATTGAATAATGTGATAATGTGTTGATAAAATATTAATTTTTAAATTAATTTTGCGAACAACCCGCATTTTATGCGGGATACTCATCTAGTAAGTCATAAATTTCTCTTATGTATTTGATCTTGGCATTTAAATTTTTTTCTTTTTAAAAGAGAAGGTATTATTTAAAAAAATATTATATTGTGGATTATTGTTTAAAGTATTTAAACTGTATCTTAAAACTGCGTGAGATTGTCTCGTAGAATTAGATAATACAAATTTAAATACACTTACGTTAAAGTGTTAGTGTGATATGTCCAATTTATATCCTATCTAATGTGGACCAAATGAAGCACATTAAACAAATGTTAAAAATATTGAAGATCAAAGGTAGATAATTACCTGAGAGCGTCTCTGTAAAAAGGTAACAAATAGAGAGCTCATCTTCGTCTCTGATATACTGGAAAACAGCTCTGGAACAACAGCTACGAACTCTGGCGAAATCCTGCACAAAATCGGGCCGGAGGGGGTTTCGGCGTCGATCCTCCGACGCTCAAGTCAGCTAAGCTTGATAAATAAGAAAAGTCATCGAAAATATTCTGTATAAGTGTGTGTTTCTTGTGTGTGAAGATAATTGTGTTACCTTGTTGGTTGAAATGAAGATCTTTATACCTTTTTTCCTCTGGAGGGCATAAGGGTAATTCTCCCTGTGTAGCCCTAATCTGCTAAGGGACCACAACTCAGTGTGATACGGGACAGATGGCGCATTGCCATTGCTCAAGGACAATTATGTTGTCCTTTTGGGTGATTCTCATATCCCCTTTATTACTTTTTGTCTGACACGCGAGCCTCCACTAATCCTTATCCCAGTATCTGGGAAAGGGACGTATTCACCTTTATCCGTGAGCTCGTTCGGAAGTGGCTGTGACCTCTCCAGAGTTTAAAGTGTACCTGAGCTATTAAAGATAAATATTGTTCAAGTGCTTAGTGCAATTATACATAATAGTAGCAGATAAAGGCCTCCTGGTATTTCGGCCCTCATCTAATAGCATCCAGAGGCAGAATTGAGAGAATATCCAACTCTGCTCTGAACATCTCCAAATGAATTTAGGTTTTTGCCCCGGGTACGTACCCACACGTGCGAGTCACGGGCAATACTTCGCTCAAGTAAACTCTAGTTCAATTCTGCTCTAGAGTTCAACTGTGTTTTCCTTGATATGGGCCCACTGTTCAAGGGCAGTGCTGGGATAGCCCATATCAACTACTCCCCCCCATTCCATATGACTTCTGATCTCTGATGTCATATGGAATAAGTGCTCATTAATACCTTCTTAGATCCGTACTCTGTACACTGATGGTACACTGCATACTGTTCACATGTCGTTTCAAATCCCTCCTTTAATTCAAATCTTTTTCCTTTATTAAAAAATAAAAAATGATAATAAATCCGTAGCGCCCATCTGGGGCGTCCTTTCAACTGCCTTGCCCCCCAGCCATACACGTGTCCAAGAGAGGACGGGATGGCAGGGCGGTTCTCACCTTTATCAAAAAGTGACCCATCCGCTACAGCTTTCACTTTTTTCTTTCTTCAGATCACTCTTCCCCCAAATTAGGGAGAGGAAATCGATTTCGACTACCATCAACCGTAGAGGAGATTGTACGGCCACCGTCTCCAGACCTCAACTTACCCCTTTCTTTCTCCCGAGGTAACTCCTTCTTCTTCGCCATTTTTATTTTTGTACTATTTTTTTAATTCCGCCATGACCGGACCTTCCTCATCCTCTACCACCAAGGACCAACCGGAATCTACTCCGGCGGTCCCGCCGTCTACTCACATCCTTAGGCGCCATCCTACGGCGAGGCTTTCCAGCCGCCTCTTCCCTACACAATACTTCTGATACCCTTTGTTGGTCCCGGTACAAGACTGAGGAATACGTGTATGAGGGGGATACACGTATTCCAATTTTTTGAACTTAAAACCTTACTGAGTCCCCTTTACTCAGAGTGATAAAGAACTAGGAACTGATAATACACCTACTGACTACACTTGGTGCGGGTCAGTTGTCTAACTATCAGTTTAAGTTCAGTACGGAAATGCGTGAGCCCTGATAGTTTAAAGTCTTGATTAGTTTGCTTCTGAAAAACTGATTACTCTACTGAAAAGTGTTTAGTAAGGGCAATGCTCTTTTTAATAGATCTGGCTGATTGATTCAGACCTGATAAAACCGAATGCAATGAATGAATAAGCAATATGTCAGTTATGCGCAATATCAAAGCAATAAGAACACGGCAAGTTTAACGTGGTTCAGAGACTCAAGCTCCTACGTCCACGGCCTGATTTAACAGGAAATCCACTCAAGGGATTCTTGTTTTTAACGTGCCAAGGTGCACCAAGACCAGCTAACCTCACTGATCTATACAAACTTCCTTACTAACTCACTAACTGACTTACTCCCAACAAACCTAAATTAGGTTTTTGGTTTCAGTTTGGATTCCAACTAGGTTGAGATTATCCTTACAAGACAAAGCTATGTTGAGGGTTGGATAATCTCTCTAAGCTTAAGATATTTCTTGTACGCTCTTTGGAATACAGATTAACTCTCAGTTGCTAAGAAACACTTGGGAAATTTAGAGGGTTTCGAGTGCTTCTTCTAAAGACTGAATGCTTTGAGTGCTTGAGTGTTTGAGTAATTTCTGGCTTGGAAATTTCCCGTAACCTTGAATGGGTTCAAGGCCTTCTGTATTTATAGGTGATTTGAAAAACTATCCGTTGGAGAGATAGCCTTTCTTGTCATCTATGTAGAGTGGTTCAAACGGACATATCTTCATGCAGCAGCCGTTCTTGCATGGGATTAGGTAGTTGCATTAAATGCACATTATATGCTTGCCCGTTGAATATGCAGTCTGAAGTCAGTCTTCTGTCAGGTTCCGTACGTGCGTGTCCTTCCAGGATTGGTCCACATCATCAGGTTGGTGAGAATGTCAGAACTTATTCCTGGGCTTCAGACTTGTCTTATTAAGTTCTTTTTGTCTTGAGCTCACCTGTTTTGTCCTGACGCTGACATTCTTTTTGCATTGCTTGGCTCTACTCCAAGTCTTCCCATAAACTCAGTATCATCCTGTTCCCTTCAGGACTGAGTAGTACTGACCTCAGGGTCATACTCTTCATCACTGAGACTTACTCAGCCAGCTTAGAGAACTGCCATAAGTTCAGGATGGTAAACTGCGTCTTCAGGCTCTAAGTCCTGATTGTCATCAGTAAGTGCTCCTCTTACTGAGTACCTGTGAAGTGTAAAATGACTAAGTACTAAACCTGACCAAGACTAGCCTGACAAGCAAATGCAAACATCTTTTCAGGGGCTTTGGGATCTAATCAAAACTGACATTGTCCTAACAATTTCCCTCTTTTTGATGATGCCAAAACACTGAAAAGATCCTCAAAACACTTAGAGGAAATATAAGATCCTATCTATAAGATAAGACAGTGTTAGAGCAATTCTTGATAAAGTACAGAAAAAAAACAACCAAATAGACAATGAGTTTTTGTCTCTGGGCAAAAGTAATAGATTTCATTGATTGATGTGATGGTGTTTACAATGAATCTAATCTATTACAAGAAGCTGTGAACACCTAGACTAATCTCATTTCAGGTTCAAGTCCATATCCTGCATAGACTCTTGCCTTTAACTCGTCAACTCTGCTAGGTTGATTCACGTACCCTTCAGCCTTGGCAATCTTCAAAACTTCCATCATAATGGCCTTCATATTGTGCTTCTGAGTTCCAGGAACTAAGGGAGGAGCTCGAATAGTGAACTCAGGAGCCTTCACCTGGACTTGAGCTGCTTCAACCTCCTCCAGTATCTTTTGGATCAACTCAGGATGATTGTCCATCATGTAGTCAGTGAAGTGGGCATTGATATCATCAGTGTCGCCCCACTTCTTCACAACATACCACAATTTCACAAACTCATCCTTCGCGTCAACCCAGAACTCCTTCAGTGCCTCGGAGATGAACTCGTCGACATAGGCTTCCCTTAATCCTGATTTCGGCCTTCTGACTTGAAGAATTGTTGATTTTCTTGTTGTAGGCCTCTTCCTGTACTTCCTAGGCTCAGGCTTCACCTTCTTTCTCCTAAGCATGCTGATCACTGCATCATCGAGTTCCCTTTGTTGAAGCTCAGTGATATCAGTCAGCTTTTCAACCTTCTTCTCCAAAATGCGCATCTTTTCTTTTTGAGCAATCTCAGCCCTGCGCTCAGCCTCAGTCTTTTCAGAAGGTGTCCCCCACGCCTCAGCGCATAACTCCGCCACCATCTCCCCAGAGAAGGTGATGGGGTTCTTCCTTGTGTTCATAGGGGGAGACTTCTGAACTGACTCAGGTTGCTTGGAGATTTGGATCTCTTTAGAAGGTTCATCAGTCTTTACCTACGTTGCTGCCTCCGCCTTCAGCTTTGCAACAATCTTCTCACCCTCCTTCTCTACTGCTGCCAACCTTGCTGACTTCCTCACCCTCAGCACATTCTCTTCAGGATTGACATCAGGATCAGCTTGAAAAGTTTTGCCTTGGTTGACTGCCTCAGATGCCTCAGGGCGGGATCTTTTCTTCTTCTTTTCCCCCTTTTTGGCATCATCATTGGCCTCGGATGGGAATGTGTCAGATCCGCTGTTAATTACGAAGGAGGCTAGGGAATAAACATCATTGATTCCTTCCTTCAGTAAATTAACTCCCATCGAGATACCAGTTCCTGCAAAAGAAACAGAACTGATTGCAGCATTCACCTTCTTTTCAAAGATCTCCATGGAGAGTTGGAGTCTTTGTTCAGCTTTCTCGATCCTCTCCTCCACCTTGGCGGATCGATCATCTGCATGAGTCAGTCTCTCAACAATATCTTTCAAAGTCTGAGCAATTCGTTCTGACTCCAGCTCCATCTTGGACGCTGAGTCCTGAATGGCCTGAGTGAATAGGGCTCCAGCCTGAGCTGCAAGCTTCTCCACGGCCTGATTGAGATCCTCCTTCCTTTGCTCATCCTTCTCAGCCAACTGCTTCAAGGTTTGTCTCAGCATCTTCTTGGTGCGCTTCCTTTCAGCTCTCACTGACTTGGCCGTGTCAGTCATCGTTCTTTTGAGCAAAATCAGCTCCCTATTCGCAAGGGTGTTGTAAGCTGATTTAGTCCATCGGATGTGTTTTGCTAGGGCCTTGGAGTCCTCTTCTTTTTCAGTGCGTAGCCTCATCACTTCCTCCTGAAGCTCAGCTAGCTTTTCAGTGGTTTTCTCCGTTTTGAACTCCACAATGCTTGTGAACTCAGCTCGGCCGACCCCAATTATGATCACATCCTCATCACCATTTATAGCCTCATCAGTGACTGGCTGCTTTCCCTTATCAGCCCCTGCATCCTCAGTCCCCTCTCCAGGGTGCACTGAAGGCAGTTGTTGAGTGGTCATGGTCGCCTGCTCAGGCTCGACCAAGCCATCTCGAACCTTAGGAACTTGTCCTTCAGAACTGGGAGTCTCCTTAGACGCCTCAACATCTTTCTCCCTTGTCTCAGGGCAGGGAATCCCTTCATCGACAGATGTCTCATCGGCGGCTGAGATGTTCAAAACATCCTCAGCCACTGGTCCACCCTTGGCACCAGTGTCTTTCACACCTTCCTCCTGAGTTTGGGACTCAGGGACCATCTCATCAACCTCCTCAGCTTTCTCCAAAGCTCCACCTTGAGCATCTTCGTCATCCTCTCCATCCTTATCTTCCTCCTCATCTGACAGAAGACCGGCCTTACTCTTGGACATTAAGTCATTGACTAGCTCCCTCAGGTTTTCGATGTTAAGCAGTTGAAGCCAGCTAGTCAGTCCAAAATAAGAGCATAATCTTGCCTCCTCATTCTCCCAGTGCTCCCATCCACGAGCATCGACTAACATGTGCTGCTCCTGCATGTTGGATTGCTTAAACTCCAACCAGACTTTGAGCTCAATAACTTTAGCAGCAAGTTCTCCATACTTTGTCAGTCTTGGCCAACACTTGGAGGCCCATTCAGTAGCGTTCCCCTTTAGGGTATTCTCCAGAATGCCTCCTGCCATATGCTCATCCAACTCTTCCTCCTCCACAACCAGGAAGTCATCATCTTCATTTGAAGTGGCTTTAGGGAAATCTTTTGGGTTGGGGTAAGTGGAGAAATCTTCAGGGTTGGGAATGGTGGGATCTGAGGGTTGGTTAGACCTCTGAGGGGATGGCACTGACTCTGGGGCGTTTGGCTCTGAGGTATGAGGTGATTGGGTGGGTTGAGGTGTGGGGTCAGGATTAGTGGGTGATTGAGTGGGTACTATCTCAGGCTGCAATAACTCAGCCGTCTCGATAGATTTTCTCACCTCCTCTAAGTCAGAGGCTCTGGGAGAGCTTGACTTCTCCCTCTCACTCACTACAGGCAGTCTCTTAGCAGGGGACTTTTTTACTCCCTTCCTAAGTCTCTTCAAAGGCCTCTCCCCCTGATCACTCTCCTTCCTGACGTCATCGTCAGTTCCCTCAGCCTCAGATTCGGCTCTCTTGGGATCAGACTCAGTCCCATATTTGGTGCTCTTCCCTGACAGCACTAATTTCACCTTCTTCCTCTTCTCCACTCCCTCCACTGTAGACTGAGCCTCTTCCATCTCAGCGGCAGACTCCTCAGCCTTCTTACTTCTTTCAAAAAGTTCATCCACTCTCTCAATGAGACTGGTTGCCACTTTCTTGGCCTCCCCAGCTAGCTTTTTAGCCTGACCCTTTGCCTTAGCATTGGGATCAGTCAGCCCTAACATCGAGTAAATGTCACTTACTGAAGCAAACATTACATTCTTAGAGGAAATATTGTCCTCAAAGTCGAATGTGTACTCATGGCAGACATGGGCAATAAGGATGGACATCCTCGTTCCAAAGGGTAGGATGGCACTGACAGACACGTGCTTCTTCTCCTCATCCTGCTTCAACTTATCTAGTCCAGCCTGATGGAGTTGATCAATGAAGAACTGCTCCCAGTTTGCCTCCACTCCATCAACAATAGCCCCCATTATCCTCAGCTTGGGCAAGCTCAGCTGCACATGAGAGCCTGTGGATCCCATCACCACTTTGGACACTAAGTCCACAAGAGCTCTGTACTCAGGCTTCAGAGTGCTCTTATTCTGACGGGCTCTGAACTCAGAGGAGCCAGTCTTGGTCCACTTATTAAGGAATTCTCCCTCCGAGTTTTCCTTGTAGAATCTGGGATTGACTCTTGAGGATGGAAAAGCAAAGACCTCCTTGATGGCTCTCCGAATGTCAATGTCAACTACCTCTGAGTTATAGAGAGGTTCGCCGTCGCCGTCCTTCTCCCCCGTCGGCTTGAGTGCAGTCACCTTCGTGAAGAGTTCTCCCTTACGCAGGAACATGTTGAGGTAGGCTTCTACAACTGTCCTTGGAAGTATAGATAGGGGACGCAAGGTGAAGTATGTTTCCAACCCAGCTTTGAAAATCCAATTAAAGACTGGTTTGATTTCCTCCACTGTAAGACAGGCACCTTCCATGGAGATGACTTGCTCCATGTGTACCAGCTTGTTATCGACAACATCTTCAAGCTTGTCCGTTGTCCAGTTGGAATTAAGAAGTGCCATTGATTTTGAAAGAGAGGTTTTTAGGAAATCTGTGAATATTTTGAGTAGGAGAATACTCAGTGTGTTGATGTGCTATGTGTTTGCGTAAAGACCTCCAATGACACTATTGATTGATAAGACGAAGTCAGTTACTCAGACGTGGGGTTGAGATTGATCCCTGAATTTGAAAGGTTTTGAAATGAAGGGCGAGGATTAATCTCAATTTCAATCAATTACCCAAGTCAGTCATATTCCGTATAAAACGGACACGTATAAGAAAAAGTAACTGAAGCATTAAATGCTCCGTTGCGCGTGGGTTTAAATATGAAAAGACGCTCTTTTAATGAAAATGGAATGCATTTAATAAAGATTTTCAGGACGAAGGACTCAGGGAGACGATTGGTATTCACAAGAGTCAGGATGGAACTCATACCTGTCAGGGAGATATTGTAGCACCCTGATACCTCGTTGAGTCGAGTTTGGCCTGAGTTCCCCGTAGAACCCTATACTGACTGTTCTCCTGGATCTAAGAGTCCTAACTCCACTGACAGTTCCATAAACCTTGCTTCAGCCAAAGGCTTAGTCAAGATGTCAGCTCTTTGCCTGTCAGTGTGAATCTTCTCCATCCTGATGTCCTTCTTTTCCACGTGATCTCGAATGAAGTGATACCTAATGTCCACATGCTTGCACCTTGTGTGAAGCACTGGGTTCTGAGTAATTGCTATAGCATTATTGTTGTCACAATAGATTGGAACCTCATTAGCAAACACTTTGTAGTCCCTCAACTGTTGCCTCAACCATAAAATCTGAGCACAACAACTATCTGCAGCCATGTACTCAGCCTCAGTTGTGGATGTAGCCACTGGATTTTGCTTCTTACTAAACTACGAGATCAACTTACTTCCCAAAAACTGACATGTCCCTGAGGTTGATTTCCTATCAATCCTACAACCTCCATAATCTGCATCTGAATAACCTATCAGTTCTAAGTTGTCATCTGAAGGATACCATAGTCTGAGATTGACTGTCCTTTTCAAATACTTAAGTATCCTTTTAGCAGCCTCCAAATGACTCTTCTTAGAATCAGACTGATACCTAGCACACACACCAACTGCAAACGTAATGTCAGGCCTATTTGCAATCAGGTACAACAAAGAACCTATCAGCCCTCGGTACTCAGTCTGATTTACTGAAGTCCCTTCAGTGTCAGGATCCATCTTCCAATTTGTGTTCATAGGGATCCTGGCTGGATTGCTGTTCTGAACACCAAACTTGTGAATCAAGTCTCTTGTATACTTGGCCTGATTAATGAAGATACCTTGATCAGTCTGCTTGACCTGCAATCCTAAGAAGAAGTTCATCTCTCCCATCATAGACATCTCAAATTTACCAGTCATCAGCTTAGAGAATTTCTCACAAAGCTGATGATTTGGTGATCCAAATATTATGTCATCCACATAAATCTGGACCAGGAGAATGTCATCACCTTCAGTGATCCTGAACAATGTCCTATCCACAGTTCCCTTCTTGAACCCATGGTCTGTCAGGAATTGAGAGATGGTATCATACCAAGCTCTTGGTGCTTGCTTAAGTCCATAGAGTGCTTTCTTCAAATGGTATACTCTATCTCCAACCTCAAACCCGGGAGGTTATTCAACATATACCTCTTCATTGAGTACACCATTCAGGAAGGCACTCTTGACATCCATTTGATACACCTTGAACTTCTTATATGTTGCATATGTAAGGAACAATCTGATAGCTTCCAACCTAGCCACTGGAGCAAAAGTCTCATCATAATCTATTCCCTCAGATTGACAATACCCTTTTGCAACCAGTCTAGCCTTGTTTCTTACCACAACACCATTCTCATCCTTCTTATTCTTGAAGACCCACTAGGTACCAATTACTCCTTGATGCCTAGGTCTGTCTATCAGTTCCCAAACCTGATTCCTTGTGAACTGATTCAACTCCTCTTGCATGGCAATGATCCAGTTCGAGTTAGTGAGAGCTTCTTCAATGTTCTGAGGCTCTTGCTCAGAGAGAAAGCAACAGAACAATGCACTCTCACCATGGAACCATCTGGTCCTGGCTCCCTCAGTTGGATCACCGATGATTTGATCAATGGGATGATCCTCTAGCCATGTTCTCTTGCCAGGAGTTGTTCCTGAAGTACCTGTAATGTTAGTGTCTACAGGCTCATAAAATTCAGGAAATTGAACAGAAAGGGATGATCCTGAGTCTATACCAAAGGGATTAACAAGCTCAATGTCAGGGACATTGATTCCCCCTTGATGAGGTGACTCAGGAACCGTCTCAGCTGCAACAACATCTTCATAGACGGTACTTACCTCAGGTTGAGCCTGTTCCTCAGTCTGAGGCTCAACAGTCCCTATTGTGCTGGGCTTAGGAGTGGCGCTTGATTCATCATCCTGATCATAGTCATCATCCCATCTTGGAATTGGCACAGTTTTGACCTTTGGATCAGGTTGATTCTTTAAGCTCAGCCTTGTTACTCTCCTTGTGACCTCCCCAGTGTCAGGATTCAACACTTTTATCCTAGACTCATTAGCAGACTCATAAAAAACAACATGTGGTGATTCTTCCACAACAAGGGTCCTACAATTGTAAACTCTGAAGGCTTTACTAACTTCAGATTCCTTCATCAGATTTGCTATCAAAAGCTTTCAATTGGGTCTTCCCATTGTTGAGGATGAAGCACTTACAACCAAATACATGAAAATAAGAAATATGAGGTTTCCTTTTATTCCATGTCTCATATGGGGTCTGTGCATGTTGTTTGTTTAGCATGGATCTGTTCTGAGTGTAGCATGCAGTGTTGATTGCCTCAGCCCAGAATTTCTTGGGCAATCCTGACTCGGCCAGCATGGTCCTAACAGCTTCCTTCAGTGTCCTGTTTCTCCTTTCAGCGACACCATTCTGTTGTGGGGTTCTAGCTGCAGAAGTCTCATGAGCTATACCAAGTTCATTACAAAAGTCAGAAATATATGAGTTTATAAATTCAGTGCCCTTGTCAGATCTGATCTTAGTAATGGACTGATTCTTCTCATTGCTGAGTCTTCTGAGCAACTCTGGAAGCTTCACCTGTGTCTCCTTCTTATTTAACAAGAAAATAACCCAAGTATATCTAGAATAATCATCAATAACCACAAGGCTATATTTCCTACCTTTTATACTCACAGGTGTGATGGAACCAAATAAATCCATGTGCAAGAGCTGAAGAATCCTGTCAGTGGAATGAGAAGCTTTCTCTTTGAATGATGCTCTGACCTGCTTTCCTTCCTGACAAGCTTTTCACACATGATCTTTGCTAAAAACTTCATTAGGTAGACCTTTAACAAGTGACTGTCTAGAAATTTTGTTAAGAATCTTGAAGTTCAGGTGGCTTAATCTTTTATGCCATAACCAACTGAGCTCTAGAGAGTTTTTAGCAACAAAACAAGTATTAGGAATAGTGCTGCTCCAGTCAGCGAGATAAACGTTACCTTTCCTGATACCTGATAGAAGCACTTGTGTTGATTTGTCCTTGACTGAACATATATTCGATGAGAACTCAACACTGAAACCTTTGTCACAGAATTGACTTACTGACAATAGGTTATGCTTCAGTCCTTCCACAAAGGACACATTTTCCACTCTGACTGTACCTATTATTAAAACACCAAAACCTTTAGTAACACCTTTTGAGTTATCACCAAAAGTTACATGTGGACCATCTTTAGCTTGATATTCTTGGAGAAGACTCTTCATTCCAGTCATGTGCCTTGAGCAACCACTGTCTAGGTACCAAACAGCTTTGATTGAGTCTTCTCTCCTCTTGTTGTGATCCACAGCCGCCTGCAATCAAATCAGACTTTAGGTACCCATTGGGTGTTGGGTCCTATTGTGTCAGATGTACCCTTCGGAATCCAGACTTGCTTAACGACCCTGATTGCCTCAGAGTGGTAAATATGTCTCCCTGAAACATCAACATACACAGCTTTCTTCTTCTTTGCCTGAGAGGAAGATGGTGTATGAGTGCTAGACTTAGGCTTCACAGGAGCCTGAGTGGATGCCTTTTGGGCTGGCTTCCTGTTCTTCCTAGGTCTGGGTGCAGCAGGTCTTGGGTCTTGTTCTTGATAAGGGCCCTGTGTTCTATTCCCCCTAGGCAAGTGAGGGAATGGAAGACAGTTAAAGGCCTCAGGATGCCAAAACCATGGGGGTGTCATCATATTTGGCCTTCCCTGTTGGTATTATCAAGCATGATGGTACCCTTGCTGACCAGTCTGAGGACTCTTGGCCTGAGTCTTCCTTTGCTTTCGCTGAGGTTTTCCCTGACCTGAGCTCTCAGGGGCCTCCTTAGGTTGCTTAGCCTTTCCCTTGGGTTTTGGCTTAGCTACCTTAGGGGCAACCCTGACTGTGCCAACAGTTTCCTTGCCCTTATCAGTTTGACGGGCCTGGAGTACAACCTTGGGTGCACTCTGGCCTGCCTGAACAAATACCCTCTCAGTGTTGCTCCCTGAAGCAACATGAGATTGACCTTGTGAGGATTTCTTAGGAACGTATCCAAGTCCCTTTTTCTCATTCCCAAGCATTTGGCTGCTATTTATTTCCTCTCTAGCCACTGAGAATTTATTCATTGCTGCAACCTTTTTCTTGAGAGAGTCCTCACTTTTTTTTTTCAGGATTTCATGTCTGGTAAAGAGGTCATCAAACTTACTCTTAAGTACTTTCAGTTCTTCCTTCCTGACCAACTCTTCATCAGCCAGTTCCTTCAGAATTTTCTCTCTTGGGAGACGCTCAACATTGATTAAATCAATCTCCTGAGTTAGTCTCACAATCTGAGCTGATTCTTTAAGATCAGACTGAGTGAGTTGATCATTCAGGTCTCAGTACTCAATTTCTTGTTTTCCTCTACCAAGAAGACATTAGTTTCCTGCAATATGGAGAAATCAACCATAAATTGATCCAGGCAGATCTGAAGGTTCATTTCTCTGACTGACTCTGAGCTTAGCTCGGGATTTTGACCAGTGTGGGAACCACATACAGAGTTAGATGTTACCTCAGGTTCCTCCCTTGCCATCAGGCAAACATCATCGTACTCATCATCAGAAAAGAGTTCAGGTGACCTTTCCTCAGGACCATCAGAGTCAGTTGCATCCTCAGCGAGCATGGCTCTCCGGTCAGCAAGTCTCTGGTCTCTATTGGCCCTCATGTCCTCTCTTTCCCTTGCACTCAGCTTCGGACAATTATACTGATAGTGCCCGCTCTTGTTACAGTTGTAACATGTTGGTTGCTCATCTCCTCTTTCTCTCCTTTTTTCAGGGTTCCTCCTTGAGTCAGGTTCCCTCTGTCTTGAAGAGCTTTCAGTCTTCCCTGAGTGCTTGTCATCATGAGTACGTCTCTGTTCATCTCAGTGATCGGGCTTTGGATCTGAATATCTTCTTTCATCACCACGATCTCTCCTCTGGTCAGTGTTTCTCCTTTCCTCATATCTCCTTGAGCTTTGGTGGGTTCCTTCAGGTTTCCTGTCACGTGAGTCCTGATAAAATTTCTTATAACGACCAAACCTGGAATTAAGCTTATCAAAGCGTCTGGCCATCAGGCTATACTCCTCAGCAAGTTCTTCCTTGCTCATCTCCATCAGTGACTTTGATGAAGACTCAACAGGTTCAGATCTGGCCTTGAACGCCACACTTTTCTCAGGAGTTTTCTCCTTTTCTTCCTCTTATGGCTGAACTTTCTTCTTTCTTTTGTTAAGATCAAATTCCAATGCCTTTAGTTCTGAAAAAAGTAAAGCAGAAGTTATGTTGCTCATATCCTGAGTGTTCTTAAGCATAATTACACTGTTATCCCATCTCTCAGGAAGGGCATTCAGGATCTTTGAAGCAACATCTCTCTTTGGGACATCTTTGTCCAGCATCACCAACTCATTCATCAACTTGATGAACCTTGACTCCATCTGATCGATTGTCTCATCAGGCAGCATCTCAAATGCTTCGAATTTCTGAATGGCAATGTTTCTCTTGTTATCTTTTATCTTTTCTGATCCCTCGCACATCCTGGTCAGCTCATCCCAAACCTCCTTTGCCGTTTTTAAGTTCATCAGCCTGGCTGACTCCTCGAAGGGCACCGTATGCAAAATGATGTTTCTGGCAATGTTGTCTAGTCCCACCATTTTGATTTCATCGTTGGTCATGTCTTTCCTTTCTTTCGGAACCTGCACGCCAATTTCAAGATGCTCATATCCCAGTCCTCTGACATTAGGCATAGTGATCTTGATCGGTCCTTTCCTGAGAACACGCGGCATCTGGTCATGGATGGCATCAAGATGCGCTTCTAATCTGAACTTCCAATAGACAAAGTTAGATACAGAGAATTCAGGTAACGAAGCTTCAAGTCTCCTAGAAGTCATGATGATGCAAGTTTTTAAAAAAGCAAACTTAGATCTGTTCTGTGACCACCAACAGTTTCTTCTCTGAAACTATTAGTATCCAAAGTCAGTGGTCTTTTGAACCACTGCTCTGATACCACTTGTTGGTCCCGGTACAAGACTGAGGAATACGTGTATGGGGGGATACACGTATTCCAATTTTTTGAACTTAAAACCTTACTGAGTCCCCTTTACTCAGAGTGATAAAGAACTAGGGACTGATAATACACCTACTGACTACACTTGGTGCGGGTCAGTTGGCTAACTATCAGTTTAAGTTCAGTACGGAAATGTGTGAGCCCTGATAGTTTAAAGTCTTGATTAGTTTGCTTCTGGAAAACTGATTACTCCACTGAAAAGTGTTTAGTAAGGGCAATGCTCTTTTTAATAGATCAGGCTGATTGATTCAGACCTGATAAAACTGAATGCAATGAATGAATAAGCAATATGGCAGTTATGCGCAATATCAAAGCAATAAGAACACGACAAGTTTAACGTGGTTTAGAGACTCAAGCTCCTACGTCCACGGCCTGATTTAACAGGAAATCCACTCAAGGGATTCTTATTTTTAACGTGCCAAGGTGCACCAAGACCAGCTAACCTCACCGATCTATACAAACTTCCTTACTAACTCACTAACTGACTTACTCCCAACAAACCTAACTTAGGGTTTTGGTTTCAGTTTGGATTCCAACTAGGTTGAGATTATCCTTACAAGACAAAGCTATGCTGAGGGTTGGATAATCTCTCTAAGCTTAAGATATTTCTTGTACGCTCTTTGGAATACAGATTTACTCTCAATTACTAAGAAACACTTGGGAAATTTAGAGGGTTTCGAGTGCTTCTTCTAAAGACTGAATGCTTTGAGTGCTTGAGTGTTTGAGCAATTTCTTGCTTGGAAATTTCCCATAACCTTGAATGGGTTCAAGGCCTTCTGTATTTATAGGTGATTTGAAAAACTATCCGTTGGAGAGATAACCTTTCTTGTCATCTATGTAGAGTGGTTCAAACGGACATATCTTTATGCAGCAGCCGTTCTTGCATGGGATTAGGTAGTTGCATTAAATGTACATTAAATGCTTGCTTGTTGAATATGCAGTCTGAAGTCAGTCTTCTGTCAGGTTCCGTACATGCGTGTCCTTCCAGGATTGGTCCACGTCATCAGGTTGGTGAGAATGTCAGAACTTATTCCTTGGCTTCAGGCTTGTCTTATTAAGTTCTTTTTGTCTTGAGCTCACCGGTTTTGTCCTGACGCTGACATTCTTTTTGCATTGCTTGGCTCTACTCCAAGTCTTCCCATAAACTCAGTATTATCCTGTTCCCTTCAGGACTGAGTAGTACTGACCTCAGGGTCATATCTTCATCACTGAGACTTACTCAGCCAGCTTAGAGAACTGCCATAAGTTCAGGATGGTAAACTGCGTCTTCAGCCTCTAAGTCCTGATTGTCATCAGTAAGTGCTCCTCTTACTGAGTACCTGTGAAGTGTAAAATGACTAAGTACTAAACCTGACCAAGAGTAGCCTGACAAGCAAATGCAAACATCTTTTCAGAGGCTTTGGGATCTAATCAAAACTGACATTGTCCCAACACCCTTATTGCTATACGTCCTATCCGTATTCTTCCCGAAGGGAAAAGACCCCGCTCAAACAATATTTAGAACTAGATAAATTTAAACGAAGATAATGTGAAAGACCTTAGGGGTTTGCTCGATCCGTGTCCTGATTTCCTGATAGATCTACCCCGCTCCGATGAGAGGCCTAACCATCTATCCCCTCTTTCTCTGGCTTTTTGGGTTTCCCAACTTAATGCCGGCTTGCGTTTTCCTATTCCATCGTATTTGAGAAAAATATGCAATTTATTTTGTATTCCGCTCAATCAATTGAACCCCTCAACAATTAGGCTAATGATTTCCTTCTACATGGTTCTCAAAGCTAACGGGGGTAACCCTACGCCTGAAATGTTCCATTTCTGTCATGATTTAAAGAAACGTTAGGAATTTTACTACTTTAGCTCTCGAAGCCAGAGTCTAGCTCATTTCGTAGGTAAACCCCCAAGCGTAGATGGGTTTTGGAGAGATAGCTATTTTGTTGTAACCCCCAAATCCGGGAAATGGCCCTTCCTTTGCGAAGGATGGCAATATAAAACCCCCAAACTTTCTAAAACCTCTCAGAGCATTGAACAAATCATACCCTCGGCTGATAGAAAGATTATGTCTCATATGAGTGAGATAGTTCAGGAAATGGGGTACCTCAAAATTCCACCTTCTGAGGGAGCCCGTTGCACTTTCCTATTTCGGATTTCTTGATTCCACAACTCCTCCAGAACCCGGAGTCGGTACCTCCTTTGCTTCTTCTTTTCTGCTTCTTAAGATATTTTTTATTAATCTGGTGCTAACTGTTCTTATTTATCTCTTTTGCTAGATATGAGTTGGGAGGATGCTCTCATTTTGTTGGACGACGACTTCCCAGAGGACTCTCTCCCTTCTCATGAACCTGTAGATTCGAAGGATAATGTTGTGTTGGAACCGTCTTCTTTACCAGAAGATATTCCCTGTGTCAAAGCGTCACCCATTCGCTCTGTGCCTCCCCCCAAAGAAGGTAAACAAGATGCTGAAGATGTTCCCCTTGTCCGTGACAAAGGTAAAAGAGCGGCCGGTTCTGCTCCTGCTATCAAGCTACCTTCAAAGAAATCCAAGTCCTCCAAAGCAGGAGGTTCTAATGTTAGTTCTCTTGAGATTTTCCGTCTCTCTCTGTTCCAGATTCTCTTGCCAATCCTGATGGGGAGAAATGCTTCCAATTTCTCCAGTCTTTCAAATCTCTGAAAACAGATACCATTGACGCTGACTCCACAGTTGATCAACTGCGATTCACCATGTCCCGAAAGCTGATAGAGGTATTTATCAACCTTTCTTTGCTGCTCCCTTCTAGTAAAATATATTGCTAAATATATTCCACTTTCTTTCCAGTTTCTGGATCTTCAAGCTCAATGCTTTGAGCTTGACACCTCTGTTGTTGTTGAGAATCTCCAGTCACAGTTGGAGCACAAGAACCAGGAGTTAGCTCTTAAGGACGAAGAACTAATCTAGACTGTGAAGGCACTAAGTACTGCCCAGCTGCACAATGCCGAACAAAACTCGATGGTGGAGTCTTTGAAAAACAAATTATCTGTGGTGGAAGAGCAGCTTGAACTAAGCCGTAATAAGGAGGGCCGACTCAGAGAAGAAGGTCGCACTGAGGGGCTGCTCCAAGGCATTGATCTGTGTCGCAATCAAATTCTCAGCACTGCCCCTGGCCAAGCATTTCTGAAAGAATTACAGGAGGGACTCTTGGATGCCTATCGCAACAACACCCTCTTCCTCAAGGATATAGCTCCGCACTCAAGCTATTTCCTCAAGCATGGTTTCAAAGTTGCAGCTCTCCAGGCTGAAGAGCAAGGGTTCTCTGGGAAGTTCAACGTTGCCTGCGTTAGGGAAGGAATCACTCATTTCCCTCATTTAAAAGGAGATCCAACTCTTCCTCTCCAACTCTTCCTCTTGATTACCCATGGTTTTTACCCGTCATCCAGAAGATGGCTGCTAAACTGGCCAGAGAAGATTATCTTTCTCCCGACCTTCCTTTGGCGGATCCCATGGTGTATGATCTGACGGCTTCGGAAAGTTCTGAACCAGTGCCAATATTTGCCCCTGCCGATACTTCCACTCCTAATGTCGAAGCCTCTGGACTCGAGCTGGGTAAAGATTTGAACGAATAAGAGAAGGGACTCGTGAAGTTATCCTTATCGTTTTTTACTATGCTTTCTATCTTTTCAGAGCCTGCGTGCTCCTTGATATTTCTGAGCCTGAGTGCTCTTTCGACTTTCTGAATTTCTGGTTTTGCCAAGTGTTCCATCTCTTGGACACTTGTGATATTTGTGTTGCACCTGCCTTTCATGCCAATCTCTAAGCTTTGTGCTCTTTATTCGTATTTGTTTTCTATGCTATATGTTTCAATTTTTGCCTTTTTTAACCATGTAAAAAGGATTTTGTTTCTGGTTGATAGGTTGCATTGTGTGTATACACTTATGTCCAACCTTCCAGAGTCTACTTCTACTAGAGAAGTAGACTTCATTATTCAACTCAGAGGGAAGTATCCGGCTATGCCCTATTTCCTCCCCCCTCATTAGCTTATTTCTTGTCAAAGAAAATGAACTATTGTTTCTCATAAACTACTTAAAGCAATCTCTAAGTTCTTATCTGGTTTCGTAAAATTTATTTTTTGAGACTTATGCTTATCTTCTGATAAGACTGATAAAGTGTGAATTCAATTTTTGTTTTTGTTATGCAAGATATTCATATCTGTGGATTCTACCAAAGCTTATATGATATTTAAGACTGATATGGTGTATTTTTTATTTCTTAAGTGTTGTCTAAGTCTATCTAATGCTAAGACTTGTACGACATGAATTTTGAATCATATCTCAGCTGTGATCCGTGCTCAACTTGCATTAAGGCTGATAGGATGTAAGCTTGAATTCGGAAATAAGTCATCTTTCAGATGCAACCCATGCTTATTCTCAAGACTCATTGGGTGTAGATCTGAGAGACATCAATTTTTCACACTGATCTGATAGGGATCCGTCAGAGCAGTAAGAGGTGGCTCTGACGGTTTTTCATCGAATTCTTCAAATTACGAAAATGTAAACATTCAGTGCTTACAAAGTTTGATTAAATACTGATAATAGATAAAAAGGGTCTGAATCCGCTCTGCTCAGACGTAATACTTCCTCAGATTACTGACATTCCATGAGCGTGGCATTTTCCTTCCATTTTGATCTGCTAATTCGTAAGCACCTCCAGCTAAAACCCGATTTATCACATACGGACCTTCCCAATTCGGCTCTAGTTTCCTAGTTAGTTTTAACGCGTCAGCTCTACGCAAAACCAAATCTCCCGTTTCGAATATTCTGACTTTGACCTGCTTGTCATTAACGACCTTCACTTAGCTCTTATAGCGCTCTGATCTGAGGCGAGCTATCTCGCGCTCTTCTTTAATCATATCAAGATTCTCCATGACCAACTCTGAGTTTTGTTTCTCATCATAACTCAGAATTCTATAGGTCTCCATTCCAACCTCGGCAGGAATGATGGCTGTGGATCCATACACGAGATTGAAAGAAGATTCACCCGTAGCAGTTTTTAGGCTTGTTCTATAAGCCCATAGGACAGATTCCAGTTCTTCAACCCAATTTCCACCAGCTTTCTCAAGTCTTGTTCTTATGCCATCCACAATAGTTCTGTTAGTGACCTCCAATTGCCAGTTGGCCTGTGGGTGAGCCACAGAGATAAATCTCTGTCGTTCTGAACTGCAGAGCCAGTAAACTGTGTTCCATTGTCCGACACCAAAGATTCTTGGTATTCCAAATATGCAACATATATTCTTCCAGAGGAACTTGATAACAACAGCCTCATCAATCTTCTTTACAGCCTCGGCTTCTGCCCATTTACTGAAATAATCCACCGCCACAATTAAGAAAACTCTTCCTCCCTATGCCGTGGGGAATTTTCCAACAATATCAATTTCCCATTTATCGAACGGGCAGGGTGAGTACATGACCCCCAATTCCTCTGCTGGGACATGAATCACTCGGTCATTCCTCTGGCACTTATCGCACTTCTTAACCAGTTCTTTTGCATCTCTTATGAGAGTTGGCCAATAGTAACCCGCTCTCAAAACTCTTCTCACTGCATCTTGGAATTCGGCGTGACTTCCACCACAGCGTTCATGCACCTCTCTCAACACATAGTTCCCCTCGAGATTTGACAGACATCTCAGGTATGGTTGAGAGAATGATACCTTGAACAAGTGCTCACCAATCATGCAGTATCTTGCATACACTGTCCTCTTTGGGGCATTTGGTTTGTCAAGCCTCTGTCCTGTTTTTAGATAATGGATAATGGGGATCCTCCAATCGTCCTCTCCATCTATTGCCCCCATATCCAGAGTTGACACCTGGCTCTCGGCCGTCAACAAAGTGATCTTTCCTTGCGCCCCTTCCTCCGCAGAACTCGCCAACTTGGATAAGTAGTCTGCCTTACAATTTTCAGCTCTGGGTATCTGCTCAATTCTCAACTCATCAAACTTGGCTCTCAATTGTCCAGCCAATTCTGCATACTTAGCCATCTTTTCATTCTTCTTCTCATAAGCTCCCAACAGTTGCTGAGTAACCAGCTGAGAGTCAGAATGCACAATTGCTCTCTGTGCACCCAACTCCCACAACATCCGCATTCCTCTGATTAAAGCCTCATATTCAGCCTCATTGTTTGAGGTCTTAAATTCAAATTTCATTGCGAACTGCAGTTCCTCTCCACTGGGGGATATAATCACAATCCCCGCTCCACATCCGCTGATGGATGATGATCCATTAACATAAGCCTTCCACATTTCTGGTTCATGTGCTCTGGTTGTTTCTTGAATAAAGTTAGCCAGAGCCTGGGCTTTGATAGCAGCTCTGGGTTCGAACTCGATGTCGTACTCCCCCAGCTCTACTACCCACTTCACCATCCTTCCTGATAAATCAGGTCTGCCCATTATCTGTCTCAAGGGAAAGTTAGTTCTCACGACCACTTTATACGATAAAAAGTATGGTCTGAGCCTGCGCACAGTCACCATCAAGCCAGAGCCGACTTCTCAACCTCAGAATATCTCACCTCCGGTCCCTAAATGACCTTGCTCACATAATAGATGGGTATCTGCTTCACCCCCTCCTCTCTGAGGAGAACAGAGCTCAGAGCCTGTTCTCTTACAGAGAAGTATAAGTATAGAATCTCCCCTGGTACTGGCTTGGTGAGTACTGGCAGATCCGTCAAATGTTTCTTTAAATCTTCAAATGCTTTCTAACATTCATCATCCCATTTAAACCTGGACCCTTTGCGCAAGATCTTAAAGAATGGTAAACTCTTCTCCGCAGAGCGAGAGATGAATCTACTCAGAGCTGTAATGCGTACATTCAGCCTCTGAGCCTCCTTCAAATTTCTAGGCGGTTGCATGTCAAGAATCGCCTTTACTTTTTGGTTCACCTCAATTCCTTTAGGCGTCACCATATACCCCAAGAATTTTCCACTTCTCACACCAAAGGCACATTTAGTGGGATTAAGCCTGATGTTATAGGCTCTGATCACGCCGAACACCTCTTCCAAATCTGAAGCGTGGTCTTCAGATTTGAAGCTCTTGACCAACATATCATCCACGTAAACCTCCATATTCCAACCGATCTATTTTCGAAAAACTAGATCCACCATCCTCTGGTACGTGGCACCAGCATTCTTCAACCCAAAGGGTATTTTCACATAGCCATAGGTGTCGCATGAGACTACAAAGCTAGCTCTGGGCACATCTTTCGGATCCATCCGGATCTGATGGTATCCCTGATACGCGTCCATCATAGATAAAAACTCACAGCCAGATATTGAATCCACTAGCTGATCAATTCTTGGCAAAGGGTAATGATCCTTTGGACAAGCTTTGTTCAGATCACGAAAATCCATACACATTCTCCAAGACCAATTTCCCTTAGCCACCATAACTGCATTGGACAACCATTCTGGATACTTCACCTCCTCAATATGCTTGGCTTTCAAAAGTTTCTCATTTTCTTCTCTGATTATTTTATCCTTTTCTGGCCCGAACTGCCTTAATTTCTGCTTCACAGGCCCGACCTTTGGATCAACATTCAAACGATGCAAGGCCACCTTGGGATCGATTCCCAATAAATCTCCAAGCTGAAATGCGAAGAGATCTGCATTCCTCCTCAAATAATTAATAATGGCCTTAGCCACGTCATCTCTCATTTGCGTTCCAATTCGGGTGGTGAACCCAGACTTGTTAGGAAAAAACTCTACTGGCATAAGCTCTTCCTCTGGCCTGATCTGCAGATCTGGCTCTTCCTCCATCAATTATGTGCCCTTCATCTTTTCCCCCTCTGGGTCATCTCCCCGTCCTTCATTCCATGGGAAAGAATGAACAGCATTCTTCACAGTTTCAACGTAACACATGAGAGAGCAGATTTGATCTCCTACAAGCTCTCCTACTTCATCTCCAACAGGGAATTTTAACTTCATGTGGTATGTGGACACCACCGCCTGAAAAAGGTTCAGAGATGGTCTCCCCAATATCACGTTGTTCGCCGAGGGAGCGTCCATGACTAAGAAATTTACCATCTTAACCTTGACCAGAGGTGGGCACCCTATTCTGACCTGAAGTGACACTTGTCCTTTGGGCTGAATGACACCTCCAGTGAATCCATAGAGCGCCCTATCTACGGGCTTGAGCTCCACGTTCAAATTCATTTTTACAAAACAATCTTGGAACAGTATATCTGCAGAACTGTCAGTGTCGATAAATACTCTGGCTACATCGTAACCACCAATCTCTATGGTTACCACCAAGGCGTCATTGTGAGGTCTCTGAATTGACCTTCATCTCTGGGCCCAAACTGAATGTTAGGCAAACTACTAATGTCTTCCTCTTCTTGAATATCTCTAACCCACCAGTTCTGAACGGATCGCACCGCAGCCCTCCTGGCCCGATGTGAATCTCCATCGGTTGGTCCGCCAACTATCATGTGGATATAACCCCTCTTATGACCAGGGCCATCCTTCCGAGGTGGCTCTGCCACCTTCTTTCCTCTTTCTTCAGTATCTTTTCTCTTGTTGTTGTCTTGCTCCCTTTCTCTTTCTCGTTCCTTTTTCACAAACTCAACCAAGTGGCCATCTTGTATCAATCTTTCAATGGCATCCTTCAAATGTCTACAGTCATTTGTCTCGTGCCCATACTCGTTATGATATCGGCAATATTAGTCAGACCTGGGCTGGCGCGGACCCTTTCTAGCGGAATGGAGGAACCTGAATTTAGGATGTTCTGCCACAATCTCCAACATCTCTGCAGGCTGCAGAGTCAGAGGTGTGTATGTTTCAAATCTCGTTTGCCTGGGCTTCTCGCGAGTTGCCCCTCTTCTCTTATCATTGCCTTTTTTCTTTTTGGGCTCTTTTTTTTTCTCAGTACTTTTCTCAATACGATTCTCCTCCTTCTTTATACCTCCGGCCTCCTCCAGATTAATATATTTATCGGCCCTTTCTTGTAATTCATCAAAGGACAAGAGAGACTTCTTGGCCAAAGATTTAAAGAAATCTCCATCATGCAAACCTAGCGCCAAGGCGTTTGTTCGAACCTCATCAGTGGCCGCTGGAACTTCCAGAGCAGCCTCGTTAAACCGAGTAATATATTCCCTTAAACTCTCCTGCGGCTTCTGCTTGAAACTCATCAAATACAGTGATATCTTAGTTATCTTTCGAGAACTAGCAAACTGGTTCAGAAAAAGAGTGCTAAATTCTCTAAAAGAATTCACAGAGTTGGTCGGTAGTTGGCTGAACCATTTCTGAGCAGACTTTGTCAACGTGGTAAGAAATACCCTGCATTTCACACCATCGGTGTACTGGTGGAGCAACGCCCCGTTCTCAAATCTCAACAGATGATCTGAGGATCAATTGTTCCATCATATTCAAAATTCAGAGTTTTAAAACTCCTGGATAACGGATCAGAGAGGATTTTTTCTAAAAAAGGAGATCCATCGGATCTAAGTTTTTTCTTTCCATTTTTCTCACAGTGCTTCTTAACTATTGCCAAATCCCTTTTCAGAGTTGCTATTTCACGGTTGGTATTAATCACGGCTGTCGACTCTGCCTCTTCCTCATCTGAATCACACTCATCATACTTAACTAACCCAGATGTCTGAGCAGCTACTCGACCGGCTCTGGTAGCCATTCGATCCCCACTAATAGTTGATCTATTAACCGCTGCTCGGTCACTTTTAGCAACTGATCCATTGACAGATGCTCTGTCATCCCGGGCGGTGGTCCCACAAGCAACTATCCTGCCATCTCTGATTTGCGCATTACTATCTCCTAGGACGTCTCCCGGGAGAGCGGGCAATGCATTTCGGGGCACATTACAGGCCCTAGGATCGCCGGGCACGTTCCAGGCCCTTTGATCTCCGGGCACATTCAAGGCCCTAGGGTCGCTGACTTGTAGCCGAAAATACTAACTTTCTACTAGTAGTTTCCCCGCAAGCGTACGGGTTCACTGTAGTATGAGTAAGTATAACGACCAAGTATTATCGAACCCAAGGGAATGAGTGTATGCGAACAGATCCCTGAAGATCTACGCGTCGTAGCTAATATGAATATATGTTTTTGGATTTTTTCAAAGAATTAATTCAATACTAAAGTAAACTAATTAAACTAAAGAATGAATGAAACGAATTAACTAAGGTTTGTATTCAAATATGTGATTGTGATGCTCATGATAGGAATTCCTACGTATACTAACGGAGCAGGTACATAATCAAGATAACCGTGACACAAAAGAAATAACCTAAGTTAAAGATGGTAAGATGAAAGCTCAAGAATCAAACTCTAATACTTTATCCTAACAATCGACTTTACTAATCCACTAACGAGTTAATAGATTGTGCTTAATTAACGAGACCCTAATTTAAACTAAGGTGATGCGGTCGTCCTCCTTAGATAAACCGGTAGATTAATTAACCCTTTCTAACCCCTCTCATTAAGCCTAATAGTTATTAAAGAGTGATAAGGTCGTCCTCTCTCTAACACTTTTCGTACGAAATTCAAAGGTAAAGTTAAGATTGATTTTAAGAATTCATTAATTAAGAGAATTAAAACTAAGCGTCACGAATTACTCTAATTACGTACCCACAACCTACTTCTACGAGTTCATCCTACCCCAAGCATGCAAGGGTTTTAGCTAGACATGGCTTTTACGAAAACAAAAACAATTGAAGAAGTAACGAACATGAACATAATTATTATCACGAATAAATTATCAAACATAAACTAGGGTTTCAAGAAATCAATGCTAAGAACTCAAATTAAATTGATAAAACAAAGTCTCAAAGTATTTAAGAACAAAGGTCTAATGAAACGAAACTGAAAAGCAAAACCGTACTAAGAATTCGTAAAGAAAACCTCGAAAGAGTAAATCTAAAGCTTGCTCGTCTCTTCTTCTCCAAAAACTAACTCTAAAATGATCTCGTATGTTGTGGTGTATGTGGTCATCCTCCAAAAACGAGTTTGAATGAGTATATATAAGCGTCAGGCCGAATCGTGAACTCATGGGCCGAAAAATGCATCCGAGAGCACAAATTTTGAAAGTGCTCGAGCAAGCACGCTCGAGCGGTGGCGCTCGAATGGTGCAAGTTCTCGAGTGCCTCCGCTCGAGCTGTGTAGCTCGAATGGTGCAAGTTCTCGAGTGCCTCCGCTCGAGCTGGTCGAATGCCAAAATTTCTCTGTATGTTTTGGGGCGCTCGAGCAACACGCTCGAGCGGTGACGCTCGAGCTGCTCGAATGCAAGAAATCTTCTGTAAGTTTTAGGCGCTCGAGCAACACGCTCGAGCGCTAGTGCTCGAGTTGATCCACTCGAGTGACTCCAAAACTGCTCCAACTAATACTTTTCTCTTCCGCACTAACACCAATCGTATTTCTTCGATATCTTCTCATTCGGGAATCCGTTTGAGTCGATTCAAAGTCCTACGAACTCCATTTTTCGCCCTCGATTCACCTATGAGCATCAAAGAGACAAATTCATCAATGTATAGAAATAATGCTCAATTGACTCTAAATACTCGACAAAATCGACCAAAACTGGGGCATTTCTAACGACGAATCATGACAATTTCACACCTAATCAACCCCCCCAAACTTACCATATTGCTTGTCCCCAAGCAATGAAATAATAAGTCAAGTGAAATTGTTAGGAATGAGTTAAAAAATTAAATCATGCAAGCAAATGAACTCGAGCTTCAAAGATCAATCACACGTATACTCACTCACCTTCCTTCATCATACTCATGCAACAACAACAAGAAACACCAAGATCAAACATGGATGTGCACTCAACGATGTGTTTCACTCTCTCACAAGTGTATATCAATGATAAAGGGACTCACTCAAACAATCAATCACACATATCGGCAGCCATAGGCTTGTAAGCACTCTCAACTCCGACCATACTCTAGAAATCAATGCCGAATCAAAAAGGACTTTTCTCAAGGTTGTAATGTAGGCTCTTTAGACAGGTGGGATAACAATATGGGTAAGTGACTCAAGTGAATGGAGAATAGAAACTCAAACTTTAGCACTTTGAGATTAGGAACAGAATACTTCAAACATCTTCAATCAACACACTTTCAATTCCAATGCTCTCAACACTTCAATTTTTCTTTTCTTTCTCACTCTTTTCACTTTTTTTTTTCAATCACCCTTTTTTTTTCTTTTTCGCACAAACACATGAGCTCATTTTTTCTTTTGCTCATTCTCAATTTTTTTCTTCTTTCCCACAACTCAAAACTTCATCACACCTTCTTCTCATAATCACTCAAGCAATCACATTTTCCTTTTTCAACTCAATTCAATCCCTTCACATTCACACTTTTCCTATTCTCCACTCAAATTAGGACAAAAGGCTTAGGAACTTGGAATAGTATTTAAATGTGCTAGCAAATGAACGTAAGGCTCAACGGGGCTAACAAGGGACAAATGTCAATGATAAGGAATTTTTTTTGGCTAAGTGACTCAATCAAAACAAAGATGGCCTAAGATCACATTCGGCATATCAAACTAGACACAATCAAGGAACAAGAGCGCACACAAGTTCTAGCATCCTCTAAGGTGATGATCCACTCACAAACGAAGAGATCATTTTATGCATCAAAATCTCAAAAGGCTCAAATCTCACGGCTTTCACATCCATGCTAGTCCTAGTGAATTCTCACTCTCATCACACAAGTACTCAAAAGGAAAATTCCCAAGCATACTAGTTCTCTCTCCAATCAACTCTAACTCAAACACTCACACAAAAGAATTCCTAACTCAACCTTACAACTCAACTCTACTCACTAAATCATACTCAAGATACATCAATAAGCAAGTGATACGAGTAAATAAGCGTGAAATCAATCAATCATTAAATCAATTCAATTCAAATCATAACCCAACAGTCTGAAATACTTCCAATACAATCCCATAATGAATTCACACCACTCAAACAAGATAGTTCACACTCAAAAGCAAAAATAAGAGAAGAAAAGAAAAGAAAAAGGAAACAGAAATTGGGGGAATCCCATGACTCTTCATGCATCAGGAGGCGGCGGTAAGCGGTAGTTCGGGTGATCAGCTCCCAAGTGAGACACGAAAATTGACTCCATCCAGTGGTGCATATCTGAGAACTGATCCTCCATGTGGGTTGTTCTCGTGTCCAACCTATCTTGTGTCTCACGCAAGTAGGTCACGTCCGTCTGAAGCATCTGAATTTGGTTGCCCATCTGTGTCCAATCATCGTACGTGGGGTACCACTGCCCGGGCGACTGCATTCCGGGTGACTCCACCTCCATCTCTTGCGGGGCCTCGCCCGCTGCTTCTCCTTCCTCATCGTGCCCCTCTTCGTATTCTTGTTCCTCCTCTTCTTGTAAATCGGCTACTCCACTCGAACTGGCACCACTTGTGCCTTCTCCTCGGTTCCTCTCCACCGGCCTCACATCCCGGAGTCCTCTACTATCCACATCAGCTGTATACTTAGCACCTATAGCAAGGTGTTGCTCTCAGTTCATCCCCATGTTCTGCTTCTTCTTGCCCTTCAAAGTCACGAGCTTATCGTTCGGCAGCGGAAAGAGGCTATCATCCTTGTATCTTATGCAATAACTTCCCATCCAATGCTCGAACATCAGGGTGTTAGTCATCTGCTCGAACCCTAAATCCATGCCTTGGCAGGGACCCGAACACGGCTCGAATCCAAGACTCTTCACGAATACAGAAATCAAACCTCCTCCTCGAACCTTCGAAGTCTTCGCTCCAAGCTTGAAAGGAGCCTCGTAGTGGTGCTCCAAGAAGTCCCTTCCAAAGTCGTGATCCTTCGTGTATAAGAGACACCAAATTCTATAAAGTTGCTTACTCATGACAGTTCCCGTCTCAGAACGGGTATATATGGTATTTTCTAGGATCCGCTCTAAGTACCGAATCACCGGATTTCTGATCGTCGATGCTCATGCATTCTGCCCTTTATACTCCCCTGCCATGCCGCCCGTGATGTCGTTCCAGAATGAATTTGCCTTGTATGACTTCGACACGGTTGGGCCTAGGTAAGGCTGGAAGCCCAAATGCAATGTTGACCGCTCCCACATCACAGTACTGCCACTCGTTTCGGTATTTGAATTTAAATGAGTTTTCGTCTGTCTTCTCAACCGTGGCAAGGAACTGTTCCACTAAATCTGCATTCATCTCCATGTACAGAAGCATCTCGAAGAACTCCTTCATATTATTCCTCCTGAAGATTCTTCTGATCTCCTCCTCAATCCCTAAATCTCTCATGAAACTCACGACGGGTCTACGGGTCTTCTCTACCTTCCCGGTTGTTAAGCTCCATCTATAAGCAATGTACCTCCAACTCCCCTCGTAGTTCAAATTATCCCATCTTGAGGGCAGCAGACTCTTCCTCCTAAGCTCATTCGTGACTTCTTCTAATTCCGCAATACTCAAGACTCGGTCCTCATTCTTCTTAGGAGCCATTGTACCTAAGCAAAACACACAAAGTATTTCAATTTCATTATTGACATTCTACGTAATTCAAAGCAATTCCAAAAGTCTCAAGTAGCATCAATTTCAATTCATTCACATTCAATCTCAACTTGAGTTCAATCAATTTCCAAATCTCATGCTTTCATTCCAAAGTTCTCAAGTAGTTAACAAAGAATTCATCAATCTCAACTCACTAATGCCCACATTTAAGTCTATCATGAAGTAACATTACTCGAATTATGTAATTTACATGCTCAAGACTCAATTCATACCCATTCATGCTCAATTCAATCTCAATTCACAAAAATTTCTTCTCAACATGTAAAACTCATTTCCTTTTCTCAAATTCCTACTTTCTCACTCTAGAAATTCACCCATTCTACTCATGCAATTCCAAAATTGAAAGTAAAACAAGTAAACTCATAGCATATTATCAACATTCATCAACAAGGAATCAAGAATCAACAAGTTTTTGCAAAAATCCCCAAAAATTTCGAACAACTCATGAACCCTAGTTCATATGCTCAACTCATGCCTAATTCAACCTTAAACTTCGAATTGAATGACAAAAGATAGAGATTACGTACCTTGCTTGAGGATTTAAAGAATGATTTGTGAAGAAATCGGGCAAAATAGTGAGTAATCGTGAAAATCCATTCAAAAATGCTTAAATTCGCCCAAATCGCCCCTTGAACTGTGTGTGAGTGTGTGAAAATGTGTGGAGGGGGTATTTATAGAAGAGGGCTCGAATTCGGGCTAAACCCGCGATCCGCTCGAGCAGACCCGCTCGAGCGCGAGCAGCTCGAACGGCGAAAACTTTCTATATAATTCGGGCATTCGAGCAAATAGCTCGAGCGGAGGCGCTCAAGTGGTGCCACTCGAGCAGCTCCTTCTTTCAACATGAATTTTCGACGTCCAAAACCCAAAATTTGCATATGAACCAAACTCGAACAATCATAAAACTCATCCAAAACATGAACTAACCTGAGAACTCCTCGATTTAAGCCAGGTCGCTCATTCGACCGAGGAGTTGGGGTCTCTTCCAAACGTGCAAATCACCAATCCAATTCAAGTCAAACTTAAGCACTCACACTTAATTCGATCCAACTCCCCTCATGCATCGATATTTTTGAAAAATTTGACCAATTTTTCATTAGAATTTCGTGTACGAACTCGAAGTACGAATACACACCCCCCCAAACTTTGTTCTTGCTACGCAATAATAAAGTTTGAAAAGAATGAATACGTACGAGTAAGTACCCTAAATTCTTATGAACTTAAATAACTATCAATGCAAAGTAATGAACGACAAGAAATATCACCCCCCAAACTTCAACTTCGCAAAGAGGTCTACGTTTGGGGTTCGGTTTACCTCAAACTCCATAAATCGAATGCGTTACTACTCGAAATATCTCCAACTTCATGAATTGCTTTCCTTAAGCTCACTTGCTCGAATTGAGCACCACGAAACAAGCCTACATAAAAAAAATCTCTACAAACGAGGTTAACACTTACGATTCACAAAACGACAAAATAAACAAAACACATAAAAGCAAGTAAAATTGGGTTGCCTCCCATCAAGCGCTAGTTTTAAGGTCCTAATGCCGGACTGAGCTCAAAGGAACTTATGGGACATGATACTCAAAATTACCTCCCTTACTCTCATAAGAGTGGTGGTTGAATTCCTTTCCTTGATGTCCCTCCATCATGAGCTCCTTTGCTTTCTTCTCATCCCCAAGTGGTAGGGGTCTCAACTTCTTCTCGCCTTTATCTAGAGGAGTCTTACTAAACAATTTCTTGAGTTTAGACTTTTTCTTCTTAACTCGTCATTTACCCTCTAGCTGGACCGTGTCTACCTTTTTCACCTCTTCATCCTTCAACTTCTTCACTTTATCCCTATCAACATAATCAAGATCGTAATGCTCATGGGTTAACTCATCAAATGAAGGATTATCAAAATCATGAGTAAACGAAAGATTAGGGATAGGAGGTGTGTCTTCAACACGAGGTTCAATTGCATCCATGCAATAACAGCTTTCATGGCCTCATATAGGGAAATCTTTATCTCTTGATCGTCAACTTTCAACGTGATCTTCCCATTTTCCACATCTAGCACCATCCCGACCGTTGCTAAGAACGGTCTTTCCAAGATCAATGGAACGTGCTCATCTTCCTCCATGTCAAGCACTACAAAATCGGCTGGAAATATGTGATCCCCAACCTTCACGAGGACGTCTTCAACTACACCTTGAGGTCGAGTAATAGACCGGTCGGCAAGTTGAAGCGTCATCATTGTCGGTTGAAGTTCTCCACCCTCCAACTTCTTGAATAACGATAAGGGCATAAGATTGATGCTCGCCCCAAGGTTGCACAACGCTCCCTTCAACTCCATTCCCGATATCACATAAGATCGTGAAACTCCCGGGATCCTTCAACTTCGGTGGAAGCGCTTTGTGCACTAATGCACTCACCTCATGGTTCAGCTGCACCAACTTGGGCTCATCTACTCGCCTCCTCTTCGCTATCAAGTCCTTCAAGAACTTGGCATAATTCGGCATCTATTCCAAAGCATCATAAAAAGGAATGTTAATATGCAATTTCTTAAAAACATCAAGGAATTTAACGAATTTCTCATCAAGCTTTTTCTTCATGAAGCGCTGTGGATATGGAATGGGTATCATCGATTTGGGTACCCCCCATTCATCACGCTCAGTCTCTTTCACTTTCTCCCTTGCTTCATTTGCCTTCTTCCACTTAGGAACTATCTCAATCTTCTCAATGTCTTCCTCTTCAGGCTCTTTGCTCTCTTGAGTACCTTCACCCTCAATCTTCTTCTCAACTCCTAGGGGCGTCTCAGAATCAGCAGGCATCTGGGGACCATCATAGTTGGTTCCACTTCTAAGCTGGATCGTCTTGCAATGCTCTTTCGGGTTCCCCTCCGGCATAGAAGGATACTTACCCGGCTCTTTTTTTTAATAATTTTACTATCTGGCTCATCTGAAACTCTATGGAAGTGAACCGCCTATTGTTCTCTTGCTGAATTCGATTCAGCTCTACATCTCTCTTCTGGAGTTCTTGATCACGCTGATCACCTTTCTTATGCAACTCTTTAACATCATACTCCAATGAGGAGAATCTCTTGCTTCCTTCCTCCACCTTCTGAAGGATAGCTCTCAACATCTCCTCAGTTAAGGCACCGCCTTCTCCACCCGGGGGTTTCGAACCTGGATCAACACCTAGAGGAACTGTAATTCCGGCCTTCGGATTAGCATATGAAAAATTCTCATTCTTCCTCCATGTGTTCTGAGGAGGCTGCTGGCCTCCTTGATACCCTTGTGTGTTCCTCCATTGATTTTGAGGTGGCTGTGGACCTGGAGGTACAAATGGTTGGCCATAAGAAGGCCTTCCAAACTGATTTCCACCTTGTGGATACCCGCCTTGTGGATAGTTAGGCCTTCCCATATAGTTGGTCTCTTCCTGCTGACTCGTGGGTGGGTCCACTTTCTCGCTCACTGCTACATTCCCTCCAACCAAATTCTGCCCCATCTCAAGGTTACTGATTTTCTCCATCATTGCCATCTACAGCTTCCTCGTCCCCTCATTCTCCTCCAATTTACACACTCTCTGAAATTCTGGATCCTCGTTCCATGCCCCGGCATTCGTGACAATATTATCGACGATTTCTCTACACCTCGCTATCCCTTGGTTCAGAAAAGCTCCACTCGAACATGCATCAAGAAGGGCTTGGCCGGCTTTGCTGGCTCCACTATAGAAGAATGCCATGATATCTCTCTCATTGTACCCGTGCTGCGGGCACTCAATCAATATGTTCGAGTATCTCTCCCACGCCTGACGTAAGTCCTCACCTGGCTTCTGGCGGAAAGAAGAGATCTCTATCCTTGCTTTAATAGTTCTAGATGGAGGGTAGAATCGCTCGAGGAACAGACGCTCGAGCTCGGCCCATGTGGTTACATCTCCCCGTGGGAGCGTGTTATCGTACCACTCCTTGGCTATTCCCGTCAAAGAGAATGGGAACAGCCTGAGCCTCTTGGCATCTTCAGACATGCCGTTATAATTGAACGTGGATGCGATCACCAGAAAACTCCTCAGATGAGTGTGAGGATTCTCCTTCCCAACCTCCCCCTTGAATTGATTCTCGGTAAGTAGCTTTAGAATTCCTGGGGAAATTGAGAAGTTGTTTGCCTCTACAGGGGGCAATGCCACTCCATCATAGTACCTCTGTGGTTGTGCTGCGAACCTTCCTCAAATAGCCATGTTCTGATCTGCGTTCTGAGGAACGTGCTGAGGATTAGCAAGTGGTACGGGTACTTGTTGGGGTGGTGGTGGTTGATAAGCTGGTGGTTGGTTGTAAACAGGAGGTGGAGGGTACGGGTATGGTGGATATGGATAAGGTGGGTATGGGTAAGGTAAGTTATTTTGTGGAAAATTGTTCTGTGGGTAAGCAGGGTTGTTTTGAGGATGTTGGACAAGGTTATGAGCTGGATTGTTTGTGTTCTGTGTACCCGGGTTTTGGCTCAGGCTGTCCCCTAACGGAACTTGATTCTGGCTACCACTCCCTCCAGTGCCGTCAACTCGGTCCACTACCTGATTGAACTCATTTGCAGCATCATCCAACTCATTACTAATGTCCATGTTCACGTTCTCATTCTCTCATCCGGCAGCGTTCATCCTTCTTAAGAAGGCTCGGTTTCTTCTTGCTATTGTCTTAGGATCTAGTTGTAGTCTCTCTTTGCTCGTATCACCTTGCGAGCATGTTTTCATAAACCTGAAATACTAATAAAAGAATAAAAACACAACTGTCGAATACGTACGAAATAAAACAGAAAAGTAAATCACTCACTACTAACTACTAAGCTATCTACAAGTCCTATTCAAAAGACATACAGTGCCATCCCCGGCAACAGCGCCATTGACTTATGGCCGAAAATACTAACTTTCTACTAGTAGTTTCCCCGCAAGCGTACGGGTTCACTGTAGTATGAGTAAGTATAGTGACCAAGTATTATCGAACCCAAGGGAAGGAATGTATGCGAACAGATCCCTGAAGATCTACGCGTCGTAGCTAATATGTATATTTTTGGATTTTTTTCAAAGAATTAATTCAATACTAAAGTAAACTAATTAAACTAAAGAATGAATAAAATGAATTAACTAAGGTTTGTATTCAAATATGTGATGGTGATGCTCAGGATAGGAATTCCTACGTATACTAACGGAGCAAGTACATAATCAAGATAACCGTGACACAAAAGAAATAGCGTAAGTTAAAGATTGTAAGATGAAAGCTCAAGAATTAAAACCCTAATACTTTATCCTAACAACCGACTTCACTGATCCACTAACGAGTTAATAGATTGTGCTTAATTAATGAGACCCTAATTTAAACAAAGGTGATGCGGTCGTCCTCCTTAGATAAACCGGTAGATTAATTAACCCTTTCTAAACCCTCTCATTAAGCATAATAGTTATTAAAGAGTGATAAGGTCGTCCTCTCTCTAATAATTTTCGTACGAAATTCAAAGGTAAAGTTAAGATTGATTTTAAGAATTCATTAATTAAGAGAATTAAAACTAAGCGTCACGAATTACCCTAATTACGTACCCACAACCTACTTCTACGAGTTCATCCTACCCCAAGCATGCAAGGGTTTTAGCTAGACATGGCTTTTACGAAAACAAAAACAATTGAAGAAGTAACGAACATGAACATAATGATTATCACGAATAAATTATCAAACATAAACTAGGGTTTCAAGAAATCAATGCTAAGAACTCATATTAAATTGATAAAACAAAGTCTCAAAGTATTTAAGAACAAAGGTCTAAAGAAACGAAACTGAAAAGCAAAACCGTACAAAGAATTCGTAAAGAAAACCTCGAAAAAGTAAATCTAAAGCTTGCTCGTCTCTTCTTCTCCAAAAACTAACTCTAAAACGATCTCGTATGTTGTGGTGTCTGTGGTCATCCTCCAAAAATGAGTTTGAATGAGTATATATAAGCGTCGGGCCGAATCATGAACTCATGGGCCAAAAAACGCATCCGAAAGCACAAATTTTGAGAGTGCTCGAGCAAGCACGCTCGAGCGGTGGCGCTCGAGCTGTGTAGCTCGAATGGTGCAAGTGCTCGAGCGCCTCCGCTCGAGCTGGTCGAATGCCGAAATTTCTCTGCATGTTTTGGGGCGCTCGAGCTGCTCGAATGCGAGAAATCTTCTGTAAGTTTTAGGCGCTCGAGCAACACGCTCGAGCGCTAGTGCTCGAGTTGATCCACTCGAGTGACTCCAAAAGTGCTCCAACTAATACTTTTCTTCTTCTGCACTAACACCAATCGTATTTCTTTGATATCTTCTCATCCGGGCATCCGTTTGAGTCGATTCAAACTCCTACGAACTCCGTTTTTCACCTTCGATTTACCTATGAGCATCAAAGAGACAAATTAATCAATGTATAGAAATAATGCTCAATTGACTCTAAATACTCGACAAAATCGACCAAAATGGGGCATTTCTAACGACGAATCATGACAATTTCACGCCTAATCAGTCGCAGGGCACATTCCAGACCCTTTAACCTCCGGACACATTTAAAGTCCTAGGATCTCCGGGCATATTCCAAGCCCTTCGATCTCCGGACACGTTCTAGGCCCTAAGTTCCGGCACGCTCTGGGTCTTGGCTCCCGGCTCATTCTGAGCTCTCGCCTTCGACCCAATAACGACCAATTGTCCCTCACTGACATGAGGGAGAATCTCAGTGTCAGGAGTTGACTCGTGGGATCCTGGCCACTAGAGCGCTATCCACAACGATTCTGATGAAAGCCTGTAACTGCTCAGCTGTGATTGTGATCAGAGAAGTGCGACTCTGATCTGGGTTCGTTCCTGTGGCATCGTTATCCAAGGTTGTGACGGTGGGAGCGTTCGTACTCGCCGGCGTGTCAGCAACCCCATCAAATTCCTTTCCCAAATCACGAGGGATGGGATCAGCCATTTCTGAGAGCACAAAATATTTTAGAAATTTTCCCATAAGCAATAGACATATTGACATACATGTACAGAATAACCTCCATGTGAACATCTACTATGGACTCTGCTCGTACATACTTCTCATACCATATCAGGTAAAAAAATAACTTTTAGGAGGATTCCCAGATTTCATAGGGATCAAACCCTACCTTTTAACAAAAGAACAAAAACTTGTACAGTTCTTGGTACACATACATGCATCTTCAAACAAATACCCGTAATCATCATGTCCTTTTCCAGAAAAATTCCTTCATTCACAATTTTCTCAGCAAAACTGTATATCAAATAGTACAAATCATCCTTCTCATTATGACTTTGAACAAAATGACAACAACCTTGTCAGTCGGACCCGAATATTTAAATAGCTTGGTAAACAAATACTCATGTTTGCACTTCGAATATAAATATTCAGCATGCTTCTCTCACGAAATTAGCATTTTCATTCTTAGATCTACAGAAAACAGAACAATCAACCTAGATCTACAAAGATCTACTCATTTTCATGTAAAAGTGTTAAGGGAGCAACGAAGAAAAACTAGAAATGACTTTATTCCATATCGAAAAACCAGAAAACAGAGTCGCATTTAAGAAAACAGAGTATGTTCTTCATAGCTTTAAAGATTCATGTATATTTCGACAGAATATCGCACAATTTTATGGGAAAACTCACGTTAATAACTCATTTTCCCACAGACGGCGCCAGTTGATGTGGACCAAATGAAGCACATCAACAAATGTTAAAAATATTGAAGATCGAAGGTAGATAATTACCTGAGAGCGTCTCTGTAAAAAGGTAACAAATAGAGAGCTCAGTTTCATCTCTGATATAATGGAAAACAACTCTGGAACAACTGCTACGAACTCTGGCGAAATTCTGCACAACTCCGGCGTCGATCCTCCGACGCTCAAGTCAGCTAAGCTTGATAAACAAGAAAAGCCATCGAAAATATTATGTATAAGTGTGTGTTTCTTGTGTGTGAAGATAATTGTTTTACCTTGTTGGTTGAAATGAGGATATTTATACCTTTTTTCCTCTGGAGGGCATAAGGGTAATTCTCCCTGTGTAGCCCTAATCTGCTAAGGGACCACGGCTCAGTGTGGTATGGGACAGATGGCGCATTGCCATTGCTCAAGGACAATTTTGTTGTCCTTTTGGGTGATTCTCATATCCCTTTTATTCCTTTTTTGTCTGACACGCGAGCCTCCACTAATCCTTATCCCAGTATTCTGGAAAAGGGACGTATTCACCATTATCTGCGAGTTCATTCGGAAGTGGCTGTGACCTCTCTAGAGTTGAGAGTGTACCTGAGCTATTAAAGACAAATATTGTTCAAGTGCTTAGTGCAATTATACGTAGTAGCAGATAAAGGCCTCCTGGTATTTCGGCCATCATCTTATAGCATCCAGAGGCAGAATTGAGAGAATATCCAACTCTACTCTGAACATCTCCAGATGAATTCAGGTTTTCGCCCAGGGTACGTACCCACACGTGCGAGTCACGGGCAATACTTCGCTCGAGTAAAGTCTAGTTCAACTCTGCTCTGGAGCTCAACTGTGTTTTCCTTGAGTGAATTTTATATAAAAAAGACTAATGATAAACTTATCATGAAACTGTTTTAAAGTATTGAATATTATAAATGAAATATGAAATTTTTTAATGAGAAATATCATTAATTTGAGTTCAAGAAAAAATTTAGGTATATTTCAAAAAAAAAAATTATAGATTTTTATTTTTATAATTAAAATTTGGTAATTATTATAGTTTAAATAATGTAACAAATTCCGGTCGTGCGAAGCACGAGATTTATGATCACTAGTTATTATAAAATGTGTATTATTAATTTATTAGTCCTTTAAAAATATTTTTTTACTTTAAAATAACAATAAGGACAAATATATATATATATATATATATATATATATATATGACAAAGTATAGAGTGAAACTGGTTTATACATGAATCACTTAAGGGTATTAGTTCTTTTCATTGAAGAGTATTAGTTGTATCTATTGAAGAGTATTACTGATTTACACTAAAAAGTCCTAGTTATTTAGTGAAAATAAATTAAGACTCTTCAGTGTAAACCAGTAATACTCTTCAGTAAAAACAACTAATACTCTTCAGTGAAAACAGCTAATACCCTTCAGTGATTCATATATAAGTCAATTTCACTCTATACATGCTCTCTCTCTATATATATATATATATTTACGGAAAAATATGTGATTTTTAATTTATTCTCCATCCTTTTAAATTTAGATATATCATTTAATGCATTAACACATTACTCCAACAATAACTACATTTGCTCTAACATTAACACTTTTTTTTTAAAACAACATTAACACACTTTTGCTCAAACATTAACACACATTTGCAGTAACCCACATTTGTTTCTAACAATAAGACATTTTGCTCCAATAGTAACACACATTTCCTCTAACATTGACACACATTTGCCCCAATAATAATTCATATTTGATGTAACACACATTTACTCTAATATTAACACACATTTGCAGTAACACATATTTACTCTAACATTAACATATATTTGCTCAAATAGTAACATACATTTATTCTAATATTAACATTTTTTTAAAATAACATTAACACACATTTGTAGTAACCCTCATTTGTTCTAACAATAAGACACTTTGCTCCAATAGTAACATATATTTCCTCTAACATTAACACACATTTGCTCCAATAGTAACACATATTTGCAGTAACACACATTTACACTAACATTAATACACATTTGCAGTAACACATATTTACTCTAATATTAACATACATATGCTCAAATAGTAACATACATTTACTCTAATATTAACGCACATTTGCAGTAACACATATTTACTTTGACATCAACACACATTTCCTCCACCAGTAATATATTTGTTCTAACATTAACACATATTTGCTCCAACAGTAACACACATTTTTATTACAGTAACATATGATTATCCTTATGGTAACACAATCTGGGAGAGTGCTTTTATATATTTGTGCAAACACATCTTTATTCATTGAGTAAGACATTTGTGTTATTATAATAATACATTTTTTCACTGCCTTTCATGTGTTATTGTATGCAAAAATAAATAAATATTTTTAAAAACCAATATTTGATAGATAGTTTTTTTTTATCGGTAAATGTTAGATGTTAGTGGTTACATTCTTTAAGCCACCTTATAAGTCCCATAATTCGTTCCCAAAGGGAATCGAACCCGGGTCACTCACTAGAGTGAGGAACCCGGTGGCCAGGTGAGCTAAGCCACCTAGTTATATATTTGATCTTATACAATACAAATATTGTTATATATTGTCTTTCGTAGGTATATAGTGGACAAGATTTCGTGAATTGTTAAATAAAGATAGTGTAATTAAAGATTATGGACATACGAGTATGTATAGAGTGAAATTGGTTTATATATGAATCACTAAAGGGTATTAGTTGTTTTCACTGAAAAGTATTAGTTGTTTTTACTGAAGAGTATTACTGGTTTACATTGAAGAGTCTTAGTTCATTTTCACTGAATAACTAAGACTCTTTAGTGTAAATCAATAATACTCTTTAGTAAATACAACTAATACTCTTCAATGAAAACAACTAATACTTTTCAGTGATTCATGTATAAACCAGTTTCACTCTATACTTTGTCTGGACATAGAGTAGAAAGAAATTGATTGAAAGGCAATTAAGGAATTTAGTTTAAAAAATAATATTTGATAGATAGTAATACACCTTTTGATTTTATATTGTATGGAAAAATATTTTATTTCAGTAAAAACACACAAAAATTAGTGAAAAAATAATATTTAGTCTAATAGTAACACACATTTTGTCCTTCAGTGATATTCATTTGTCCATATAGTAACACAAACTGAGAGCGAAAATCCTAAAACTTGATTTGCGCGAAATTTCGGAAAAAAATCACTAAATTCGATCCGACCCGGCCAAGATCCGCGAATTTTTTAATGTTAGTTATTCTACGGATCCTCCATAAAATATTTCATATAACAATTTGTGTCACATCGTATATTTTTAAACTAAATTCCTTAATTGCATTTCAATCAATTTTTTTCTACTGTATGTCCATAATCTTTAATTACACTATCTTTATTTAACAATTCACGAAATCTTGTCCACTATATACCCACGAAAGACAAAGTATAAAGTGAAAATGGTTCATGCATGAACCATTGAAGGGTATTAGATGTTTTTACTAAAGAGTATTAGTTGTACTCATTGAAGATAATTTATTGTTTTCACCGAAGAGTATTAGTTGTATTGCAAAAACAAACTAATATTTTTTATTGAAAACAACTAATACTCTTCAGTGAAAACAACTAATATATTTTAGTGTAAACAACTAATATCCTTCAATGGTTCATATATGAACTAATTTCACTCTATACAATCTCCCCCCAAAATTATGTCATCTTTTATTTTTTAAACATTTTAAAAATCTTTGGTTAATATTTCAATAAAATATTATTATTATTATTATTATTATTATTATTTGATTTTCTTTACATAAATTGTTTTCGATGGAGAGTAGACACATTCTCATATGCACTTGGTGCACAATACATTCACTAAAGAGTTGAAGCTGATTACACTGAAAAGTGTAGACTGATTATACTGAAAAATTTGGTTGAATTACACTGAAAAATTTACACTAAAAATTGAATTTCAGTATAAATTTTTAAGTGTAATCTAACCACACTTTTCAATAAATCATATTTTATAGTGTAAACAATCTCAACTGTTGAATAAGTGCACCATACATCAAGGACACCATAGAATTACTCTATTGACTTTGGCTATAAGGAAATGAGTAACTCTCTTGCGAACTTGGTGCACGGTGCACTCGCTCAACAGTAGAGATTGTTTATACTGAAAAATATGTTCTGATTATACTGAAAAATGTGGTTAGATTATACTGAAAATTGATTTTCAGTGTAAATTTTTCAGTATAATTTGACCATACTTTTCAGTGTAACCAGCCTACACTTTTCAATATAAACAGTTTTAACTGTTAAGTGAGTGCACCGTGCACTTGGTTCAAGTAAGTGCACAAATAATGTTTGCTGTTAATTATATATGAAAATGTGGCGCCATTATCAAGCAAAGTTGATAAGGTCCAGAGGTCAAATAGGGGGGGGGGGGGGGGGGGGTGTTTGATTGCACTTACAATTTTTTTTTAAAATAATTTATAAATTGTTTAAAAATTTACAAATACTATTAATTAATATATTTGACAAAATAAAATGTTTAATACTTTATAAACTTATAAAATAAGCTCCTACCAATTTATAAACAGTAAAAAAATAAGTTAAAATTTTTCAACTTATTTTTCTAACCACTTCCACCCCCTACCACCCACCTCACTTTGAAACTACCACACCCCTCCCCCACTCCCACCCCAACCCAACCCTCACCCACCTCTATTTCAACATAAAAAAACTTTATTAAAATTAAATTAAAAAAAATTATTATAAAATTTCAAAAATCTTATAAATTGTACTCCCTCCGTCCCAATTTTGTTTTCCCGTTTGACTGTGCGCGAAGTTTAATGCGAGAGTTGAATTTTAGTATTTAATTGAATAAAGTAGTATTGAGAATGATGAATGGTGAATAAAGTAGTATTTAAATAAATAAAATAGTATTGAGAATGGTGAATGGTGAATAAAATATTATTTAAATGAATAAAATAGTTTCCATTTAAGGGATGAGAAAACAAAATTGAGACGAACCTTTTTGGCAAATGGGAAAACAAAACTGGGACGGAGGGAGTATTAACCAAACACTTTGACAACTTATAAGTTACTTAATAATTACATCTTATAAGCTCTTAAAACAACTTATAAGATATTTAAACTTAGGCAAATTCTCATATGCACCAAGTGCACGGTGAACTCACTCAACAGTTGGCCCTGTTTACACTGAAAAGTATGGTTCGATTACACTGAAAATCAGTTTTTAGTGTAAACTTTTCAATGTAATCCAACCACACTTTTCAGTGTAATTGAAATAAATTTTTCAGTATAAATATGAACAACTATTGAGTGAGTGCACCATACACCAAGTGCACAAGATAATTACTCATAAGCTTAGTCAAACGAACTATAAGTCATTAAATAATTAATATTAATTAAATCAAAAAAATAAATTTGGATGTCCACAATATGGACACTCATCTTTTTCCTTAAGAGAAATACATTTAAAAAAAAAATAGTGATATATAGATAAATATATCATTGTATTTATTTGAGTGTACATACAAATCAATTTTTTTTAAGTGTACAAATAATTTTGGAGCGGATGAATTAGACAAGTATGCAAACAATCCCAGGACAAAATGAATATCATTTAATACTCATTTGTCACAAGGGTATCCGCACTCTTGAAATTGTGAGTGAAATAAGAAAATTGATAAATATGTGTACTTGTTTGTGAGTGTACATGAAAATCAATGTTTTACCTTTAAGTAGCGTGCAAATTTGTATGGAACGTCCAAATAAACAAAGCGTGCAAATTCGAACGGGAGAGTATTATTCTGTAAAAATAAATAATGGAGTATGCTTAATAAAAACAATTAATTATACCACTCAAGTATGAGGAGTGTTTAAGCACAAAGCAAAAAGTGGTTCGAATGGTTCCCCACGTTCAACCTTTCGAAATGTTTTTGAAATATAAAAGGTAAGCAGCTAGCACTTTTCGGTTTGGGCATTGTTTGGAGGAAGATGGGTTTGATGGTTGGGAGCAGAGGGCCGCAAAAGTGTGGAAGTAGCGCGATCGGTTTCTCCAGAAGATGGGTCTGCGCGTTGTGCATTGCCAGCTTCTGCTTCGGAGTGCTTGTTGTCAACAGGTATCTCTCTCTTCAATTTCTCTCTCTACTTCTTCACCTCTGTAATTGATTCAAGAATTTTCACATGTATGCATTGGTGAGTGCTATTTGGTGTAAATTAAGGTACATTATGGTTGAATGAGTCTCATTTTCCCCCAGGAGTTGTTTGGGATTATTCACTGGGCTATTGAGTTTCCTTCCCTTTTAAGTGTTATCGTTGTAATTCTGATTTGTGATTAATAACTGCTGTAATGCAACTCTGATTTTTCACAAAATTGTAAGAAGCTGAAAAAATTACTTGATATGATTGATAAATGCTTGGAGTAATTGCAAATTACACGTATGCTGGTATTTGGAGTAAATGAATGGGTGGATGAATACATTTATGCTTATGTTTTGGATTGAAGTATTTGAGGGTGAATGTGAAATCAATAATAACAAATCCATTTGTGTTGTTTGAATGGACTGATTGTAGAATGAACCCGAAGTCGATCACTTTCATTTTGATCAACTAGACTTTGAATGATTTGGGACAGATTTGTAATGCAACCTTAGGTCTAACTTTGTACGAATGACGAATCAATTTTCTTTTGGTCTTAATTTTCGCTAAAACTAACATTAAGCAAGGATAGGCATGAAATATCTGAATGCCTCCACTTGAAATTAAGTTAAAGAAAACTGTTTGTCAGTTGAACTGAGGTCTTTCTTATGATATAACTTTTGGCAGTGTTCTGCTCTCTTTGTCACTTGCATGGATTCTGTGACTTTTCCAGTCACAACCATTGTTAAGTTAGTTTGTAAGAGCTATGTTTAAGTGCACCACATATATTACGGTTTTACCTTACTTAATTACTTTTGTCTATAAGTGCATTTATTAACATTTCAGATATAACTCAATATCATAAGACTACAGTATTCCATTATATTTCTCTGGTAGTGGACTTGCAAAACAAAAAGCAGGTTGAGAATAATCATATGTGGCTTTACGCCTCAGTGCCTCACTTAAAACCAAAGTCATTTTATTTTCATACAATATTTAAGGATTTGGAGTGTGCCTTACATAGTTGATTCTAGGTTTTGGAATGTGCTGGATATAGTTGATTTGGACAAGAATGCAACAAGTATTGGTAAATCCGGGTATGGAGATATTCATTCTTCTATTGAGTGTGAGAAAAAGGCAAGTTACAATTATATTTACGCTTAAATGGTTTTGAATTTCTCCTACAAAATTTATCATTATACAATAAGAACTTTCCCATTCTATAGTTGCATGCATCTGAGACTGGGGACGTACTTTCTCAAGTTACGAAAACTCGTGAAATAATCACGTAAGTCTCTATCCTGCTACTGTAATAACAAATTTTCGGTAAATATTACATCAAAAGTGTGATTGCCTAAGTCGGTGGTTCGGTGTTCCTACGTTTTCTTCAATGTTTCAACACCTTCAGGACTTTAGACAAAACAATATCTTCACTTGAAATGCAACTCTCTGCTGCAAGAGCTGCTAAGGCTGAGATTGAGGGGAAACCTAAGGGAGAATTGCCAAGAAATGAATCGTCTGATAACAGCCCGAAAGTGTTCTTTGTCATGGGAATTATTACGGCATTCAGCAGTAGAAAGCGAAGAGATTCTATTAGAGAAACATGGATGCCTCAAGGTTCTATAATCTCTTAATATATAATGCATATTCTTTAGGTTCACATAGTTACAAGACTGTAATCTTACCAGGTGAAGGTTTAAAGAAGCTGTATAAAGAGAGAGGAATGGTCATAAGGTTTGTGATAGGGCACAGGTAATCAATTCTCAGAAATGGAAATTTCTACGCTATTAATCAACTTACTTTATTTCCTTGTTTTGTAGGGTCTCTAATGTTTGTTTTGTCTACTGGTTAGTGCAACACCTGATGGAGTTCTGGATATGACTCTCAATGCTGAAGAAGCACAATACAAGGATTTCTTGAGACTGGTACCCTATGACTTTTACAAACATTATGTTAAATGGATCCTTATGATTATGAAAATGCTTCTGGTATTCTACTTCTATATTTCTTATGACCTGCCTCATTTCCAAGCTATAGAACGGCTTCATAAGTTTCCTTTGGATTATTTGTTTCATATAAACTATATTCATATATATATATGTATAAATATAAGATGGGTAATCTCACCACTTTATTCTGCATTCAGGGTACTTCATAGTTTGATTGTTATCTCTATTCCTGTGGCAGAATCATGTAGAAGGGTATCACGAATTGTCATTAAAAACTCAAATTTATTTTTCAACTGCTGCCGCTAAGTGGGATGCTGACTACTATATCAAAGTTGATGATGATGTGCATGTCAATCTTGGTTAGCACGTTCCTCCTCCCAACTGCATTCTAATTTAAAATGTGGATATTTGATGTTTTTATGTAGCCCTTGTTTAATGATTTTTGGCAGGTGTTCTAAGTTCGTTGTTGTCCCGCCATAAATCAAAACCTCGTGCATATATCGGTTGCATGAAATCTGGTCCTGTCCTTGCACAAAAGTAAGAGTTGAAGCTTGTCATGAGCTTCCAGTATTCTGATATTGGTGGGAACTTATTTAATTGGAGATAAACTTTGTACAGGAGTCTCGTCACATTATGGCATTAAAGTGTTCTCTTTTCCTCTAGTTCTATTTTTTCATCAAAACTAAATCATCAAAATTATGTTGTTGTAGTATTTTTTATCAATCTTACCATATATGTGCAGAGGGGTCAAGTACCATGAACCAGAGCACTGGAAATTTGGTGAGGAGCGAAACAAGTATTTTAGGCACGCAACAGGACAAATTTATGCAATCTCCAAAGATTTGGCTACCTTTATTTCTTTGAACCGGTATGGTCCATTATTTAAGATAGATATGATTAAAACACATTCCCGAAACTCTTTTTGCGAAGGATTATCTTTTGTAGACCAGTGTTCCACTGGTTTGCAAATGAAGATGTATCTCTGATTATATTTCTTTTGTAGAAACATACTCCACAGGTTTGCAAATGAAGATGTATCTCTAGGATCTTGGTTTATCGGTCTTGATGTTGAGCACGTTGATGATCGAAGCCTGTGTTGTGGGTCACCTCCTGGTAAGCCTGTTGCTAAGTCCAGTAATCCTTTATAATTTAATCAAATACTTCTATGCTCCAACTGCACCTTCAACTCAAGTGCATTTAAAATGATACTCCCTCTGTCCCAGCATTTTTTGCATACAAAAATGAGCACACATATTAAGAAAAAATTACTTTTTGAGTAAAGTAGTGACATATGGGTAAATATGTGTATATTATTGTGAGTGTGCACGCAAATCAATGTTTCATTTTTTAGAGTGTGCAAATAATCTTGGGGCGGACGAAAAAAGAAAGTGTGCAAATAATGGTGGGACGGAGGGAGTATTAGTTGTTCCACTAAAAGATGGTATTAGTTGGTCCGTATTAACTGTTTTCACTGAACAATATTAGTTGTTTTTATTGAACAATATTAGTTGTGCACCATTTGCTGGTGCACCCAAGTATTACCCTATAACCTATTATTTTCCTTCATCAAAGTTGTGATATATTTGAACAACCAACCTAATCCGGTGAAGATAACATTCGAAATGGTGTGGTATAGTGCACACCTGGTATTACATATTTCTAGGACATTATATAAAAATGTTTCTATCATCTAATAGTTTGAGATATGGGTAATGGAATTTATTGTGTAGCAGATTGTGAGTGGAAGACACGGGCTGGGAATCCTTGTGCTGCGTCGTTTGATTGGAGCTGTAGCGGTATATGCAAGTCTGCTGAAAGAATGGTGCAACTTCATCAGCATTGCGGGGAGGGTGATGGTGCAATTTGGCACACTACTTCTTGAAATTCTTTATATAATCTAATATTGTGGATAGTTTTCTAGGGCAAGCATGACCATCTCACTAAGTAAAATTATGCAAATATGGAATGACTACTTCAATTTATTTATTAATATTCGTAATTAAAAGAAGAGAAAATATCAAAACTAGTCCTGTAACTTAGGTTGATTCCAATTTTAGTCCTGCAACTTTTTATTTTCTCAATTTTAGTCCTGTAACTTTTCATTTTCTCAATTTTAGTCCTGTAAATTTTCACTTTCTCTGTTTTAATCCTGGAGTTGTCAATTTTAGTCCTTATATTGTCTCAAAAATTAAAAAACTCACTGATTTGGGTTGGGGCCATTTTTTTTTCAAACGGGCCGATTATAATTAGATTGTTGTTTAATTTTTTGATTATGTGGTAGTCCACGTGTATAATTTGCCGGAAAATAAGAAAACTCCAATTCTTCCGATGAGTATTTGAATTTTTATACAAAAAAGGACTAAAATTGATAACTCTAGGACTAAAATTTAGAAAATAAAAAGTTACAGGACTAAAATTGACAACTTCAGGACTAAAATTGAGAAAATAAAAAGTTATATGACTTAAATTGGAATCAAGCTAAGTTATAGGACTAGTTTTGATATTTTCCCTTAAAATAATTATGTGTTGATAAAATAGAGCAACTTTTCTAATACTGACCAAAAAATAAGTGGCCCAATACTTTGCTTAATTTCCTTTTCACTTGATAAGAGATAACACATAATAAGATCTTGGAGGTAGTGGAAGGCTGATGGAGGAAAAAAATTGCTTTGGATTTAAGTATTTAGTTTATGCTTATGAACACCAATTTTCTAAACAGATAAGTCCTCCCTTAGTCAGATGTTGCAGTTAATTTAGAGGGAATTGTAGTTCTTTGGTGTTAAAGTAAGTTTGGAAACTCTAATCAACGGTGTAAAAATTACTTCTTTTTTTTTCCAGAAAGAAGGGATTCTAGTGTCTCTATTTTAGAATTTTTTTTTTTTTTAGTGACATATTGTAATATTGTGTCAGATGTTGCATCTTATTGTTAGTAATTCAATGAACTGGTTTATGATATTATACATACTATATATATTATATAGACAAAGTATAAAGTGAAACTAGTTTATACATAAATTCGTAAAGGGTATTAGTTGTTTTCACTGAAGGGTATAGTTGTTTTTACTGAAGAGTATTACTGATTTACACTAAAGAGTTTTAGTTGTTCGGTGAAAATGAACTAAAACTCTTCAGTGTAAATCAGTAATACTCTTCAGTAAAAACAACTAATATTCTTCAGTGAAAATAACTAATAGCCTTCAGTGATTCATATATAAACCAATTTCACTCTATACATACTCTATTATATATGTACAACATATTACTTTTCTGTTTCTTGATTTAGGATCTTTTATTCCTCTCCATCAAATAGATTAAAACAAAAGTGGAAAAACACCCGAAGGAAAAGGTTTCTTGCAACGGTTTCTTCTATGCTGAACCATAACTATATAAAATAGAAGGCAAAATATTATATGAAAATAGTTCATGATAAGCTTATCATGAAACAATTTTAAAGTATTATTAATCTTATCGGGAGTATCATTAATCTCATCGGGAGTATCAAGAAAATTGTTTTAAATTTTTTTGAACTCAGACTAATGATACCCCTGACAGGTTTAATGATACTCCTGATGAGATTAATGATACCCTAAAACTATTTCATGTTAAACTTATTATGAAGCGTTTTCATATAATACCTACTCAAAATAAAATACTGAATCAAATTAAACAAAAAAGAAGCAACTTTTTCCTAAACGATTCTAAATCAGAACCCTTGTTTCCAAATCACTACGATCGCCGGAAAATAAGTTCAAGAATACAAAAATTGAAAATTAGATATGTTTAAAAAAAAAAAAAAGGAGATACATTTTCTTTTAAGATCATATTCTCCATGCATCATATTCTTTATGTCCTAGTTTTGTTTATCCATTCCACTATGTTGTTTTATAGATAGGGGTGTATCTCGAACACTGCACGAACAAAGTAAATACGAAACGAATTTTTGTGTTTAATTTAGTAATGGGCTGCTAGATTAATTCATAGTTAATTCTACAGTTAGAGTATAAATTATAATTCGTAATTGTTATGATTTATATTCGCGAGTAACAAATAGTGCACCATTCACTAGGGTAATACGAATCTGGGTTATGTAAGACGAGGGTCTCGTATTTTGCAGTCCAGTCTTTCTATCGTTTTGGTGTTTTAATGTGTTTAACAAATTAAATCTAGCGAGTGTCTCAATAGGTTATTTGATTAAACAGGGTTAGTTAATAAGCATCTCTTGACTAACTAATCATAAGAAATGATTCGAATTAATTGAGCGTCTCGTTAATCTAGGGAAGAGATTTTAGAGTGAATTAAGATTGTCACGGGAATAATTAGGATAATTTTAATTGTGGTGATACTGAACTTGGGATTGGAATATTATTTTTCTCATTGATTTCATCATAGTTATTTTTGCTTACTATTTTGCGTTCTAGTTTTAGTTTATAATTTAATCAATTACCAACCAAACCCCCCACCCCATTCGTACTCTCTAATTAATACAAAATTCACGATATAATTCTCTGCTCCCTGTGGGATCGACCCTGACTTGCCACTGCTACTAATTAATAGAGCGAGTTAAGGAATTTATTTTGCGTGCCTCGACAGCACGGTCAAAATCTTGGCGCCGTTGCCGGGGAGCGGTGTTAAATTATTTTGTGTTTTTGGTATTAATTTTAGTAGTAATTTATTTTTATTATTGTTCTCATCTTTGACTTTTAGGTTGTATAATTACACCTATTGGAATTCACGTCTGCTCACTTCTAGTTGACATACTCAGCACAATTCTCACATATTGTTTATCACTGTTTGTGCATGTTAACTCGTTCATCTCGCAGGTCGGATTTTCTTTATATTCCAGAGATTGAGAAAGAGGCACGAAGGTTAAGGAAGGAAGCTCGAGAGCTCGCAAAACAACTGCCTTTTACACTAGAGACTGATAGCAGCAGCTCAGAGAGCGAGGAACTCGAGATGGCCGAGGTACGAACATTGAAAGAGTTAGCTAATCCTCAACTCACTCAGCAAACACTCTGCATTATTCTCCCACAGCTCGAGAATAATGTATCCACTGAACTCAAGCCTGGGCTGATTCATTTACTTCTATCTTTCAATGGCTATACGGGGGAAGATCCACACAAACATCTGAAAGAATTCCATGTAGTGTGCACGAGCATGAGACCCAATGGACTCACTGTGGAACAAACAAAGTTGTTGGCATTCCCGTTCTCACTGAAGGATATGGCAAAGGATTGGCTCTATTACTTGCCATCGGGATCGATCGCTACCTGGACAGAGATGGAGAGAACGTTTCTGGCACGCTACTTTCCAGCTTCGAGAGCAACAAATATCAGGAAATAAATATGTGGTGTGAGACAGATGCATGGTGAGACACTCCATGAATATTGGGAGCGCTTCAAGAAGCTCATTGCGAGTTGCCCGCAACACCAAATTAGCGAGCAATTGCTAATTCAATATTTTTATGAAGGGTTGTCACTAATGGATTGTAACTTGATTGATGCGGCTAGCGGAGGAGCATTAGTGGACAAGATACCTGCTGCAGCAAGAGAGTTAATTTCAAACATGGCCGCAAATTCGCAGCAGTTTGGCCACCGAGATGCACCTTTGAAAAAGATAAGCGATGAGACTGAGTCGTCGGTTGAAAAATAAATAGTTGAGTTGGCCTTGTTTGTTTGAAGAGTTACTGCAGAACGCTCACAAGTCACACCGTGTAAGATCTGTAAGACTACTGAGCATACAATGGAGACATGTCGAGTTCTTCTTGATGAGATTGATGCACACGCCAATGTTGTAGATGGTGGAAGTTTCCATAAAGGAAAATATGATCCCTTCTCAAACACATATAACCCAGGATGGAGACACCACCCCAACTTGAGATACGAAAACCCGCAAGGTGGCCAACAAGGAGGAGATCAAATACCTCATCCACCACAACAAAAAAGGCAGTATTATCAAAAACCAATGGGAGAGCAAGGTTCGAGCACATCGTTGGAAGATATCGTGAAATCACTAGCCACGAGTACTCTGAAGTTCCAGCAAGATGCTCAGTCCAGCATCAAAAACCTTGAGAATCAAGTGAGTCAATTACCCACCACGGTGAATCGCTTGGAAAACCAAAGTAATGGAAGGTTACCATCTCAACCAGAAACTAACCCGAAAAATGTTAGTGCCATGGTTTTGAGGAGCGGGAAGGAGCTGGAATAACCTATTAAAGGTGTTGAGAAATCTGATATCAAAGAAAAAGATGAGGATGTTGTGAACTGCCACGACACTGGGCTACCCAGTGTCAAACCTGCTGTTGGCGAAAATCAGGTAATAACTCAAAATTCTACATCTTTTCATTCTAACACTTTACCCTTTCCTTCTAGGATGGAGAAAGCACTGAAGGAAGACAAGGAAAAGCAAGTCTTGGATATATTTAAGAAGGTGGAAATCAATATACCATTGATTGACGCAGTCAAGCAAATACCAAGATATGCAAAGTTCTTGAAAGAGTTATGCACCCATAAAAGAAGACTTAAGGGGAATGAGAAGGTGATGATGGGAGAGAGCGTTTCTGCTGTTTTTCAAAGGAAATTACCACCAAAACGCAAGGACCCAGGTATGTTTGTAATCCCTTGTAAGATTGGTGATTGTAGGATTGAGCGTGTTATGCTTGATTTGGGTGCATCCATAAATGTTATGCCACATTCTATTTATATTTCCTTGAACTTAGGGGAATTAAAAGAAACAGGGGTGATAATCCAATTAGCGGATCATAGTAATGCATATCCTGATGGGGTAATTGAAGATGTGCTTGTGCAAGTGAATGAGTTGGTATTTCCTGCAGATTTTTACGTGCTTGATATGAATGATGAACCCTCGAGCTCCACACCTATTTTGTTAGGGAGGCCGTTCTTAAACACCGCCCAAACAAAAATAGATCTTCGTGAGGGCACCCTCACGATGGAATTCGATGGGCAAGTCATTCAATTTAATATTTATGATTCCATGAGATTCCCTGCTGATGACATTTCTATTTTTTCTATAAACTGCATTCACCCACTTGTGCAACAAGTGTTTGAGTTGAATTGCAGAGATAATCTTGAAGTGGTACTTACTCGAAGCAAAGAAATTCAGCAAGAGGTGGTCTCAATTCGAGAAGAATCGAGGGAGATGTTGGCAGCACTACAAAATTCAAAGCCAATATTGCCAAGGTTTGGAATAAATTTCATTGATTTACCTCATTCTAATTCTAGGATTCTGCCATCTGTTTTGCAGCCACCAGAGCTTGAACTCAAGCCACTTCCCGCCCATTTAAAGTACGTGTACTTGGGCGAGAAAGAAACTTTACCGGCGATTATTTCCGCCAAGCTGACAGAACATCAAGAGAGAGCTCTAATCTTGGTCTTGAAGAAACATAAGGAGGCTCTTGGATGGACGATTGCAGATATACGGGGAATTAGCCCATCTTTGTGCATGCATCGAATTTTCCTAGAGGAGGATGCTACTCCCACTAGAGAAGCACAAAGATGGTTGAATCCCCCGATGATGGAAGTTGTGAAAAAAGAAGTTATCAAACTTCTTGATGTGGGAATGATTTACCCAATCTTAGACAGTAAGTGGGTAAGCCCCACCCAGTGCGTGCCAAAGAAGTCTGGAGTAACCGTGGTTGAGAACGCAGAAGGTGATATGGTTCCTACTAGAGTTCAAACTGGATGGAGAGTTTGCATCGACTATCGCAAACTCAATGCAAAAACTCGAAAGGACCATTTTCCATTACCATTCATAGATCAAATGCTTGAAAAATTAGCTGGTCATACTTTTTACTGTTTTCTAGATGGTTTTTCAGGTTATTTCCAGATTGCAATAGCCCCTGAGGATCAAGAGAAGACGACGTTTACTTGTCCCTTTGGAACGTTTGCATACCAACGAATGCCGTTTGGACTTTGCAATGCACCGGCAATATTCCAAAGATGCATGGTATGTATTTTCTCAGAATATGTGGGGAAAATCATAGAAAATTTCATGGATGATTTCAGTGTGTATGGCGATTCATTTGAGATATGCCTTGATAATTTAACTATGATTTTGAAACGGTGCATTGAAACTAATCTTGTGCTTAACTGGGAAAAGTGTCATTTCATGCTTGAACAAGGGATAGTTTTAGGACATATTGTATCGGCACGGGGGATTGAGGTTGATAAGTCAAAAGTTGATCTTATTACTGCTTTGACTTACCCCGCAAGTGTGCGGGAAGTTCGCTCTTTTCTTGGCCATGCAGGTTTTTATAGGTGCTTCATTAAGGACTTCTCCAAGATAGCCTCTCCATTATGCAGGCTGTTGCAGAAAGATGTGGAATTCAAAGTTGATGAGGAGTGCAAAGAGGCATATGACCAATTAAAGAAGTTGTTGACAACCTCACCAATTGTTCAGCCCCCAAATTGGAGTTTGCCATTTGAGATAATGTGTGATGCGAGTGACTATGCAGTTGGAGCTGTGTTGGGCCAACGTGTTGGACGAGCTGCACACGTGATATACTACGCCTCTCGGACTCTAAACCCAGCTCAAGCAAACTATACAACAACCGAGAAAGAGTTCTTGGATGTTGTATTTTCATTAGAAAAATTTCGCTCTTATCTTTTGGGAACTAAAGTTATTGTCTTTTCTGATCATGCAGCGTTAAAGTTCCTACTCATGAAGAAAGAAGCGGAACCGAGGTTGATTAGATGGATCCTCTTGCTACAAGAATTTGACTTGGAAATCAAAGATAAGAAGGGCACTGAGAACTCTGTTGCAGACCATCTCAGTCGAGTTGTGCGAGAGGAAAATGATCCACCACTTAAGGAGAGCTTCCCAGACGAGCAATTGATGGCGATCAAGGAACACTGGCAGAATCGTGTGACACTGGGTCACCCAGTGTTAGGTTCTGAAACGCCATGGTATGCATATTTAGTGAACTTTCTTGTTGCTAACACTTTTCCTGTAGGTATGCCCAAGGCACGGAGGGACAAACTGAAGAGTGATGCGAGGTACTATGTATGGGACGACCCCTATCTATGGAAACATTGCTCGGACCAAATAATCAGAAGATGTGTACCCGAGGTGGAATTCAAGTTGATTCTCACGTTTTGCCACATATATGCATGCGGAGGACACTTTGGATCAAAGAGAACAACACATAAGGTACTTGAATGTGGATTCTATTGGCCGTCATTGTTTAGAGATGCATACATTTTTTGTATGGCATGTGACAACTGCCAAAGAATAGGTAATATCTCTCAACGAAATCAAATGCCCCAAAATCCAATTGTGATTTCTGAAATTTTCGATGTTTGGGGTATTGACTTCATGGGCCCTTTCCCATCTTCATTTGGTAATCTATATATCCTTTTAGCAGTCGATTATGTCTCGAAATGGGTGGAAGCAAAGGCCACCCGAACTAATAATTCTCGAGTTGTGGCAGGTTTTGTTAAGTCTAACATCTTTGCTAGGTTCGGAATCCCGAGAGCCATCATCAGTGATCGAGGAACTCATTTCTGCAATAGGATAGCGGCGGCATTGCTTAGAAAATATGTTGTCATGCATAAGACCTCCACAGCTTACCACCCGCAGACGAATGGACAAGCTGAAGCATCTAATAGAGAGATTAAGCTGATTTTGGAAAAGACAGTTCGTCCGAACCAAAAAAGATTGGAGCTTGAGGTTGGAAGATGCATTGTGGGCATACCGAACAGCTTATAAGACCCCGATTGGCATGTCCCCATATCGTATGGTTTATGGTAAAGTGTGCCACCTTCCAGTCGAGCTTGAGCACAAGGCCTTTTGGGCGATTAAAAGTGTAACATGGATTATGATGAGGCTGGTGTACACAGGAAATTGCAAATTCAAGAGTTGGAGGAGATAAGGAATGAAGCTTTTGAAAATGCTTTGATCTACAAAGAGAAAACAAAAGCATTCCATGACGCACGAATCAATAGGAAACAATTTGTTGTTGGAGAGAAAGTTTTACTCTATCATTCAAAACTCAAATTCTTCCCAGGTAAGTTGCGTTCTCGTTGGGTTGGCCCTTTTGTGATTACTAAGATATTTCCTCATGGTGCAGTTGAAATAAAAAAGCCTTGACACGAGCAAGATTTTCAAGGTGGATGGGCAACAATTGAAGCCATATCATGAGGGGTTTTCTCAAACTTACATTGAAAATGTGGATTTAGAAGACCCAAAGATAGCATAGATTGAAGTTTATCGTCGAGCCAACGACGTTAAAAAAAAGCGATGGTTGGGAGGCAACCCAACATTAGTAGTTTGCATTATTTTTCTCTGTTTTGTTTGCTGCTTGCCTTTTGTTTTGTTTCTAGAAAAAGCCTGCTATTGATTCGGATATGTGATCAAGTTTGGGTAAAGACTGCTGGTTTTGTCAACACTGGGGCACTCAGTGTCGAGAGTTCTATCATGTTTATGCATATGAGCAATTTCACAAGCGAGATAGCAGCTCAATTCTAATCACCCGGTGAGCTCAATGCCTTTATTTCAATTTCTGTCCTCCTAATTTATTATGGCTATTCAGTTCTGAAAATTATGTGAAATAAGTTTGGGGAGGTCATAAAATTGAATAAATGGATGATTAAATTGTCCTTGTGTGTAATTGGTTTGAGTCTTCTGCATTGTTAGTTTGAGTGAGATGGCAAGACAAGAGAAACAAGTGTGATTGATAATTTTTCTAACTAAGGTTGTCTCACTGATTTTAATGATGAACTTGGATGAAAATGAGTAGAATTCGATACACAATAACCTTTTTTGTGAGCTTTTGAGCCCAAGAGCAACTCATCATATATGCTCAGTATTTCATTGCGTTGTGTGGTCAAATTTAGTGTGTTCATTCTAGAACTTGCTCATTTATACATTTCTAGACTACATCTATGAACTCATGCATTGAAGTGATAAAGGCATCTAGGATTAACCCATTTGGCTTATATATTCCTACCTGGTTAAAAGTTATCCTTAGAAGTCAAGTTGAGCCTAAGTCTTTTTCTTTGTTCAAGCACAATATTTTAAGCCACGGTCCACTTCTTTGTTGAGCCTCATCCATTTGATCCCACTTGGCAAGAGACATTTGTGAAGTTAATGCATATAAGTTGAGTTCTTAATTTGAAAGGAAGTGGTGAAGAAGTATTGAAGAAGTGCTAAAAGAAAGTATTGAGAAGAAGAGAGCCTCTGAAAAAAGAAATGTAAATCCCTGTAAAAAAAAAAGGGGTCGAATTACCATCTGATGATTCATTGTTAATGTGTTCACTTTGGTGCAATCACTCATTAGTGTGAAGGTGTATAATTAAGAGGAGGTGATGACTTGAGCTTATTGAACGAAATTGGAAGTCTATGTAAATGTGGAGACGGATGATTGCTATTGCAAATGAGAAGGAGTGTTGTGTTATCATGGCTTGTTATGCATCTAAATTCACAAATTATCTTGACTAATAAGCCCCATAATTTTCCCTTTATCCTACCCTTGTCCGAAGCCACGTTACAACCAAAGGAAAAACCTTTTGATTTTTGCATGAATTTCATTTTCTTAGTGGTGGAGATTTGATTTGTGATCAAGCATATGGTAATGGCACATTAGAATTTGATATGAGTGATTTTGATACCCTTTTTATACACTTGAGTGCAAAAGAGTGATATCTTTAGTGAGGGCATTGAAATTTAATTACATTTAAATCCAATGAAGTCGTTAAAATTTGGTGAGACATCCTATTTTCTTTAATCACACTTGAGTCATGATCACTTGTTCTCTCTTGATATTGCTATGTCTTGAACTTTTCAGTGTGCGGAACTTGATCTTTTTACTCTGGTACAATTTATGCTTGAGGACAAGCATTGGTTTAAGTTTGGGGAGATTTTGATAGGTAGAAAATTGTGCGGAATTTCAGTTGTTAATTATGCATTCTAATGCATTTATTTTGTTTGCACTTAATTATTTTTCTACCTATTTATGTTTAGGTTGCAAATTACTCCACTTGGGATTTTTATTGTTATTACAGGTATTTTGGAGTATTTTAGCAATAAAGAATAATATTGGGCCGAGACTTATGAGTGGAGAATTCCGACCGAGTTTTAAATTCAGGAATGGGCCGACAATGATCCACCTAATGATAATTAATTATTCAACCCATTTGAAGAACTTAAGCCCCAAGAAATCTATTAGGTTGGAAATGGCTGCATATACAGTAGCAGAAGGGCTATTTCACGTGGGGATCATTATAGGGAGGACGACCACAAGCAGAATTGACAGATAAGATCACGGGACGGCAGCAATCTTATTTTCCCATAAACCTTGAGTATTGATTATGACTTCGTTATTATTTTCTGTGGATTTCATGACGATGCTCGGCTAGTTTATTTTATATTCCAATTCTAGGGATGTTGAACCCAATTTTTATTATCTTTTAATTAATCCCTAGTGACGTTTTTCTTTTTCACCTCTCGAGTTTTTCGTATTACTTGATTGCACGTTTAGGAATTTTTGTGTTTAATTTAGTAATGGCCTGCTAGATTAATTCATAGTTAATTCTACAGTTAGAGTATAAATTATAATTCGTAATTGTTATGATTTATATTCGCGAGTAACAAATAGTGCACCATTCACTAGGGTAATACGAATCTGGGTTATGTAAGACGAGTGTCTCGTATTTTGCAGTCCAGTCTTTCTATCGTTTTGGTGTTTTAATGTGTTTAACAAATTAAATCTAGTGAGCGTCTCAATAGGTTATTTGATTAAACAGGGTTAGTTAATGAGCATCTCTTGACTAACTAATCATAAGAAACGATTCGGATTAATTGAGCGTCTCGATAATCTAGGGAAGAGATTTGAGAGTGAATTAAGATTGTCACGGGAATAATTAGGATAATTTTAATTGTGGTGATACTGAACTTGGGATTGGAATATTATTTTTCTCATTGATTTCATCATAGTTATTTTTGCTTACTATTTTGTGTTCTAGTTTTAGTTTATAATTTAATCAATTACCAACCAAACCCCCCCCATTCGTACTCTCTAATTAATACAAAATTCATGATATAATTCTCTGCTTCCTGTGGGATCGACCCTGACTTGCCACTGCTACTAATTAGTAGAGCGAGTTAAGGAATTTATTTTGCGTGCCTCGACAGCACGGTCAAATGTCTTCTAAAAAGTTATGAAGTCATTCAGCTTCTTCACCAGCTTGATCCAAAGCGATGAACTCAGATTTCATAGTGGAATGGGCAATACACGTCTGTTTTGTGGATTTCCACGATACAACTGCTCCTCCAATAGTGAATACATATCCACTAGTTGAGAACGTGTCTTTACTATCGGATATCCAATTAGCGTCACTGTACCCTTCAAGTATAGCTGGATGTCGCGTGTAGTGTAGCCCAAAATCAAGAGTATACTTCAAGTATCTCAAGACCCTTTTCAAAGCTTTCCAATGTTCGTGACTTAGATTGCTTGTGTACCTGCTCAGTTTGTTCACAGAGCATGCAAGATCAGGACGTGTGCAATTAGTAATGTACATCACGCTTCCAATGATCCTTGCATATTCCAACTGATTCACAGGTTCACCTCTGTTCTTCTTCTTCAGATGAACATTCTGTTCTAGTGGAGTTTTAGCAGGTGGATCATCAAATGCATTAAATTTCTTCAAGACTTTCTCAACATAATGAGATTGCGTTAAAGAAATTCCATTTGAAGTTCTTTCTATTTTGATTCCTAAAATCACGTCTGCTAAACCCATATCTTTCATGTCAAAATTTTTCTTTAACATGTTTTTCGTATTAACGTTCACTTTTGAATTGTTACCCATGATTAACATGTCATCAACATATAAACATACGATAACAAATTCATTTTGTGTATCTTTCACATACACACACTTATCACATTCGTTAATTCGAAATCCATTTGACAACATAATATTATCAAACTTCAAGTGCCATTGTATAGGAGCTTGCTTAAGTCCATACAACAACCGAACGAGTTTACAAACCTTTTTCTCATTCCCGGGTACAACATAACCCTCTGGTTGATTCATGTATATTTCAGCATCTATTTCTCCATTAAGGAAAGCAGTCTTTACATCCATCTGGTGTATTTCGAGATTATGCAAAGCAGCAATCGCGATAAGTACACGAATGGATGTAATCCTTGTGACCGGAGAATATGTGTCAAAGAAATCATACCCTTCTCTTTGTTTAAAACCCTTTGCAACTAAACGGGCTTTATACTTGTCAATTGATCCATCCGCTTTGTATTTTCTTTTAAGGATCCATTTGCATCCTAAGGTCTTACAACCTTTAGGAGGTCAACCAACTCCCATGTATGATTTTGCAGAATTGAATCATATTCACTGTTTATTGCTTCTTTCCAGAGAGGTGCATCTGGTCTGGAAAGAGCTTCTTTGATAGTCCTAGGTTCTTCTTCTAACACATATGTGATGAAGTCTGGACCATAGGTCTTATCAATTCTAGCTCGTTTACTGCGTCGGGGTTCTTCACTCCGCTGAGTAGAAGGACCTGCAGCTTCACTTGATTCCTCATGAGTTCGCTTATTTGAACTCACTTCTTCTTTGTCCCTACACGGGAACACATTTTCAAAGAAAACAACATTCCTTGATTCTATTGTAGTACCTACTATCATATCGGGTATTTCTGATTTGTGAATAAAAAACCGATAGGCACTACTATTGAAGGCGTATCCAATAAAGATCTCATCGACCGTCTTAGGTCCGATTTTCACTTGTTTAGGAAGTGACACTTCAATTTTAGCCAAACACCCCCACACTTTGAGGTATTTGTAAGATGGTTTGCGATTTTTCCACAACTCATAAGGTGTCTTATCTTGAGTCTTAAGTGGAATTTTATTTAAAATGTGGTTAGCTGACAGAATAGCTTCCCCCCACATGTTCTGAGGTAAACCCGAGCTGATTAACATTACGTTCATCATCTCTTTCAAGGTTCGGTTTTTCCTCTCCGCAATACCATTTGATTGAGGTGAGTAAAGAGCTGTCGTTTGATGTATGATACCGGATTCGACACATAATTGTTCAAACAGAGCCACATACTCTCCACCTCTATCACTACAAATTGCTTTAATTGTAGTGTTCATTTGATTCTCTACTTCACTTTTATAATTTTTAAAAGCTTCAATAGCTTCATCTTTACTTCGTAGCAAGTAAACGTAGCAGAATCTTGTGCTATCATCAATAAAAGTAATAAAATACTTTTTTCCACCTCTAGTTTGCACAAACTTTAAATCACATACATCAGTGTGAATTAATTCTAGAGGAGTAGTGTTCCTTTCAACTGACTTAAATGGTAATTTAGTCATCTTTGCTTCTACACAAATTTCACATCTTTTGGATGTATCAACATTCTCAATTTTAAGTAAATCTAAATTTACTAAACGTTTTATAGATTTTAGATTAACATGTCCTAATCTAAAATGCCATAAAGAGGAACACTCAACGATATAAGCAGAAGTAGAAGCATTCTCATTGATAATAGTGTTTTTGCCATCACGGCTTACAGTCATGACAGACATCTTAAAAAGGTCCTTCTCGAGGTAACCTTTTCCTAGGAAGATGCCAAACTTGCTAAGTACAACGTCATTTGACTCAAACACTAGCTTAAACTGACTACTAAGAGACCCCGAAATCAGATTCTTCCGGATGTCCGGGACATGTAGCACATCCTTCAGCTTGAGCTCATTTCCCGATGTCAGCTTGATCACCACCGTTCCTACACCAGCCGCTTCAGACGAGGCTTGGTTTCCCATGTAGAGCTTTCTTCCCGCAGCAGGAGAATATGTGGAGAAGGCAGATTTCTCCGAGCAAACGTAGCAAGTGGCACATGTGTCTACGAACCATTCTTTCTTGTTGTCCACCATGTTGACCTCGGTCACTACAGCAGACATATCCAACTCCGTGAGCTCTCGTTCTGCAACGTTCACAGAGTTCTTCTTTCCCTTGTCTTCCTTTTTGGGCTGACGATAATCAGCGGCCCAATGATTGGGTTTGCCACAGTTGTAGCACTTCCCACTGAATTTCTTCGGGGCAGGAGCAGCAGCAACAGCCTTGCCTTTGCCTTTGTCGTCTTGACGCTTCCTCTTCTTCGATGGTTCACTTTTCTCCATCAGGTTTGTCTTTGCCTCGATAGAAGCAATCGAGCCCTTCTTCTCTCTTTTCTTGTTATCTTCCTCGATCCGGAGTCGGGTAACAAGATCCTCCATGGTCACTTGCTTTCGCTTGTGCTTGAGGTAGGACTTAAATCTCTTCCAAGATGAAGGCAGTTTGTCAATCACAGTAGCAACCTGAAAGACTTCAGGCAGCTCCATCCCTTGTACTGCAATGTTGTGGAAGATCACTTGCAGCTTTTGAACTTGTTCGACAACAGATTTGTTGTCCTCCATTTTAAACTCGTACAAAGTGGAGACGACGAACTTGCTAGTTCCGGCGTCTTCGGTTTTTTACTTCTTCTCCAAAGACTCCCACAATGCCTTGGAAGTCGGGTATTCTCATATACATCATTGAGGGCATCAGACAACCCATTCAGGATGTAATTCCTACATAGATAATCATCATGGATCCAAGTATCGTAGGCGATCCTTGTTTCCCGATCAGCATCTTCTGCGGGTACGCTCGGGCAATCCTCCTTGACATATTTCACCAAGGAGATGGTGGTCAAGTAGAAGTGCATCTTCTTTTGCCACCTCTTGAAGTCATTACCCGAAATTTTTTCGGGTTTCTCTCCTTTCACCACAACCGGCCTAACAGTCCCCAGGAGGGAGGCCTGGTTGGTTGCCAAGAAGGGATTGGCCCCGATATTTCCTACGGAAGGATTGCCGCTGAAGTTTACCCCGAAAGGATTAGCACTTGAGTTTCCCACACAGGGATTAGTGCCAGAGTTTCCCACGAATGGATTGGAATTTCCCACGAAGGGATTGGCTTTGAACCACTCATTAAGAATGCTTCCAAAGTTTCCAAATTGAAAATCAGAAGAGGGATCAGACTTACCCGTAGGTACAACAGGAGAGTTAGATGCATTACCTGCATCTTTGGTAGGAGTAGCTTGCGGTGAACTCATATCCATCTCGTTGTCGGAATTGTGGTTCGACATGGCAGTGATTCGAAACAGAAAATATTCAGTCTTGCGATTGTTGTTTTATAGATAATGGTGTGTCTCGAACACTGCACGAACAAAGTAGATACGAAACGAATTCGTATGAATAAACAGAGTCAAGGAAAATCTTTTTCCCGCAAGACTGAATACGCCCCGTATAGTGCTTACGGTATCATGCGTATGAGTCTCTAAAGGTAAAACGGTTTAACAGTTTATACCGGCAACACCACCGCGTATAAACTCTCGGCGAACGAAATCGAAATTTCTAACTGAACGAAATAAGTATATGCGAAAGGCTTTCTAAACTTTAAGATGCGTAGGCTGAAAGGTGAGTTTGAAAGTCTGAATATGAAGGGGTATATATAGGCGGAAATCTGCACTGTAGATGAGGACGGTCGATTGAGAAAATCGTGGGATAACCACGAAATCAGTGGATAGAGACGTAATCTCTTTCTTGGGAAGCTAGAACAGAATATTCCTCCGAATATTTTAATTTTAAATCAAATTCGAAATCTGGAGTGTATTAATCATTCAGTGAGTGTATTAATCATGTTCGTGGGCCGACCCAAATCCGATGGGCCTCCCAAACTGGTTCGGCCCAAAAAGGTATTGGGTCTTTTCATATTTTTGGTACTCTAAAAATATAGGTAGGCCTCAAAACCCAATTGCCAAGAACCACGACCCAGGCGGGGCGCGCGCGCGCATGTGTGGTTCATGGTTAGGGTCCCCATGTACCAAGTTGAAGAACATGAACATTTTCCTTCTTGCAAGTTTCCAATGTGGGATGAAACTCAACATTTCCATTCCCATAAGTTATTCAACACACATGAATGATTATCCAATTTTCCAAATTAATTTCTCACTCATCGGAAATCGATTTTGAGATTTTAAATATACCACGTTCATCTACTCCGAGAGTAGAACAACCTCGTTAATTTTGTTTTCCCAAAAATTAACATTTTCATTCCTCAAAAAATTAGTTAATATATAACCAATTTCCAAAAATTCACACACCTTCATACACTTCTAATTTACCTCCCATTCCACTAATTATTATATAGAAAATTATTTTCATTTTGTTTCATTCACTTAAATTGAATAATACGTTATCCATTTAAATACAGCAAATCAAATCTCACATTAAAAAAGTGAAATGGGAAAACAAAACTAGAATGAAATGAGTATTAATTAACTTTTGTGACAGATAACAAGTAAGATAGCTTAATATTAAGGACCATATTTTATTTTTCTTTGTGTTATGTCAAAGCATAGGACATGTTCGTTCTCAAATCTAACATGTGGCGTGCTTGGGGTGGGCACCCCATCTGCACTTGATTGACATACTTTAGATATTCATTGTTTTGTTTTGTTTTATTTTATTTATTTTTTATTTTTGGAGGGGGGTGGGTGGGGATTTGATACTTGTAGAAATGCATTATAAACCACCAACTTATTGTGGGAGTAAAAGCCTGTATATATATTTATAAGACTAAATCTTCAACCGCTACATCAATGGTTCCACAAGTCCAACAGGTGAAGCTATTTCTTGTTTTTGAAAAGAACAGGTGAAGCTAATTTATTGTGCTATATTTATTGCAATTCCACACCACTACTTTCCACACTTGCTCAAACAGATACTAAGAATGTGGTCAATATGACTCCAGGTTTCGACATTGGATTCATGATAACAACTCAAAATATTAGTATTAATGCCCTGCCAAACTAATGAGCTCATAAATTATGTTTCAGAGAGAGTACGTAAAAAGAGGGGCATATGTTTTGTTAGGACCAATATATGTACTAATTGAATGACAATATGTTTAGAGGTTGACATATATATTTAGGTTTTTTAATTTTAAATTGACAAATATAGGTTCGTAAATTTTAATATTTGCATATTTAGATCAAATTGATCCGGATTAATTAATACTCTAACCCGTATTAAAATATCAATCTCACTCGCATTCAGTTTCTTCCTGGTCAAAATCCTACAGATTCATGCTCACATAATATCTTAAATTAACTTGTGTTCACCAATCAGTTTAACATTCTCGATTTCTAATTTCATATATATTCTACCAATTTAAAATTTTGTAGTTGATTTATTATATATCGCAATTAATCCAGTCTATTTTTGACCAAACATGTGATATTATAATCACTATTGGGGTGTTTCATGTCAATTTAATCCAAATGTACGAAATTTAAAATATTTATTGACAAAAATATACTTAAGACTTCAAATATAATGTCTTACGATCTCTTAAACATAATTCTTGGCTTTTTTTGGGAATAAGGACACACATATATACATTCTAAAAAATTGGAATGTCATAGAAATGGTACTTCAACACTCGTGTTTAATTATGCGCAAGTTTGATGTTTGAACATATTTGTTGTAGCAATTCAGCGCGCAATGCGATTTTATATGGAAAGGTTTGCCTAAGATATTGAGTTTCACTGAACACAAATTTTAGCATGCATGCACTTGAATTTTAAACTCAATTTTAACTTTAATTTTGATTTTTTCAAAACGCACACTAATTTTGTAATTGGAGTATCACTGATAACGTCAAGTGGGGTATTACTGATTTCTGTTTGGGGTATTTTTTTCAAAATCCAAGGTATGCACGCACTAGACTACTATTATAAGAAAACTCAATATTTAGCTCTATTTATTTATTTATTTATTTATTAATGTATGCATGAATGCTTGAGTTGTAAACTAGCTAGTAAAAACCCTAATGGGAGAGCAACAGCTGCTTGTATTTATTGCCAGAGCTCCTGTGACCCTGACATGCTATGTATACTACTTCTGCACAGCATTTAACTTATTTTTAAATATTTCCCCTAAAAAAAAATTTATTTTTAAATATTTATATTGCTTGCACTGCCACCTACATGACTACACCAGAAAATTAAGTAAGACTAGGTCAAACCAATGGGACACTAAATAATTTTTATTTTATTTTTTGGTGTGGGTCATGTTGCTTAAAAAAAATATTACTATGTGAGATGATATAATATAGTACTAGTACAAGTTATGAGACAGATTTATCTACCTCACTAATTACATGTATATATATACTACTAAATTGATGACCGTCTTTTTTCAGGTGAGGATCGATGACCTAACAAAAATACGAGTATTTCAAAAAAAAAAAAAAAAAAAAAGTGAAGCAATGGAATAAAAATGAATGCTTTCTTACCTTAATTTGTGAATAGTCCTAAAAAGGTGAAGCAATGGAATTAGAATGAATGCTTTCACCTATCATAATTTGTGTAATTAGAATGAATGCGTTCTTACCATATAATTTGTGACAACAAATTAATCAATAAATCCTGACATGCAAGTGTTGATTACAAATTTTATTATTCCAAAAGAAAAGTGAAGCAACGAAATAAAAATGTATTTGTGAATAACCCTAGCTAAGCAATGGAATTAGAATTTATGCTTAATTTCTCTTATATATATATCATAATTTGTGAGAACAAATTAAAAAGGTGAAGCGAGCATTGTAATTAGAATGAATGCTTTCTTACCACAATTTGTGACAACAAATTAATTAATCCTGAGATGCAAAACTTGATGATTACATTTATTGGAGGGTAGCATTGTCCCAAATGTGCTCCAGTTCCCGGGCGAAAGCCTTCTGCCTGCCGACAACGATGGTAAGATGGTCCACATTTTTCACAACCTTGAGGTGGGCTCCCCGTATCCTGGACTGCATCTCGTAGCTGCATTCGACCGGGATGAGGTCGTCGTCTTCCCCGTGATATATCCTGATGTCGCACTTCACCCGCTTCTTCACCTCTTCCAAGTACCCTTCTATTTTTCCCGCGCTTCCACAGATGATGTTGTGGAGCGTGTGCCACGCCGCGTTGTGCGTGTGAAGGAAAAAGCAATCGATCAAATACGTCCTCATCCTATGCATATAATATAATACTATCACTTTCATATTATCAAAAAACAATCCAAATATATAATTAAAACTATCAATTCATGTGGTTTAATTTGTAGGTTGCACATTATAAATATATTTTCAATGTACAATTAATATTTTTCAATCGTATGACCACTTTATTCTATGATCCGTAAAAATGAAAGGTTTGGTTGAAAATTGGTCAAAATTGAGTTAATTAAAATTGTACCAATTGTCTATTAATGCAATTGTCCGCAAATAAAAACAATTAATATTTTTAAATAAAAACAACTAGTACTAACAAATTAATTAATTAATTTTAGTAAAACAGTTAAAAATACACTTGCGTGAATGGTACGGTACACTTTATGTATACACGTTTCTGTCTTACTTTATCGTCTTCCAGCTTTCAAGTTAACAATAGTACTCATTTTCCGAAAATAATATATTGATTAATTAATTACATACTAACTAAATTATTAGCCATTAACATTGCTTCACAAAAGTTTTTTGTTATGTGACAAATTCAAATTAAATATCTTTAGAGAAGATTTAAAAAGAATTAATTATGTTAGGTAGCTTAATTAAATACCTTCAAAATGAGTAATTATGAGAAATTAAAGTGAAATAGCAATGGTAGATGCAGTAGGTCGACCATTATTACATATCCTTACACATTAATTAAACACAAAGGGGATCGATTAATTGCAAAAAAGTAATAATTATTTCTTCTTTTTATATTGTACTTATGTAGGCATGAAAAGCAGGGGTATCAATCCAAAGGACACCATGGCGTCACGATTCTAAAAAAATAGGAATAAAGTTAATTTAATACGTACCTAGCTACTACTATATAGTATTAATTAAACCCACATATAATTCCAAAATAATTCTTCTATTTTTACTATCTTTAAGGAATTAGGGAATTAACTCTAATTTTTTATTTGTGATGCAAGCATCAAATTAAAGGCAAGGACCAAAATTGTGGTAAAACGGTGTTGTGTGTCACATGCTTTAATTAAGTGAATTTTTACTCACTCGTCTAATTTTTTTTACTAATTTTAACTTATATTTCTTTAAACTAAATGTTGATTAAATTTTTGAGACGATCTGAGACAGACCTGTTTCTAGTGAGTAGTTTGGTGAGAAATTCCCAAAGGCGGTGATTCTTGCTCAAAACGAGGGAGACGGTACGGGTGATGTGTTCGTACCAGCAACCTACGGAAGCTGCGAATGTCATTACCGGCCACACTCTTCGGGGCGCTATTCGTCTCATTGTGTATTGCGCTGCTTCTACCTCCCCCTTTGGCGCTGGGAAATATGGCTGCACCATCACAACCTTATCATCAAAATTTTAATCTACAATTCTATTTTAAGAGCCAAAAAAATTTAACCATCAAGTTCACCTATGAAACATTATATGTGGCATTAATCACAAATTGAGATGTCATTTATTACTGAGTTGTCATGCATCCACCATTTTACGAATATATATATTTGCGTCCTATTTTACATTGACAATTTAAAATTATGAATTTAGGATACAATGAATAATTAATATTATCTCCTCCTACTACAAGTTTCCTTTCGTTTTATTTGGGCATCCCACTAAAAACTTCTCATCCTATATTTGGAAAACAAGTTACCTGGTCTCACATGTGAATTACCCCCTAGGAAAAGATCAAACATGAATATTATGAAAACACAGTGGTACTTTATAAATGCATTTAAATTGCTCGGTGCACAATAGACTTATTCTATATAAAAAAAAATTGCAAGGAATTTACTCTATATAATTATTATTATATCCATCCTAAAATTGTTGACTACATTAAAAAAAAAAAAAAAAAAACGAAACTCGTCCTAAGTTTCAAACCTTCAATTTTGGGATACAATTTATAATTAATATTATACCCGTCCTAAGTTTCCTATCTTTCTATTTTGACATCCTACTAAAATTTTCTCATTCTGTATATATTAGGAAAGCAAGTTACCCACCTGATCAAATAATTATCTATACACTTTATTTTATTTAAAGTAATTGTCACATTGTATACTCTTCATTTTTCCTACACTTCGCTTAAAAGCTAGGATTGTTAAATTAAATCGTATTTGGCCCACCTTTTTAGTGAAAAGGCACGGGAGTAACATTTCAGTGAAAATACAATTATTTTTTAAAAATATATTTAAATTACTCGGTGCACAAGAGACTTACTTTATATAAATTTTTTTCTTTTTTTTTCTTTCTGCAAATAATTTACTCTATATAATTATTATTACCCCCGTTCCAAAGTTGTTTGCTATATTGTCAAAAAAGTTCGTCCTATATTCAATTTACATCCATTTTTAGCAAAAAAAAAAAAAAAAAAAAACTCTTTAATATTACATCCTAACCAAAAAATATCTATTTTATCACTTTAAATAATAATGAACAATTTTTTTAAAATTTGTGCAAACAGTAATGTAAACAATTAAGAAAGGAGGGAGTATAAAGAACTGTGAGGGCTTTAATTGTAGAGGTACGTACGTCCGTCAATTATTTAGGGGTGAACTAATTTGTAATAAATGCAGATGAGAGAGAGAGAGAGAGGGAGGACATACGGGCGCAATTAGGGTCAAGGACTTGAGTGAATGAGGATGCTTAATGGCTAGAGCGAGAGCCAGGATGCAACCAAGCGAATGCGCCACTATGTGGAATGACTTCACATTATATGCCTCCAGCACTGACTTCTCAATCATCTCCAAATGCTCTCTCACCGTGTACAGAGAATCGCTCGGCTTCGGGCTCCTCCCGAACCCCAGCAGATCCACCGCCAGCAGCCTGTACTTGGATTTCGCCGATTTTGAGAATTGTGGATACACTGTCTCGCTCCAAAATGCGGACGACGAAATAAACCCGTGTATGAACAAAACATCTTCTACCCCATTTTCTGCAAATTAAAAACATTTTTGTTTCTGTAATTTTCATTTTTTTCGTGAATCGCTCTAAAATAGTTAAAAAAATATATATTAATTTAGTCTTCTAATTTTGTACTTCCCCTCCCATCCTAGTTTTATTTTCCCGTTGTACTAATTACACCTCATTCCACTAATAATTATATAAAAAATATTTTAATTTTGTCTCATTGAATAATATGTCTTTATAACCATTTAATTCATTTAAGTAGTACAAAACAAGTCTCACATTAAAATCAACAAAAGTAAAATAGAAAAACAAAATTGAAACGGTAGGGAGTACATAGCTCAATTGAGAATAAAAGTTTTTTGGTCCCATAACTTATCGAGTGTCCGATTTTGGTCCCAAAAATTTTGACTCTTTAATTTTGGTCCCATAACTTCTACGGGTTGCCCAATTTTGGTCCCATTCTTGCTAAGAAATTTCTTTTTGGTCCCATAATTTATCGAGTGTCCGATTTTAGTCCCAAAAAATTTGACTCTTCAATTTTGGTCCCATAACTCCTATGGTTTGTCCATTTTTCAACCACATATTAGTGATATGGAAAAAATTATTAAAAAATGCAAAACGAAAAAAAAATGTCGTTTTCCGAACACATCTTCGAGGGTACCATAAAGGCCCAAATTCGGGTAGAATGTGAGTTGAGCATGACAAAAAAGGGCACCGTTTTTGTATTTTTGAAGAAAATGGAACCAAAATTGGACAATCCCTAGGAGTTACGGGACCAAAATTGAAGAGTTAAAATTTTTGGGACCAAAATCAAACACTTAATAAGTTATGGGACCAAATAACTTTTTATCTCTAGCTCAATTTGGTCCAATTTGTTCCGTGGCACATGCCAAAAATAACGATGTTTAACAAAAAAAAAAAAAAAGGGCATAAATTGAGTAATGTACGAAGTTACATGACTAAAATTAAATTTCTTTTAATAAATAAAATAAAAAAAATTTTAAACAAAACAACAAAGAAAATAATAAGAAGCATATACTGGGACGGAGGGGACTTAAAAATATTTCTGTTTCTATAATTTTCGTCTTTTCCTTGAATCAATCTAAAATAGTTTAAAAAATTTAATTTAGTCCTCTAATTTTGTACATGGCTCAATTTTTGTAGAACGACGCCACTTTTGGAAGTAAATCGAATAATGTACAAAATTACATGACTAAAACAAAAAAGTTTTAAGTGAAAAGTATATACTACATATTAATGATGAGAAAGTAATAAGGAGTTATATATGTAGCGTACCTATAGCTCCATCTGCTTTGACAAAGAGAGTCTGTTTGCAGGAGGAGGTCCAGGAAGTGCAGGTGTTGCAATGACAGTCGGACCACCTGGGAATGTGGAGCTGCTGGAAGGTGTGGGCCCCCATTAACCTTCCTTGCAGCATTTGGACGACCGTGGAGTTAACGGTGAAGGTGTCGGGGGAGCGGCGGCGGCGGTGGATGGTGGACTTGAGGAAGGAGGGGCGCGAGTAGAGAGTGTCGGAGATTTCTTCGAGCTGGAGGACGGAGCAGTTGGTTAACCGAAGGATCTTGGACTCCCCTTTCTCCGAAACCTGCAAGATTCTGTTGTCCCGCTTCCACTCCGCCTCCATCACAAAATCCGCCGCTTTGTACAAGTAACATAGACCGAAATCCACCACGTCCAAAACGCTAAAAACTACCAAACTCAATATATCATTCACTAATCTTCCCACCACCCCTAAAACTACCCGTAACGCCATTAATTTAATTACACAATGTATAATGCAAACCCAAAATCAAACTATATACATAAAAGAAAATGGCAAGTAGAGTTGAAAGACAATGGCGTAAAATTTTAAAGTAGGGTCTCCTTAAAATTGTGTTGAGGGGTGGGAGAGAGATAAAAAGGCTACGATAAAGCGTGGGATTTTAATTAAACACGTATACAGTTAACAGATATGCGAATTCATTGATACATTAAACTCAGTCTCGCTGGACATGGGGAAAAAAAGTGGGTTGGTGGTGGTTGGACCTCACTTGCAGCTGCTAAATAAAATATTCTTAGTATTAACACTTGTAAATATTTTTAGTATTAATATTTTTAAATATAAATAATTAATATTGTTTTTATTATAAAAATGTTAAGTTGAAATAATTAATATTGACCAATAAATAGTGTTTAATAAAATAAAATAAAAATTAATATGTTCAGTTGAAACAGTTAATACTGATCAATTAAAAAATTTCAATAATAATAATAAAAAAAAAAATTGGTGAAAATAGGCAACAACATATACATAAAAAAAAAAAAAAAAATTGCTAACTAGCTTATAATTGGCTAAGATAAAGAATTTAATCACACAGGCCCTCCACCTATACTGGGTATGGACCCCAAAAAAGTTACTCGCCAAAGTCAAACCGGTCGTTTTTTTGGCTGTATTGAGTTTGACTTATTTGTTCCCCTATCCAAGTCCGAGCTTCAAATTGAAGGCTAATTCAGACTATTTGTTAAAATTTACAATTACTCCCTCCGTCCATGAGTAAACTTCCCACTTTCCTTTTCGGGCCGTCCACGAGTAAGTTTCTCATTCCATAAATGGAAATAACAACACTCTATTATATATAAACTTTAACCTTCAAACTCACACAATATTACAAAAATGTCACTCATTCACTTTACTTTTCAACACTATTAATTACTTTATCCCAAAAGTCAACATGTGACCCACCATATATTAATAAACAAATACACTTTCTTAAACCATTCAACAAAAAGAAGTGGGAAACTTACTCGTGGACGGAGGGAGTACTAATTATCATAAATTGGAGTGTCAGGTTTCTGTATCAAACTACACAAATTTTAGTAAGCATTTGAATTTTAAGGTTCAATTTTAACTTTAATTTTGATTTATTCAAAACGCACATAATTAACACGTCGAACTATGTGTTTTTTTTATAATTTTGGTATTACTGATTACTTCTTGGGTTATTACTGATTTTTACTTGGGGTATTTTTCTCAAAATTCAAGTGCATACTATGCACTCAAGTGCACACTAGAACTACTCATCAAACTATAAGGTTTATATATTTTTTGATTTAGACATTAATAAGCAACAAAGACGAATTCAGGATTTCGTTCCAAGGGAACGGAATTTTTCAGAAAAGGGCAAAAGAAATTAACAAAGTATGATAATAAAAAATTTATAATAAAAAAAAAAACAGAATGATAAAATCTTACAAATTTATAACATAATCCGTCCTTGATGAGTCTGGTCGTTATAAGCATGAATTGAATATTGTCAATCCATTAGTTTTAACCGTTTGACTCCTAATAATAATGTCACAAATGACTAGTTGACTTATAACTTATAATCCAAAGGGCATTAAATTAAACATGAATCCAATATAGAGCTCAAAATTATATTGAACAAATTTTGAGAGCAAATGAGCATTCATGGTTGGGAACCCCATTATTAATGAAAAGTTGAAATTTGAGGAAGGGGTGGGGTGGGGTGGGGGTCGTAGAAAAACCCATTACATTTATTGCAGCTTGTTTTCTGAGCCACATGACTCCCACCCCCTGCCACCCTAGCTCTCTCAACACCGTCGTCTTTATAAATGTTGATATTCGCAACTGAATTCCAGCACCATAATCAATTCAGGTTCATGATATATGTTACTACAAATTACTCCCTCCTATTATTTTTAATTATGACGTTTTGCTATTTAAATAATTTGCAATTTAAATGATGTTAGGCATATTTCAATGTTAATGTATAATACTTCTCCCCCTAATTTACCATTTCAATCATTAAAAAATAAAAACAACTTAAATAATAGTAACTTTTAAAATCTTATGTAGAATTCTAAAGCAAGGGAAGGTGAGTATGCGAATAGACCCCTGAAGATCTACGCGTCGTAGTTAATATGAGTGTATGTTTTTTGATTTTTTGAAGAATTAATTATAACTAAAATAAACTGATTAAACTAAAATACTAAAGAAGACGAATTAACTAAGGTTTGTAATCAAATAAGTGATGGTGATGCTTAGGATAGGAATCCCTACGTATACTAACGGAGCAGGTACATAATCAAAATAATTGTGACGCGCAAGAAATAACCTAAGTAAAAGATTGTAAGATGAAAGCTCAAGAATTAACACCCTAATACTTTATCCTAACAATCGGCTTCACTAATCCACTAACAAGTTAATAAATTGTGTTTAATTAACGAGACCCTAATTTAAACTAAGGTGATGCGGTCGTCCTCCTTAGATAAAACAGTAGATTAATTAACTCTTTCTAAACCTCATCATTAAGTCTACTCGTTGTTAAAGAATGATACGGTCGTCCTCTCTCTAACACTTTTCGAACGAAATTCAAGAATAAAGTTAAGATTGATTTTAAGAATTCATTAATTAAGAGAATTAAAACCTAACGTCACGAATTACCCTAATTATGTACCCACAACCTACTTCTACGAGTTCATCCTACCCTAAGCATACAAGGGTTCTAGCCTAACATGGTGGTTTGAATAATAAAAGCAATCACAAGAACAATAATCATATGCATAATTAAATTAACGAAAGAAATCAAGAACATAAACGAAAGAACAAATTAAAGTCTCTAAAGAAATATATATAAATCTGAAAAACTAGGGTTTATCGTCTCAAAGAGTAAAGAAAGAAAGAATTAATCTAATACGTTCAAAAGAAATACTAAAACTAAGAATTCGTAAATTAAAACCTCGATTACAACGTATAAAACTCTTCCAAACTCTCTTCCAAGCTTTCTCCTCGCTCAAAATATGTAAAAATATGTGTTGGTATGTGTTGATATGCTTGGAAAAAGGTATAAATAGGCTTGGGATCGAATTTGGGTGTTCATGGGCCAAAATACGCGTCAAGATCGAGTATAGGTCGAGTAGGACTACTCAACTTGTTGCAGCTCGAGTGCTCGAGTAGTGACTACTCGAGTGACTCTGCTCGAGTACTTTTCGGCAGCTGTACACATGTTCGTAAAATCTTCATATCTCCTCAACCGGGAGTCCGTTTTGGCCAATTCAAAGTCCTACGAACTCCTCTTTTCACCCTCTATCCATCTATGAAAACCAAAGAGATAAATTCATCAGTTTATAGAAATGATATTCAATTGAATCCAAACACTCATAAAAAATACTCAAAACATAGGCAAATCGGGCACCAAAACATAACAATTTTACGCCTAATCAACCCCCCCAAACTTACCATATTGCTTGTCCTCAAGCAATGAAATAATAAGTCAAGTGAAATTGTTAGGAATGAGTCAAAGAATCAAATCGTGCAAGTAAATGAACTCGAGCTTCAAAGATCAATCACATGTATACTCACTCACCTTCCTTCATCATACTCATGCAATAACAATAAGAACCACCAAGATCAAATATGGATGTGCACTCAACGATGTATTTCACTCCCTCACAAGTGTATATCAATAATAAAGGGACTCACTCAAACAATCAATCACTCATATCGGCAGCCATAGGCTTGTAAGCACTCTCAACTCCGACCATACTCTAGAAATCAATGCCGAATCAAAAAGGACTTTTCTCAAGGTTGTAATGTAGGCTCTTTGGACAGGTGGGATAACAATCTAGGATAAGTGACTCAAGTGAATGGAGAATAGAAAATCAAACTTCGGCACTTCGAGATTAGGAACAGAATACTTCAAACATTTTCAATCAACACACTTTCAATTCCAATACTCTCAACACTTCAATTTTTTTTCTTTCTAACTCTTTTCACTTTTTTCAATCACTTCACTTTTTTTTTTCTTTTTCGCACAAACACATGAGCTCATTTTTTCTTTTGCTCATTCTCAATTTTCTTTTTCTTTCCCACAACTCAAATCTCATTCACACCCTTATTTTATCACCACTCAACCATCATAATTCATTTTCTCAACTCAACTCAATCCCTTCAACATTCACACTTTTCCTATTCTCCACTCAAATTGGGACAAAAAGGCTTAGGAACTTGGAATAGTGTTTAAATGTGCTAGCAAATGAAATAGGCTTAAGGCTCAAAGGGGCTAACAAGGGACAAATGTCAATGGTAGAAAAAATTTAGGCTAAGTGACTCAATCAAAACAACGATGGCCTAAGATCACATTCGGCATATCAACCTAGACACAATCAAGAAGCAAGAGCACACACAAGTTCTAGCATCCTCTAAGGTGATGATCCACTCACAACGAAGAGATCAATTTATGCATCAAAATCTCAAAAGGCTCAAATCTCACGGCTTTCACATCCATGCTAGTCCTAGTGAATTCTCATTCTCATCACACAAGCACTCCAAAGAAAAACTTGCAAGCATACTAGTTCTCTCTCAAATCCACTCTAACTCAAACACTCACACAAAAGAATTCCTAACTCAACCTCACAATTCACCCTACTCATCAAATCATACTCAAAGATAGCAATCAACAAGCATAAGATGATTGATAGGCATGAAATATGTAGTAGAAAATCAAAACACTAGCAGCCCCAAGGAGCATCTCAAGATACTAAATAACCAAACTCAACTCAAAGAGAGGGTGTGCACCTGTGCAATGTCACCATAAACAAATAAAAAAAACTCCACCCCCCCCCAAACTTCGACCTTGTGAAGAGGTCTAAGTTTGGGGTTGTGGGTTACCTCATCCAAATAATTCAAGTTTCTCAACAACGTGTTCCTTCAATCTGAATAACTCCATGGTACCTTTACTCCTTCGAGACAAGCCTACAAAATAAACTCTCAAGTACGAGGTTAAAACTTACGATTCAAAACAACACCCTAATAACATAAAACTCAAATAACTAAAAACACTCAAAAGCGAATAAAAATGAGTTGCCTCCCATTCAGCGCTATTTTTAAGGTCCTCATGCCAGACCGAGCTCAAAGGAGCTTATGGGACATCATACTCAAAATTACCTCCCTTACTCTCATAAGAGTGGTGGTTGAATTCCTTTCCTTGATGCCCCTCCATCATGAGTTCCTTTGCTTCCTTCTCATCCCCAAGTGGTATGGGTCTCAACTCCTTCTCACCTTTATCTGGAGGAGTCTTACTAAGCAATTTCTTGCGCTTGGACTTTTTCTTCTTAACTCCTCCTTTCCTCTCCAACTGGACCACGTCCACCTTTTCACCTCTTCATCCTTCAACTTCTTCACTTTATCCCTATCAACATGATCAAGATCATAATGCTCATGAGTCAAATTATCAAGTGAAGGATCATCAAAATAATGACTAAAAGAAAAATTAGGGATAGGAGGTGTGCCTTCAACATGAGGATCAATTGCATCCATGCAATAACAGCTCTCATCCTCCTTCGGGTGTTTCATAGCTTCATATAGGGAAATCTTTATCTTTTGATCGTCAACTTTCAAAGTGATCTTCCCATTTGCCACATCTAGCACCATCCCGACCGTTGCTAAGAACGGTCTTCCTAAGATCAAGGGCACGTGCTCATCTTCCTCCATGTCGAGCACCATGAAATCGGCTGGAAATATGTGATCTCCAACTTTCACGAGGACGTCTTCAACCACACCTTGAGGTCGAGTAATAGACTGGTCGACAAGTTGAAGCGTCATCATTGTCGGTTGAAGTTCTCTACCTTCCAACTTCTTGAAAAGCGACAACGGCATAAGATTGATGCTCGCCCCAAGGTCGCACAACGCTCCCTTCTTAACTCCATTCCCGATATCACATAAGATCGTGAAACTCCCGGGATTCTTCAACTTCGGTGGAAGCGCGTTGTGCACTAATGCACTCACCTCATGGTTCAGCTGCACCAACTTGGGCTCATCAACTCTCCTTCTCTTCGCGATCAAGTCCTTCAGGAACTTGGCATAATTCGGCATCTATTCCAAAGCATCATAAAAAGAAATGTTAATATGCATCTTTTTAAAAACCTCAAGGAATTTAGCGAATTTCTCATCAAGCTTTTTTTTCATGAAGCGTTGTGGATACGGGATGGGTATCACCGATTTGGGTACCCTCATTCATCACGCTCGGTCTCTTTCACTCTCTCCCTTGCCTCCTTTGCCTTCTTCCACTTAGGAACTCTCTCAATCTTCTCAATGCCTTCCTCTTCAGGCTCTTTGCTCTCATGGGACTCATCCACATCTTTACTCTTCTGAATGCCTTCACCCTCATCTTTCTTATGTTCTTTTACCTCCATCTCAATCTCTCCTTGGGGCGTCTCAGAATCAGCAGGCATCTGAGGATCATCATAGCTGGTTCCACTTCTAAGCTGGATCGCCTTGCAATGCTCTTTCGGGTTCCCCTCCGGCATAGAAGGATACTTACCCGGCTCTCTACCCAATGATTTTATGATCTGGCTCATCTGAAACTCTATTGAAGTGAACCGCCTATTGTTCTCTTGCTGAATTCGATTCAGCTCTACATCTTTCTTCTAGAGTTCTTGATCACGTTGATCGTCTTTCTTATGCAACTCTTTAACATCATACTCCAAAGAGGACAATCTCTTGCTTCCTTCCTCCACCTTCTGAAGGATAACTCTCAACATCTCCTCAGTTGAGGCACCGCCTTCTCCACCAGGAGGTTTAGAACCTGGATCAATACCTGGAGGAACTGTAATCCTGGCATTTGAATTAGCATATGAAAAATTATCGTTCTTCCTCCATGTGTTTTGAGGAGACTGCTGGCCTCCTTGATACCCTTGTGTGTTCCTCAATTGATTTTGAGGCGGCTGTGGACCTGGAGGTACAAATGGTTGGCCATAAGAAGGTCTTCCAAACTGATTGCCACCTTGTGGATATCCCCCTTGTGGATAGTTAGGCCTTCCCATATAGTTGGCCTCTTCTTGCTGACTCGTGGGTGGGTCCACTTTCTCGCTCACTGCTACATTCCCTCCAACCAGATTTTGCCCCATCTCAAGGTTGCTGATCTTCTCCATCATAGCCATCAACAGCTTCCTCGTACCCTCATTCTCCTCCAACTTACACACTCTCTGAAATTCTGGGTCCTCGTTCCATGCACCGGCATTCGTGACAATGTTATCAACAATTTCTCTACACCTCGCTATCCCTTGATTTAGAAAAGCTCCACTGGCACATGCATCTAGATGGGCTTGACCAGCCTTGCTGGCTCCACTATAGAAGAATGCCATGATATCTCCCTCATTGTACCCGTGCTGCGGGCACTCAATCAACATATTCGAGTATCTCTCCCAAGCCTGACGTAAATCCTCTCCTGGCTTCTGGCGGAAGGAAGAAATCTTTATCCTTGCTTTAATCGTTCTAGATGGATGGTAGAATCGCTCGAGGAACAGACGCTCAGCCCATATGGTTACACTAGCGTGTTATCGTACCACTTCTTAGCTATTCCCGTCAAAGAGAATGGGAACAGCCTGAGCCTCTTGGCATCTTCAGACATGTCGTTATAATTGAATGTGAATGCGATCATCAGAAAACTCCTCAGATGAGTATGGTGATTCTCCTTCCCAACCTCCCACTTGAATTGATTCTCGGTAAGCAGCTTAAGAATTCCTGGGGAAATCGAGAAGTTATTTGCCTCTACAGGGGGCAATGCCACTCCATCATAGTACCTCTGCGGTTGAGCCGCGAACCTTTCTCTAATAGCCATATTCTGATTTGCGTTCTGAGGAACGTGTTGAGGATTAGCAGCTGGTACGGGTACTTGTTGGGGTGGTGGTGGTTGATAAGCTGGTGGTTGGTTGTAAACAGGAGGTGGAGGATACGGGTATGGTGGATATGGATAAGGTGGGTATGGGTAGGGATGGTATGGGTTATTGTGTTGGTAGACAGGGTTGTTAAATGGGTTTTGTGGGTTTTGTGGGTTTTGGTGGATGACTTGATTCTGGTTTTCAGAGGGATTGCTCTGGTTATGTGGGTTTGGGTTTTGGTTGTTTCTTTCCCCTTGGGGTGCTAGCTTTGGATTATTGACTCCCTCAGTTCCCTCAGCCCTCTTCACATTCTGATTAAGCCCTTCTGTCTCAAGATCCAAATCTCCGCCTAAATCCAAATTCATGTCATCACCTCCTGCGGTACTCATCCCTCTCTGGAAGGCTCGATTCCTTCTGGCTATAGTCTCAGGGTCTAAATTTGTTCGATCTTCACTCGTTTTTCCCTTTGAGCGTGTTTTTATATACCTGAGTACTCAACAAGAAAGATCAAACGCAACCAGGCAAACAATAGAGAAATACTAAACTCAAAATAAAAATAAAAACACTCACTACTAACTACTAAACTATCTCCAAGTCCTACTCAATGAACATACATTGCCTTCCCCAGCAACGACGCCATTGACTTGAACCGAAAATACTAACTTTCTAATAGTAGTTTCCACACAAGAGTATGGGTTCACTGTAGTATGGGCAAGTATAGGGACCAAGTATTATCGAACCCAAGGGAAGATGGGTATGCGAATAGATCCCTAAAGATCTACGCGTCGTAGTTAATATGAGTGTATGTTTTTGGATTTTTTGAAGAATTAATTATAACTAAAATAAACTGATTAAACTAAAATACTAAAGAAGACGAATTAACTAAGGTTTGTACTCAAATAAGTGATGGTGATGCTTAGGATAGGAATCCCTACGTATACTAACGGAGCAGGTACATAATCAAAATAATTGTGACGCGCAAGAAATAACCTAAGTAAAAGATTGTAAGATGAAAGCTAAAGAATTAACACCCTAATACTTTATCCTAACAATCGACTTCACTAATCCACTAACAAGTTAATAGATTGTGCTTAATTAACGAGACCCTAATTTAAACTAAGGTGATGTGGTCGTCCTCCTTAGATAAACCGGTAGATTAATTAACCCTTTCTAAACCCCATCATTAAGTCTACTCTTTGTTAAAGAATGATACGGTCGTCCTCTCTCTAACACTTTTCGAACGAAATTCAAGAATAAAGTTAAGATTGATTTTAAGAATTCATTAATTAAGAGAATTAAAACCTAACGTCACGAATTACTCTAATTATGTACCCACAACCTACCCTAAGCATACAAGGGTTCTAGCCTAACATGGTGGTTTGAATAATAAAAGCAATCACAAGAACAATAATCATATGCATAATTAAATTAACGAAAGAAATCAAGAACATAAACGAAAGAACAAATTAAAGTCTCTAAAGAAATATATATAAATCTGAAAAACTAGGGTTTATCGTCTCAAAGAGTAAAGAAAGAAAGAATTAATCTAATACGTTCAAAAGAAATACTAAAACTAAGAATTCATAAATTAAAACCTCGATTACAACGTATAAAACTCTTTCAATCTCTCTTCCAAGCTTTCTCCTCGCTCAAAATATGTGTTGGTATGTGTTGATATGCTTGGAAAAAGGTATAAATATGTTTGGGATCGAATTTGGGTGTTCATGGGCCAAAATACGCGTCAAGATCGAGTATAGGTCGAGTAGGACTACTCAACCTGTTGCAGCTCGAGTGCACTACTCGAGTGCTCGAGTAGTGACTACTCGAGTGACTCTGCTCGAGTACTTTTCGGCAGCTGTACACATGTTCGTAAAATCTTCATATCTAATCAACCGGGAGTCCGTTTTGGCCGATTCAAAGTCCTACGAACTCCTCTTTTCACCCTCTATCCATATATGAAAACCAAAGAGATAAATTCAACAGTTAATAGAAATGGTACTCAATTGAATCCAAACACTCATAAAAAATACTCAAAATATAGGCAAATCGGGCACCAAAACATAACAATTTCACGCCTAATCAAATATCACGAAGATATTGAAGATCTATCCCTTTTGAGGCTTGAGTGATCAATTGAGCTAACTAGCACCTAATTAGCTACCGAAAGCACCTAAGAGAGTGAATTAGTTGAAGCACGCGACGCACTCCAACGTTTCTCCCTTCACTAAGTACCCAGGCCCGTAAATCAAGGCACCTAAAGTCTATTAATGGTGATCTAAGTCGTCTACCCTCTCTCGGTTAAATAAACTACTAATTGAATCAAATTAAGCAATCTAATTCTTCCCTACAAGCTCAATCAATCTCTACCCAACTCTCGTTGTAGCACAAATTAACCAAACAAGAGATATTAAATCCAATCAATTAATTCAATCAAGAAATATACATCAATAGAAGCAATTAAACAAATTCAATAACACATTTAAGCTATACTAGCATAATCACATCAATTTCATCATAATTTCAACACAAAAAACATTTGTGGATTAGCCCATGGCTAAAATCATAAGACATGTGTGTAGAAACATCAATTGAATAAAAAACATAATAGGATTAAATGGAAATTGAAAGATAGAATTGATATCACCTCTTGTTGATTACAATATGAAAGGAAAAACATAAAACTCTTGACTTCTTTCTTGAAATTGAATGCAATTGAAATATAATCTAAGCTAATTCTAAGGCTAATCTAAAGAATTTTGGTGAAAGTTGGGAGAGAATCTACCTTAGGGATTTAAAATCTGATTGGGAACCTCTCTCAAATGATGGAAAAAAGTCTTAAATAGGTGTAAATAAATTTCTCCTTCCAAAATTGCAAAATGACCATTGAATATATCAAAAAATGCACAAAATGGAACAGGGACGAGTGATGCACGACCTAAGCCAAAGTGGCACGACCGTGCAGCAATGTGGCAAGTTGTGCCAACATTTTTTCGCACGACCCTTAGCTAAATGGCAGAGAAAAATGTTTTTATGGTCCCATAATTTATCATGTGTCCAATTTTCGTCCCAAAAAATTTAACTATTTAATTTTGGTCCCATAACTTATTTGATTGTCCAATTTTGGTCCCAATTTCGCCGAAAAATCCAACACAAAGTCGTTATGTCACGAGTGGCTCACTTGCCGACCAAAATTGGGGGTTTTCGTTGCCTATTCCTTTTTGTTTCTAAATCGTTTATATATATATATATATATTTACTAACTTTCTTATTAATTTTATAAATTTAATATTTTAGGCTATTATAAATTATTAATTCATTCGTTTTTATTTATTTAATTGTATATAATTCCAAATTGACTCCCATTTTTTTTTAAATTCAGCAAATTAATTCATTTTTGTTTCTAAATCGTTTATATATATATATATATATATATATATATATATATATATATTACTAAATTTTTTTATTAATTTTATAAATTTAATATTTTAGACTATTATAAATTATTAATTCATTCGTTTTTATACAATTAATTGTATATAATTCGAAATTGACTATCATTTTTTTTTAATTTCATCAAATTACTAATTAAATGAAATATTGTTTAAAACTGTTCAAAAAAACATACATAAATAGTTCAAAAAATATAAATAAATTGTTCAAAAATAGTAAATAATTTTTTCAAAAAACATAAATAAATACTTCAAAAAAAACATAAAAAATTGTTAAAAAAACTCTCTTCTCTTTCTTCTCTCTTCTCTCTCTCTCTCTCTCTTCTCTCTCTCTCTCTCTCCTTCACGATCTTCTTCTGAATGATGGTTCATTGTTCCAGTGATCCACAAAACCATCAATTATCGATCGTCCGTCTGGTGCTCGGCCCAACTCCGTCCAATTCCCTTGCTCCCACCGCTTCTTCAGCCCGTAAATAATATTTTTGTACCGTTCTTGCGCTTTCACAAAGAACAAGTGGTACATAACACTATCGTGTGCAGGGTCCCAAAAGCACCGCCTTTGCATATAAATTAAAAATAGAATATTAACAAATAAATTAAAAAAAATCAAAGTTAAAATCATAATAAATAAAAAATTTATACCTTGAACTCATCAAAGTATTTCATCCTCTTTTGCTCGGATACTTGGCTCCACGAGTGGGCACCATACTCAAATGTGGTCATATTAATGACCTGTGTGACGATTGAGCTAGTCTCATGGGCTGGAAGCAGCCTGTGACAACAAATGAAAAAATCAAGTTAATAATATTAATATATATAATTAAAAGTATACATAATTCATTAAAAAATACTTACCTGTTGTCGACTACAATGATACTGAGACGATTATCTTGAACTGGATTCATCTGTAATAATTATAAATTCAACTAATTAAATATCAACGTAACTATAATGTAACTATCCTACAAACATAAATAATTATTCACATACACATACACATACATATAATTTCACATACGCATAAAATCTACACACATACGCATAATTTACTTATTCACTCACTATATATAATTCATAAAATAAATTAAAAATTTTGTAACTAAATTTCCATTGAAATGGATAAATAATTATTCACATACGCATAAAATCTACACACATACGCATAATTTACTTATTCACTCACTATATATAATTCATAAAATAAATTAACAAATAAATTAAAAATTTTGTAACTAAATTTCCATTGAAATGGATAAATAATTATTCACATACGCATAATTTACTTATTCACTCACTATATATAATTCATAAAATAAATTAACGAATAAATTAAAAAAATTGTAACTAAATTTCCATTGAAATGGATAAATAATTATTCACATACACATACACATAATTTCACATACGCATAAAATCTACACACATACGCATAATTTACTTATTCACTCACTATATATAATTCATACAATAAATTAACAAATAAATTAAAAAAATTGTAACTAAATTTCCATTGAAATGGATAAATAATTATTCACATACACATAATTTCACATACACATAAAATCTACACAATATACAAAAATTTAAACGGTTAAAATAATTTCAAAACTCAGGGTTAATTTTTATGTAAAAGATGGCGGCACGGCGGCGGCTGAGGACAAGATGGCAGCGGCGGAATAGGAGGAAGAGTTTTATGAGTATGTAAAATGGCGTACGGAGGAGAAGGTATTTATAATTTTTTTTTAAATTATTTCACGATATTTGGTCTTCTTGACCGAATCGGACGGTTCAGTTTGACCAATTTAGGATTTGCGACCGCTTCTCGGCGGTCGCTATATCTCCCGCATTAATGACCTTCAACAGTTACCAACCCGGGTCAAACGTTACAATTCTGCGACCGTCTAACAGCGGTCGCTGCTTATAAATTTGAAATCAGCGACCGCTAAGGCGGTCGCTAATCAGGCGATAAAATGTATTGGTCAGATTTGACCATCTTTTGAGTTTTAGCGACCGTTAAGACGGTCGTAGACGGTCGCTAATCTTTCGAATTAGCGACCAACCTTTAAGACGGTCGCAAATATTTTTAATTTGAGACCAGTTGTCTCTGTCGGTCGCTAATCAGTCGCTAATATATTATTTAGAGATCGACTTCATGGCGGTCGCTAATTTCGGTCGCTAAAACGCGAGTTTTTTTTGTAGTGCTAATAGATTCCAAGTCTCCAAATTGATTTTCATTCCGACAACCTATGCCGGAAATCATAAAAAAAATCTTTCTTTCTTCAAAAATGGTGATCGCGTCGCCGATGAACGATGAGCTTCAAGCTTCACACCATTTTGAAGCTCTTAATGAGGAGAGTGAAACCCCTCAAGAAATTTCACGATTGGCCGTCGAGAAGGCTCTCGATTTTCGACGAGAAATTCCGATGAAACCCACGTTATCAAACAAGCGCATTCACCTCTGATTAGAGTCTTTCCATCGTCAATGTCGTTGGCTAGTGATGGATTTGAGTCTTTTCCGTCGTCATTATCGTCATCTAGTGATATTATATTTTCCAGTCGTCATTAGTCATTATCGTAGTTAGTTGTTGGAGAAGATCATAGGGGACGTTAACGTGTTGGAGAAGAAGATATGGGGGGTGGGCTCCGAAAAAGATGTTGGGGGTGGGGGTGGGGGTGGGGGGTTGGCGTGAGCGGGGCTGGGGAAAAAGATATTAGGGGCTGGGTGGTGGGTTTAGATTTTTATTTTTTTTAATTTGAATTTTTTAAGTAATAAATGAGGTGGATTTTATTGAATATTTTTATTCGAAAGGTTGATGCCTCCACCCTTAAAAAAAAGGAAAAAAACTATAAATTACTCTATTCTTTGATTCTTGATGCATGTATGCATTTTTATACAAGTTCTTGATATTACCTCTATTTCTAATTATATGTCCGATTCTATTTAAAATAGTGTTTCTAGTTAATTATTCGTCATTTTGCTAATACTAACAAAATAATTACCTAAATATTGTCTCCTTGTAATTATAAAAAGATTTATCAATTAACAATAGATAAAGGTAAAATATTCTTTTAATATTCAAATTAATAAAAAATTGATTTGTGTGAACGAACTAATAAAAGCTTACCTTGATGACCTTGTTCCCTCCCAACACGACATCGGCTTGAAAATCGCGATCAATAGTCGTAGCAGCATGATCAAGATCCAAGGGGCAACATTCGTAAGAGTCGAAGGAGACGGGCCACTATTCCAGCCAAGCAAACGACGGTAATTCCCTTCTCGACCGCATGAAACGATCCGATGGCGATGGGATCGGTGGAAAAATCGGGTATGCCTGGAGACGAGCCTAATGATAGCGACAACACGTCAACCCCATCAGCGATTGCATCGTCGAATGCTTTCAGAATAGCGGACCTGATGCAACCCCCGCTAGGTAAATAAACACGTTACTAAATCGTTGAATGCTTTCAAAATAGTGTACCCGATGCAACCCCCGCTAGGTAAATACAGAATAGCTCATCTCTCAAAAGTGTATGGAATTAAACACTCAAGTGTCAATTTATAGACATGCAACACTATAAGCTTGTCAATTATCTAAGCCTATTACCTCAAACTTGAATTTAGTACTAAATCAAAATGAACTTTTCTTTTGGTTGTAATGTTGACTCTTTGGTCAAGGTGGAGAATTTTGAATAAAGTGACTCCTAAACTAGTAGAGCGAGAAGTGAAGACACCTAGGAAAATCTCAACACTCTCAAGAGGAAAGTTGCAGTTGTATGGGTTGCAACCAAAAATCCTAACTCCAATAATTCACTAATTCTCTTTCTTTGTTTTTCTCTAGCACAATCTCCTTCACCACATCAAACTTTTTTTTTTTCACTCTACTAATATTTTGTACACAAGAGAGTTTCTCTTTCATTTTTCAATTTTTCAATCAACTCAATTTTTTCATGTACAATTTTTCAACTCATTTTTAACTCTTCTTTTTCAATCAATTTCACTTTCACACAATCTCACCCACCAAATTCACAATTTAGCACAATTCAACCTCACCATCCACATTCACGCTCCACTAATTCATAGGAAAATTTGGCTCAATTGGAGGGATAATTAGGCTAAATTTGTAGGTTGTCAAGAAAATAGGTATATAGGCTCAAAATGGTTAGCTACGGAAAAATTTCATTTGGTATGAAAAATTTGGTTAAGTGACTATTCAAAATAAAGATAGTCTAGCTAAAATCAATTTTAGCACCTTATGCAAGTAGAGGCTTAGAGCTAGACTTGCAGCAAGTTCTAGAGCACAATGACTACAAATGACCACACAACCAATGAACAACCCTTTATGAAAATTTGGTTTAGGCACAAAAGCTCACCGGCTCATTTTGATCATGGATCATTTCTTATCTCATTCTTATTCACCCTTATTAGTCAATTAACAAGTTCAACACCAACTCATTCATTCATATTCATAATCAAAACAAGAGTCACACACAAACTATTCACCTTATCAACAAGCATTTAAAAGCATTCACAACCATCAAAATATATTACCAAGAGTAGCAACACATAAGCCCAAAATCATACAATATAAGCTACCACTAAACTCGAATAAGCAAATATACCAAAATACTCAAATAAGCAAAACTCTATAAAAATGAGGTGTGCGCATGTGCAATGTACAAGTGAAGCCTCCAGTGCTCGGTACAATGTAAAATATAAAAAAACCAAGATAAATAACCCCCTCCCCCCCCCCCCCCCCCCCCCCCCCCGAAACTTAGATATTGCTAAGCAATTTTAGGTTTGGGGTATACTACCTCCAATTAGCACCAAGCACTTACTCCTTTCTTCATGACACTATCACCTCACATGAAACTCATTGAGCACGCTCACGTTTTTCTATCAAGCTCATTTCCATCTTTAAGCATCCCTTTCACCTAGACCTCTTGAAAAATATCTTACCCTCAAATTCTCAATACATATATCAAGACAAAACTCACATGTATTATCAATTAAAACCAAAAAAATTCAACAAAAATGATAATCAATATGCTCTATTAAAACGGGGGTGCATTGGTGCAATTAAAAAATTATACATAAAAAGAAGAGAAAATGGGTTAAGCCCAATGAAAGAGAGCCCAAAAATTGAGATAAGCCCAGCAAGAATCCTAAATGTATTTAACAACAAAAATTAATCAAATCAAACAACGCCTTGCCCCTCTCAATCTATGTATGAGCCGATACGATACGGGTCCGGGAATCTTAATTTTCAAAAAAATTAGAGTTTGATTTGTCAAGAATACGTCTGTTTATTTATATTTTATTATATATAATACTTAAAATAAATAAATATGTTTTAAAATTTTGTAAATCAAATGTATAAAATTCTCATTTTCTCTGACCCAAAACTAACATATTCAAATAATTTAATATAATTAAGTAACCAAAAATCAATTCGAGTTCCATTAGTCTAATACATACGTCATGACAGTGATTTCAGTATAAAACGAGTGTTACATTGTCAATTTAAATTATATTATATAATAAAATTCAATTGAAATAACATATTTAATGCTAGGATTCGCGAGGAGGATTCGAGTATGCGTTAGTGGATTCGCCACGTGATGAATATGATTCGCGAATTCAAGAATCACACCTCTTATAGGGGGTGGGTGCGAATCTGATACTGCATTGTGATATATTTAGAATTATTTGTGCATCATAGCTCTCAATTAACCAAACTGTCCATTCAATTTTCGAAAAAAATATTTAAAAAAATTAAAAAATTCGTCAATTTTTTTCTTGGAATAATTACAAAATGATTTAAAAAATATATTATAATTACAAATTAATTAAAGAAATTTGCATGGATACATAAAAATATTTCCACAGAACTATAACTTTTCTTTGCAAATACACGTCGCTGCAAATTTCATGAACCAATTTATAACTGTAGTCATTTTTTTAAACCAATTTGTAAATGCGAAAGTCCGGAAAGTTAATTATGTATTCTCACGAGTTTCTACCATTGACATTCAAGTTATCAAAATCGGAGTTTGCATTCTTTTCGCATTCATAATACCATCAATAATTGAAATTCCATGCATGTTATTTTAGCGAAATGGTGAGTGTCACAGACCACCAACTTTCAATCTTCCACGTGAAGATTTCACGTGTAGTCTATTTAAATTATTATATTGTTGTTTACTTGTAATTTATATCTTTTGTAATATTCATATTCGGGGAAGATTTTACGTGTAGCCTTTTTAAACTATATTTTTGCTTACTTGTAATTGTGTATATATCTTTTGTAATATTTTTATATTGTGTTAGCTTATAATGGTGAATTTGTGGATGAGTTTATATATATTTTTTTATTGAGTATGAGACCGTCTCATGACATGAGACAATGGGAATGAGTATAACTAGGGCATTGACTCATTAACACTTTGATAGGAGTAGGTATTAATTTGTGTTGTCTCATGCCATGAAACAGTCTTATACAAATTTTTGTCTTTTTTATTTACCTACAAGACTACAAGCCGTGAAGGATTGAATCTGATTTTATGTATTTGTTCAAGTTGATATATATTACTCCTAATATATGTATATACACATACATACATTTTACTGTTAATTTAGCTTATGTCGGTGTGCTTGGATAAATAATGGATTATATCTCAAGACTAAACTATACTAATCCTTCCACTTTTAACATATATTTTTTAGTTTTCCTAAAAATCCATTATAAACTTTACTCTGGGTGCCCCCAAGATGGAGGGTGGTTTATAGTCACATTAGAAAGTGTTTCTCTAACCCTATAAACCTTTTAAAACAATTTATAAGTATTATCAAAATTTTTTTTACAAAATAAGATGTTTAACAACTTATAAAAACATAAAATAAGCTCCTAACAGTTTATAAATTATAAAAAAAAAAAATTTGAGATTTCCCAACTTATTTTCCTAACCACCTCCACCCTCAACGACCCACCTCACTTTGGAACCATCTCTACTTCAACATAAAAGAAAAATATTAAAATTAAATTAAAAAAATATTTATTATTATTAAATTTGCATAGATCTTATAAATTGTATTAGTCAAATACCACTACAAAAAACTCGTGTTTTTGCGACCGAAATTAGCGACCGCCTAGATATCGGTCTCTAAATAATGTATTAGCGACCGATCAGCGACCGAAAAAGACCACGGGTCTCAAACTAAAAAAAATTGCGACCGACGGAAAATTCAGTCTCTAAATCGAAAGATTAGCGACAGCCTACGACCGCCTAGGCGGTCGCTAAACTCAAAGGTCGGTTAAAGCTGACCAATAATTTTTACCGCCTGACCAGCGACTGCTTAGGCGGTCGCAAACTGGTCAATTTGACCCGTTCTTGGAAACGGGTAATGGGCATTAATGATTGTTATTTAGCGACCGCCTAATCACAAATTTGGTCAATTGGGACTGTTGAAATCTGTGATTAGGCGGTCGCTAATTTTTTTTACCCTTTTTAGGTGGGTCCACCTTACTTTCGCCCAACACACACAAAAATTCGCCGCCGCCGTTCGTCGCCACCCCCTCCGTCGAGCAATCTGTTCCAGTCAAATCACTCGTTGGTTCCTCGTCTACACAATAACTGTAAGTTTTTTAAATTTTAACCGTTTATTATGTTTGTATATTTTTTTAAAAATTTATAGGATTTATATTTCACTACAAAAAATGGCTATTTAGAGAGGGAAATTAAAGAGGGAATTGTAGCCCTCGAGTTTAAAGAGGATTTTCACGAGGAAATATATTTAATGAGTGAATTAACGATAAAAGAGTTTTGCTAGTCTTTGAAGAGGGATATGACGAGGGAAAAAAGGCCCCACAAAATGTCACGAGGGTTCAGACGAGGGCACAAACCCTATGCAAGGTCACGAGGGTTTTTTCCCTCGGCTGTGTCTGACACATGCACAGGCACGAGAGAACAAGGACGCTCGACAATGTCACGAGGGAAATTTCCCTAGTCTGACTTCGGATTCCTTCCCACGAGGGTTTAATTCCCTTGTCCAATTTGAATTGCCTGGATTGGTGCATGCAGGCTTTGACCTGCAGGTGGGGCCAACTGAATCTAACTTTGTCGAGGGAGTTTCCCTCATCAAAACCCTCGCCCAAGCCAACATTAATTTCAACATCTACCTCCATTTGAGTCTTGCTCTCGAAATTATTGCAGTTGCGGGGTTAAGAAGAAGCACCACCGCAAGGCTACCACCATCGCCGCATCGAGCAGGAACTCCGGCAAATCTACCACTCCATACTCAGATTTTTGCTCTACGCGTTCACGTGAAGATTTCTACGGTAAAAAAAATCGTTTTAATCGATTAATTATTTATTTATTTGTATATACATGCATGTATGCATTTTGTTAGTATAAAAACGAGGTTAAAATTGTTTAATTATCTAGTATTAGTTGTTTAATGTATAGTATAATAGCTAAAAAATTTTTAATTAACATGTGATAATTAATTAATTAATTTGCATATAATTAATTAAGCTAAGTATATGCATGCTAGCTAGCTTCATACGTGTATATATATACTAGAGTGTACCCACGCGAATTTCGCATACTGAAAAAATATATTATATTTATTTTTTGTAGACATTTAATATAAGAGCATTTTTGTTTATAAAATTTCGAGGTACATACAATAAATTATGGAGTTTGTTTAGTTGTGGCCCGTGCCCTTCACTAAACTCTATAGGTATATCCTAAAAACTAAATAATAAAAAAAAAATCAAAATTCACATAAATTAATAACAATTATGGAATAACATTACTTAGACTAATAATTTAATAATAATCAATTTTCATTTCAATATTAAATAATTTATAAATTAATCAATATTATTAGTTATTGGGAGTATACGGTAAGAAATTAATTTATATAAGAAACAATACAAAATTTGAAATAAACTTTAAAGTTACAAATACCCGTTCATCGATCAAAATGAGTTCCAAGTAGAACTTGTCTCTATTAAAATCATTAAAAAATATTGTCCAACTTTTTCAATCCTAACTTTAACGGTCAATTTTTGGCTCTCACTCTTGATATTAGAAATCAGAGAAAATTGAGGTGTCATACTCTTGAAATCTAAAATGAAATTTAAATTATAACAATTAAACCATCATAATTATTCAGATAAAAATACATGGTATAGTTAAATTTATTATTTGTAAACATGAAGAATATTTAAACTGAACGATGTAGAGCATAAATCAACAATCATTATCACATTCATATTGATATTTATATTTAAATCTAATCAAATTGTGAGCACTTAAAATGATGAATTTAATTATAAAATAAATATACTAATAACAGTAGATATATAACTAACCAACAATTGACGGGAGAAATCTCAGCAAAAGAGTGGAACAAATGAAACTTTGATGTGAAAAAATGAAATACAATATGCTCTTATTTATAATAAAAAAAATGCATGCAATATTATATCTTGTCCATAATAAGAATATATCACATAAGAATATTCTTTGAAATATATAATTATATACCTTTTATTTTAGGAAAAAATAATCGAACATTATATTATACTATATATACTAACTCAAACTTAGAAATGATAAATTTAGATTCATTCAATGAGTAGGTCATATTTAATTACATTAAGGTTTGAAAAAAATATGATTTATAATAAATTCTAAAAATAACTAAATAAGAAAATGGAAAAAATATCTATTTGCATTAATTATGCAGATATAAATTAATGGTTTAGATTTAATGATATAGAAGGAAGGGTCGAGATTAAAAGTTTAACCAACTTTTAATGAGAGCACAGTATTTCAAAATGGAGAGATTTGAGACATGTCACATCAGTATAAGAATAAGGTGTTGTTGACACATCATTTTGGAGAGGTTTCAGAATATATTATTATAATATATATATATATATATATATATATATATTAATTGATATGTATATATATATTTAATTGTTAATTTAGTTGCTAATTAATTTCTTAATGTGCGTATATATTTATGTATGTAATATTATTCATGATGTATTCATGGATAAAGTTGAAGGAGGGGTTATTGATATTGTTTGTAGAATATGTGCGTTCTGACTTGATTAATTATAATTAAGTCGGAAATGGATGCACGTAGGAATTTTGATTAACTGGGGAATACAAAAAAATAAACGAAACTCTGCCGAAATTTTTAGAAAATATTAATTAATTAATTATAATGTAATAATAAATTAATAGTAGAATACAAATTATTAATTGTAGGGTTTAATTCATTAATATGAAACAGATTGATATGAATTATTCAAACCGTTTACATTGGATGTATGGTCCAAGATCGGTTAATGGCATGATAGCTCCTGAATTTATTAGTGGTCTCGAATCATTCATAGACTTCGCCACTAGTACCCCAAATTGGATGAATCGAGGAAAGATTAGGTGTCACTGCAACAAATTTAGATGCAGGAACAAGACATTTCAGTACCCCGATGACGTGAAAGCTCATTTGTATAGAAATGGTTTTATGCCAAATTATTACAATTGGGTTTTTCACGGTGAGGAAAATTGGGGTCAAATTCTGCATCAATACAATGATCAGGCGTCGGCTTCTTACGGGCCGGTTGATGAGACAGCATGATCTAGCTCGTACCACGATGTGATCACGGACTTAACTTCCGGTCCCCACTTTGGAAATGTGGATAACGAGACGACTATTGAGGAACCCCCTAATCAGTATGCTGCGCATTTTTATGATATGCTTCGTGCAGGGGATCAGGATTTGTATCCTGGCTGCGAATCACACTCGCAACTGTCATTCAATGCCCGTATGCTGAACATTAAAACTAAAAACAAACTATCTGAAAGGGGTTATAATCAAATTGTTGACTTGGTTCGTGAGATCTGTCCTCCGGATAATTTGGTGTCCAGAAAGTTTTCCGATAGCAAACAGTTGATGGGTGAGATGAGGCTTCCTGTGGAGAGGATAGACTGTTGTACAGGGAATTGTATGTTATATTGGGGTGCAAACATCGATCTTGAATATTGTAAGTTTTGCGGTCGGCCACGGTTCAAACCCGCTAGACGCGATGTGAATGGTCGACTGAAAAAGAAGAGCCCTTTCAAGGAGATGTTCTACTTTCCCATCATCTCTAGACTGCAAAGATTGTATCAGTCCAATGCAACTGCGAAGGATATGACATATCATGCAAGTTGCTCTATTAATGATCAGTCCGGTGTTATGCGTCACCCTGTAGACTCGCAGGCTTGGAAACACTTGGACCAGTCGTATCCTGAATTTGCATCAAAAATTCGGAACGTGAGGTTGGGCTTGAGCACCGACGGTTTTCAGTCGTTTGGGCAGTCGGGGAAACAATGCTTCTCATGGCCGGTGATACTGACGCAGTACAATCTACCGCCATGGATATGCATGAAGGATCAATTCATGTTTCTTACGGTTCTGGTGCCTGGTCCAAAAAACCCAAAGGATAAATTGGATGTATTTTTACAACCATTGATCCGTGATTTGATAATTTTATGGGAATATGGAGTGGTAACGTACGATATTGCTACAAAGTAAAAAAAAATTGATGCGAGCTGCACTAATCTGGACCATAAGTGACTTTCCAGTCTACTCGATGTTGTCTGGATGGAGCACATCTGAAAGGCTTGCTTGTCCATATTGTGCAGAATACACAGATGCTTTCACTTTGAGGCTCAGTCGAAAGCAGTCGTGGTTTGACAACTATCGTATGTTCTTACCCAGATATCATCTGTATCGAAGGAACAAGACTGCATTCAGAAAGAACAAAACAGTTAATAATGATCCACCGCCCATCCGTACAGGTGTTTCAATCCTTGAGGAAATTAATTGGATTGGATTTATGAAAGTTACGGAAGAGGGCGTTGATGCTCACAACAAAGTTCTAGATGGGGGTTAGAAGAAGAAGAGCATTTTCTGGGATTTGTCGTACTGGAGTATGCTGTTAACCCGATACAATTTGGATGTGATGCACATCGAAAAAAATGGGTTTGATAATCTCTTCTACACGGTGATGAATGTGGAAGGGAAAACGAAGGACACAAATAAATCTAGGGATGAGCTCAATGAATACTGTCGTCGACCCTCGTTGTAGAGATGTCCAGATACAGGAAAGTACCCCAAAGCTGCTTATTCACTTGATAAGAGGCAGGGAGATATTGTTTGCAAGTGGGTAGATGAGTTGAAATTCCCTGATGATTATGTATCCAACATGTCTCGTTGCGTAGACTGGAGAAAATTGAAGATGTTTGGGATGAAGAATCATGATTGTCACGTGTTTAAGTAGAGACAACTTCCAATTGCTTTTCGTGAATTACTGCCGGTCAACATTTGGAAAGCTATCGCTGAAATTAGTTTGTTTTTCAAGGAGTTAACATCTAGGACCATTACAGTGGAAAAAATGACTAGGTTGGACCATGATATCCCAGACATCTTGTGCAAGTTGGAACGAGTATTTCCACCCAGCTTCTTTAATTCAATGGAGCATCTACTTGTCCATCTTGCATATGAGGCAAAGATTGCTGATCCAGTACAATACAGATGTATGTACCCATTTGAGAGGTAATCTATTAATTTACCTGGTTATTTTTAATATAATTTCGTTCGACCATTACAGTAGCTCATACGTGGACCTTGAATTAGGTATTGACTTGAAGCGAAAATACTAACTTCTACTAGTCGCTTACCCACAAGCGGACGGGTTCACTGTAGTAAGAGTAAGAATAATGGCCAAGTATTATCGAACCCACGGGATAGTGTTTATGCGAATAGATCCCTGAAGATCCACGTGTCGTAGTTAATATGAGTGAAATGTTTTTGGATTTTTTTTGGAAAAATAAATTAAAGACTGAAATAAACTAAGTAAACTTAAATACTAAAGAAAGCAAATTAACTACGGGTTGTGTTCTAATGAGAGATGGTGATGCTCAGGATAGGAATCCCTACGTATACTAACGGAGCAGGTACATAATCAGAATAACTGTGACAAACAAGAATTAACCTAAGTCTAAGAATGCAAGGTGAAAGCTCAAGATTCTAAACCCTAATACTTTACCCTAACACTCGACTCCACTAATCCACTCACAAGTTAATGGATTGTGCTCAATTAATGAGACCCTAATTTAACTAAGGTGATGCGGTCGTCCTCCTTCGCTAAACCGGTAGATGAATTAACCTTTCCTAAACCTTCTCGTTAAGACTACTAATTGTTATTGAGTGATGCGGTCGTCCTCTCTCTAACACTTTCGTATTAAATTCAAAGTTAAAGTTCAGATTAATTATAAGAATTCATTAACCAAGAGAATTAAAACCTAACGTCACGAGTTACCCTAATTACGTACCCACAACCTACTTCTACGAGTTCATCCTACCCTAAGCATGCAAGGGTTTTAGCTAGACATGGTTTTAACAAACATAAAAGCAAAAGAAGAAACAACGCACATAAACATAATGAATTGAAGAACGAAAATATGAAACATGAACTAGGGTTTTAAAAGAAAATAAATACGAAGAACTGAAATTTGAATTGATAAAAATGAAGTTTAAAGCGTTAAAAGTAATCGAGCTAATTAAAAGAAACTAAGAAAAAAAAGAAACTAAGAATACGTATGCAAAACCTCAACAAAACGTAAAATAAAGCTTGCTCCTCTCCTTCCTCTCCAAAAACTAAGTCTAAAATTATTTCTAAAGTTCGCCGGTCTTCAAAACGTGTTTGGAAGAGGTATATATAGGCACGGGTCGAAACGGGAGTTAATGGGCCAAAAATACGCATTCGGAGGCAAAAATCCGAGGTTGCTCGAGCAAAACGCTCGAGCGGTCCCGCTCGAGTAGTGTAGCTCGAATGACACAATCGCTCGAGCGGTTCCGCTCGAGCCGGTTGTGCGCTGAAATTGCATTGTATGTTTTGGGCGCTCGAGCAATTCGCTCGAGCGGTGGCGCTCGAGCTAGTCACTCGAGTGCCTTCCAACTCATCCAACTAATACTTTTCCTCGTCCGTACTAATACCAATCGTATTTCTTCACTATCTTCTCATCCGGGCATCCGTTTGAGTCGATTCAAAGTCCTACGAACTCCGTTCTTCTTCCTCTATTCACCTATGAGTATCAAAGAGACAAATTCATCAATGTATAGAAATAATACTCAATTGACTCTAAATACTCGATAAACTCGACCAAGATTGGGGTATTTCAAGCTACGAATCATGACAATTTCACGCCTAATCAACCCCCCCAAACTTTCCATGTTGCTTGTCCTCAAGCAACGAAATAATAAGTCAAGTGAAATTGTTAGGAATGAGTCAAGGTATCCAATCATGCAAGTACATAAATTCGAGCTTCAAAGATGCATCACAAGTAAACTCACTCACCTTCCTTTATTATACTCATGCAACAATTACAAGAAACACCAAGATCAAGCATGGATGTGCACTCAACGATGTGTTTCGCTCCCTCACAAGTGTATAACAATGATCAAGAGACTCACTCAAACAATCAATCACACAGATTGGCAGCCATAGGCTTGTAAGTGCTCTTAACTTCGACCATACTCTAGAAATCAATGCCGAATCAAAAAGGACTTTTCTCAAGGTTGTAATGTAGGCTCTTTGGACGGGTGGGATATCAATATGGGTAAGTGACTCAAGTGAATGGAGAATAGAAAATCAAACTTTGGCACTTCGAGATTAGGAACAGACTACTTCAAACATATTCAATCAACACTCTTTCAATTCCACTTCTCTCAACACTTCAATTTTTTTCTTTCTCACTCTTTTCACTTTTTTTTTCTTTTTCGCACAAACGCATGAGCTCATTTTTTTTTCTTTTGCTCATTCTCAATTTTTTTTCTTTTTCCCACATCTCATAACTTCATCACACCTTCTTCTCATATTCACTCAACAAATAACATTTTCCTTTTTCAACTCAATTCACTCCCTTCACATTCACACTTTCCTATTCTCCACTCAAATTGGGATAAAAAGGCTTAGGAATTGGAATAGTGTTCATATGTGCTAGCAAATAAAATAGGCTTTAGGCTCAAAGGGGCTAACAAGGGACACATGTCATTGGTAAGGAAAATTTTGGCTAAGTGACTCCATAAAATCAAAGATGGCCTAAGATCACATTCGGCATATCAAACTGGACACAATCAAGAAGCAAGAGCACACACAAGTTCTAGCATCCTCTAAGGTGACGATCCACTCACAAACGAAGAGATTAAATCATGCATTTAAATCTCGTAAGGCTCAACTCTCACGGTTTTCACATCCATGCTAGTCTAGTGCACTCTCACTCTCATCACACAAGTACTCTAAAGAAAAATTCACAAGCATACAAGTTCTTTCTCAAATCAGCTCAAACTCAAACACTCACACAAAAGAATTTCTAACTCACCCTTACAACTCACTCTACTCATCAAATCATACTCAAAGATAACAATCAATAAGCATAAGATGATTGATAGACATGAAATATGCAATAGCGAGTCAAATTAAAATCACCCCAAGGAGTATCTCAAGGTACCCAATAACTAATAACTCAAAGATAAGGGGTGCTCCGGTGCAATGTAACAAGAAAACATATAAAAAAAAACACCACCCCCCAAACTTCGACCTTGCGAAGAGGTCTAAGTTTGGGGTTGTGGGTTACCTCAACCGAACAATTCAGTTTCTCTCAATAGCTTTGCACACTCCCTTGTCTCAAGTTGGTCCCTTCAATCTGAATAACTCCATGATACCTTTACTCCTTTAGAGACAAGCCTACAAGCAACTCACTCAAATACGAGGTTAAACATACGACTCAGAGTAACTCCCTAATAACTAAAAAAAAAAACTCAAAGCAAATAAATAAAAAATAATGGGTTGCCTCCCATTCAGCGTTATTTTTAAGGTCCTCATGTCGGACCAAGCTCAAAGGAGCTTATGGGACATCATACTCAACTTTACCTCCCTTACTCTCATAAGAGTGGTGTTTGAACTCCTTTCCTTGATGTCCCTCCATCATGAGTTTCTTTCCTCTTTTCTCATTCCCAAGTGTTATGGGTCTCAACTCCTTCTTTCCTTTATCTGGAGGAGTCTTACCAAACAAGTTCTTGAATTTTGACTTCTTCTTCTTAACTCCTCATTTTCCCTCTAGCTGGACCACGTCCACACTTTTCACCTCTTCATCCTTCAACTTCTTCACTTCATCCCTATCAAAAGAGTCAAGATCATAATGCCCATGGGTTAAATAATCAAGTGAAGGACTAACAAAATCATGAATATCAGAAGGATTAGGGATAGAAGGTGTGTCTTCAACACGAGGATCAATTGCATCCATGCAATACAAGCTCTCATCCTCATTCGGGTGCTTCATGGCTTCATATAGGGAGATCTTCACTTCTTGATCATCAACCTTCAGCGTAATCTTCCCATTTGCCACATCTAGCACCATCCCCGCCGTAGCTAAGAACGGTCTTCCCAAGATCAGGGGCACGTGCTCATCTTCCTCCATCTCTAGCACTACAAAGTCGGCTGGAAAAATGTGATCTCCAACTCTCACTAGGACGTCTTCAACCACACCTTGAGGTCTTGTGATAGACCGATCGGCAAGTTGAAGCGTCATCATTGTGGGTTGAAGTTCTCCACCTTCCAACTTCTTGAAAAGCGACAAGGGCATTAGATTGATGCTCGCCCCTAAATCACATAGCACTCCTTTCTTGATCCCGTTCCTAATATCACATAGGATCGTGAAGCTCCCGGGATCCTTCAGCTTCGGTGGAAGCGCCTTGTGCACTAATGCACTCATCTCGTGGTTCAACTGCACCAACTTTGGCTCATCCACTCGCCGCCTTTTCGCGATCAAGTCCTTCAAAAACTTCGCATAGTGCGGCATCTGTTCCAAAGCATCATAAAAAGGAATATTAATATGCAATTGTTTAAAAATATCAAGGAACTTAGCGAATTTCTCATCAAGCGTTTTCTTCATAAAGCGTTGTGGATACGGGACGGGTATCACAGATTTGGGTACCCCCCATTCATCTCGCTCGGTCACTTTCACTTTATCCCTTGCTTCCTTTGCCTTTTTCCACTTAGGAACTCTCTCAACCTCCTCAAGGTCTTTGTCCTGATGGGACTCATCCACATCTTTATGCTTCTCAATCCCTTCACTTTCAATCCACTTCTCAACTTGGGGCGTCTCAGAATCAGCAGGCATCTGAGGACCTTCATAATTGGTTCCACTTCTCAACTGGATCGCCTTGCACTGCTCTTTCGGGTTCCCCTCCGGCATTCTATTCACTGACTTTGCAATCTGGCTCATCTGGAACTCTAAAGAAGTGAACCTTCGATTGTTCTCTTGTTGAGTTCTAGTCCACTCAACGTTCATCTTTTGGAGCTCTTGATCACGATGATCACCTTTCTTGTGCAACTCCTTCACATCGTACTCCAAGGATGACAACCGCTTGCTCCCTTCCTCCACCTTCTGAAGGATCGCTCTCAACATCTCCTCGGTTGATGCACCGCCTTCTCCACCAGGAGGTTTAGACCCCGGATCAACACCTGCAGGAACAGTAACACCAGCTTTTGGGTTAGCATAAGAAAAGTTCTCATTCTTCCTCCATGTGTTTTGAGGTGGCTGCTGGCCTCCTTGAACTCCTTGTGTGTTCCTTCCATACTGATTTCCACCTTGGTAGCCATTCTGATTGTAATATGGGCCTCCCATGTAATTGGCTACCTCTTGCTGTCCACTGGACTGGTCTACTCTCTCGTTCTCTACTGCATGCTCTCCACCCAAACTCTTCCCCAACTCGAGGTTGTTGATCTTTTCCATCATGGCCATCAGCAGCCTTCTCGTTCCTTCTCCCTCTTCAACCTGATGCACTCTCTGAAAATCTGCATCTCCACTCCAAGCACCGGCATTCGTGACAATGTTGTCCACGATTTCCCTACACCTCTCTATGCCTTGTTTCAAGAATGCTCCGCCCGCACAAGCGTCTAAATGGTCTTACCCCGCCTTGTTGGCACCACTATAGAAGAACGCCATAATGTCTCCCTCATTGTACCCGTGCTGCGGGCACTCAATCAGCATGTTTGAGTATCTCTCCCACGCTTGACGTAGGTCCTCTCCTTGCTTCTGCCGAAAGGATGAGATCTCAATTCTAGCCTTGATCGTCCTAGATGGAGGGTAGAATCGCTCGAGGAACAGACTCTCGAGCTCGGCCCAAGTGGTAATACCTCCCCGCGGAAGCGTATTATCGTACCACTCCTTGGCTATTCCCGTCAATGAGAATGGGAACAGCCTAAGCCTCTTTGCATCTTCAGACATGCCATTATAATTAAATGTTGAGGTTATCATGAGAAAGCTCCTCAAGTGAGTGTGAGGGTTCTCCTTCCCGATCACCCCCTTGAACTGATTCTCGGTAAGCAGCTTTAAAATCCCCGGGGATATCGAGAAGTAGTTCGCCTCAACAGGAGGCAAAGCCACTCCATCATAGTACCGCTGTGGCTGCGCTGCAAACCTCCCTCGAATAGCCATATTGTGATCGACGTTCTGAGGAACGTGTTGAGGATTAGCAGCAGGTACTGGTACTTGTTGGGGTGGTGGTGGGTAAACAGGTGGTTGGTTGTAGACATGAGGTGGATGATATGGATATGGTGGGTAAGGATAAGGTGGGTATGGGTAATGTTGGTATACTGGGTTGTTAAAAGGGTTATTTTGGTTTTGTGGGTAAGCAGGGTTGTTATGAGGATTATGGACAAGGTTTTGAGCTGGATTCCCTACGTTTTGTGTATCTGGGTTTAGGCTCTGGCTATCCCCTAATGGAATTTGATTATGGCTACCACTAACTCCAGTGCCTTCAACTCGGTCTACTGCCTGATTGAAATCGTTGGCAGCATCGTCCAACTCATTATTGATATCCATTGGTTCCTTTCCTAAGTCGGCAGCGTCCATCCTTCTCAAGAAGGCTCGGTTCCTTCTGGCTATTGTCTCAGGGTCCAACGGTATTCTCTCTTCGCTCGTATTGCCTTGTGAGCGTGTTTTCATAAACCTGACACACTAGCAGAAGGGTCAAAACGCAACTGCCGATTGAACACAAATAAAAAAAATAAAAACAGAAAATAAATCACCCACTACTAACTACTAAGCTATCTACAAGTCCTATTCAAAAGCATACAACGCCATCCCCGGCAATGGCGCCATTGACTTGAAGCGAAAATACTAACTTCTACTAGTCGCTTACCCGCAAGCGGACGGGTTCACTGTAGTAAGAGTAAGTATAATGGCCAAGTATTATCGAACCCACGGGATAGTGTTTATGCGAATAGATCCCTGAAGATCCACGCGTCGTAGTTAATATGAGTGAAATGTTTTTGGATTTTTTTGGAAAAATAAATTAAAGACTAAAATAAACTAAGTAAACTTAAATACTAAAGAAAGCAAATTAACTACGGGTTGTGTTCTAATGAGAGATGGTGATACTCAGGATAGGAATCCCTACGTATACTAACAGAGCAGGTACATAATCAGAATAACTGTGACAAACAAGAATTAACCTAAGTCTAAGAATGCAAGGTGAAAGCTCAAGATTCTAAACCCTAATACTTTACCCTAACACTCGACTCCACTAATCCACTAACAAGTTAATGGATTGTGCTCAATTAATGAGACCCTAATTTAACCAAGGTGATGCGGCCGTCCTCCTTCGCTAAACCGATAGATGAATTAACCTTTCCTAAACCATCTCGTTAAGACAACTAATTGTTATTGAGTGATGCGGTCGTCCTCTCTCTAACACTTTCGTACTAAATTCAAAGGTAAAGTTCAGATTAATTATAAGAATTCATTAACCAAGAGAATTAAAACCTAACGTCACGAGTTACCCTAATTACGTACCCACAACCTACTTCAACCAGTTCATCCTACCCTAAGCATGCAAGGGTTTTAGCTAGACATGGTTTTAACAAACATAAAAGCAAAAGAAAAAACAACGCACATAAACATAATGAATTGAAGAACGAAAATATGAAACATGAACTAGGGTTTTAAAAGAAAATAAATACGAAGAACTGAAATTTGAATTGATAAAAACGAAGTTTAAAGCATTAAAAGTAATCGAGCTAATTAAAAGAAACTAAGAAAGAAAAGAAACTAAGAATTCGTATGCAAAACCTCAACAAAACGTAAAATAAAGCTTGCTCCTCTCCTTCCTCTCCAAAAACTAAGTCTAAAATTATTTCTAAAGTTCGCCGGTCTTCAAAACGTGTTTGGAAGAGGTATATATAGGCACGGGTCGAAACGGGAGTTAATGGGCCGAAAATACGCATCCGGAGGTAAAAATCCGAGGTTGCTCGAGCAAAACGCTCGAGCGGTCCCGCTCGAGTAGTGTAGCTCGAATGACACAATCGCTCGAGCGGTTCCGCTCGAGCCGGTCGTGTGCTGAAATTGCACTGTATGTTTTGGGCGCTCGAGCAATTCGCTCGAGCGGTGGCGCTCGAGCTAGTCACTCGAGTGCCTTCCAACTCATCCAACTAATACTTTTCCTCGTTCGCACTAATACCAATCGTATTTCTTCACTATCTTCTCATCCGGGCATCCGTTTGAGTCGATTCAAAGTCCTACGAACTCCGTTCTTCTTCCTCTATTCACCTATGAGTATCAAAGAGACAAATTCATCAATGTATAGAAATAATACTCAATTGACTCTAAATACTCGATAAACTCGACCAAGATTGGGGTATTTCAAGCTACGAATCATGACAATTTCACGCCTAATCAGGTATCTTCACAATTTAAAGTTAAGTGTGGGTAACAAGGCACATGTGGAAGCTTCAATTGCAAATGCTTATTTAACAAAAGAAGCATCAATGTCTTGTTCCCATTATTTTGAGGACCATGTGCTGACGAGGCGACACAATGTACCTCGCAATTTCAGCGGTCGTGAAGTACCCGAAGTAGTTGAAGGTAATCTTTCGATATTTGTGCCTCCTGGTATACATCTTGGAAAGAAGGGTAAAAGATGGATTGTAGACTTAGAGAAGCAAGTTGCTCACACGTACGTATTACTAAATTGCAATGAGGTGCAACCGTATATTGCGTAAGTTAACCTACCTCTTAGTGGAAACTTAAGTTGTTATTGATCTTCTAATTTGTGCCTCAATCATATGTAGTGTGTTTTTCGAGCAACTACTACTTGTTCAACCGAATCTATCAGGTGCTGAAAAAGACAATGTGCTTCAAACGAAATTTGCATCGTGGTTTGAACAACTTGTAAGTGATATGTATAAGTAACTTGTTATTATTAATTTTTATATATAATGGAATATATCGTAAAATTTTAAAATATAGGTGGAGAGAAATCGTATTCAGGATCAGTTTATACGTGCTCTCGCAAGCGGTCCTAGCAGTACTGTCACCATGTACCCTGGGTATTACGTGAATGGTTTTAAATTCCACACATGAGATTATGGTGCCTCTAAAGCAACCATGAACAGTGGAGTTTGCATTAAAGGAACAAACTATGATTCCAATGAAAATGATTTCTATGGGATACTCGAGGAAGTAGTGGTTTTGGAATACCCTGGACTTACTGAAAAAAAAAAAGTAGTTCTGTTCAAATGTCAGTGGTTTGATCCTACTGTGCCGAGGGGAACAAGAATACATCCTGAGTATAAACTGGTGGACATTAATCCAAGAGGACGGTACGGTCGTTATGATCCATTCGTGCTTGCAAGTCAAGCTACTCAGGTTTACTATTGCAAGTATCCCGGTGCATCTGTCCAACCGGGTCGAGAGTGGTGGGCAGTTTGCACCACCAAGGCGCGATCTTTAGTGGAAGTCGATAGAAAGAGTGAACCAGAGCTTCCCCCATTTCAAGAGGACGATATAATATCTCAGATGAATGTGCAAATAGATGATGATCCTGTCGGTTTGGCTGATTTTGACACTGTACTAATTGAGGTAGAGAATGAAGAAGAGGAAAAAGGCGAAGAAGATGTTGAAAATGATGAAGAAGATGATGAAAATGATGAAGAAGATGATGATGAAGAAGAAAAAGATGAAGAAGATTGATGAATTGATGAATTGATATTGTTATATATTGTGTACGCTTGATGTATTGATGTGTTTGCTTATTTTAATTAATTGACGGATTCTGTATTTGTTGTGTTTGTTTGTTTTAATTGATATATCGATGTATTTGCTTGTTTTAATTCTTATCTATACATGTTTTAATTTTACATTGTTAATTAATGTATTAATGTTCTATGTATACAGATGGCTGGAGGTAGCCGTATCCGTAACTTGTTCGGTGGGTGGCGATCATCCTCTCGTACACCAGAGTCGGACCAAGAGAGAGAACCGGTACAACTCTTTTAAGTTGTTATATAAAATATCTTGTACACATGTTATAATTGTAATTGTTAAATACAGATGGAAACATCGGAAACAAATACGGGTCGATGCAGCTTTTGGGGATCCTCCTCACAAACCGGAAGAGTACCAGTTCTTGATTTGCAGAATTAGGATGAAGTACCAGAAATGGTTGAGGATGACCCTGTCGTTCCGGAAACTGCGGAAAAGCTCGCCAACCATGCACCTCGTTCGAACCGGCTACGCATCTATACGTATCACAATGTGTATGTTAAATATAACTTTGTCTTTTTTATTTAATTTTATTAAAAAAATCAATGTGAAACAACGTTTCTACAGATTGATGGCCTCGAATGCTGTTTCGAGGTTAATTCGGAACATCATGTCCCGTCGAATGGAGATGGGCGGGTTCACATATAAGTTGGTGTCAGAAAGAAGGAGGAAAGAGTGGTGGGAGACATTCCAGATAATTGTTAATTTTGTTAAGTAGGTAGTATTATATGTATGTCTACATTTTTACTTAATTAAAATAAACGTGATTGTATATATTTTCTTCAGAGGGAGACCTACTGGGATCCGACGACGGAAAATACTGTGGTAATTAAAAAGCTGTTCATCTAGAGGTCTAGAGAACGATTCACGGATCTCCTCAATCTTTGGAAGAGGATCCATCGAGATGAAGGAAAAAACCCACCGTGGGAGCCGACATTCTGGACTGCACTACTCGAGTACTGGCAATTGCCCGAAGTCATTAGAAAAAGCAGCCAATGTAGGGCAAACCGCTTATCTGCGGCCGGAGGAAGAGGCCCCTCAAAACACAAATGAGGGGCAAAAGGAGCTGCAAAATGGACTGGGGAATACGTAAGTAATTAATCCTGCACTACAACATAGGGAGATTTTAATTACTTGATTATACATAACCCGAATTTTTTGGAATACAGGAGAAGAAATATAACCGGCTCCCAACTGAATGGGAAATTGTGCAACATTTCCACAACTATGGGGAAGAGGAGTACACGTATGGGGGAATTGCTGAAATAATTGTAAGTGTTTTACATTAACATTATAAATATAAATAACACGTTTGTATACTTTTTCATTTACACAATTTTTGTATGTCTAGGGCTCCGTGGAGGAACGAGTCTCGTAATTACCACCTCCAATGGACGAAGATGAGCGCTTGAACCGATTGAGTCAAGTGTATGCTGAGACAGTGAGGCCAGAACACGGAAAAGTTAGGGGTCTCGATCAAATGAAGACGATACGCATACAATCTGGTCCAGGCGGGACATCATCTGGCACACACATTTGCGGCTATGACCAAAGAGATGTTGATCGTTTGTTGGCTGAAGAGCGCGCGAGATATGAAAGAATGTTGGTGGAGCAACAGAGACAGTATAACGAAAACTTGCGTCAGGAAGTGCACAACCAGATGGTAGCGTAGATGCAAGGCCATCGGGAAAACCTACCTAGTGGGTTTTCCCAACCAGCTACTTCATATCCTCCTTACCCAGCTTATCCTTCTTATCCTCCCGCCCCTGGTTATGCCCCTTATCCTCCCATCGGTCCTTCTAGTGTTGTTCCTCCCGTTCCTCCTAGTGGTTTTCCCGCCGCCCTTTATCCTCAGGCCTCTCCTGCTCGTCCTCCAGCTTCTGGTCCTTCCCCGTCTCGTCGTAATTCCATATCTCCAACTGGATTTGTAGACCTACTTGAAAGAGGTGCATATTCTGATTACCCTCCGAGGGGTAATTATTCTGGAAATGAAAGAGTTGGTGATGATGATGATGATGATGATGATAGTTAGGATGTCATGAATATTTGATCGTGTTTTGGAACTATATATGTTGGTTTAAAATTTTACTGTTTATCTAGATTTAACTGTCTGGATATTTGAGCATGTGTGGATATTTTAATTTGTATGTCTGGATATAATTGGAACTATATATGTTGGTTTGTTATTATTATTATTATTATTATTATTGATTTTAGTGAAAAACAATTTAAAAAATATTTATTTTAAAATTTTATTGATTTAAAAAAACGAAAACTCTATATGCGTATATATGTACACATATTAGTAAATAGTGAAAATAAATATATGTGTATTAGTATATTAGTGTATTAGTGTACACATAATATTAAATAGTGAAAATGAATTTGAAAAGTACTTTTATTTTATTTTATTAATTTTTAAATAAAATAACGATCAATATATGTGTATATGTGTACACATATTAGTAAATAGTGAAAATAAATTCAAAAAGTGTTTATTAAAAAAAAACGATGAATATATGTGTATTAGTGTACACATGATAGTAAATAGTGAAAAATAATTAAAAAAATATTTATTTTAAAGTTATATTGATTTTTAAATTAAAAAAAACGATCAATAATGAAAATAATATATACAAGTGATAGTTTAATTTTATATGTAATAATAATTTTCATATAAAGTATAACAAACAATTAATATTAAGTAGTATTATATTTAAAAAATATAATAGAAAATATATTAAACATATATATTACACCCTAAAACATAACAAGTAAATAGCCTTGTCCAAGCGGCACGGCGAAACACGCAAGGCCTCCGCATACATGGAGGTCGCGGGTTCGAAACCCACGAAATCCCTTTTTTTTCGGGTGGGCATTACACGAGGGAAGTACGCGAGAGAATTACCCTCGCCACGTCAGCCAAGGGATAATTCCCTCGCCCAATGGCCGCATGTCATGTCAGCTTAGCCGAGAGATTTTTCCCTCGTGCTCAGTTCCTGAGGGTTTATTCCCTCGCCCTCCCCGAGGGCTTAGCCGAGGGAACTGTTGTCGAGGGAAATTTTCCCTCGTCCGGTCCCACATGAAATCCCTCTTTAAAACCCTCTCTATTTTTCGAGGGATTCTTTTTTCCCTCGTGTACAGATTGGCGACGAGCATTTTGGAGAGGAAATATTTCCCTCTTCAATACCCTCTCTATCTTCAACTCCCTCTTTAAAACCCTCTCCAAAACCCTCTTTAAATTCACTTATTTTTGTGGTGTTCTATACATGAAGTTATATATATATATATATATATATATATATATATGTGTGTGTTTGTTGATTGAACCGTTTATATGTTTGTATTTATACTATATACACGAAGTTAAAATTTTAACCGTTTAATTATTATGTTTGTATATTATTGTATATCATGTTTGTATATAGAGTTTATTACTAAATGGTTCCTTTCTAAGTATTATACTACAATTTGGTTCTACACCTTTAATAAATATCACATTGGTTCAAAATGTGGTCCCCACTCTAAAAAATATCAGCACCCCCAACCCACCCCACCCCCTCACGCACGCCCATCCATCTCTCATTCTCTCTCTCTCATTTCTCCCCCTCTCTCTTCTCTCTAATTTCTCTCTCTATCTTCCAACCCACGCCCTGCCACCACCATGCCCCACCCCACGCACCCCTTCTCCATTATCTCCCATCGGCGAAGAAGGTGACACTGATCCCCGAGAGGGTGACTCACGGCGAAGAAGGCGGTGTTGGATCCCGAAGAGGATGACTCACGGGAATTAGATCTGTCCATTTCCATCGAAGAAGTCGATATTGGATCCCAGAGAGGGTGATTGGCGGTGGCGCTTGGGGCAAAAAGAAAATGCACGGCCCAAGCCGTCGTCCAGATTGCAAAGCCGTGAAAAGCACCGCCGTCCAGATCGCGAAGCCGTGAGAAGCACCGCCGTCCAGATCGTGAAGCCGTGAGAAGCACCACCGTCCAGATCGCGAAGCCATGAGAAGCACCGCCGTCCAGATCGCAAAATCGTGAGAAGCACCGCCATACCTCGGCGCCGCAAAAATAATAGGCGTCAATCCACACAGGGGTAAGTTTTTTTCGATCTATTTTTTTTCCGATCTTTTTGTGCAAAAAATTGAAGATTAGATTGATTTTTCCGATCTGTTTTAGTGATTAGATTGATTTTGAATTTGAAATATTTGTCCACACATGTTGCCGTGGAGCCTTGCTGAAAGAGGTTAGCATGCATTTTTTTTTTAATGAAAATAGATGACAAATTGTAAAATTACATATGGGAACTGCCTTTAAATTTGTGTATTGTGTGTTATGAGTGTGTGCTTATGTGTGAATGATGTATGGTGAATGTGTGTGAATGATGTGTGGTGAAAGTGTGCATGTATTTTGTGTGGATCAATGTTGCTATAATGGATCTTATTGACACTATGTTTATTTTTTTGTTGTATGATATGAAGATGAGGAGAAGAATGGAGAAGAATGTTCTGGTACATGGTGTGAAAATTAGATTATGAATTTGAAGATGAAGATTGTCTTTTTTTTTTTTTTTGGTGCACACTGTTTTTGCACACTTTTCTTGAGTAAATAAATAAGCACAGTTGATTTGCACAAGTGTTTGCATAGTGAATTAGACATGATTTTTGGTGTTGGGATGTAAATAATTTGCCGAAGTGTTTAGAAATTTATAACATATGGTTTGCACAAGTGTTTTGCACAAATAATTAGACATGAATTGTTTGCACATAATTTTTGAATAGATTTATTGCACTGCATTATGCCTTTGCGTGCAACATCTGTAATATTTTTCTGATGAAGGTATTAAATATAATTCGAAAATTATCATTAAATAAATAAATATTAAATATAAATTTGTGCAATTATATAAAAAAATGAAGGTATTTTTAAATCCATTGGTTAAAATTTAAAGAAATATTAGATCTGTCGAAAATTGAAAATAATTGGAATAAAAAATTATTTAAATATTTTTAATTTAAAAGTTAATGCAATTTGAATTAAATATGAGGGGGAGGGGTCAGGGACATCAGTCCCATCAATTCCAGAATCTGACGTGAAGAAAGGGGGAGGGGAGGGCAAGTGGGCGGGGAGTAGAGTAGGTTGGGGGCCACATTTTGAACCAAATTGCATTTGTTAAAAAGTATGGAACTAAAGTGCTATAATAGGTGTCCAAAAGCACCAAATTATAACTACCCCTTGTATATATGTTTAGTTGGTATGTTATATAGTTGATTGATATATATTTAATTAGTTGATTGATAGGTATTTACATTAGTTGATTGATATACGTAGCTAGGTATTAATTTAGTTGATTAAAATACGTAGGTATGAATTTAGTTGATTGATATACATAGGTATGAATTTAGTTGATTTATATACATAGTTATGAATTTAGTTGATTGATATATGTAGGTATGAATTTAGTTGATTGATATGTGTAGTTATGAATTTAGTTTATTGATATGTGTAGTTATGAATTTAGTTGATTGATATGCGTAGGTATGAATTTAGTTTATTGATACATATAGTTATGAATTTAGTTGATTGATATATGTAGGTATGAATTTAGTTTATTGATATACGTAGGTATTGATTTAGTTGATTGATATATGTATGTATATATGAATTTAGTTGATTGCTATACGTAGGTATGAATTTAGTTATATGTGTATAAATATAATATGGTATGTTAATTTGTTGATTTTAAAATTATTACAGATGAGCTCTCAAGATAATCCTGATCAGAGTGGGGGACAGGGTCGGGGGAGGGGGGAGAGGAGGCCGGGTTCGTTGAGACCGGAGATCCCGGAGGTTAGACGGGCCCCGGAGATGACACCATCCTCCGCACAGCAGTCCAGTGCTACTGGCTCTAATTCAGTTGTCGGATCTTCGGCTTCATGGCAGCATCCGACGTTGGATAGTCGTCTCACTGTTGTCCCTCGCGACAACATGTAAGTATTTTATAATGAATTAATTTTTTTTAATTATATTCATTAATATTAACTTGATTTTTTTTATGTCACAGTATGCTTTCAGGCCATGAGACTAACTCTCACGTCTCAAAGGCCATTAAGAAGATCCCGTTCGAGGTTGGTGCCTCCTCGTGGTCCATGGTGTCCAAGTGAAAGAGGAGAGACTACTTCGAGGAGTTCAATGTATATTTATTATGATTTTAATTTTTAATATTGTATTTTAAATTTAATTGTTAATATTTTATTTTTTATTTAATTGCAGAAGCTGTGCGACTGAGACCCTGTCCATGATAGTGTTATGTATGGCTTGTTCTGCGCGAAAGCGTAGGAGCGGTACAAAAATATTTACGGGCTGAAGAGGCAGTTTGATGATGGGAGGCAATTTGATGAGGGGAAGCAGTTGGAGCTAGGCCGAGGGCGAGACGAATGTTCCGTCTGGGACGCTTAGGTTGCTCACTGGAATAGTGATGCATTCAAAGCGAAGTCCACAAAGTCCAGGTAGAACTGGTTGAAGGACCCCACCGGGCACGGCGTCACCAGACATCGGGCTGGATCCTGGTCCATCTACGAGCACTCCCTTGTCTTTGTAAGTACTATAATTTTTATTTACATTTGAATAATATTAATAAATTTTTAAATATTTAATATTTAAATAACTATTGAATTTGGTTCGCAACAGGAGAGGGAGCACGGACGAAAGCTCTCTCTCTATGAACAGATGGAGATCTCCCACCCAGTGAACCCGGAGACTGTGACGTCTACCTACGCCCGCACCACCGAGATCCACGTAAGTATTTTTTAAATTTTAATTATTATAATTGTAATTTAATTATAATTGTATTTTATCTATATAATTTCAGAACCAGTTTAAGGATCGTCTCGCCCAGGCCTCGCAGCAGGTGGCTCCCACCGACGACAGCGGGGAGAACCCCACCCCTCCCCAGATTGACGAGGACCGCATCTATTTAGATGTGGTCGAAGTCAAGAAGGGGAAGGTCGTGGGGCAGGGCGGTCACAGTAAGGTCATCCTGCAGTCCTACCGCTGCTCCAGTGGATCGTCCTCATCGATCAACTCTGCTCCCTCTCAGTTGGAGCATGAGCTGAGAGACGTCCGGAAGCAGATGGAGACCATGACGAGCTACAACGAGAGTCTTCGTGACTAGTTCTCCAACATCACGCAACGGATAGGATTCGACGCTCAACCTCTACCCACATCCCCACCAAATTTAGATGTCGGGGGAGCGGTGCCGGAGGGGAGCGGGCACAGAGGGGCAGGTGGTGAGGAAGACGATGACGACGTGGACTGCTTCGTCTTTGGTGATGATAATTAGGTGGAGGGAGGGAGGGAGGAAGAGAGAGAGAGGAGGAAGTTTTAATTTTTTTTGTGGAATATTTTATATTTTTGTTGAATATTATAGACTTGCATATGTTTTATGAATCTATATAAATGATGAATTTTTTTTAAAAAAAAAGGGACTCAATTTGATGAATATATATATATATATATATATATATATAAATGAATTAGAAATAAAAATGAATTAATTTGATGAATTTAAAAAAATGGGAGTTAATTTGAATTTATATACAATTAAATGGATAAAAACGAATGAATTAATAATTTATAATAGTCTAAAAAATTAAATTTACAAAATAAAAAAAATTAGTTAATATATATATGTGTAAACGAATTAGAAATAAAAAGGAATTAATTTAATAAATTAAAAAAATAGAGTTAATTTGAATTTATATACAATTAAATGCATAAAAACGAATGAATTAATAATTTATAATAATCTAAAATATTAAATTTACAAAATTAAAAAAAAAGTTAGTAAATATATATATATATATATATATATATATATATATATATATATATATATATATATAAACGAATTAGAAACAACAAAGAATTAATTTGATGAATTTAAAAAAAAAGAGTCAATTTGGGGTTATATACAATTAAATGTAAATAAACGAAAAATAATAACAAGTGTCAGAGTGGTTCACACCTTCTTCGGGTTATCCGGAGGTCGTGGGTTTGATTCCCCTTGGGCGCATACTTGTCAATTTATTTATTTCTACATGCCTCATAAGGGCTTATATATTATACTAGTGCGTGTTCCCGCGAATTTCGCGGACTGGAAAAAAAATGTTATTTTTATTTTTAAATTATAAGTATAAATATTTTTATTTTATATATTTTATAATTTCGATATAATATTAAACGTCAATTTGAATTATTTAAAAAAATTCAATTTCCTCCTAAACATTTCATGTATACATGTATTTAAAAAAAATCGAAAATCTAAAATAAAATTTGCTAACTTTCAGTATCATAGTATTATATATAGTAAGATATTGTATATCATGGCAATATTTTCTTGGAAATAATGTGTTATTTCAGTGACAATATCTTTTGGGTAGTAAAATTTTGTCCAAAAAAAATTAATGTTATAATCTATTATCGATGGTAAGATATGGTATTGGATGGCAAGATTATTTGAGAATCTTGCCATTTTTTACTGACAATATCTTTTGCAAAATATTTCAATATCCTCTTAGAAATTTAGCATATATAAATATTTTGTAAAAATATTTATTCGAAAAATATCTATTATTGTATTATACATGTTAAGATATTGTATTATTCATGGCTAGATTTTTTGGGAATAATATGCTATTTCAGTGACAATATCTTTTGGATAATAAAATTTTGTCCAAAAAAAAAAGTTACAATCTATTATCCATGGTGAGATATGGTATTGGATGACAAGATTCCCGAAGAATCTTACCATATTTTACGTGACAATATCTTTTGCAAAATATTTCAATATCCTCTTACAAAAATTAGCATATATAAATATTTTACAAAAATAAATTTCAAAAATATCTAAGTAAGAAAATCGTTGAACTGTGGAAAAAATATATGTTTTACATCTTAGAGAACATTACAGCAGTGCCGAGACTGTTCAATGGAGGATGACAAAAACTAAAAAAGGAGGCGAGAAGAAAAAAACCTAAGACCAAGAAAAATACTATAAAAAATCAGTATCATACCTTCGGTTCAAGGTCGCGGTATCCGATGTGGTTTGAGGCGGCGGGAGTAGAGCAGCAAGGAGGCGCCTACATACCTTGCATGGCGCTGGGCTAGGCAGAGGAAGGACTTAATACACAGAGAAAACTTAATAGCGAAGATAATTTCGCAAAAAATCGTGAATTAAAAAAACCCTAACCTTTGGAAGATTTTGGGAATGAGGCGGCGTGTGCAGAGGCGGAGTCATGGCAGGCAGCGGCAAGGAAGCCAGCACCGTAAAGACGTTAGGAAATGAAAAATTTGAGAAAATGAACCGTGAGATGAGTAAACATGAAAAGATAAAAATAACAGAGAAAACTATAACCTGACATCCACGGCTGGTCTGCGCTGATTGGAGAGGGGACAGAAGCGGCGTTGTGAAAAAGATCGAAGAGGATGTGGCGGTGTGAGAGAGATCGAAGGGGAGAGAGAGACGGCTTATGGGCGAATGAAGATGATAAATAATTATATTAACCCTAGTTACAAATTAATGGTTTAGATGTAATGATATAAAATGAATAGTTGAGATCAAAACTTAAACCAACTTTTAATGAGAGCGCAGTATTTCGAAATTGAGAGATTTGACGCATGCCACCTCATCCTTAGAATAAGGTGGTGTTGACACATCACCTTGGAGAGGTTTGAAAATATATTATAATAAGATGGTTCGCCTAATATAAGCTAGTGGGTCAGTGGCTCAATGGTTCGCGTCCCGGCCGGACCCCAATGGACCGCCTTCTGGTCAGTCGCTAATCACAAAAAATAAATTAAAAGTTTAATTTTATTTAAAAATATATTAGCGACCGCCTGGTAAACTTGACCCGACCGAGTCAGGCCCGATCAGTTCAGCGACTGTCAGGTGGCGGTCGCTAAAAGTTAGCGACCGACTTGAAAAGGGGGTCGCTAATATTAGCTACCCGCATTTTAACGACAGCTAGGTCGGTCGCTATTCCGCGTTTTTTTGTAGTATACTTTAGCAACTTATAAGCTACTTAAAAATTATATTGTATAAGTAATTTTCATTTATTGTTGTTTACTTGTAATTGTGTATATATCTTTTCTAATATTTATATATATATATTTTGTTTACTTGTAATATTTATACTGTGTTTGCTTATATGAATTTGTGGATGAGTTTATATCTTAGAAAAAGAGGGGGAATTCAATGTGCTATATATAGGAACCTAAGAAAGCAATAAATAGAGCATTAGAGAACCAGAAAGGCAGTCGTATTGAGTTATGGAGATGATACAATTATTGTCCAATCTATTCCTCTCGGTTGCGGCGGTTGCCGCAGTGGGACTTAGTTTCCGTCTTTATAATGCGGTGGTGGCGCAGCCGCGGAAGCTCCGGTCCGCCCTTCTGAAGCAAGGGCTGAGCGGCCCCCCTCCCACCCTTCTTCTCGGCAACATATTGGAGATGAAAAAAGCACGGGACGCTGCCGCCAAGGCCGCCGCCGCCTCCACCGGCGCTCCCACCTCTCACAACTGTGGGTCCATACTTCTTCCCTTCTTCGACGAGTGGAGAAAGAAATACGGTAAGTCTTATTTTAAATAAATCCGGTAACACCAAATTAAATCACTTAATTAATTAATTTAATTTTTTCAGGGGATGTATTCATATTTGGGCTGGGGAGCACGCAAATAGTGCACGTGACCCAGCCGGAGATAGTGAGGGATATAACCACGTGCAAGTCGTTAGAGTTGGGAAAGCCCACGTATCAGGCTAGAGAAAGGGGCGCTCTGCTTGGGCAGGGCATTCTGACTTCGAATGGGGCTCAGTGGGTCCACCAGAGGAAAATTCTCGCACCGGAGCTCTACATGGACAAAGTCAAGGTTATTTCCGTCATCGATTAAATTATCAATTGGTTGGTTTATCTAATTTACGAATTAATAAATGACCAGGGGATGGTAAAGTTGGTTCAAGATTCGAGCATAGCGTTGGTGAAGTCGTGGAAGAGCATAGTTGAAGCAAAGGGTGGATTAGCAGACATTAAAATAGATCCGTCTGTAAAGAGTTTCACAGGGGATGTGATAACGAGAGCTTGTTTTGGTGGGAATTATTCCAAAGGGGAAGACATTTTCTTGAGACTCACCGCCCTCCAAGAAGCTGCCTCCAACAAAATGTTGGTCTCAGGGATTCCAGGCCTAAGGTACATCTCCTTCGCCTTTTGCTATTTTTTTTTTCCAATTTGACTTTTTTTTTTTTAACTTTAATGTGAAATTTGATTTGTACTTTTTCCGTACCGAAGTAAATCTTTCACAATTTTTTATTTTTATTTTTTAAAAAGTATATATTTATTAATATATAGTGGACCACGTATTGACTTTTTTTTAGTAAAGTAATAAATAGTGCAATGAAATGAAATGAGTGTCATTGTGGTAAATATTATATGAACTTAGAGGTTAAAATTTATATATAGTAGAGTATTGTTTTTGCTATTTATGGAATGAAAAATTTATTGTGGGACATGTCGAAAAGGAAGGTGGGAAATTTACTTTGGAACTGGGGAAGTAGTATTTAAATGGATAAAAAAAAATTATGATTGCGTATTAATCAGTTTAAGTGTATGAGACAAAATGAAGATGTTTTCTACATAATTATTAGTGGGATAAGGTGAAATTTAGAATTGTTCGAAGAGAGTAAATAATGAAATGGATAAACAAAATTGGGACCGAGGGAATAATTTACTATTAATATTCACTATTCATCCCTTGTATTTTATTTTATTTTTGTTTGTAGTTTACTTTTATTTATTTTAGGGGTGCAATTATTAACACCTCAAATTTCACGACAAAGTATGATAAAGAGTATCAGTTGTTTTTATTGGAGAGTATTAATTGTTTACTAAAAATAAATTAAGGATCTTCAGTGAAAACAAATGATACCCTTTAGTGAAAATAGCTGAAACTCCTTAATGAAAACAATTAATACACTTCAACAATTTATGTATGAATCAATTTCACTCTATACATACTTAAATTTTACCTACATGAATGTATTACCGTAAAATAAAATAGTGTGTTAGAGCAAATATTTGGACGTCAATAGTAGTGTCCTTATTTGGATTCTATATTCTATTTAGATTTTAATAAATTTGTGATGATAAGGCATCTTCCAACTAAGAGCAACCGGGAGACGTGGGCGTTGGAGAAAGAGATCAAGACATTGATTTTAAATGTGGTAAAGGAAAGGAAAAAAGCTGGATTTGAAAAGGACTTGCTACAAATGGTGCTTCAAGGTGCAGAGAGTGGTGATCTCAGCCAAGAAGCAATCGATCAATTCATTGTTGACAACTGCAAGAACATATACTTGGCAGGGTTTGGGACCACTGCAGCCACAGCCACATGGACCCTAATGCTCTTGGCTTCTCATCCCGAATGGCAACACCGTATTCGGGACGAAGTCAATAGCATCTGCAAGGGCCAAATCCCCGATTATGAAATGATCTGCAAAATGAAATTGGTAAATACGTCTCAACTCTATATTATTGGCGTGTACTACTTAAAAGTATTAATTATTTTACTAAAAAGTGATAGTTGTGCACAAGAGAACTAGTCTAATGGAATTATTTTATTTTTTTGGCAGTTAAATATGGCGATTAATGAGTCGCTACGTTTGTATCCACCGGTGTCCGTGGTGTCGAGGGAGGCTTTTAAAGACATGAAATTTGGGGACTTTAATGTTCCCAAGGGGGTGAATGTGTGGATACTAGTGACACATTTACACACCGATCCTGAAATTTGGGGCCCCGATTCGTATCAATTCAACCCGGAAAGATTTGCTAATGGCATCACCGGAGCTTGCAAGTTTCCTTATTTATACATGCCATTTGGGGTGGGGCCCCGAGTATGCCTTGGCCAAAACTTAGCTCAACTCGAACTCAAAATTTTGCTATCTTTAATTCTCTCAAAGTTCTCCTTCTCCCTTTCTCCCGAATATGTTCATTCACCAAAGCTAAATTTGATGATTGAACCGGCACATGGGGTTAATCTTTTGGTTAAAGGGTTGTAACTATAATTATCACGAGTTTAATAAGTTGCTCCACTTTGGCAAATGTTTGTTGAATGTATAAGATAGTCGTGTTTAAAATTTTAATTAAGCAAATAATGTATGTATTTTTTCATTCCCATATGTCATTGTAGATGTTGTTTTATTTCAAAATAAATATGTTGTCAATAATATAATTTAGAACTTCCCCTTGTCTGTCATGGATTTCAGTTTCTCCACTTGGCAAATGCATGCCCAATGTATGGAAAAAAATATTTTTTTAGGCCCGTATTTTTAGGGTGGTTGAAAAAGGAGAATAATATATTTTCGGACTTGCAAAAAGAGAACAATAATTTTAATAAGTGGTAAATGTAGGACAATTGAGCCCGTATTAGATCCGATTGAGCTAAATTAGCACGTGAGAGTCCGATTTCGAACTTCTCGTCCCCGTTAACACCACATCATATATATCTTTTAATTAAATAAACATTTATTTAGAAAATAAAAAACATCTTTTGCAAGTACTATCATCCTTTACTTCACCAAATGAAAGATCTCCGATGAAACATATCTTCTATAGTTTATTAAAACTCATTGACCATTCAACTTTACCTAATTGCTTTGTCCGTTAACAGTAAAACATGACATTCAATTATTGATGTTAAATTCTAGTAACAGAGATATTTCATTTGGTGATTTAAAGGATGATACTACTTGCGAAGAACGTTTATATATTTTCAAAAATAAATATTAAAAGATATGATGTGGCTAATTTTATCCGATTTAGCGCTAACGACACGAGAAGCCTTATATTGAATCCTCACGTGTGAGGCACGTGCTAATTTAGCTTAATCGGACCTAATTTGGGCTTAATTGTCCTACATTTACCACTTTTTAAAATTATAGTCCTCCTTCTCCAAGCCCGAAAATATATTGTCCTTCTTTTCTAATCACCCTAAAAATACAGGCATAGAGAAATATTTTTCCCCAATGTAATAGATGTAGTTTTGCTTATATTTTTAATAAAGCAAATATTATATATATTTGCCCATTCTCATATGTCATTGTCATGTTTGTCTTATTTCAAAAAATATATTGTCCATAATTTAATTTGAGCTAGTATGAAACTTTTTCATGTATTTTTTTAGTAGAATAATTTATATTTTTTTAAGTGTAAATAACGAACCAGTTTAACTATATATGTTGTCATATAATTCAGCACTTCCTCTTGTCTTAATGGATTACATGCTCCAAATATTGTTGTTATCTGCAGGCAGTGAAAACTCGTGTTTCGTAATTTTCTCTCTCTAAACTAAATGCTCTCTCTTGGACTTCGTGAAAAAAGTAAATCTTATTGTCGGAGCCTCTACCCACGCGTGAGGCGGCCGAACGGTGCTCTACCCAGTCACTGCATGAGACCCTCTCGCTTCTGGGTAATCTTCTCGTTCTTCGCTGAGATTAGTAAGATGCACTGTGTTATTATTACACCTAATTTAGTCGTAATGGCCCTATTTATACCTAATTTGGGGTTTCTTATCCTGCAATTAAATCCTTCACAAATTTTCTCTTATCTACGTACCATTTCCAATCCTAAGCTTGTTGAGTGATTCCATGGCGGATTTTCTGAATGAGATGGGGAAATTATCCCTCTCTGGGGTTGAAAGCACCGGAATCACAATTGAGGACGACTACTTGGCTGCCACTAATAATTTGTTGGTGGAGAAGCTTGTAATGAAGAAGAGCATTGGGCCCATGGATTTGGGGGCTACAATGAAGAAGTTGTGGAACATTAACCAGGCGTTGAAGGCGACGCCTATAACGCAGGGGCTCTTCGCATTTGAGTTCGAGGATGCAAGTGGGATAGCTAAGGTTCTACATAAGCAACCTTGGAACTTGAATGGGTCGCTGCTCATTCTTGGAAAGCTAATTAGAGTGGAGAGAGCAGGGGACATAAGACTTTCGGAGGTTCCGTTCTGGGTTCAAATACACTGCCTCCAGATTTGCTCTATGACCAAGATAGTTGGGCGGAAAATAGGGGAGCTGCTGGGGAAAGTCTTAGATGTTGAGAGCCCTCAAGGGGGTGTAGCTTTGGGGAAATATCTAAGGGTGAGGGTGTTTCTCGATGTCACTAAGCCGCTCAGTAGAGGCACACCAATTTTTGTCAAAGGGGAAAAAGAAGCTGGTGTTTTTTCGGTACGAAAGATTGGCCAATTTTTGTTATGTGTGTGGGCATCTTGATCATGTGGACAGGGATTGCCATCCACATACCTGTGTTCAGAAGCTGGGAAGAAAGTTGCAAGGGAATTTTCGAGTTGTCTTAGAGCGGAGAGGCAAAAGGGTCATTCCCCTAAAGATCTGGCGGAACTAGGGATGCTTCTTATGGGGGGCCAACAGAGGAAGATGGAGAAGACGACTGTCCAACAGGAGAGCAAGGGGAAAGGGTTTACGAATGTCTGTAGCGCCAAAGGGAAAGAAGAAGGAGCCATGGTGAGGTTCGAGCAGCCAGTTTTGAGCCCTAATGTAGTGAAAGTTATGTCGTTGAACGATTTGATGAGTCCAATCCAGATGACAGGGGGGATTTTTGGCGCGGGAGTGGTGAGTAAGGGCAAGGAGGGAGACCCACAAAAAGCTTTAGTTATGCTTCCGGAGATGGTGGCAAAGGGGGAGGAAATATATAAGGTGAATTTAGAAGTGGGGGGAAGGCTGAACACCCAAAGCCAAGAAGAGAGGCCGAGAGGGAGCGAGTGACTCGGGTTCGATGTTGGGACAAAGCATGCTGGCAGTCCAATCGGCTCAGCAGTTGGCATGGGGAGACTTGCTCTGGCCTGTTGTACCCGGTAACGAAGTAGAGAGAAAGAAGGCAAAGAGTAGCGATGGAGACAGAGAGGAGGAAGGAGGATGCGTGATCACTGGAGCGGCGGTGGCTGGGAACTCCCAGCCCCGCCAGGAGCCATGAGAATCATTACGTGGAACACACGGGGCCTGGGCAACCGCCGTGTGTTCCGCTCGCTCCAGTGCCTTGTCACTGACTTAAAGCCTTCGTTACTATTTGTTATTCAATCTAAAATTCCAGGTAGAGTAGAATGTTCTTAGAAGTTTGGTTTAAAATTTACTTTTGCTTTTGGTGTTGATGTGGCCCGTAGTGCTGGAGGTTTATTATTGTTTTGGGATGAATCAATGGACATTACTTTTCTTTCTTAGTCTTGTTGCCACATTAACTGTCATATTTCTGTTAACAATCGAGGCTTTTATTTTTTGGGCTTTTATGGTAACCCTGTCACCAACTACCGTGTTCATTCTTGGGAGCTTATGTGGAGGGTAATTGTGAATGTACATGAGGCCCATGCTCCTTGGTTAGTTGGAGAAGACTTTAATGAAATAAGAGGTGAATCTGAGAAGAAGGGGGGAAGCCGAAGACCGTTTGCTTAGACAAAGGCCTTCAACAACCTTATCAACGAGTTCGAACTAAAGGACTTGGAGGCAACAGGCCCGTTCTTCACGTGGGTGAACAGGAGGAAAGGAAAGGAGCACATTAAAGAGAAAATGGACAAATTCATGGCAAATGTGGAGTGGTATAGTTTGTTCCAGTGGGTGGAAGCTAAGAATATGAGTTTTTACGGCTCGGGCCATAGAGCAGTTCAACTTACCTTCTCGGAGAAGAGTACCAAGAGGGAGAGGCAGAAATATTGGCCTTTTAAGTTTGAAAATAAATGTTTCTTAGAGGATATTTTTGCGATACGTTGAAGCAAGCGTGGGAACATAATAGGGGCACTATGAGTCTTCCTGACATGATGAGTAACCGTCAGTTCACACTTGCAAATTAGGCTAAGAGACAAGAGGGGAGCTTGGCGGGGAACATCAAGAAAATTAGAAACGAGCTTGACAAAATCTAGGAAATGGAGGAGGAAGGGGTAGACTGGGAATATACAAAGAAGCTCGAGTGGGAGCTACAAAAATTGGAGCTTCAAGAAGAGTTTCATTGGCAGCAGAGGTCGCGCTACTCGTGGCTAACAGCTGGGGACAAGAACACCTCCTATTTCCACAGGAGAGCCTCGCAAAGAAGGAAAAATAATTAGATAAAAGGCCTTTATGATCAGAGTGGAAACTGGTGCACTGACCCTTCGGGCATTGAGTCGATCATATTGGAATTCTATGAGGATCTATTTGCTACTACTTTCCCTTCGGAGTGTGAGCTGAACGAGGCGCTTTAAGGCGTTACGCCGGTGGTGAACGATACTATGAACTCTTACTTGACTCTTCCTTTCTCGGCCGAAGAGGTCAGGAGAGCGGCTTTTGAGCTCAACCCCTCAAAGGCCCCGGGGCCGGATGGTTTCACTGCAGGCTTCTTCTAGAAGTCGTGGGAGATGGAGGGGACAGGATTGATGAATGCATGCTCAGGGTACTAAATGGGTAGGAGAATATCAAGCAGTGGAATGAGACTATTATTGCTCTCGTCCCAAAAGTCAAGGAGCCAAAGCACCTCAAATTTCAGGCCCATAACCCTTTGCAACGTTGGTTACAGAATCCTTACAAGGACGATAACAAACCGGCTTAGGAGAATCATTGCAGAGATCATCTATCTGAATCAGAGCGCTTTTATCCCCGGGAGGCTCATCAAGGATAACGTCCTTATCACATACGAATGTATGCATTGGTTGCACAACAATATGAGCAAGATCGGTTATGCGGCTCTAAAGCTAGATACGTCAAAGGCATATGACCGAATAAATTGGGGTTATTTGGAGAAAATCATGCAAAAGATGGGGTTCACCTCGAAGTGGGTCTCCTTAATTATGAGGTGTGTTAATACGGTGCCCTATTCTTTTAAGCTCGGCAATAAAGTCGTGGGTAATGTGAAGCCAACCAGGTGTCTAAGGCAGGGAGACCCCCTTTTACCTTTTCTCTTCTCGATATGTGCACAGGGGCTATCAACACTAATCACAAATTTGGTGGAAAATAGAAAACTGCATGGGGTAACGGTTGCGATAGGCAGTCCTTCTATCTCATACCTGTTTTTTGCAGACGATAGCCTGGTCTTATTCAAAGCCTTACCTACGGATTATGCAGCCTTAAAGGATTGCTTGAGAAACTATGAAAAAGCCTCGGGGTAACTAATTAATTACAATAAGTCAGCTATTACTTTCAGCTCCCTTACATGCCCATCCAATAAGAATGTTATCCGAAGTATTCTTGATGTGCGAATGCGGCAAGGACATGAAGTGTATTTGGGCCTACCTACATTCTCCCTTAGGTGTAAGAGACTCAAATTCTCTTACCTTAGGGATAGAATTCAGAGTAAGGTAGCGAGTTGGAAATACAAGGACTTTTCAAACGGGGGGAAAGAGGTCCTCATTAAGGTCGTACTTAGTGCAGTGCCTACATATCCTCATTAAGGCCGTACTTTTGGTCTCGTGAGCACTTCCCAACTTGTCTAGTGGATCTTCTTCTCGTCCTCCTTGAATCCCCACCAAAAATCTGCGATCATACCCATGCTACCTGTGCCACGATATGGAGAGTATGATCGCAAATTTTTGGTGGGGATTAAAGGAGGACAGGAAGAAGATCCACTAGACAAGTTGGGAAGTGCTCACGAGACCGAAAGGCCAAGGAGGTCTCAGGTTCCGCAGATTTGTCGACTTCAATAGGGCATTGCTGGCCAAATAAGTGTGGCGCATGATCTCTACACCGAATTTTCTTCTGGCCCGGGTCTTCAAAGCGAGGTACTATAGGGAGGTTGATATTATGGAAGCGGAAGTGGGTCATATTCCATCGTTCATATGGATATCCTTGTGTTGGAGTAGGGAAATACTCTGAAATGGGCTCTTGTGGAAGATCTACAACGGAGATAAGATACAAATATTCAAGGAAGCCTGGGTACCAGACTTGTGGGATGGAAAGATTAAGTTGAGGAGGGCAAGTGGATCTTTTGTCTCACGATTCATAACGCCGGACAAAAAGTGGAATGAGGGGCTTATTAAAGAGGTGTTACTCCCCTTTGAGAGAGATGCAATTCTAAGTACCCCGATCTACCGAGAAGAAGGTGAAGATACAAGATATTAGAAAATGGATTCTAAAGGAAAGTACAGTGTCAAATCCGGCTACATGCTCCATACCGAAAAGGTGCCATGACAAGGCTCAGGTTGAATGTTCGATGGGAAGACAGAAGGAGGAGAGTTGGTGGAATCTTGTGTGGAAGATGAGCATCCCACCTAAGGTTAAAATCTTCTTTTGGAAAATGCTAAATGATGCAATACCAACCGAGGGGAACTTGGCTAACCATCACGTACCAACTTCTGCTAGTTGTGGTTGGTGTAATAGATGGGGGACTGGAACAATTCACGCCTTATTTTTATGTCTAGCGGTGCGTGACATTTGGAAAGAAGAAGGAAGGTGGGACGACATCAAGAAGGGGAGTGGCATGAATACTATGGAATTTCTTAAGAAATTCCTTCTAAGGCTCAGCTCTGGCGTAAGGGAGGAAGTTATCATGCTGTCGTGGGGAATTTGGAGGGATAGATGTCGATTGCTCCATGAAGGTGTGAATGCTCATGATAAAGGTAGAAGGAGAATCAAAGTGGAGTGGGCTCGAGATTTTCTCAATTCGTATAGAGTGGCGGTTAACAGATGAAAGTATTCCGGGACAACACGAGAGCCTTGAAAAAATACGAACCGAATCCGAGAAAGTTCAGTGGAGTCACGACTTTGGTCGATGCGGGCTACAATAAGGATAAGTCATTCGGGTTCATTTTAATTAAAGGTGATGATGAGCCGATAGCCGCGGGGAGCAAGAGGATTGGCAATTCGGGGTCTGTGTTTGGTGCCGAGCTGGTTGCAATTCGAGAAGGGATCAGGAAGTGTAATATGCTTGGGTTACGGTAAGTCCAAATCTGGTCCGATTCGTTGGAAGCGGTGGAGGCGGTATTGCTAAAGGAAGGATGCTTCGGGCCGGAAAGCTTAATCCTGAACGAGGTTCTGGAAGGAAATGCAGCAAGGCTTGGTGAAGACCATCAACTATATCCCGAGAACGCAGAATACCATGGCTCATGATCTTGTGAAGCTAGCTTTACACTCTCCGAATCCTCAAGATTGGAGCGAAGTAGAGATTCCAATTTATGTAAAAAAATATAACCCTCGACTTGTAATGTGTTGTTAATCAGCTGGATTGTATTTTGTTGCTGTAAAAAAATATTGTTGTTATCTGACATCACCTATTACCATATAGTCAATGACTATCGTTAAAAAAAAAAGAAAAAATGGTCTCTCGTGAACTCTCTCATGTGGGGGACAATTATTGGTTAAAACCACTCCTTTATAATTTGTTATTTAATATTGAAATTTTTTTTGTCTCACAAAATTAATGTTGAAAGTGTGTGTGGTGTTTTTCAGAGTAGTGTTAAAAGAAATGTTCAACATGTAAGACAACACAAGCAGTTACGAACAGTTATGAACAGCAGAAGACTTAAACACTTTGGTAACGAAATTCAAAAAAAATTCATAGACTTAATTAAGTCTATGATACCTCATGGCAAAAACTTCACTATAACAAAGTAGTGATACAAACAAAAATTTAACATAAGATCTCAAAGTGTGGGTAAGGTGTAAACACACCGCCTAAACAGATTTACAATGACTATAAAATTAGTCTCAATCTGATCCTAATCTAGCCTATCTTCAGTCTCAATGTTGATAGGAGTGTTGCAGCGCTCGACCAACACAAAAGAAAATAATAACTGCCCTTCTACACTAGATGTACTAGAACACTTTATAGTGTAGCTCGTTTATTACTCTGTGGCTTGTCTCAAGTAATTCTCCAGCGGGCTCATGGTATTATAGATCAAGTACAACCACTGGTATCAACACCGTATCAACCTAAATACGTTAAAGTACTCAATAGCTTGATATGTGTATTTTTCTCTACTTTGTTGTGTTCCCTTCAGCTTCTATATATAGACCGTGAAATTAACTGCATCCACAACTTTTAAGTCAGTTTGTAAGGACCTAGAATCCATTCCCCCACTATCTCCATCAGCTTGTAACCGCCCATGATGTGCTTAACTTCCTCACTTATAAATCTGCAACCGCATGACCTGGAAACTTATAGGTCTTCAACCTGTGTACACAACATAAAACAAAAGAGTTAGTGTTAGAAGAAAGGGCAAATTCAGTATTGTTATCTAGAATGTTGCCTCAACATTTTTTACAACAATGACATAACATTAACAATATCCCCCAATTTGGTCTTTTTACTACAACACACCTGATGAAAATCTTCAGTAATATGTGTGTAATAGACAATAACAAATGTATATCTTAGAATAGATATTAGTTTGCCAAAAATGTTTTTTAACAAAAGAAACAAGGTTTTTACTGAGCACAAATCAAATGCACATATAAAATCCAAAACTGGTTGTTCTGAAGATAACACAGCAACAACAAAACATAACTATTGTTCAAAGCTTTAGCTACAAGAGCTTAAACTAAATAACATTCTATAAATAGACTATACTCAAACAACTATTGTTCAGAGCAAACTATTGTATATTTGATTGTGATTTTATTCCTTGTAAACTTAATCTCATCTGAGGTGGAAAATTGTGAAGAGTCATATGTGAAGTATGTAATCTGATGTGCGTGTGTTTCAATAGAAAGCTAAGTTGTTAAAGTGTTAGCCGTGAGAGTTAGTCAATTTGGGGTATCAGAAGAGTTGGACCAGATGAGGCTGACCAGAGGAGTCTGACCAGAGTAGTCTGGCAGATGAGGTACCAGAGAAGGTCTACCAGAGGAGGTCTACCAGAGAAGGTCTACCAGGGGAGTCCTATCAGAGGAGTCTGGACCAGACTAGTCTGGTGTAAGTGACCAGAACCAGAGGAGGACAAGTCATCTGATTCAAAGTTCGTTATACGCGGATTACACCAAATTGAAGCTAGCGCGATGGCGGTTGTAACTGAATCAACTGAAACGGTTATTGAAGTCGTTAGCCAGCTGGATAACTACCTCACATTTGAGTTTGTTACAACTGAATTAATTCTAGGGTTCATCTCAATCTCTGTATCTATAAAAGGGGGTTTTCTTAGCTGAGAAAACAGTATTATCATTGTTGAGTGCAAACACTGTGAGGTTGGAAGAATTGTAACTTCCATTTCCTACTTAGTGATAAGATATCCTCTCCGGTCCCGTGGACGTAGGAGTATTCATCTCCGAACCACGTAATTCTGGTGTTCTTATTGATTTCAATTTTGTTCTAACTGTTACCATAATTCTGATTCCCTGATTACAAGTTTTCTTGTGAATCTAAAATAATTACAAGTGGCGCAGTCTGTGGGAAGCAATCATGGCTACAACTAAGTTCGACATTGAGAAGTTCACGGGAAATAACGATTTCAGCTTATGGAAGATTAAGATGAAGGCTCTCCTGGTACACAATGGTTTGTACGAAGCCTTGTTGCTACCAGTTCAGGTGGCTTCTGGAACTAATCCGGCGAAGGTGGAGGAGAACAAGAGAAAAGTGCACATTGCGCTTATCTTGTGTCTTGGGGATAAGCCATTGAGGAAAGTATCGAAGGAGAAAACCGCTCTTGAAGTCTGGAATAAGCTGGAGCAATTATACCTTACGAACAAGTTATACATGAAATAGAAGCTTCAAGTCTTCAAGATGAGTGAAGACAAGAATCTTGGTGATCAGTTGGATGAGTTCAACAGATTGGTGGATGATCTGGAGAGTTTGGATGTTACAATTGATGATGAGGACAAGTCGTTAATGCTGTTGAATTCTCTACCTAAGTCTCTGGAAAATTTCAAAGATGCCTTGCTATTTGGAAGACAAGATCAGGTGAAGTTTGATGATATTCAAACTGCCCTGAAAACCAAGTTTCTACAGATCCAGACTGAAGGGAAGAAGCCCACTGAAGGATTGAATGTTCAATCCAAGAAGAAGAAGGGGTTTCAGTCCAAGAAGAAGGATGGTGGAAAAGGGAATAAGGGTGGGAAGAAATCTGATTTTGTTGAGAAGAGAAAGTGTTTCACTTGCCATAAGGAAGGCCATCTGAGAAAGAATTGCCCTGAAAGAAGGAAGAAAGACAATCAAGATGGAAATGCAGCTGTGGTGGAGGTTGAAGGATATGATTGTGCAGAAGTCTTGATGGTTAGTCATGAGAGATTAAGTCAAGAGTGGGTCTTGGACTCTGGGTGTACTTTTCATATGTGTCCACATGAAGACTGGTTCCTGAATCTTGAGAAGATTGATGGAGGTCTTATTCTTTTGGGTAATGATGAGAGTTGTAGAGTGCAAGGATCTGGTTCTATCAAGATCAAGATGTTTGATGGAGTTGATAGAATCCTATCTGATGTCAGGTTTGTTCCTGAGTTAAAGAGAAATCTTGTTTCTCTTGATACTTAGAATGCAAAAGGTTTTTAATTTAAGACAGACAGGGGAGTTCTGTCAATAACCAAGTCTAGAAGGATTGTTATGAAGGGTATGATCAAGAATGGTTTGTATACTTTGATAGGCAGAACAGTAACAGGGTCAGCTGATGTTGCTATGGAGTCTTTTGATGTCAACCTGTGGTATAAGAGATTGGCACATGTTGGTGAGAAGGGCCTGGTGGAGTTATCCAAGAAGGGAGCAATCCCTGGGAAGAGGATATGTAAGCTGGAATTCTGTGAAAGGTATGTTCTGGGGAAATCAAAGAAGCAAGCATACCAGAAGGGCAAGCATACCACCAAGGAGGTTATGGATTACATAAATTCTGATGTATGGGGACCAGCAAGGGTATTCATTCATGGTGGAGGCAGGTATTTCCTTACCCTTATTGATGATTATTCCAGAAAGGTTTGGGTTTACATTCTTAAACAGAAGAGTGATGCCTTCTCTAAGTTCAAAGAATGGTTGGTTGAACTTGAGAATAAGAGGGGCATAACTATCAAACACTTAAGGACTGATAATGGGCTAGAATTTTTATCAGAAGAGTTTCAACAATTTTGTAGGGAGAAGGGTATTACTAGGCATAAAACTGTTCCTTCAAACCCCCCAACAGAATGGTCTAGCTGAGAGAATGAATAGAACTATTCTGGAAAGGGTTAGGTGTATGTTATCTGCTGCTCATCTACCTAAGAGTTTTTTTGGTGAAGCTGTTAACACAGCTGTGTATCTCATTAATAAAGTGTCATCATCTGCTATTGAAACCCCATATGAGATCTGGTATGGAAAGATATCAGATTACTCAAAGTTGAAAGTATTTGGATGCCTAGCTTATGTTCATGTGAAGCAGGACAAACTTGAACTTATAGCTTTAAAATGTGTTTTCATTGGGTATCCAAAGGGTGTTAAAGGGTATAAGTTATGGTGTCTAGAGCCTGGGAACTAGAAGTGTATTACCAGCAGAGATGTTGTGTTCAATGAATCACAGATGGGATACAAGTCTGGTGGAATTGATGGAGAGTCATTAGCTGAAGAGATGGATAGTGTTATTTCTGAGTCAATTACTCAAGTTGAGGTGGAGCCTGATCATGATAAACAGGGGGCCTCATCTGGTTCTGAACCAGAGCAGGAAGCAGTAGAGAATGAGTCATCTAATGAGGATAGTGCACCAGCAGAAGAGGAGGAAGGAGTGCCAGAAGCAGACTTGAGAAATTATAGTCTGACAAGAGACAGATCAAGAAGACAAATACATCCTCCAGCAAGGTTTGGTCGTGTTGATCTGGTCTCCTATGCACTTGTTACAGCAGAAGCCATAGAGTACCAAGAACCTAAAAGCTACAAAGAAGCCCTTGAGTGTGATGATAGGGAGTCATGGGTTACAGCCATGACAGAAGAGGTGAAGTCTCTTAAGAAGAATCATACTTGGATTCTTGTTGATAAGCCAGCTAGGCAGAAGCTAATCAGATGTAAATGGTTATTTAAAAGGAAGTTTGAGTCTGGTGTGAAGGATCAAGTGAGGTTTAAAGTGAGGTTAGTGGCCAGAGGATTTACTCAAAGAGAAGGAATTGATTACAATGAGGTATTTTCACCTGTGGTTAAGCATTGTTCAATCAGATTCCTTCTGAGCAGAGTAGTCCAAGATGATCTGGAGCTACAACAACTGGATGTGAAGACAACTTTTCTGCATGGGGATCTTATTGAGAGTTTATACATGCACCAGCCAGAAGGATTTGTTGAACCAGGAGGAGAAGGAAAGGTGTGTCTACTCAAGAAATCATTGTATGGCCTCAAGCAAAGTCCAAGACAATTGCACAAGAAGTTCAATGAAGTTATGTTATCCATTGGGTTTGTAAGAAGCAAGTATGATACTTGTGTATATATGGAAAAATAAGGAAGCGATGTGATAGCCTATCTTCTGATTTATGTAGATGACATGCTCGTTGCTAGTAAGAGTCTGTTGAAAATTCAGAGTATCAAAAGGAAGCTAAGTGCCAGATTTGATATGAAGGACTTGGGAAATGCTAAAAGAATTCTTGGAATGGATATTCTTAGGGATAGAACAGCTGGAAGACTATTCTTATCCCAGAAGAGTTACATTGAGAAGGTTCTGAAGAGGTTTAACATGCATGAGAGTAGGTTTGTGTCAACTCCTTTGGGACAACAGTTTAAACTATCTAAGGAAATGGAACCAAAGTCTGAAGAAGAAAAGAAGACTATGATGAAAGTACCTTATGCAAATGGGGTTGGAAGCTTGATGTATGTTCTGGTCTGCAGCAGACCAGACTTAGCTTATTCATTGAGTATGGTAAGCATATACATGTCTAATCCTGGAAGATTACATTGGGAAGCTTTGAAATGGATATTCAGATATCTTAAAGGGTCATCTGATTTAGGTTTGATGTTTAAAAGATGACTGACCAGAAGAGTCCACTAGAAGGATTTGTAGATTCTGATTTTGCTGTTAATTTGGATACCAGAAGGTCCTTAACAGGGTATATCTTTACTCTTTATAATACTGTTGTTAGCTGGAGATCTGTTCTGCAGAGTGGGGTTGCATTATCTACTATAGAAGCAGAGTTTGTTGCAGTGTCTGAGGCTGTTAAGGAGGCTTTATGGTTGAAAGGCATTATCAAGGATTTTGGCATAAATCAAAGGGTTATGGTCATTCATTGTGATAATCAGAGTGATGTTCATCTGGTTAAACATCAAGTGTTCCATGAGAGATCAAAGCACACTGATGTAAGATTACATTATAAGGGAAATCATTGACAAATGAGTAGTTCTGATCTAGAAGATATCTACAGAGGACAATGTTGCAGATATGTGTACAAAGTCTCTACCAGGTACGAAGTTCAAGTTCTGTATTGAATTGATAAAGATGAGTGTATGAGATGTTCATTAGCCCAAGCTGGAGTGTGAAGGAGAGGAAGAAGGGATTGATACTTCTCATCTGAGGTGGAGAATTATGAAGAGTCATATGTGAAGTATGTAATCTGTTGTGCGTGTGTTTCAATAGAAAGCTAAGTTGTTAAAGTGTTAGCCGTGAGAGTTAGTCAATTTGGGGTACAGAGGAGTTGGACCAGATGAGGCTGACTAGAGGAGTCTGACCAGAGTAGTCTGGCAGATGAGGTACCAGAGGAGGTCTACCAGAGGAGATCTACCAGAGAAGGTCTACCAGAGGAGTCCTATCAGAGGAGTTTGGACCAGACTAGTCTGGTGTAAGTGACCAGAACCAGAGGAGGACAAGTCATCTGATTCAAAGTTCGTTATACGCGGATTACACCAAATTGAAGCTAGCGCGATGGCGGTTGTAACTGAATCAACTGAAGCGGTTATTGAAGTCGTTAGCCAGCTGGATAACTACCTCACATCTGAGTTTGTTACAACTGAATTAATTTTAGGGTTCATCTCAATCTCTGTATCTATAAAAGGGGGTTTTCTTAGCTGAGAAAACAGTATTATCATTGTTGAGTGCAAACAATGTGAGGTTGAGAGAATTGTAACTTCTATTTCCTACTTAGTGAAAAACTATCATCTCCGATCCCGTGGACGTAGGAGTATTCATCTCCGAACCACGTAATTCTGGTGTTCTTGTTGATTTCAATTTCGTTCTAACTGTTACCATAATTCCGATTCCCTGATTATAAGTTTTCTTGTGAATCTAAAACGATTTAACACTTAATGTAAATCATCTAGATACAGTGGAAAACTCTTCACAATATTCACTCTGAATCATATTTTACTCTTTCACACGGAATGTGCATCAAAATTAATAGGTGAAAAAGTGTGAGCAAGAAAACAAATATCAACAATATTAAAAGCGAATTAGAATTTTATAAATTAAGATGAAATAAGAAATTGATTTTTGTATACGGCGTTTGGCTGATTTTAACCCAGTACAATGATTATATATATATATCCAGCTTTGGTGTCGGAAATAGCATCTCATAACCTGCTACAATGAGGTACAATTTTGAAGGGGTCCCTGCCGCTTGGAATTGGTCTAAATAATTTGATTGATTGCGTGTAAAGATGACGGTTTTCTAGAACCATGCTTCATGCATGTATTTATAGAGTGAAATTGGTTCATATATAAATCATTGAAGAATATCAATTGTTTTCACTAAAGAGTATTAGTTGTTTTCACTGAAGAGTATTAGTTTGTTTGTTTTCTAAGTAAATACTAATACTTTTCAATAAAAATAACTAGTACCCTTCAGTGAAAACAACTAATACTCTTTAGTAAAAACAACTAATATCCTTCCATGATTCATGTATGAATCATTTTCACTTTACACTTTGTCATTTATTTATTATTCTCTACATCAGCACATCCCCCACACGCACATATATATAGTATGATATAATAAGTTGCGATGATACACAAAATTGGATGGAGACCCAAATAATTAATACTTTTACACTCACAATGATCACATTATTCATGTTTTTTGTGCCCAACCTTAGTTTCACTTCGTTTTTGTTTGGAGATTCTCTGGTTGATTCCGGCAACAACAACTACTTGTTTACGGTGTCCAAGGCTGATTCTCCTCCTTACGGCCTCGATTTTAAGCCTTCCGGCGGCCACCCTACTGGCAGATTCACCAATGGTCGCACCATTGCAGACATTCTGGGTATTTATATGAAAGAATAAATTATTTTTTTGGACACTATATCTTATGACAATTGCAAAAATAGGACACTATCTTTACAATCAATTGCAAAATATTTTTTTCTGTTGAGCGGCCAAATTTTATTAAATGGGGGCCAAATAAAGCCCGATTATAATATGTCCAGTTGGCCGAATTTATAAAATTTGCAAGTTGTAAAGATAATGTACTAATTTTGCAAGTATAGTGTCCAATTTTCCCAATTTCATATCATCTATTGAGTCGAGAGATGTGAAATTAATTTCCGTGTATTAATTATATGCAGGTGAATCGCTGGATGCCAAATCATTTCCACCACCTTATCTTAGCCCTGATTCAGCTGCAAGTGCCATTGACCTTGGAATTAATTATGCCTCCGGAGCTTCTGGGATCTTGAATCAAACTGGGGCTCTTTTTGTCTGTATTGTTTTTTTTTTTTTTTAATTATTCTCTATTTTTATAAATGGAAATAACGATGGAGATCGATTATTTGTGTTTGGTGTAGATTGGAAGGGTCCCGTTGAGTGTGCAAATCAGCAACTTTGAGAGAACAAGAGAATACATGTTGAATGCCGTGGGAGAAAATAGGACCAAGAGCGTGTTAATGGATGCAATTTTCTCTCTAACTGTTGGATCCAATGACGTTCTAAACTATTTCCAACCTCCTCCCATTAATCCATTTCTCAACGCCAACATTTCTCCACTTGCTTTCCAAGACTTCATGCTTTCCAACTTCACCATGCACCTTAAGGTAAGTTGTAAATTAGAATTGTCTTTTTAGGACACTATGTTACCAAAATTGAGACATTATATTTACCAGCTTGCAAAATTAGGATATTATCTTTACAAACTTGCAGGAAAAATTGCAACTTTGATCCTAAGAAAATGAGCGCAAAAACACTTTTGGTACCCGTATACGAAAGTGATTATTTTTCTTGTAGTTTTGGTCTCATCCGTTAATTGTCAGGACCTGGGCTGCAATTTATCTCATTCTCTTCGGACCAAAACTGCAATTTACCAATTTTCTTGAGACCAAAACTAACTCTCTTGGTACCTAAAGTGTTGGAAAAAAAAACTATGGGGCTAAATATGTCGAAAAAATGACTATTTTGAAATGAACCCATTCTTTTGGGACCGAAAATGCAATGTTCCCCAATCTTGCAAAACTAGGACACTGTCTTTTAATTTTTGTAAATTTAGGCCAAATTTTATAAAATTCGGGCCAAGTGGACACATCATAATCGGGCTTTTTTTTGCCCGCATTTTACTGAGTTAACCTAAATTTGCCTAACATAAAAAATAGTGTCCTATTTTTGCAAGCTCGGGAAGATAGTGTCCTAATTTTACAATCCTTAAAAAATAATTGTCCTAGCTAAAATGGTATGTAGATTTATTAATTGATGGTATTATATATTTTTGTGCACGTATGTATAGCGGTTGCAAGAATTAGGGGCTCGAAAGTTGGTAGTGGTTGGAATAGGACCCCTTGGATGCATACCGTTTGTTCGCGCCGTTACAGCCAGCAGAGAATGCTCGGAGAAGGTGAACGCATTCGTGAGGGGGTACAACCAGAAGCTGAAGGAAAAGCTTCATCAATTCAACTTGGAGATGGGGCCTAATGTTGTGTTTGTGTACGCCAATTCCTATGATATTTTTACTGATATCATCTTTAACTACCCTAATCATGGTGAGCACTAGAGAATTATATATATATATACCTATATAGGAATAATGTCAATCAAGGCCTCAAAAATAGTAAATCTATCAATTTAAAGCCTAAAAAAAATTATATCGATTTAGGGCCTAAAAAATAGAAAACTATCAATTCCGGAATTAAAAGATAGAACCTTTCAATTTAAGACTAAAAAATATTAATAACATGTTTGACATATTATAATCTATATTCTTATTTTATTTAGGGTTAATTGCAAATAAAATCACGACCTTTTCGCTAATTGCAATTTAATCTAAACTTTTGAATCGTTGCAAATAAAACTTCAACTTTAAATTTGTTAGCAATTCTAACCAAATGACAAATTTCAATCTACCCAAAAATGATGATTAGTTATGTGTAGTCATCTGAACCAATCTAAACATATTAATACAATTAATTATTCATTGTCGAGTAAGTGAAACATCATTTTAGGACAATAAAAATTTTATTTGTTGGTTCGAATTGCAACCAAATGTTAAGTTGGAGATTTGTTTGCAAAGATTCAAAAGGTTATATTAGATTGCAATTTGTGAAAAAGTTGTGATTTTATTTGCAATTAACCATTTTATTTATGTATACGTTATTGTTTTTTTCATTATTTCTTTTATTTCTTATTTTTTTTCAATCGCTTGAAATTAAAAAAACTTTTATATTTTTTGGAAATATGATTTATAAAAATTATTATGGGATAATAAGAAATTATTAGAGATCAAATACGGTCTTAAAATGCGTGAATCCTAAATTTATAATTTTATCTTTCAGATCTTGAATCGATAATTTTTAATCATTCAGACCCTGAATCTTTCAGACCTAAACTAATAGTTTTACAATCTTTAAAGCCCTGAATTGATAAAACTTTACAGTTTTATACAATATTTCAAGAGTACAAGTAATTTATGTGCATGTTGGACTTAATAAGGTGTCCATCGCTTCCATATATTTATATCAAAATCTTACGCATGCATATATATAAATTAAGAAATCTTGAATTGCAATTGATTGATTATGATGATATGGGGTTGTGTAGGGTTTGTGAACGGAGATGGGCCTTGTTGTGGAGGTTATGTGCCACCATTCTTATGCACCACTGATTCCGAGGTTTGCACTGATCGCAAAACATATGTGTTTTGGGACGCATATCATCCTACGGAAGCTGCTAATCTCATCATAGCCCGTAAATTACTGAATGGCGATACAACACTTTGCTCACCTATCAATATTAGTCACCTTTACACTCTTAATCTTCATTAATAAATTACGCTGCCCACCACTACAAAAATATTGCAAATAGACAACGCATATATTATCCGTCGTCTATTAATTGAAATGTTTCTTGTGTATTAAAGTGTAGTTAAAGAAACACTTCCCTTTGATTGTGTACGTTGTTCATTACGTAAAAAGACAACTGGCTGGACCCTTATAGACAATGGATATTATCTATTGTCTTGGTGATTTTCCACAACAACAGTGATATATCCGTTGACTATTAGTAATTAAACAATGCTATTCCACAACGAATATTCATTGTTTATTACATTTTCGACAATGCTATTCGGTTTTACAACGCAATTCCACTACAGTTTATGTCCATTGCCCATTGTGTTTTCTACAACGCAATTCTACAATGGTTTATACACTACAAGAAAATATAAAATTGTTATCGGAAATTGTCAATATGGCCATTAAATTTTCAATAAAAAATTTCATAATGAAGATTGTTTACGAAATTGCCTACAAAAATTTCTAATTATATAGGTATTTTCATTCTCAACCTATAAAAAATTTGCCTGTAGAATTTTCGTTGGCAAATTGTTTGTTAGTAAATTTCTGTAGACAAATTGCTTGTAAGTAATTAATTCCTAGGAATTTCAATTTTCTACACAAATTGTTTTTATGTTGAGGGATGAAGATGTCTAGGTGATTAAAAAAATTTGTAGGCAAGTTATAGGCAATTCCACTATAATATTTTTTTGGAAAATTTTTGTAGGCAATTTTTTATTTTTTCGTAGTATTATGTCTATTGTCATATTTTTTAGCAATTAATATATTCAGATTTGTTTTTACTACAAAATCCATAATTTGCAAATATTTCAAATTTCCAAAATGCACTGTGATACCTGAATTTATAACTAGTTAGTGGCCAATATGTATACTCATTTTTGGGTTTTTTTTATATCAATTGCACATTATTAATTTGTATTTCATCTCATTTTACAACTTCAAATTTGTATAATGGATACTGATGGTCCCGTTTTCGAAGGGCAAAATGGGAATTCAGGAGCACAATTTTTTTTTTAAAAATTTATCCTCACGGAGTTCAGCAAGAGTGAGTAGTACTCAAGTCACTGCGTTGCTACGAGTCAGAACAATCAAGTCAGTGCAACTGACTTGCGAGCTCAGTCTCGTAACAAGGCAGTGACTCGAGAGGTTTCACCTCAAGTCACTGTGTTGCTAAGAGGCTGAGCTACCAAGTCAGTGAGACTTGAAGGCTCATGCTCTTAGCAACACAGTGACTCGAGATACTGAACTCTCGAGTGCGTTGCCTGAACTGGTCAGTGAGAGGAATCCCCCTGACCTGAATACTTAACCAAAGTTTCCTTTTAAACAATGCTCTCAGTGAGCAGATTTTCACAACACTTTAGTAAATACTTTAATGAAAACAAACGCTCAGTTTAACGTGGTTCAGAGACTCAAGCTCTTACATCCACGGCCTGATTTAACAGGAAATCCACTAACTTGGATTCTTATTTTTAACGTGCCAAGGTGCACTTACAACTGGACTCACGCCACTCCCTGGGCTGCCTCTCCTCACCTCACTACAAACCTAACATTCTTCTGAAAGGGTTTAGTTTGGTTTGGCTTTCTCCAACTAGGTGAGGTTTTCCTTTACAATGTGTTAGCCTTAAAGCTAAGATTAGGAAAACCTCTATAAGCTAAGAGTTACAAGCTTGACACTCAATGAATATAAGTGATAACCTTAAAGGTCAGTGTCGTGGGTGTGTAATACTTCCTTATGACTCCCTAACAACTAACACACCCTCACAGCTTGTAGGTGTTTTATTTTCTTTACACACACTCTTACAATGAAGCTATGAGCTTGTATTTATAATGGGGATTCAAATGTATCCGTTGGAGGGAAGATATCCAATATTTAATGGTTTCAACCACTTTTCTTGGAATTCGGCCTTTGTCAGTGTCAGAGTTGCTGCCTCGTGCTGATTGGTCCACGTGGCCTGGATTCACGGATCTTTGACTCAGTGGGTTTGACTAAGACCCACTGACTTTAGGTAGCTTCCTCCTTCACTGACTGATGATCTTCAGTGAACTGAACGTCTTCAGTGTAGTTGTCCTTCAGAGACTGATTGAAGATCATTTCCAAGAAGTTTGTCATAAGGCTGAATGACAAACTTCCCTGACCACAGTAGCCTGACTCATTCAGGGCCTACTTGGTGCAGCACTGATCCTCCTGATCATTGCTCTTCACTGAGTGGTCCACCTGACTTAGCTTAGATCAGCCCGGTTTACACTCAGTGGGACATCCTTCAGGCTTCTCTTCTGGTTCAGGTTACAAGCATGACTTCAGTCAGTTCTTCTGGGTGTCATCTTGATATCTTCAGGCTGTGTTGCTGAGTTCCCCCTCACTGAGTTCCCCCTCAACTGAACAGCCTATTCTACTGAAAGCTAATCTGGCCTGACCTGAAATAAAAGATACTATCCTGACTGCTTTCAAACCTATTACATGTTGTTTTGGAAAATCATCAAAACTAAAACATATCCCAACAGATACCTTATCAATTTATCTTATAATGAATTATGATATTCTACATAAGTTGTTAATTTTATCACTACAAAAAATGCCGTTTAATGACCAGAATTAACGACGGACTGCAATATTCGTCGCAAATTTCACAATTAACGACGGATTTGCGACGGAAGTAGTCAAACGAACGACATTTGACTAATTTAACGACGGGATCCACAGACCGTCGTAAATTTACGACGAACAAAGTAAACGCCGTCGTTTTGCAACTTTTTACGACGGACTTCCGTCTTTAAAAGTGAATTTGAATCAATGACGGCCAACTATACCGTCGTTAATTGCACGTTTTTTTCTAGCAGGCGGGTGGGTAAGCAATAATTGACCCGCGTGCTTATTTTAGTTCTAGCGACGGACTGTCCATTGCTAAACAACAAAATTAGTGACGACTTTGCATGTCCATCGTTAATTCTGTTGTTTTATGACAAAAGCTTTTTTTTCTCTTCTTTTCTCATTCTCACGAAAAATACTACACTATACACATTTTTCATCCATTCTTGGCGTATAATTAATGTTGAACATTGTGTTGAAGTGTTCGTAGCTACTGAACAACTCTGTTACCCATTGCCTTCAACTTCACCGTACGTTTTCACACTTTTAACCGTTTAAATGTCTTATTTTATAGTTTCAATTTTGGGTACAATATTAGACAATGATTGATATATATATATATATATATATATATATATATATATATATATATATATATGTTTATTAGATGATGGGTTTGTGATATATATGTTTATTTGATATATATGAACTGATTTATGTGAAGGAAAAATCTGTATATCTCTATTTTTAGTCGAAACTCTGCCCAATTTTTTACAACTCATGTGATATTACTTTTAAATTGTAACAGATGCAATTTCCAGATCGTGGCTGGATGTACTCAATACCTAGAAAGATAAGAGGAGGCATTAATCATGTATTTTGCTTTAAAATTGATGAGTTTATTGAGTTTGCAGAACAACATCCGTACTGTAAGGATTATACGGGTAATATTAAGTGTCCCTGTAAAGAAAAAAGATGCAGAAATATGAGATTCATGAGTGTTGATGAGGTTAAAACTCATCTTGATGTCCGGTTTTGTTCTCCTTTATAACAATTGGACATGTCATGGTGAAGAATGGTGGAATATTGACATCAGTATAATAGAATCCTATTATAATACTGGTTGGAGCGGTGGTGGAAGTTATGATGTTGGTGGTTCAAGTCATGTTCCTTATGATCAATTCGAACCACATATGGAGGATGAACCTGATAGATACCGGATGATGATTGCAGAATCAATTTTGGGCAGTCGAGGTCAATTCAATGAAATATCTATGGAGGAGGAACCAAATTATCTGTCAAAGAGGTTTTTTGATATGCTTAAAACAGTTGATCAAAAGCTCTTTCCTGGTTGTGATACTGAGATGCAGCTGTCATTCAATGCTCAGATGTTGAACATCAAAACTGAAGGCGAGGCGAGTCAAAAAAGTGTTCAATCAATTTGCTCAATTGTTCAAAAATACTACACCTAAAGAAAACACGGCGCCTGATAATTTTTAACAGAGCAAGAGGCTTTTTGCAGGATATGGGTCTACCGTTTGAGAAGATTGATTGTTGCACAAACGGTTGTATGTTATTTTGGGATGAGGATGGGGATGAGGATCATTGCAAAATGTGTGGTCACCCTCGTTACAAACCATCTGGTCGTACCAAAAATATGAAGAAAGTTCAGTTGAAGGCTTGGAAGTCAATGTATTATCTTCCCATCACTCCTCGTTTGGAGAGGTTGTATCAGTCTAGTGTCACTGCTAAAGACATGATATGGCATGCTGAGGAGTGTTCTGATGAGAATTCTGGGGAGATGCGGCATCCTGCAGACTTAGAGGCATGGAAACATATTGATAGGGAGTTTCCAGATTTTGCACAGGAGACGAAAAATATGAGGTTGGGTTTGTGCACAAATGGATTTGCTCCATTCAGAATGCACGGAAAAAAGTATTCACTGTGGCCTGTCCTATTGACTCCGTACAATCTATCTCCTTGGTTATTCATGAAGCCTCATCATATATTTCTTACTATTTTGGTGTCTGGTCTACACAACCCCAAACATAAACTTGATGTATATCTTCAACCACTGATTAAAGAATTGATATCTTTGTGGCATACGGGAGTGGAGACTTACGATGTTCATAGGAAGCAGAACTTCATGATGCGGGCTGCTCTTTTGTGGATCATTAGTGATTTTCCAGTGTTTTCTATGTTGTCTGGGATGTCGACAGCAGGAAAACAAGCATGTATGTACTGCATGGAAAGATCTGATGCATTCTGATTAGGCGTGAAATTGTTATGTTTTGGTGCCCAATTTACTCATGTTTTGAGTGTTTTCGATTAGTGCTTGGAGTCAAATGAGTATCATTTTTATAAAATTATTAATTTGTCTCTTTGGTGCTCATAGGTGAATAGAGGATGAAAAGAGGAGTTCGTAGGACTTTGAATCGACTCAAACGGATGCCCGGATGAGAAGATATTGAAGAAATACGGTTGGTATTAGTGCGGACGAGGAAAAGTATCATTTGGAAGGATTAGAGATCGCTCGAGTGCATAGCTCGAGCGCCACCGCTCGAGCGCCCTACTCGAGCGCGCAAACGTACAGAACAATTCTTGCGCTCGAGCAGCTCGAGCGCCACCGCTCGAGCGAATCGCTCGAGCGTCCAAAACATACAGAGTCATTTCAGCGCTCGAGCAGCTCGAGCGCGACCGCTCGAGCGAATGCATCATTCGAGCTACACTGCTCGAGCGGGACCGCTCGAGCGTTTTGCTCGAGCGCCCATATACTTTTGCCTCCGGATTCGTATTTTCGGCCCATTAACTCCCGTTTCGACCCGGTGCCTATATATACCTCTTCCAAACACGTTTTGAAGAATCCCCAACTTTTAGAAATAATTTTAGACTTAGTTTTGGAGAGGAAGAAGGAGAGCGAGCTTTATTTTACGTTTTGTTGAGGTTTTGCATTCGAATTCTTAGTTTCTTTTCATTAGTTCGTTACTTTAAACGTTTTTAATTTCGTTTTAGTTAATTCAATTTCAGTTCTTCGTATTTATTTTCTTTTTAAACCCTAGTTTATGTTTCTTACTTTCTTTATTCAATTCAGCATGTTTATGTTCGTTGTTTATTCTATTGATTTTATTTTTGTTATAACCATGTCCGGCTAAAACCCTTGCATGCTTGGGTTAGGATGAACTCGTAGAAGTAGGATGTGGGTACGTAATTAGGGTAATTCGTGACGTTAGTTTTAATTCTCTTCATTAATGAATTCTTATAATTAATCTGAACTTTACCTTTGAATTGAGTACGAAAGTGTTAGAGAGAGGACGACCGCATCACTCAATAACAATTAGTAGTCTTAACGAGAAGGTTTAGGAAAGGTTAATTCATCTACCGGTTTAGCGAAGGAGGACGACCGCATCACCTTAGTTAAATTAGGGTCTCATTAATTAAGCACAGTTCATTAACTTGTTAGTGGATTAGTGAAGTCGATTGCTAGGATAAAGTATTAGGGTGAGAAATCTTGAGCTTTCATTCTACGATCTTTTACTTAGGTTAATTCTTGGTTGTCACGATTACTTTGATTATGTACCTGCTCCGTTAGTATACGTAGGGATTCCTAACCTGAGCATCACCATCTCCCATTAGAAAACAACCCTTAGTTAATTCGTCTGCTTTATTATTTTAGTTTACTTAGTTTACTTCAGTCTTTTAATTAATCTTTCAAAAACCCCAAAAACATCACACTCATATTAACTACGACGCGTAGATCTTCAGGGATCTATTCGCATATACACCATCCCTTGGGTTCGATAATACTTGGTCCCTATACTTGCCCATACTACAGTGAACCCGTTCTCTTGCGGGGTAGCTACTAGTAGAAGCTAGTGTAGTTTGCTTCAAGTCAATGGCGCCGTTGCCGGGGATGGCGTTGAATGTTTGAATAGGACTTGTAGATAGCTTAGGAGTTAGTAGTGAGTGCTTTCTTTTCTGTTTTATTTTTTATTTTTATTCTAGTCGGCAGTTGCGTTTTGATCCTTCTGCTAGTGTTTCAGGTTTATGAAAACACGCTCACAAGGGAATACGAGCGAAGAGAGATTACCTGCAGATCCTGAGACAATAGCCAGAAGGAACCGAGCCTTCTTGAGAAGAATGGCTACTGCCGCGGGAAACAAAGACAAAATTTCTGATGAACTTGGGGAGTTAGACAAGATAGCTGCAGAGTATACTGCTCTTGTGGAACGGGCAGAGGGTGCCAATGGAAATAGCAGTAATCAACAGATACCCATGGGGGGAACTGAGAGCCCACACCCGAACCCACAAGACACAATCAACTCTGCACAAACACAACCCCAAAACCAGAACCAAAACCCTGCTTACCCACAAAACCCAAATAACCCTTTTAACAACCCAGCATACCAACATTACCCATACCCACCATACCCTTATCCACCATATCCATACCATCCACCCCCAGTCTATAACCAACCACCTGTTTACCAACCACCACCCCAACAAGTACCCGTACCAGCTGCTAATCCTCAATACGTTCCTCAGAACGTAGATCATAATATTGCTATTCGAGGGAGGTTTGCAGCGCAGCCACAGCGGTACTATGATGGAGTGGCTTTACCTCCAGTTGAGGCAAACAACTTCTCGATATCACCGGGGATTTTAAAGCTGCTGACCGAGAATCAGTTCAAAGGGGTGATCGGGAAGGAGAATCCTCACACACATCTGAGGAGCTTTCTCATGATAGCCTCCACATTTAATTATAATGGCATGTCTGAAGATGCCAAGAGGCTAAGGCTGTTCCCATTCTCACTGACGGGAATAGCCAAGGAGTGGTATGATAATACGCTCCCGCGGGGAGGTATTACCACGTGGGCAGAGCTCGAGCGTCTGTTCCTCGAGCGATTCTACCCTCCATCTAGGACGATCAAGGCTAGAATTGAGATCTCGTCCTTTCGCCAGAAGTCCGGAGAGGATTTACGCCAAGCGTGGGAGAGATACTCAAACATGCTGATAGAGTGCCCGCAGCACGGGTACAATGAGGGGGATATTATGGCGTTCTTCTACAGTGGTGCCAACAAGACGGGGCAAGACCATTTAGACGCCTGTGCGGGCGGAGCATTCCTCAACCAAGGCATAGAGAGGTGTAGAGAGATCGTTGACAACATTGTCACGAATGCCGGTGCTTGGGGTGTGGATGCAGATTTGCAAAGAGTGCATCAGGTGGAAGAGGGAGAAGGAACGAGAAGGCTGCTGATGGCCATGATGGAAAAGATCAACAACCTCGAGTTGGGGAAGAATTTAGGTGGAGAGCATGCAGTGGAGAATGAGAGAGTAGACCAACCAAGTGGACAGCAAGAGGTAGCCAATTACATGGGAGGACCTTATTACAATCAGAATGGCTACCAAGGTGGAAATCAGTATGGAAGGCCTTCTTATGGCCAACCATTTATGCCTCCAGGCCCTCAGCCACTTCAAAATCAATGGAGGAACACACAAGGAGCTCAAGGAAGCCAGCAGCCTCCTCAAACCACATGGAGGAGGAATGATAATTTTTCTTATGTTAACCCAAAAGCTGGTGTTACTGTTCCTGCAGGTGTTGATCCGGGGTCTAAACCTCCTGGTGGAGAAGGCGGTGCATCAACCGAGGAGATGTTGAGAGCGATCCTTCAGAAGGTGGAGGAAGGGAGCAAGCGGTTGTCATCCTTGGAATACGATGTGAAGGAGTTGCATAAGAAGGGTGATCAACGAGATCAAGAGCTCCAGAAGATGAATGTTGAGTGGACTAGAACTCAACAAGAGAACAATCGAAGGTTCACTTCGTTAGAGCTCCAGATGAGCCAAATTGCAAAATCAGTGAATAGAATGCCGGAGGGGAACCCGAAAGAGCAGTGCAAGGCGATCCAGCTAAGAAGTGGAACCAACTACGAAGGTCCTCAAATGCCTGCTGATTCTGAGACGCCCCAAGTTGAGAAGGGGATTGAAAGTAAAGGGATTGAGAAGCATAAAGATGTGGATGAGTCCCAGAAGGGGAAAGACTTTGAGGAGGTTGAGAGAGTTCCTAAGTGGAAAAAGGCAAAGGAAGCAAGGGAGAAAGTGAAAGAAACAGAAAGAGATGAGTGGGGGGTACCCAAATCTGTGATACCCGTCCCGTATCCACAACGCTTCATGAAAAAGAAGCTTGATGAAAAATTCGCTAAGTTCCTTGATGTTTTTAAACAATTGCATATTAATATTCCTTTTTATGATGCTTTGGAACAGATGCCGCACTATGCGAAGTTTCTGAAGGACTTGATCGCGAAAAGACGGCGAGTGGATGAGCCGAAGTTGGTGCAGTTGAACCACGAGGTGAGTGCATTAGTGCACAAGGCGCTGCCACCGAAGCTGAAAGATCCCGGGAGCTTCACGATCCTATGTGATATTGGGAACGGGATCAAGAAGGGAGCGTTGTGCGACCTTGGGGCGAGCATTAATCTGATGCCACTATCGCTTTTCAAGAAGTTGGAAGGTGGTGAACTTCAACCCACAATGATGACGCTTCAACTTGCCGATCGGTCTATTACTCGACCTCAAGGTGTTGTTGAGGACGTCCTAGTGAGAGTTGGAGATCACATCTTTCCAGCCGACTTTGTAGTGCTAGAAATGGAGGAAGATGAGCACGTACCCCTGATCTTGGGAAGACCGTTCTTAGCTACGGCGGGGATGGTGCTAGACGTGGCAAATGGGAAGATCACGTTGAAGGTTGATGATCAAGAAGTGAAGATCTCCCTATATGAAGCCATGAAGCACCCGAAGGAGGATGAGAGCTTGTATTGCATGGATGCCATTGATCCTCGTGTTGAAGACACACATTCTCTCCCGAATTCCTCTCATATTCATGATTTTGTTAGTCCTTCACTTGATTATTTAACCCATGAGCGTTATGATCTTGATTATTTTGATAGGGATGAAGTGAGGAAGTTGAAGGATGAAGAGGTGAAGAAAGTGGACGTGGTCCAGTTAGAAGGGAAAGGAGGAGTTAAGAAGAAAAAGTCCAAACTCAAGAAATTGTTTAGTAAGACTCCTCCAGATAGAGGCAAGAAGGAGTTGAGGCCCATAACACTTGGGGATGAGAAGAGAGCAAAAGGGCTCATGATGGTGGGGCATCAAGGAAAGGAGTTCAAACACCACTCTTATGAGAGTAAGGGAGGTAAATTTGAGTATGATGTCCCATAAGCTCCTTTGAGCACGGTCCGGCATGAGGACCTTAAAAATAGCGCTGAATGGGAGGCAACCCATTTTTATTTGCTTTCATTTATTTTTAGTGTCTTTTTATATTATTAGGGTGTTTAGAGTCGTATGTCTAACCTCGTACTCGAGAGCTTTATTTTGTAGGCTTGTCTCTAAAGGAGTAAAGGAACCAAAGAAGTGGAGATTGAAGGAACCAACTTGAGACAAGGGAGTGTGCAAAGCTATTGAGAGAAACTGAATTGTTCGGTTGAGGTAACCCACAACCCCAAACTTAGACCTCTAGCAAGGTCGAAGTTTGGGGGGGTGGATGTTTCTTTTTATGATTACATTGCACATGCATGCACGCCCTTATCTTTGAGTTGAGTTTGATTGATTATTTGGTGCCTTGAGATGCTCCTTGGGCTATTATTAATTTGTTTTGTTACTCAATATTTTATGCCTATCAATCACCTTATGCTTGTTGATTGCTATCTTTGAGTATGATTTGATGAGTAGGGTGAATTGTGAGGCTGAATTAGGAGTTTTTCTTGTGTGAGTGTTTGAGTTAGAGTTGATTTGAGAAAGAACTTGTATGCTTGTGAATTTTTCTTTTGAGTACTTGTGTGATGAGAGTGAGAATGCACTAGGACTAGCATGGATGTGAAAGCCGTGAGCTTTTGAGCCTTACGAGATTTAATCTCTTCGTTTGTGAGTGGATCGTCACCTTAGAGGATGCTAGAACTTGCATGTGCTCTTGCTTCTTGATTGTGTCTAGTTTGATATGCCGAATGTGATCTTAGGCCATCTTTGATTTTATTGAGTCACTTAGCCAAAAAAAATTTCCTTACCAATGACATTGAATCCCTTGTTAGCCCCTTTGAGCCTAGAGCCTATTTTATTTGCTAGCACATATGAACACTATTCCAATTCCTAAGCCTTTTTGTCCAAATTTGAGTGGAGAATAGGAAAGTGTGAATGTGAAGAGAGTGAATTGAGTTGAAAAAGGAAAAGATTTTTTGTTGAGTGAATATGAGAAGAAGGAGTGATGAGATTTGAGTTGTGGGAAAGAACAAAAAGAAAAATTTGAGAATGAGCAAAAGAAAAAAATGAGCTCATGTGTTTGTGCGAAAAAAAAAAAAAAGAAAAAAAAAGTGATTGAAAAAAAAAAAAGTGAAAGAGTGAGAAGAAAAAAAAAATTGAAGTGTTGAGAGTAGTGGAATTAAAGTGTATTAATTGCAAATGTTGAAGTGATTCTGCTCCTAATCTCAAAGTGCCAAAGTTGATTTTTCTATTCTCCATTCACTTGAGTCACTTTACCATATTATTATCCCACCTGTCCAAAGAGCCTACATTACAACCTTTTGAAAGTCCTTTTTGATTCGGCGTTGATTTCTAGAGTATGGTCGAAGTTGAGAGCATTTACAAGCCTATGGCTGCCAATTTGTGTGATTGATTGATTGAGTGAGTCCCTTTATCATTGTTATACACTTGTGAGGGAGTTAAACACATCGTTGAGTGCACGTCCATGCTTGATCTTGGTGTTTCTTGTTGTTGTTGCATGAGTACGATAAAAGAAAGTGAGTGAGTATACGGGTGATTGATCTTTGAAACTGGAGTTCAATTACTTGCATGATTTGATTCTTGATTCATTCCTAACAATTTCACTTGACTTATTATTTCGTTGCTTGAGGACAAGCAACATGGTAAGTTTGGGGGGGTTGATTAGGCGTGAAATTGTTATGTTTTGGTGCCCAATTTACTCATGTTTTGAGTGTTTTCGATTAGTGCTTGGAGTCAAATGAGTATCATTTTTATAAAATTATTAATTTGTCTCTTTGGTGCTCATAGGTGAATAGAGGACGAAAAGAGGAGTTCGTAGGACTTTGAATCGACTCAAACGGATGCCCGGATGAGAAGATATTGAAGAAATACGATTGGTATTAGTGCGGACGAGGAAAAGTATCATTTGGAAGGATTAGAGATCGCTCGAGCGCATAGCTCGAGCGCCACCGCTCGAGCGCCCTACTCGAGCGCGCAAACGTACAGAACAATTCTTGCGCTCGAGCAGCTCGAGCGCCACCGCTCGAGCGAATCGCTCGAGCGTCCAAAACATACAGAGTCATTTCAGCGCTCGAGCAGCTCGAGCGCGACCGCTCGAGCGAATGCATCATTCGAGCTACACTGCTCGAGCGGGACCGCTCGAGCGTTTTGCTCGAGCGCCCATATACTTTTGCCTCCGGATTCGTATTTTCGGCCCATTAACTCCCGTTTCGACCCGGTGCCTATATATACCTCTTCCAAACACGTTTTGAAGAATCCCCAACTTTTAGAAATAATTTTAGACTTAGTTTTGGAGAGGAAGAAGGAGAGCGAGCTTTATTTTACGTTTTGTTGAGGTTTTGCATTCGAATTCTTAGTTTCTTTTCATTAGTTCGTTACTTTAAACGTTTTTAATTTCGTTTTAGTTAATTCAATTTCAGTTCTTCGTATTTATTTTCTTTTTAAACCCTAGTTTATGTTTCTTACTTTCTTTATTCAATTCAGCATGTTTATGTTCGTTGTTTATTCTATTGATTTTATTTTTGTTATAACCATGTCCGGCTAAAACCCTTGCATGCTTGGGTTAGGATGAACTCGTAGAAGTAGGATGTGGGTACGTAATTAGGGTAATTCGTGACGTTAGTTTTAATTCTCTTCATTAATGAATTCTTATAATTAATCTGAACTTTACCTTTGAATTGAGTACGAAAGTGTTAGAGAGAGGACGACCGCATCACTCAATAACAATTAGTAGTCTTAACGAGAAGGTTTAGGAAAGGTTAATTCATCTACCGGTTTAGCGAAGGAGGACGACCGCATCACCTTAGTTAAATTAGGGTCTCATTAATTAAGCACAGTTCATTAACTTGTTAGTGGATTAGTGAAGTCGATTGCTAGGATAAAGTATTAGGGTGAGAAATCTTGAGCTTTCATTCTACGATCTTTTACTTAGGTTAATTCTTGGTTGTCACGATTACTTTGATTATGTACCTGCTCCGTTAGTATACGTAGGGATTCCTAACCTGAGCATCACCATCTCCCATTAGAAAACAACCCTTAGTTAATTCGTCTGCTTTATTATTTTAGTTTACTTAGTTTACTTCAGTCTTTTAATTAATCTTTCAAAAACCCCAAAAACATCACACTCATATTAACTACGACGCGTAGATCTTCAGGGATCTATTCGCATATACACCATCCCTTGGGTTCGATAATACTTGGTCCCTATACTTGCCCATACTACAGTGAACCCGTTCTCTTGCGGGGTAGCTACTAGTAGAAGCTAGTGTAGTTTGCTTCAAGTCACATTCTATCTCCCATTGAGTAAGAAGGTGTCATGGTTCGACAACCATCGAAAGTTTCTTCCTTCTGATCATCCCTTTTGGAGGAACAAAATAGACTTTCTTAAGGGTAAAGATGCAATACGTGCACAAAGACCGGACATTCGTAACGGTATGTATAGTTAACATTCCATGTTTTTTAAATTATTGAATCATTGTTATATTTTATTCTAACTAAACCCTAAACAATTTATTTTAGGTGAAAGATTGTTGTATGAGATTACGGTCATGGGGTTGATGAAGACAATCGAGTTTGTTGCAATGTAGAACTATAAAAAAATAAAAGGTTGTTGGAAGAAGAGAAGTATCTTTTAGGATTTGCCCTATTGGAGCAAGTTGTTGATTCGACATAATTTGGATGTGATTCATATATAAAAGAATATTTTTGACAACTTGTTTCATACATTCTTGGGTACTGAAGGGAAGACCAAAGACACTTCAAAGTCCAAAGATGAGTTGAACCTCTTCTGTTCTTGTAAACAACAGCACAAGGATGAGCGGACAAAGATGTATCCAAAAGCCTCATACACAATTAGTAAAGCAGAGAGGAAGGAGTTGTGTAAGTGGGTGAAAGAGTTGAGGTTCCCTAACAATTATGTTTCGAATTTGGGGGACAAGGTTGACACGGAAACTGGGAAGATGACTGGGATGAAGAGTCATGATTGTCACGTGTTAATGCAGCGCTTGTTACCGATTGCATTTTTGTACTCACTTGTGAAGAATGTATGGAGTGCCATCACAGAATTAAGTTTATTTTGCAGACACTTAACGGCCTCAACAATTACAGTAGAGGACATGAGGCGTTTGAATGAGGAGATTCTTGTTATTCTATGCAAGCTTAAGCGGATTTTTCCACCTAGCTTTTTTGACTCGATGGAGCACTTACCCGTACACTTGGCTTATGAAGCCTTAATTGCTGGTCCAGTACAATATTGATGGATGTACCCTTTTGAGAGGTAATTATATATTAAGATTTAGCCTTTTATATTATTATTGATGAATATTCACGAACAAAAATTCTTTTAGGTATTTGCATAACTTGAAGCTCAATATTGGAAATCCAGCCCACATCGAAGCATCCATTGTTAACGCATATCTTACTGAAGAGGTTGGAGCATTTTGTTCTTTACTCTTTCGACGATCAAGTTCAAACCAAAATAAAAATTATGTCTCGCAACTACGATGGTTGTGGAGTATATCATCCCCTTCGTGATGTTGAAGGTATGTTATCTGTAATTTTGCATCCGAGTCGAACAATGGGCCAGGGCACCAGACGACCTTTCAAGAACAATAATGAAGAGGAAATGATACATTCATACATTTTGATGAATTGCCCTGAAGTCCAACCGTACATAGAAGTAGTAATCTTTTTATAGTATTCCGTGTTTTATCTTTATAACTGAAAAAAATCATTAATTTATTTTTCTGATATATAAGGATGTCGTGCACAAGAACCAGGCATCACTGATGGAGAATTTTCTCAGTCCATCCGTGGTGAATTCATGTATTGGTTCCAACGTTACGTGAGTATCACTTAATTCTATCTCTAATTTTGCAGGACGGGTGTAATTTTATCTTAACTGATAATTTTATATTTACAGGGAGAGTGTGATCTACTTGACAATCCACATCTACAAGCTCTGAGTCATAGACCATTACGTAAAGTTGTTTCATTCTAAGGATATTATGCAAATGGATACAAATTTCATACACAAGCGTATGCTGAAACAAAATCATCAACAAACAGTGGTGTTGATAGGTGAACAAGAATTAAAGCCTTAGCAAGGATTATGAAGAGCCGACCTCAAATCAAGGATGATCAACAAAGAAAATCAAGTCGGGGTGCATAAACCAATCTGGGGAGTACATAAACTGACGAACAACTATTCGGCGAACAAGATATTGGCGAACAGGTTTGAAGGCCCAAGACCAGAGATGAACATTCTGCTAAGTCACTGATGACGAGCAACATTGATAAAGGTGGTGAATCTACCAGCCTAAGAGGTGTATGCCGACGAACAAAGGACCAAGATCCCAAAGTCAATCTGTGCAAGACACAAAGGCGAACAACTTCTGAGCCATACACCCAAACGGCGAACAACTTCTATGAAAGAACTATCCTGGATCGATTTAAACCGACATGGACGAACAACAATAAAGTCCGAGATAAGACCAAAGAAGACTTTGTAACTAAGATTCAGCTTAGATAAGGTCAAACTAGAGTCAAAGGACACATGTCAAGCATGCAGGCTAGGGAGACCAAGAGTCAGGAACACCTCATGCTTGCTACTCTCTATAAATAGTTGTTCTCCAGCTTAAGAAATACAAGTTCAAAAGTTCAAATTCATAAACACTCCCAAAACACACACTAACACACCTAAACGTGCACACATACGAAATTATTACGATTTCGACTTTCACGTTTACAAGTTCATAACCCGAACCCTCGATTTACCATTTACGGTGGTAACCAATCACACGTAATTGATTGATGATCATTAAACCGAACTTAAACAGTCACTAATCCATCCGATAAAAATTGATCACCAACAAGTGGTGTTTGCGTGAATGCTGGAATTTGCAATGAAAAACCAATCGATTACTATGGAATCTTGCTTGAAGTAGTTGAAATAGAATATCCAGGTTTTCCCTATAGGAAAGTGATTTTATTCTTCTATGAATGGTATGATCCAGGGAGACATGGAACGAGAGTCGACAAGAACTACAAGATTGTTGATATCAACACTCGACACAAGTTTCCAGCGGCATACAATCCATATATTTTTGCAATACAATCATCACAAGTATATTACTACAAATACCCGGGATCGGGCAAGCCCAACATAAGGACTGTTTGCAAAGTGAAGGCAAGAACCTTGGTTGAAGTTTCTCGCCCGTCTAAAAAAGATACCACTGAACCAACAGAACCATTTCAAACGGAGGTACAAGAGGCTCAAACAGTGCTCGATCAAGAAAATATAAATATTTTTGTGGATTTACTAGCTGCAAATCTAGAAATGATAATAATAGAAAGCGATGAGGATGTTGGACAAGAGCGTGAAGAGGAGGATGAAGATGAAGATGAGGATGAGGATGAAGATGGAGATGAGGATGATGATGGAGATGAAGATGATGATGACGATTAGAATTATTGAACTATTGTATATATAACAAGTTGGAAACGAATTAACGGATTATAATATTAATTACGCATTTTTTGAATTAAATAAATTTACAAAACAAAAAAAATTGGTAACAACATTTATTAAAACAAGTTAGAAACGAGAAGAAATTAATTTGATTAATAATAAAAAAAGAATGGCTCAATTTGGATATGTATACAATTAATTACATACAAATGAACAGATTATAACATTAATTATGCATTTTTCGAATTAAATAAATTTACAAAACAAAAAAATATATAATTGGTAACAACATTTATTAAAATAAGTTAGAAACGAAAAGGAATTGATTTGATAAATAATAAAAAAGAATGACTCAATTTGGATACGTATACAATTAATTATGTACAAATGAACGGATTATAACATTAATTACGCATTTTTCGAATTAAATAAATTTACAAAATAAAAAAAATGGTAACAAAATTTATTAAAACAAGTTAGAAACGAAAAGGAATTAAATTGATGAATAATAAAAAAGAATGGCTCAATTTGGATACGTATACAATTAATTACGTACAAATGAACGGATTATAACATTAATTACGTATTTTTCGAATTAAATAAATTTACAAAAAAATAAAATTGGTAACATGTATTAAAACAAGTTAGAAACGAAAAAGAATTAATTTGATGAATAATAAAAAAAGAATGGCTCAATTTAGATACATATACAATTAGTTGCAAGAAATCGAACAAAAGAAGCAAGTGTCCTAACGGTTCATTGTCTCTCTATATGTAAGAGAGGACATGGGTTCGATTCCCCTTGGATGCGAATTTGGAATTAATTGTTCCAGTCCCAATAGGGCTAATACAGAAGTTAGGCCGGAATATATAGTTTGGGGGCCGATGGCCCAGTGGTTCGCACCCTCCCCGGGTGCGCTGGGGTTCCGGGTTCGAACCACATGAGCCACTTTTTTTTGTTCCAGGTTCGGCATTTACGACGGATACTAAATTAACAATGGATAGCTACCCGTCGTAAATTTTTTATGTATGATTAAAAAACTGAAAATCTAATTGTTTTTACAACGGGTACCTACCGTCGTAAAATTTGATGCCGGACCGGATCGTTGATGGGTCGGTTTTACGACGATTATGTCTGTCGTAAATTTATGACGGCAAGCCAAAAGCCGTCGTAAATTTTAGCTACGGTCGATTTGACTACGAACCCTTTTCCATCGTAAATCTCATCGCTAATCGTGGTTAGCGATGGATAATCCGTCGCTAATCCCATGGTTAAACTGTGCATTTTTTTGTAGTGTATATTACTTTAAATAAAATTGATAACTAGTTATTAGTCAATAACTTCACGCTTTATGTGCATTTCATATTATTTACAGGTTACTTATGATATTGCATCATTTTATCAAGTCTTTAAATATTTTGAATTATAATTGTATTTATACATTTATTGTTGTTGAGGTGACCCTATTATAATTTATTTGGACTTTATTAGAATGAGACAAAAACTAAACACTATAATATTTGAATAAATTAAATAATTTGATTGCTAAAAGTTTTAAGAATTATAAAATACATAAACAATGATTAAATCTTTATAAATATTATTTATTTCATATATGTATACGTACTAGCACTAAATCCACGAAAAATTGCGGACTTGAAATAAACTTCTTTTTTTTTATAAATCTATTAAATTTTGTTGATTTTTTTGTGTTTAAATATTTTTAGTAACATAAACATTTATTACATGTGATACTATTACTTTAAAATTGCAATATGAAAAAAAAAATTGTAAATGAAAAACATATAAAAGGTTAATGAAATCACAAAATATAGCATTTAAAAATAGTAAAAACAACTAATAGAAAAATAAATTTAAGTATAATATTTTACCAATGATATTACTCGACTGCATCTATTATATTCGTGACTTCATTTTAGGTGTCGTCGATGTATAATTGGGAGAATTTTGGCTTGTTACCAAGTTGAGGCAACAAACTTCTTATTTTGTGGTAATTGACTTCACGTTATCTATACAAATACGGTGCACTACCATTGTTTATCGTATCATCAACCTTACTGCACTTGAATGTAAAACTGTCCATCATATTGTAGGCTTTAATGTACTTGAGAAAATGCCTACTTTTATCATCGTTATGTGACAAAAGATTCTTCAATATTTGTTGGGGCGGTCTCAACATGAGCGGTTTTATTTTTCCATTAGAGCAACACGATGGAAATTTGGAGGATCGTCATTCCTCTTCTTATAAAATAAATCATACATTATAATTTACAACTAAATTAACTCATATAAGCAGGAAACAATTATTTTTTTGCAAGTTTGTAAATATATTTTCTCAATTTTGCACGCCCGCAAAGATAGTGTTCTATTTTTACAAACAATCATAAGGTAGTATCCTAAAATAATAAAAATTCTCTTATAACCAATATATTAAGAAAAACAAGATTTAGAAATAAAAAAAAAGGGTCAATTCACTTTATCTTTAAATAAACTTTTTAATATTTGAATACTATCAAAATCAATGGATGGAACAAAAGTTAAAGGACCATAAAATTAATATATGGAACAAAATTGCAAAAATAAAAAAAAGGACCAAAAAGTTGCAAAAAATTGCAAAAAGTTTGATACCATGATTCTGTTATCTAATATATATATGTGTGTGTGTGTGTGTGTGTGTGTGTAAAAGTTAGAGGACCGTAAAATTAATGGATGGAACAAAACTGAATATATATATATATATATATATATATATATATATATATATATATATATATATATATATATTAAAAAATTAAGGACCAAAAATGAATGTGAACCAAAACTATTCTCCTATTTGTACATATGCTTCTATGTAACTCGAATAATATTCTTACAGACTGACATCATATCAAAAAATCATCAACAAAGTATAGACGACGCTCAACTTAAACCACATCACGTGAATAAAAAAAATACAAAAATATAAAAATAGAGACAGATATATGCAAAAGACCGGGAAAATTTAATTTTTTTTCCTATAAGAACAGTCGGTTTGCAACAATGGTGCTTTTTTTTTTAATTTCATGCCCCGTAGTGTTTTTCAAATTTAGTCTCATAAATAATTACAGGTAAGTCCCAAAAGAATGCATAAGTTGCAATTTTAGTCCAAATTTTTTTATCTTCAGTCCAATGTCTACAAATTTGCAAGAAAAAAAAAAGAAAACGGGCCAAAGGGGAATGTGGAACAAAATTATTACATATTTGTACATATACTTCCATTATAACTCGACTACTATCCGCACAAACTGATGTTATACCAAAAAAATCACTAACAAAGTATAGACGACACTCAAGTTAGACAACATCACGCAAATAAAAAAATACAACTCTCCAAATATAAAGATAGAGACGGATATACGAATCTTAACGGGGGAATCTCAAATTTTGGTCTCATGAGAATAGGCGGTTCGCAAAAATAGTCCTTCTTTAGATATCTTAGGTCTCATAGTTTTTTTCAAATTTGGTCCCATAAAGAGTTACAGTGAAATCCCAAAAGAATGCATAAGTTGCAATTATGGTCCCAAAAATTTGTAGCCTCAATTAGTAAAATTAATGGATGACAACAAATCTAAAAAAAATACACATGTAGAAAAAAAAAAAAAAAGGAGCAAAAAGGAGTGTGAACCAAAATTATTACATATTTGTACATATAAGTCCATTATAACTCGACTATTATTTGCACATATTGACCCCATATCAAAAAATCACAGATAAAGTACAGAGGGCACTCAAAGTAAACAATATCACGCAAATAAAAAAAATCTACAAGTATAAAGATAGAGACGGATATATGAATCTTAACCCAATTATAATTTTTATTTTAGTCCCATGAGAACAGGTGGTTTGCAACAATGGTCCTTCTTTCGATATTTTAGGTCCCATAGTTTTTTTAAATTTGGTCCCATAAATAATTACAGTTAAGTACCAGAAGAATGCATAAGTTGCACTATTATCCAATAGATATTTTAGAAATATTTCAAAAACATAATGAGAGAATTTTTTATATTATAAAGAATTTAGGACTAATTTCAGAACTTTTACCACAACATTTTTTAAGAATTTTAGTCTTTTGCTTTAAAAACTCGGTGCACATTTTTAGGAATATCCTATAGGAGTAATTTCGAATTAATTTAAAAACTCGGCGCACGTTTTAGGAATATCCTATATTTTAGGAATAATTTAGGACTAATTTTAGATTTTTTATAACAATATTTTTTTAAAAATTTTAATACAATACCGAAGAGACATTAGCTAAAAAAAATAGAAATCAATAGCTAAAAATCTGTAGTCAATATGACTGATATTGGTCCTTCAAGTTTTTTTATTAATCGAAAAAGCTAGAGGACCAAAATGACAACATGTATAGTAATTTTAATGCAGGAGAACCCAAAAAATTGGAAATAAATATTTTTAATGTTGGCGAAGATAGTTTGAAAGATATTTGACAAATATCTTCCGTACAAAAAAAACGAATATCGCATAATGAAACTATCAATTCTATTGTGCAATCAAAACCACAACGATTGGTTCATCACACAATATCAGACATGCCTAGTATATGGCATAAACTATTTCCAAGCATCGCATGACATTAAATTTGAATAAAAATAATTATAAAGTTGTTCATATATGAAATAATTTAATTCAAATATGAGGTTAATCATGTTTCTAATTTATCGTCAATATTGTCTGAACTACGAATTAAATTGTATACAATAAATCATACCTTAAAATTTATAACTAAATTAACTCATATAAGCAAGAAACGATTATTTGTTTGCAAGTTCGTAAATATATTTTCTCAATTTTGCAAGCCCGCAAAGATAGTGTTCTATTTTTACAAATAATCATAAGGTAGTGTCTTAAAATAAAAAAAAATCTCTTATAACCAATATATTTTAGAAAAGCAAGATTTAGAAATAAAAAAAATAAGATCAATTTGTTCTGTCTTTAATTAAACTTTTTAATGTGCAAAAATTATCTTCAAGATAATTATCTACGTAATTGTAGTTGTGGATATTTATGACCACATCTTCCAGTAAAACGGAATTTAGGTCTAATTTTATAAAATGTGAGTCAAATAAAACTCGACTATGAACTTTTCAATCATTTGCCCTATTCGACAAAAGTTCCCCATGCACAAAATTTTCATTAAGAACAAAATTCACTTAGACAGAACATTAGCTAAAAAAAATAGAAAACAATCACAAAAAATCCACTGCAAATATAACTGATATTGGTCCTTCAAGTTTTTTTATTAATAAAAAAAGTTAGAGGACCAAAATGACAATATTTATAGTATTTTTAATGCGGGCGAACCATGAAGAACGCAAATAAATATTTTTAACATACACGAATAAAAATGCTTCATCTCTGATGTTTTTTATACCAAATGTTGTTCCTTTGCATTTAGTTTGTAGTTATTAAAATTGACAACTTTAATTCGGTCCATTCAGGATCAAAATCAATTTATTTCATATTTTCTTAATCAACGGAAAGTGTGACGTGATATTGGTCCTATAATTTTTATTTTATTTAAAAAAAATTAATATTCATACCATAAAACAAAAATCTATAGAAGTACAGCTCATGTACGTATTATTGTCACTAAATTTTTACGTTAGATTATAATACTATGGATATTTTGTACATGCATTAATAAAAATTAAATACATCAACATAATGAGGTAATAGTAAGAATTATGTGAATGATTAGTGATATTAGAAGGATAATAATTTTGTTTAACACAAAAGTTTTTAAAAAAATACCACTCCCGAGATTAAACTAACATATGCGATACTGAAATACCATGTCCAAGTTTTTTAGAGAAGTTATAATCCTATAGATATTTTATCAATATTTCAAAAATAAAATGAGATAAGTTATTATGTGTTAGATCATTTATTGTATTATTTATTATTGTAGGACTAATTTTGGATAATGATGGAAGTCATTATAGTATTGATTATTTTAGGACTAATTTCAGACAACAAAGAAGTTATCCAATTGAATTTACACCAAACAAATCATTTTAGGACTAATTTTAAAATTTCAATAAGTTATCCAATTATATAAACTCAAGAGAAGGTATTATATTATAAATATTATTTTAGGACCAATTTCAAAATTTCAAGAAGTTCCTCAATTACATAAAGCTAAGAGAAGTTATCATCGTATATATATATTAGGAATATTTCAAAAAATATGATGATATAAGTTATTATAGTATTTGTTATTTTATGACTAAATTTGAACAACAGAATCTTATTCTATAGACTAGTGTAGTGCCAACGATTTTCGCGGGCATTTAAAAAAAATTCATTAATATTTAAAAAAAATCAGTCTTTCGAAAAGTATTGTGTAATATTTTATGAATGACTCATGATGCTAATTTTGTGAATTTTATTTTAAAAATAATATTATTCACTACAAATTGAAATTTGGTCCACATCAATAAGTACATTGTTCAAAAATACATAACGAAAAATTAAATAATTTTTTTACGCTCATCCACTAATGGAAAATAAATACAAAATTGTACTTGAATAATATTACAGATTTCTGAAGATTTTCCTATACACAACATTTGTTGTATACTTTGACGATTTACTATCGGAATCAAGACTCAAAAAAATAATTATATTTCTTAAAATTAAAATACTTATTTGTGCTTTTGAAAATTTAAAAAATTAATTAATATTTTTTTAAATGAATAATTTGAATACGTTTGAAATAATTTTAAAAATAAAATTTCAATTAAAAAAATTAAAATGTCCAAACTCCAACCCACAATACACTTTCAGAATATCCCAACTCCAATTAGAAATTTCTATAATTAATTGAAGAAAATAAATTAAAATTGGTTAATTGCAAATAAAATCATGACATTTTTGTTAATTGCAATTTAATCTAAACTTTTGAATCGTTGCAAATAAAATTTCAACTTTAAATTTGTTAGCAATTCTAACCAAATGACAGATTTCAATCTGCCCGAAAATAACGATTAATTATATGTTGTCATCCGAACCAATCTAAACATATTAATACAATTAATTATTTATTGTCGAGTAAGTGAAACATCATTTTTGGACAATAAAAAATTTATTTGTTGGTTCGAATTGCAACCAAATGTTAAGTTGCAGTTTTGTTTGCAAAGATTCAAAAGTTTAGAGTAAATTGCAATTTGCGAAAATGTTCTGATTTTATTTGCAATTAACCCTTAAATTAACTCCCAATCCCTTTAAATTATTCATCCCCAAATATACGGTATATCCGACAACTTTGTAGATAGTCTTCCCCATGTTTATCTCCATTATCCACCTCCTTCCTTGCAAATCTCGAGTTCAAGATACTGGCCCGAGGTAAAGGTCAAAATATGCACTATTGAAGGTAACAATTTTAAAAATAATGCGAAAACAAATTTGTTCGATTTCTAGATAGATTGAAATTGTAATTGTTCAAGAGAAAATGATTTATCCATGTCTGATGATGTTGTGTGTCGTCGTCCAAAGGGTGGAGCTGCACAGTCGGATGGTGAAGATAAGAAAGGAGGATGAACAATGGTTTTAGAGTTGGATTTGATAATCGCGGAATGATTTTTGGGAGATTTTGGATTTGGTAATTGAAGAAGAGAGTTCTTTTATTGTTTAATTAAAAAAAGTGTTTAGTTTAAAAAAAAAAAATATTCTCGGTCAACAAAATTTGTATTAAAAAAACAAGAGTATAAGAAATACCCTTGGAACAATACAGGGACTTGAAAGAGCTACAACAGCAGCTTAAGAAATAAAACACATTCTTGGGTTCAGAGCCCAATCTATGAAAGAAATATCATGTTTTACAAGATTTTTTACTATAAACCAACTCCAAGTTCTCGGCTTGAGTTCGTCCATGAATTTTTCAAAAGGAAAAGTTCCCTTGTTGAAGATGATCTCGTTTCTCCATTTCCAAATAAGCCACACTACGCCAAGACAAATGCTCACCATACATCGTTTCCTTCTCTTCCCTCCTAGCACATTCCCGAACATTAAGAGATTAGTGATAGTACCTGAATGAATAACAGTCGGGTTTCGAAACCAAACACAACATTTCATCCAAATTTCATATGCAATGGGACATTCAAAAAACAGGTGTTTTTCATTTTCCTCATGAGCCTTGCAGAAAACACAATTCTTGTCTTCATTTGGGTCAATAATACCGCATTTGTGAAGATTAACTTTGGTTGGCAGACTCCCCCAGATTAACCTCCAAGCATGTGCGATTACTTTCGAAGGAGCGTAGCTTTTCCAGGTCACCTTGAACCCTTTAGTCATCTCTTCCGTAGCAGCAGCTGAGCGATTTTGGTTGAGCAAATACAGGTATGTCTCCTTTGTCGAAAAAGATCCATTTGTCGAGACTCTCTACTTCCACGAGTCCTCCGCGTTCTCCTTCAATTGAAATCTGTCAATCAATGATACTAAAGTATTAAAGGAAATTAATTCACGATAAAAAAAAGTGGTCTTTTCCATCTCCAAAACCATTTCCACACTCGATATTTTAAATTGGTTAATTTTTTATTTTTATTTATTTTAAATATATTATACAGTCTTGAATTTTATAAATATAATTAAATATTTTAATTTTAAAAAAATATGACAACCATTTTTATATTTATATGTATTTAAAATTTATTTATAGTTTTATATATAATATTAATTTGTAATTTAAATTAAATTTATTATTTATATAAATAATTAATGATGTGGATGTATGTTGAGATGATGATAGTATATTGACAAAGTATAGAGTGAAAATGGTTCATGCATGAATTATTGAAGGGTATTTGTTAATTTTACTATAGAGTATTAGTTGTTTTCAGTGAAGGGTATTAGTTGTCTTCACTAAAGAGCTTTAGTTTATTTTCAGTAAACAACTAATACTCGTCGATGAATACAACTAATACTTTTCAGTGAAAACAACTAATACTCTTCAGTTATTCATGTATGAACCAATTTTATCCTATACATACTCTAGTATATTTATTTGCACATGTCAGCTTTCGGGCAAGAGACAAACTGTCCGAAGTTTAAATTGTAAATAAATATGGAAGTGATGTTTTTTTGCCAAAATTCAAAAGTTTAATTTATATTGCAATACGCGGAAATGTGGTGATTTTATTTGTAACTAAGTCTGTTTATTTTATGATCTCAAACAACTTAATAACTAATGAGACCCCCTTGTCTATGGACGTGGAAAAAGATTTTTCTAGATTTACTGGCATTCCATAATTTGATTTGTTGGGCGGAGAATATTTGCCCCAGATTTCTTGGGCTTTAAAACCTAAGTTTGTCGAGCCGAATTACTAGTTGAATGGCCAAGGTTATATACAGTACTATCTTTTGTTAATACAACCCCATCAAAAAGTGTTCGAAAAAAAAATTTGAAAATTTTGACAATTTTTGGAAAAAAATTCGAAAATGCAAAAAAAGAAAACACTAAACATATGATTTTTCGGAATTTTTTTTCCAAAAATTGTTACATTTTTTGGAAAAATTTCCGAACATTTTTTTTGGGTAGGGTGTATTCATAAAACATAGGACTGTATTTAACCTGGGCCTAATATCCTTGTACTTGCTTTGGACCTAGTCTGATTCATTGGGCTCCAGATATTTGAGTTGAGCCTATTTTGTTTTCTTAAGTTATAGAGGCTTGAATTGGACCACATTTGGTTTATTAGGCATCAACCACATTATTTGTGTTGTAAATCGAGAGCATAAAATAGAGATGCGAATTTGTTCACCCAGTTCATCGATAACGACTACGTCTGGGGGCGTACCAAGTCAGGAGTTTCACTAATGTGTGTGTGTATGCGTGTATACAATTCTGAGTACAATGATCTATTTATAATAGAAATGACCTAGTCTAAACCTAAAGTCCGTTTAGATTATAAGTCCATTAGTAATGGCCACATCAAATCTTCTAGATTTGGTATAATAAATCTGCTAGATTTATAACACTCTCACTTGGACATTACGACATAACATATATGTCTTGTCATAAAAACTCTACGTGCTAGATAGCGACCAAATATTTAGTTAGGGAGGAATGTAATTTTATTGATCTTCCGAATCAAATCTTCTGAATTTATTTCAGGGTTACTTCTCCCCCTGAAGACAACAACCCTTTGAGCTTTCGCATCCCAATACCATGAACATACTTCTCAAAAGTAAATGTAGGTAAGGACTTAGTGAATAGATCTGCTAGATTGTCACTAGATTGCACCTTTTGAATGGTAATCACGTCACTCTTCTGAAGTTCGTATGGGTAGAAAACATAGGTGAAATATGTTTTTGTTGGTCCTGGTACAAGACTGAGAGATACGTGTATGGGGGGAATACACATATAAAAAAATTTCCTTTTCTTTCAACTGACCGAGTCCTTTTTTCTCAGAGTGGTGTAGAACTCAGGGTTGATAACACACATACTAACTGCAAATGAATGTTGGTCAGTTGGCTAACTATCAACTTGAGTTAAGTGCAGAATGCGTGAGCCCTGAAAGTTTATAGTCTTGTTGATGTTTGCTTTCTGAAAACTTGATTACTCTTTTCTGAAGAAGTGATTAGAAGGGCAGTGTTCAGTTTGATGGTCAGGCTGATTAATTCAAGCCTGATAAACAATGCAATGAATGACTTAATGAATAAACAATTAAGAGCAATAATCAAAGCAATAAAGAACACAAGTAAGTAACGTGGTTCAGAGACTCAAGCTCCTACGTCCACGGTCCTGATTTAACAGGAGAATCCACTAAGGATTGGCTTGTTTTTAATGTGCCAAGCTACACTCACTGACCCTTACTTCCTTCCTCTAACTCACTAACAACCTTAACCAACAAACCTGACTAGAGGATTTTGGTTTCAGTTTTGTTTCCAACTAAGGTTGTGACTATCTTTACAAGACTAAGTTATGCTAAGGATGGATAATCACTTCTAAGCTTAAAATATTTCAATGAATTCTCAGTGGAATACTGAATAACTCTCTTTGCTAAGAAACACTTGGGAAATTGTTGGGACAATGTCAGTTTTGATTAGATCTCAAAGCCCCTGAAAAGATGTTTTGCCTTAGTAGTCAGGCTAGTCTTGGTTAGTTTAGCACTTAGTTATTTTACAATTCACAGGAACTCAATGAGAGGAGTATTCATTGATGACAATCAAGACTGAAGCCTGAAGACGCAGAGCACCATCCTGAACTTACGGCAGTCTATCTAAGCTGGCTGAGTAAGTGTCAATGATGAAGAGTATGACCCTGAGGTCACTACTAACTCAATCCTGGAGGGAACAGGATGATACTGAGTAATGGGAAAAGACTTGGAGTAGGGTCAAGCAATGCAAAAGGAATGTCAGAGTCAAGATAAGACTGTTGTGCTTGAGACAAAAAGAACTGAATAAGACAAGCATGAAGCCCAGGAATGAGTTCTGACATTCTCACCAACTTGATGATGTGGACCAATCCAGGAAGGACACGCACGTACGGACCTGACATGAAGACTGAGTTCAGACTACACTTTTCAACGGGCAAGCATTAAATGGAGCATTAAATGCAATTACCTAATCCATGCAAGGACGGCTGCTGCATGGGAGATATGTCCATTGAACAACCCTACGAAGATGACTAGAAGGCTATCTCTTCCAACGGATAGTTTTCAAATCCATTATAAATACAGAAGGCCTTGAACCCATTCAAGGTTACGGGAAATTTCCAAGCCAAAAATTACTCAAACTCTCAAGCACTCAAAGCACTCAGTGTTCTAAAAGAAGCACTCGAAACCAGATAAATTTCCCAAGTGTTTCTAAGATTAGTGAGAGTTATTCTGTATTCCACTGAGCTTTCAAGCCATACCTAAAGCTTAGAGTGATTATTCATCCTTAGTAAAGCTTTGTCTTGTAAGGATAATCACAACCTTAGTTGGAAACCAAACTAAAACCAAAACCCTCTAGTCAGGTTTGTTGGTTGAAGTTGTTTAGTGAAGTTAGGAAGGAGTTTGTATAGGTCAGTAAGGTTAGCTGATCTTGGTGCACCTTGGCACGTTAAAAACAAGTTAATCCCAAGTACTGGATTATCCTGTTCAGTCAGGACTGTGGACGTAGGAGCTTGAGTCGCTGAACCACGTTAAAGTCCTTGTGTTCTTACTGCTTTAATATTATTCTTAACTGCATATTTGTCTAAGTCATTCATTTATTAACTTTATTAGGCTTGAATCAATCAGCCTGATCATCAACTTGAACACTGCCCTACTAATCACTATTTCAGAAAAGAGTAATCAAGTTTTCAGAAAGCAAACATTAACAAGACTATAAACTTTCAGGGCTCACGCATTTCTGCACTGAACTCAAGTTGATAGTTAGCCAACTGACCAGCATTCAGTGCAGTCAGTAGGTGTGTTATCAACCCTGAGTTCTTTATCACTCTGAGCAAAGGGGACTCAGTCAGTTTGAAAGTGAGAAAAATTTGTATACGTGTATCCCCCCCCCCATACATGTATCCCTCAGTCTTGTATCGGAACCAACAAGTGGTATGGGAGAGGGTAGAGAAGGTTGTGGAGGAGAAGACGGCCAGGCTGAAGGTGTTACTGAAAAGTAAGGCCACGACCAAAGGAGTTGGGAAAGGGACTGAGAAGGTCCCCAAGAAGGGCGGTTTTAGGCTGAGGAGACTGACGATGATTTCAGATCATGATGAGAGGAGTTAGTTGACAGGCCGCTGATGAGGCTGAGAAAAAGGCCCAAGAGATCTCCAGTCAAGAAGCTGAGGAAGATCAGAACGATCAGGGAAGAGTCAAGCTCTCCAAGAGCCTCTGACTTGGAACAAGTTAGAGAAACTATCAACTCTACAGAGCTGCTGCAACCTATGACCAATCCCACTGAACCCCAACCCTCAACCTCTCCCATATCTAAGCCTAACCAACCCTCATCCATCTCTGAGCCTACCCAAACTCACACTGACCAATCCACATCCATCACTGAACCTCCCCCAACCCTCACTGAACCTATCACCCATCCCACTGAAACCATCCTACCTTCATCTAACCCTGACCCTACCCCTCCACAAACTGAGTCAGCGCCCAGCATTTCAAACATCACTGAGCCTGACCAGAACCCAGAGCCAAATGCTTCCACGCCTAACCCTGAAGACTTCTCATCCTACCCCAACCCTAAAGATTGTCCCAAAGCTACTACCGGAGGTGACTCTGTTGATGAGTTTCTGGACATGGCGGAGGAGGATGAGCTGGATGTCGGGCTGATGGGAGGGATGTTCGAGAACACTCTCAGGGGAAATACTTGTGAGTGGGCTTCAAAGTGTTGGCCCAGTCTGCACAGATACAGAAGTTGTGCTCCAATGTGATCGAACTGAAAGTCTGGCTCGACTTCAAGCAGTTGAATATGCAGGAGCAGCATATGCTTATCGATGCTAGAGGCTGGGGACATTGGGAAAGGGAGGAAGCCAGGCTATGTTCATATTTCCATGTCACCAGTTGGCTGCAGCTGCTAAACTTTGAGAATTTAAAGCAACTGGTGGATGGAATGAGGGTTGGAATGCAGGAGGACTTCGAGGATGAGCCCAAGGAGGATGAGGATGATGATGAAGCTCAGGGTGGAGCAAATGAGAAGGTGGTGGAAGAGACTGCCAAGGAGGTGGATGAGATGAACTCTGAGCCTCAGGCTCAGGGGAAAGGTGAAAAGGAAGTTGGTGCCAAGGGTGGACCAACTGATGAGGATGTTGTGAACATCTCAGTCGCCAATGATACATCAGTCGATGAAGAGATTCCCTGCCCTGAGTCAAAGGAGGATGATGTAGAGGCGTCCAAGGAGACTCCTAGTTCTGAGGATATTCTATCCAAAGTTCGAGATGGCTTAGTTGAGCTTGTGCAGGCGGCTTTGACCACTCAACAACTGTCTTCAGTGCACCCTGAAGAGGGGACTGATGCTGCAGGGGCTGACAAAGGAAAGCAGCCACTCACTAACGATGTTGAGGCTGATGATGATGTTATCATCATTGGGTTCCAGATGGGAGAATTCACCAGTATTGTTGAGGTGAAGAAAGAAAAGACCACTGAGAACTCGGCTGAGCTACAAGAGGAGTTGTTAAAGCTCAGGGAAGAAAAAGAGAAAGATGCCAAGGCTCTCGCAAAACACATCAAATGGACCAAGTCAGCCAACACACACACTTGCCAACAAGGAGCTTATCTTGCTTAGACGAACAATGGTTGGCACGGCAAAGTCAGTGAAGCAAGAGAGGCAGAAGATGAAAAAGATGCTAAGTCGAACTCTTAATCGACTTGATGAGAAGGAGGAACAGCGTGAGCAGAAAATGGAGAAGGCAGTGGAGTTTCTAGCAACTTAGGCTGGAGCACTTTTCACTCAGGCTCTGAATGACTCAGCGGCCAAGCTGGCACTGGAGTCAGGGAGAATCGTTCAGTACTCTGAGTCAGTTGCACAAGAGTTGGCCAAGGTAGTTCAAGAGTCTGCGAAGGTGATGTCAGGGTCCAGCAGGATCAGTGAAGAAACTTCAAAAGTTGAGGCCAGAATCACCAAAGCTGAAAAAAGTCTCCACACCAACATAGAGGTCTTTGAGAAGAAGTTAAAGGCTGCCATTACCAGTGTCTCATACGCTGGAACGGGAATCGCAACAGGGGTTGACATGCTGAAAGAAGGAGTGCAGGAAGTTAAATCATTGGCTGCCTTCGTTGTCAACAATGGGCAGGAGGTATTCAAAGAAGTACTCCCACCTCCTCCCGCCAAGGATGATGCCAAAAAGGGGGAAAAGAAGAAAAGATCCCGCCCTGAGGTATTAGAGGCAAACCCTGAAGAAAATGTTGTGTTAATGTGATCTCCCAGAAAGTCAGCAAGATTGGCGGCAGCGGTGGGTCAGGCTAGTGAACCTTCAGGAGAAGTTCCTCGACTCCCTTCTAATCCAGAGTCTTCAGCTATTCAGAAATCTCCTCCGGTAAACACAAGAAAGAACCCAATCACATATTCTGCGGAAATGGTGGCTGAGTTATGTGCAGAAGCATGGGAGCTACCCCTGAGAAGACTGAAGCTGAGCGCAGAGCTGAAATCGCTCAGAAGGAGAAGATGCACATTCTGGAAAAGAAGGTTGAGAAGCTATCTGACATCAATGAGCTTCAACAAAGAGAACTTGATGATGATGTGGTCAGTATGCTAAGGAGGAAGAAGGCGAAGCCTGGGCTGAGAAAGTACAGAAAGAGGCCTACAGCAAGGAAGTCAACAATTCTACAAGTCAGAAAGCCTGAGGCGATTCAGAGGGAAGTTCTTGTCGATGATTTCATCTCAGAGACGTTGAAAGAATTTTGGGTTGATGCAAGGGATAAGTTCATCAGACTCTGGTATGTAGTGAAGAAATGGGGCGACACTGGAGACATCAATGCCCACTTCACTGACTACATGATGGACAATTATCCTGAACTCATTCAGAAGATCTTGGAGGAAGCTGACGCAACCAATGTCCAAGTGAAAGCTCTTGAGTTCATTGCTCGACCACCACCTCTAGTCCCTGGAACAAGCAAGCATGATACCAAGGCTATTATGACTGAAGTGTTGAAGATAGCCAATGCTGAAGGATATGTGAATCAACCTAAGAGAGTAGATGAGCTGAAGGTCAGAGTCTATGCTGGTTATGGACTCGAGCCTGAAATGAGATTGGTTTAGGTGTTCACACTCTTTTTGATGTAATTGATCAGGTTCATTGTACTAATACTATATCATCAATGAAATCTATTACTTTTCCCACAGACAAAAACTCATTGTCTTTATTGTTGTTATTTAGATTCTGTATTTTATCAAGAATTGCTCTAACACTGACTTATCTTATAGATGGGACCTTGTTTTTCTTCTAAGTGTTTTGAGTATCTTTTCAGTGTTTTGACATCATCAAAAAGGGGGAAATTGTTGGGACAATGTCAGTTTTGATTAGATCCCAAAGCCCATTAAAAGATGTTTTGCCTTAGTAGTCAGGCAAGTCTTGGTTAACTTAGCACTTAGTTATTTTACAATTCACAGGAACTCAATAAGAGGAGTACTCATTGATGACAATCAAGACTGAAGCCTGAAGACGCAGAGCATTATCCTGAACTTATGGCAGTCTATCTAATCTGGCTGAGTAAGTGTCGGTGATGAAGAGTATGACCCTGAGGTCACTACTAACTCAGTCCTGAAAGGAACATGATGATACTGAGTAATGGGAAAAGACTTGGAGTAGGGCCAAGCAATGCAAAAGGAATGTCAACGTCAAGACAAGACCGTTGTGTTTGAGACAAAAAGAACTGAATAAGATAAGCTTGAAGCCCAGGAATGAGTTCTGACATTCTCACCAACCTGATGACGTGGACCAATCCAGGAAGGACACGCACGTACGAACCTGACATGAAGACTGAGTTCAGACTGCACTTTTCAACAGGCAAGCATTAAATGGAGCATTAAATGCAATTACCTAATCCATGCAAGGGCGGCTGCTGCATGGGAGATATGTCCATTGAATAACCCTACGAAGATGACTAGAAGGCTATCTCTTCCAAGGGATAGTTTTCAAATCCATCTATAAATACATAAGGCCTTGAACCCATTCAAGATTACGGGAAATTTTCAAGCTAGAAATTACTCAAACTCTCAAGCACTCAAAGCACTCAGTGTTCTAAAAGAAGCACTCGAAACCAGATAAATTTCCCGAGTGTTTCTAAGATTAGTGAGAGTTATTCTGTATTCCACTGAGCTTTCAAGCCATACCTTAAGCTTAGAGTGATTATCCATCCTTAGTAAAGCTTTGTCTTGTAAGGATAATCACAACCTTAGTTGGAAACCAAACTAAAACCAAAAAACCCTCTAGTCAGGTTTGTTGGTTGAAGTTGTTTAGTGAAGTTAGGAAGGAGTTTGTATAGGTCAGTAAGGTTAGCTGATCTTGGTTCACCTTGACACGTTAAAAACAAGTTAATCCCAAGTAGTGGATTATCCTGTTCAATCAGGACCGTGGACGTAGGAGCTTGAGTCTTTGAACCACGTTAAACTCCTTGTGTTCTTACTGCTTTGATATTGTTCTTAACTGCTTATTTTTCTAAGTCATTCATATTGCATTAACTTTATCAGGATTGAATCAATCAGCCTGATCATCAACTTGAACACTGCCCTACTAATCACTATTTCAGAAAATAGTAATCAAGTTTTTAGAAAGTAAACATTAACAAGACTATAAACTTTCAGGGCTCACGCATTTCCGCACTGAACTTAAGTTGATAGTTAGCCAATTGACCAGCATTCAGTGCAGTCAGTAGGTGTGTTATCAACCCTGAGTTCTTTATCACTCTGAGCAAAGAGGACTCGGTCAGTTTGAAAGTGAGAAAAAATTGTATACGTGTATCCCCCCCCATACACGTATCCCTCAGTCTTGTACCGGGACCAACAGAAATTTATGGTTTTCGAGTGCTTCTTTGAATGTTGAATGCTTTTGAATGCTTGAGAGTTTGAGTAATTTCTAGCTTGGAAATTTCTCGTAACCTTGAATGGATTCAAGGCCTTCTGTATTTATAGGTAACTTTGAAAACTATCCGTTGGAAGAGATAGCCTTCTTGGTCATCTACGTAGGGTTTGTTCAACGGATACATCTCCCATGCAGCAGCCGTCATTGTATGGATTTGGTAATGCGTTTAATGCTCTATTTAATACTTGCCCGTTAAAAAACGCAGTCTGGACTCAGTCTTCATGTCAGGTCCATACGTGTGTGTCCTTCCTGGATTGGTCCACGTCATCAGGTTGGTGAGAATATCAGAACTCATTCCTATGCTTGAGGCTTGCCTTATTAAGTTCTTTTTGTCTCAAGCACAATGGTCTTTTCCTGACGCTGACATTCTTTTTGCATTGCTTGGTCCTACTCCAAGTCTTTTCCCATTACTCAGTATCATCCTGTTCCATACAGGACTGAGTTAGTAATGACCTCAGGGTCATACTCTTCATCACTGACACTTACTCAGCCAGCTTAGAGAGACTACCGTAAGTTTAGGATGGTGCTCTTGTGTCTTCAGGCTTCAGTCTTGATTGTTATCAATGAGTACTCCTCTCATTGAGTTCCTGTGAAATGTAAAATAACTAATTACAAAACTAACCAAGACTAGCCTGACCAAAATACACTAAGGCAAATCATATTTTCAGGGGCTTTGGGATCTAATCAAAACTGACATTGTCCCAACAATTTCCCCTTTTTTGATGATGCCAAAACACTGAAAAGATCCTCAAAACACTTAGAGGAAATAAAAATATATCTATAAGATAAGTCGGTGTTAGAGCAGTTCTTGATAAAGTACAGAATTTAAATAACAGCCAAAAAGATAATGAATTTTTGTTTGTGGGCAAAGTAATTGATTTCATTGATAATATGTTTCAGTGAGTACAATGATCTTAATCTATTACAATTCAGGGTACAACTAGATTTTTCTCATCTCAGGTCGAAGTCCATAGCCATTGTAGACTATGTCCTTCAGCTCATCTAATCTATCTAGCTGGTTCAGATACCATTCAGCCTTAGCAATCATGAAGACTTCAACCATGATTGCCTTTGAGTCATAGCCTTTTACGTTTGCCTGGAGTGGTGGTGGACGAGTAAGGAACTCAGGGGCCTTGATTTGAACTCTGGTAGTGTCAGCCTCCTCCAAGATACCTTTCAAGAGTTCAGGGTGGTTATCGGACATGAAGTCTATGAAGTGGGCATCAATATCTTCAGTGTTGCCCCATTTCTTAAGAATATACCACAGCCTGATGAACTCATCCTGCGCATCCAGCCAAAACTCCTTCAGCTTATCTGAAATGAAATCTGCAATAAGTGCAACCTTCTGAGTAGGCTCCTCAAACTTCTACAGTGATAATAGACTTGTCTTCCTTGCTGTTGGCCTTTTTCTGTACTTCCTTGGCTCAAGCTTCGCCTTCTTCCTCCTTAGCAAACTGATCACTGCATCATCAAGTTCCTTCTGTTGCAACTCAGTGATATCAGTCAGCTTTTACACCTTCTTCTCCAAGATGTGCACCTTCTCCTTCTGAGGAATTTCAGCTCTGCGCTGAGCCTCACTCTTCACAGGGGCAGCTCCCCAACTTTCCTCACACAACTCTGCGACCTTGTCAGCGTCGTAAGTGATTGGATTATTTCTAGTGTTAACGGTGAGCGCTCTGAACTTTCTTGGATAGGTGGCAAGGAAGGAACAATAATAGAAGGGTCATTAGCCTTTGCCGCAGCCTCAATTCTGACTGACTTCCTTGGTGTACTCAATACCACTTCATTCTTCTTAGCCTCCAATGCCTCAGGGAGAGATCTTTTCTTCCATCTTTCCCCCTTTTTGGCATCATCCTTGGCCGGCGGAGGTGGGAGTGCCTCTCTTATAGCTTCTTCTCCTGAATTGATAACAAAGGCAGTTAAAGACTGGACCTCCTTAACCCCTTCCTTCAGCATCTCCACTCCTGTAGCAATCCCTGACCCCGCGAAGGACACACTAGCAATACTGGCCTTCAACTTCTTCTCAAATATCTCCATGTTGGTCTGAAGGCTTTGCTCCGTGCGCGCTAGCCTGGCTTCCATTTTCCCTGACTCTTCTAGGACCTGAGCAGACTTCGCTGAAATCTTCTCAGACTCCTGAGCAATCTTAGTAGATTCCTGAGTCACCTTGGCTGACTCTTGAGTGATCTGGTCTGACTCCAAAGCCATCTTGGACGCTGCTGAGTTGAGTGCCTCAGTGAGAAGTGTGGTAGCCTGATTTGCAAAGTGCTCTACTGCCTTCACCATTCTCGCATCATGCTCATCTCGAAGAATGGTCAGTGAAGTATCCAGCAGCTTCTTCATCATTTTCCTTTTAGCCTTGACGGATGAGATGGTGGACAACATCATCTTCTTCAAACTCTTCACCTCAGAGTTGGCCACCGTTTTGAGCGCAGACTTCACCCACCTCAACTGTTTCTGAATCCCCTTGTCCTTGGCATAGGCCTGAGCCTTTATCATTTGCACTTCCTACTGCAGCTCAGCGAGATTCTCAGTTGTCTTCTCTTACTTGACTTGTACTAAATTGGTGAAGTTAGCTTACCCAGTTCCTCATCATCCTGATCTACGTCAGGCTGTGGCTGGTCTCCCTGGTCAGCCCCTACGTCTTCAGTCCCCTCTTCAGGGTGCACTGAAGGTAGTTTTTGAGAGGTCATAGTCGTCTGCTCAGGATCAGCTATGCTTACTCAAACTTCAGGAACAAGTCCCTCAGAACTAGGAGTCGTCTTTGACACCTCTACAACATCCTCCTTTGTCTCAGGGCAGGGAGGTCCGTCATTGACTGGTGTATTATCAGCGGCTAAGATATTCACAACATCCTCAGCGACTGGTCCACCCTTGGCACCAGTCTCTTTCTCACCTTCCCCCTGAGCCTGAGGCTCAGAGCTCATCTCATCCAGCTCTTTGGCAGTCTCCCCTACCAAATCTCCAACAGCTCCTCCACCCTAACCATCTTCAAAGCCACTATCACCATCATCAGCAGATCCCTTCTTATCCTTTTCAGGAGTATCAAGGAATTTAGACTTTTCAGCTCGTCTGGCAATCATCCTGGCAACCAGCTCCCTGTCTGCCTCCATCTCCAGCAGCTCCAGGTAACTGGTTATCTCGAAGTAGCTAGTCATGCGGGCCTCCTCTGAGCACCAAAAATCTCATCCCTTCATCTCAACCAACATCCGGTGCTCCACCATATTTGTCTACTTGTACTCCAGCCAGACTTTGAGATCTACCATCATCTCTCGCAGCTCTGGATAGTTGTTCAGCGAAGGAAAACTCCTTACCACCCAATCTCACCCTTCCCTTTGATAGAATCAAAGAAGAGAAGAGATGTGATATCCTCAGACTCCTCATCTTCTCCAGCTTCCTCGATGATGAGTTCCAGCTCAGGGTCTAAGTCCTTCGGATCCTTTGATGTGACTGGGAAATCCTCAGGATTGGGTAGATTGGATTCGTTGGGAGTTAGGCTCAATGGTGTTAGGAATATTTGGCTCTGACTGGGGTGGGGGTAGGTCAGTGTTTGGATGGATAGGTTCAGTAGGGTTTGAGGTGGTTTGAGGTTCAGAGGTGGTTGGGGGTTGGGGTTCAGTGGGATTAGGGAGATCAGGTTGGAGAATCTCAGTTGAGTCAATGGTCTCCCTGACCTTATCTAAGTCAGAGGCTCGTAGAGAGCTTGACTTCTCCCTGACTGGGATGACATCCTTTAGCACCTTTGCAGGGGACTTCTTAGGTTCCTTTCTCAGCCTCTTCAGCGGCCTCAGCTCCTCTCCACTCCCCGTTCTGACGTCATCGTTAGTCTCCTCAGCCTCTGAAGTGGCACTCTTGGATACTTTCTCAGTCCCCCTCTTCAGTCCCTTAGCCGTAGCCTTGGACTTCAGAACAACTTTCAGTGAGGCCCTCCTCTCCTCCTGGGCCTTCTTGATTGGGCGTGAAATTGTCATGATTCGTCACTCGAAATGCCCTAGTTTTGGTTGAGTTTGTTGAGTATTTAGTGTCATTTGCGTATCATTTTCATAAACTAATGAATTTGTCTCTTTGATGCTCATAGATGAATAGAGAGCGAAAAGAGAAGTTCGTAGGACTTTGAATTGACTCAAACGGATGCCCGGATGAAAAGATATTGAAGAAATACAAAAAGTATTAGTTCGAGGGAGCAAAAGTATCATTGGAGTGCACAAGCAAGGAGTACTCGTGCAAGGGTGCACGAGCGGCCGTGCAAGGCGCACGAGGAGGTGCAGGTCGTGCACTAGTGCACGGGCAAATGCTACTCGTGCACTAGTGCACGAGCAAGGGAAGTCGTGCAGTTTTTGTTCTCTGGATGTTTTGAAGTGCTCGAGTGGATTAGCTCGTGCACTAGTGCACGAGCAAGCGCATTTTTTTGGCCCATATGTTCCCGATTCGGCCCGATGCTTATATATATTCATCCCGAGCACGTTTTGGAGGACCACCACATACCACCACTAGATTCAAGAGCGTTTTAGAGAGTTAATTTTTGGAGAAGGAACGAGCAAGTTTACTTTACGTTTTTTAGGTTTTCTTACGAATTCATGTCACAGTTTTACTTTTTAGTTTCGTTTCTTCATATCTTTTTTTTCTTGAACACGTTGAGACTCATTTTATTGATGTAATTTAAGTTATTCCTTTATTTCTTAAAACCCTAGTTTATGATTGATCTTTTCATCGTTATAATTATCATGTTCATGTTCGTTACTTATTCAATTGTTCTTGTTTACGTAAAACTCATGTCTAGCTAAAACCCTTGCATTCTTGGGGTAGGATGAACTCGTAGAAGTAGGTTGTGGGTATGTAATTAGGATAATTCGTGACGTTAGGTTTTAATTCTTTTAATTAATGAATTCTTAAAATTAATCTTAACTTTACTTTTGAATTTTGTTTGAAAAGTGTTAGAGAGAGAACGACCGTATCACTCCTTAACAACGAGTAGACTTAACGAAAGGGTTTAGAAAGGGTTAATTTATCTACCAGTTTAGCGAAGGAGGACGACCGCATCACCTTAGTTAAATTAGGGTCTCATTAATTAAGCACAATCTATTAACTTGTTAGTGGATTAGTGAAGTCGAGTGTTAGGGTAAAGTATTAGGGCTTAGAATCTTGAGCTTTTATCTTGCATTCTTTTACTTAGGTTATTTCTTGCACGTCACGGTTATTTTGATTATGTACCTGCTCCGTTAGTATATGTAGGGATTCCTTTCCTGAGCATCACCATCACTCATTTGAATACAATCCTTAGTTAATTCGATTTCTTTAGTATTTTAGTTTAATTAGTTTATTTTAGTTTTAATTAATTCTTCCAAAAAATCCAAAAATATACACTCATATTAATTACGACGCGTAGATCTTTAGGGATCTATTCGCATACACACTTTCCCTTGGGTTCGATATACTTGGTCATTATACTTACTCATACTACAGTGAACTCGTACGCTTGCGAGGAATCTACTAGTAGAAGTTAGTATATTTGCTTCAAGTCAATGGCGTCGTTGCCGGGGATAGCGTTGTATGTCTTTTGAATAGGACTTGTCGATAGCTTAGTAGTTAGTAGTGAGTGATTTTCTTTTCTGTTTTATTCCGTACATATTCGGCAGTTGCGTTTTGATTCTTTTGTTAGTGTTTCAGGTTTATGAAAACACGCTCGCAAGGCAATACAAGCAAAGAGAGATTACCGTTATATCCTGAGACAATAGCAAGAAGAAACCGAGCCTTCTTAAGAAGGATGAACGCTGTCGGAGGGAAGGAACCAATGGACATTAGTAATGAGTTGGATGATGTCGAGAATGAGTTTAATCAGGCATTGAACCGGGTTGACGGCACTGAAGGGAATACCAGTAAGAACCAAAATCCGTCAGGAGAAAGCCAGAGCCAAAATTCGGGTACTCAGAATCAAAATAGCCCAGCTCATAACATTGTCCAAAATCCTCATAACAATCCTTCTTACCCACATCCTAACTTACCACAAAACAACTTACCTTATCCACCTTACCCATACCCACCTTATCTGTATCCACCATACCTGTATCCTCCATCTCCAGTTTACAATCAACCACCTGTTTACCAACCACCACCCCAACAAGTACCAGTACCAACTGCTAATCCTCAACACGTTCCTCATAACGCAGATCAAAATATGGCTATTCAAGGGAGGTTTGCAGCGCAGCCACAACGGTACTATGATGGAGTGGCATTGCCTCCTGTTGAGGCAAATAACTTTTCGATTTCCCCGGGAATCCTTAAGCTGCTTACCGAGAACCAGTTCAAGGGGGAAATCGGGGAGGACCGGGAATCCTTAAGCTGCTTACCGAGAACCAGTTCAAGGGGGAAATCGGGAAGGAGAATCCTCATACTCATCTGAGGAGTTTTCTGATGATAGCCTCCACATTAAATTATAACGGCATGTCTGAAGATGCCAAGAGGCTTAGGTTGTTCCCATTCTCATTGACGGGAATAGCAAAGGAGTGGTATGATAACACGCTCCCACGGGGAGGTATAACCACATGGGCCGAGCTCGAGCGTCGGTTCCTCGAGCGATTCTACCCTCCATCGAGAACTATTAAAGCAAGGATTGAGATCTCTTCCTTTCGCCAGAAGTCAGGAGAGGATTTACGCCAAGCGTGGAAGAGATACTCAAATATGTTGATTGAGTGCCCGCAGCACGGGTATAACGAGGGAGATATTATGGCATTCTTCTATAGTGGAGCCAGCAAGGCTGCCCAAGCCAATTTAGATGCATGTGCGAGTGGAGCTTTTCTGAACCAAGGGATAGCGAGATGTAGAGAGATCGTGGACAACATTGTCAGAATGTCGGTGCATGGAACGAGGATCCTGAGTTTCAGAGAGTTTGTAAGTTGGAGGAGAATGAGGGTACAAGGAAGCTGTTGATGGCTATGATGGAGAAGATTAGTAATCTTGAGATGGGGTAGAATCTGGTTAGAGGGAATGTAACAGTGAGCGAGAAAGTGGACCCACCCATGAGTCAGCAAGAAGAGGCCAACTATATGGGAAGGCCTAACTATCCACAAGGGGGGTATCCACAAGGTGGAAATCAGTTTGGAAGGCCTTCTTATGGCCAACCATTTGTAGCTCCAGGTCCTCAGCCGCCTCAAAATCAATGGAGGAACACACAAGGGTATCAAGGAGACCAGCAGCCTCCTCAAAACACATGGAGGAAAAATGAGAACTTTTCATATACTAACCCAAAAGCTGGTATTACAGTTCCTCCAGGTGTTGATCTGGGTTCTAAACCTCCTGGTGGAGAAGGCGGTGCCTCAACTGAGGATATGTTGAGAGCTATTCTTCAGAAGGTGGAGGAAGGTAGCAAGCGATTGTCCTCTTTGGAGTACGATGTGAAGGAGTTGCATAAGAAAAGTGATCATCGAGATCAAGAACTCCAAAAGAGAGACATAGAGTGGAATCGAGTTCAGCAAGAGAACAACAGAAGATTCACTTCTATCGAGTATCAAATTAGTTAAATTGCAAAGTCTCAGCCGAGAGAGCCTGGCAAGTATCCTTCAATGCCCGAGGATAACCCAAAGGAACATTGCAAGGCTATTGAGTTGAGAAGTGGGACTAAGTATGATGGTCCTGAGATGCCTGCTGATCCTGAGATGCCCAAAGGAAAGGTTGAGATAGAAGGAAAAGAGCCTGAGGCAGTTAGAGATGAGATTGAGGAGATGGGAGTTGAGAAAGGGATTGAGGGTGAAGGCATTCAGAAGAGTAAAGATGTGGATGAGTCTCATGAGAGCAAAGAGCCTGAAGAGGAGATTGAGAGAGTTCCAAAGTGGAAGAAGGCAAAGGAAGCAAGGAAGAATGTAAAAGAGACTGAGAAAGATGAATGGGGGGTACCCAAATCTGTGATACATGTCCCGTATCCACAGCGCTTCATGAAAAATAAGCTTGATGAAAAGTTTGCTAAATTCCTTGATGTTTTTTAAAAGCTACATATTAACATTCCTTTTTATGATGCTTTGGAACAGATGCCTAACTACGTCAAGTTCCTGAAGGACTTGATAGCGAAGAGACGGAGAGTAGACGGACCTGAGTTAGTGCACTTGAACCACGAGGTGAGTGCGATAGTGCACAAGGCGCTTCCTCCCAATATGAAGGATCCCGGGAGCTTCACCATTCTTTGTGATATTGGGAACGGGATCAAGAAAGGAGTCTTGTGTGATCTCGGGGCGAGCATTAATTTGATGCCTCTTTCGTTGTTCAAGAAGTTAGAGGTGGGCGAACTTCAACCCACGATAATGACGCTCCAGCTTGCTGATAGGTCCATCACGAGACCTCAAGGAGTAGTGGAGGATGTTCTAGTGACGGTGGAGAATCACGTTTTTCCCATCGACTTCGTTGTACTAGAGATGGAAGAGGATGAGCATGTGCCGCTGATTTTAGGGAGGCCGTTTCTAGCTACAGCCGGGATTGTACTTGCTGTAGCAAATGGGAAGATCACGGTCAAAGTTGATGATCAAGAAGTGAAGATAGCTATTTACGAAGCTATGAAATACCCAATGGGAGATGAGAGTTGCCACTTCATTGACATCACGGACGCTTGTGTTGAAGACACACTTCTAGACCCTTGCTCTTTCTATGTTCATCAGTTTGATTATCCTATCCTTGACGATCTATCTTATGAATCTTATGATCTTGATTATTTTGACAGCTTGGAAGACAATGAAGATGTTAAGTTCTTGGAGATGAAGAAAGTAGAGGATGAGGATGACTTGGAAGCCGAGGAGTCAACTTTTGAGAAGATCTTCGATAAGGCACCACCATTGGAGGCGAAAAAAGAGTTGAAGCAACTTCCCGACCACCTCAAGTACGCCTACTTGGATGAGACCGATAAATATCCAGTAATTGTATCTGCCCTTTTATCTGATGATCAGCTTGAGAGACTTTTAGTGGTGCTTCGTAAGCACAAATCTGCTATAGGATGGTCGATCGCAGATATTAAGGGAATTAGCCCTTCGATTTGCATGCATAGGATTAGATTAGAAGAGGGTATACATAAGGAGGTTTTGAAGTTGTTAGATAGCAACATGATTTTTGCAATTTCTAACAGTCCATGGGTGAGTCCGTCATACGTAGTTGCTAAGAAGGGGGGTACCACGGTGATTAAGACTGAGTCTAATGAATTGGTAGCCACTAGATTAGTGGCGGGATGGCGTGTGTGTGTAGATTATAGAGAGTTGAACAAGGCAACGTGTAAGGATCATTTTCCTCTACCGTTCCTTGATCAAATGATTGATAGATTAGGTGGTTTTGAGTATTACTGTTTCTTAGATGGGTATTCGGGGTATAATCAGATTATGATAGCCCCCGAGGATCAAGAGAAAACCACCTTCACCTGCTATTATGGAACCTTTGCTTTTAGGAGGATGTCGTTTGGGTTGTGTAATGCACCCGCCACCTTTCAAAGGTGTATGATGGCTATTTTTCATGGTTTGATTGAGAAGATTATGGAGGTTTTCATGGACGACTTCTCCATCTATGGGGAGTCGTTTGATAAATGTCTAATCAATCTTGAAGTTGTGTTGAGCAGGTGTGAAGAGACGGACTTGGTGCTTAATTGGGAGAAGTGTCACTTCATGGTGAGAGAGGGTATCGTTCTTGGACATCATGTGTCCTCGAAAGGTATTCAAGTTGACAAGGCGAAAGTGATTGCTATTGAGAAGCTTCCACCACCTTCGACTGAGAAGGGGATTCGGTCATTTTTAGGACACGTGGGTTTTTATAGACGTTTCATCAAAGACTTTTCACAAATAGCTAAACTACTTTCGCGGCTCCTTGAAAAAGAAGTCGCCTTTGAGTTTACTAATGAGTGATTAGTGGCTTTTAATAGGTTGAAAGAAGCGTTGGTGAATACCTCAATACTTGTGACACCGGATTGGTCTAGCCCGTTCGTGCTGATGTGTGATGCTAGTGACTATACGATGGGGGTTGCTTTGGGGCAAATTCGTCAGAAGCATTTCACGCTATTTACTATGCCTCGAAGATGCTGAATTCTGCTCAAGTGAATTACACTACAACTGAAAAGGAGTTGTTGGCGGTCGTGTATGCCTTTGATAAATTTCGACCCTACCTAGTAGGGACAAAAACAATTATATATACGGACCACGCAGCGATTCGGTATCTTATGAGTAAGAAGGATGCAAAACCCCGTCTCATTCGATGGATTTTGCTACTCCAGGAGTTCGATGTAGAGATTCAAGACAAGAAGGGATGTGAGAATGTGATAGCAGATCACCTTTCGAGATTGGAGATCACAAAGGAGAACACCGTGGAGGATCGAGAGGTGAACGATGAATTTCCGGATGAGAAGCTCTATGGCTTAGGAGACATCCCTGTATATCGAGTTGAAGGGAAGGCACCTTGGTTTGCAGATTATGCTAATTATTTAGCAAGTGGGGAGTTGCCCGTTGAGATAGACTCGGTGCATCGGAAGGTATTTTTGAAAAAAGTTCGAGAGTTTATTTGGGACGATCCCTACTTATTCAAAAGAGGAATTGATCATGTGTTGAGAAGGTGTGTACCAGAGGAGGAGTGGAGTAATATTATAAGGCATTGTCACACCTTGCCATGTGGAGGACATTTGGGTGGAGAAAAGACCGGAAGGAAGGTGCTTCAATCTGGTTTTTATTGGCCAACTTTGTTGAGAGATTGCATGGAATGGGTTAAGAGGTGTGAGAAGTGCCAACGATTTGGCTCCATTACTAAGAGGGACGAGATGCCTATGCACGTGTTCATGGAAGTCGAGATATTTGACGTATGGGGGATTGATTTCATGGGTCCATTTCCTCCTAGCAATGGATTCTTGTACATTCTCGTATGCGTTGATTACGTCTCGAAGTGGATTGAAGCTGTCCCAACTAGAGTGAATGATTCCCGAGTGGTGATCGAGTTCTTGAGGAAGAACATTTTTGCAAGATATGGAGTTCCAAGAGCTTTGATTAGTGATAGGGGGAGTCACTTCGTGAACAAGTGGATGGAAAAGTTGTTGTCAAAATATGAGGTAAGTCATCGAATCTCTACTGCTTATCATCCTCAATCTAACGGTCTTGCAGAGGTTTCGAATCGTCAAATCAATGAGATCCTTGAGAAGACGGTGAGAATTAGTAGGAAGGATTGGGCGATGAAGCTTGATGATGCACTTTGGGCGTATAGGACAGCTTTCAAAACTCCTCTTGGTATGTCTCCATATCAATTGGTTTTTGGAAAGGCATGTCACTTGCCCGTGGAGTTGGAACATAAGGCATATTGGGCGATCAAGAAATTGAATTTTGATAGTGGGTGATCAAGTCCTCGTATTCAATTCGAGGATGAAGCTATTTGGTGGAAAGCTTAAGTCCAAGTGGAACGGGCCATATGTTGTTAGAGAAGTGCATGAGAGTGGATTCCTCGAAGTTGAGAAGGATGATGGACATAGATTCATGGTGAACGGGCATAGAGTAAAGAAATTCTTTAACTTCTCTTATGAGAATAAGGGAGGTATTTTAGATTCTCAGGTCCTGTGAGCTCCTTCGAGCTCAGTCCGGCATTAGGACCTTAAAACTAGCGCTTAATGGGAGGCAACCTATTTTTACTTGTTTTTATGTGTTTCGTTTATTTTGTCGTCTTTGTGAATCGTAAGTGTTAACCTCGTGTGTTAGAGTTTATTTGGTGTAGGCTTGTTTAGTGATGATTGATTGGAGCAAGAGAGCTTAAGGAAGAAATTCAAGATGTTGAGATGATTCAAGCAGTAAGCATTCGATTTTTGGAGTTTGAGGTAAACCGAACCCCAAACGTAGACCTCTTTGCGAAGTCGAAGTTTGGGGGCTGATGTTTCTTTTTATCTATTACTTTGCATTGATATTGATTTCAGTTCATGAGAATTTAGTGCACTTACTCGTACGTACTCATTCTTCTCAAACTTTATTATTGCGTAGCAAGAACAGAGTTTGGGGGGTGTGTATTCGTACTTCGAGTTCGTACACAAAATTCTAATGAAAAATTGGTCAAATTTTTCGAAAATATCGGTGCATGAGGGTCGTTGGATCGAATTAAGTGTGAGTGCATAAGTCGACTTGAATTGGATTGGTGAATTGCACGTTTAGAAGAGACCCCAACTCCTCGGTCGAATGAGCGACCGGGCTTAAATCGAGGAGTTCTCCAGGTTAGTACCCGTTTTGGTCGTTAATTCTCGTGTTTCGGTTCGAAAAGGTTCAAATTTGAGTTTGTGTAGTGTAAGTGCTCGAGCAGCACCACTCGTGCACTTAGTGTACGCGTGCTCGTGAACTGCGCATGAGTTGAAGGTGGACGTGCACCCCTGCACAAGTGCTCGTGCAGTGCGCTCGAGCAAGGCATGCAGTCGTGCACTAGTGCATGAGCTCGTGTGCTCATGCACTTTCTCGGTTATGTACATTTGGGGCGCTCGAGCTATACCTACTCGTGCACTAGTGCACGAGTAGTGCACGAGCGGTCGCATTTTGGAGATTTTAAGATCTGGGCCGATTTTTTCACACTATAAATACAATTTTCACACTTCTTACACACACTTCTCACGAATTGGGGGCGATTTTCGGCTGGGAGCACGGGGGGTTCTTCAATTTCGTACCATTTTGACCAAATTCTTCACAAATTCTCCTTTAATCGTCAAGTAAGGAAATGGCCCCTCCAAAGAAGTATGAGGATAGATTCGTTGAGGGAGATGAGCTGTTAGCTTTGACAGCGGATTTGACTAAGAGGGGATTGATGCCCTCTCGTTGGGAAAACCTGACATACGGTGATAGATGGTTTGCTCACGCTTACCGGATGAACTTGGTTGCGGGCAAAGTGGAGAAGACGAGAAGGCCATGTGTTGAGTTTATGAGGCAGCTAGGGATTGAGGATGAGATAAAGAGAATCTTCGAGAGGAATAACATGTTGCAGTTCTACGAAATCTTGGTCTCTATGACAACGCACTAAGACTTGGTGGAACAGTTTTTAGCCTCGGTGAAGTTGCATGGGGATGGCAGCTTCAAGTTCATGATACGGAACGAATGGTACGCCTATGAGATAGGTATGGTGAACACAACCCTACAATTACCCCAACCAAATGAACGGAACACCGATCGGGAAGATACAAGGCGGATGCATTTTGGCAGGAGATCACTGGTGGGTTGGCAGGAAAATACTCTATGAGGACGTCTCGAGCCTCGGCAATCAGAAATCCGGTAATTCGATACCTTGAGTAAATTTTGGGAAACACCATCTATGCGAGGTCTGAGACGGGCACTGTGACGTCTAAGGAGCTATATGGAATGTAGTGCCTACTTCATCGAAGGCATCACGACTTTGGAAAGGACTTTCTTGAGATGCAGGTAGAGGCCCCATACAAGTGTGGGACGAGGACTTCTAGGATACGAGGAGGAGGCCTCATCTGTGCATTCTTGGGGAGTCTGGATATCAGGCCCGTGGGAGCTCCTTATGTGGGAAGGGACATCGACTTTGAGTACATGTACAACACTTGGATGTGCGAGCATTGGAGTGGGAAATACTGCATGAGGATTAGTGATGACGAGCTATTCCCGATGCCCAATGAGAAGTTGTTGACCCTGAGAAATATGAAGAAGGAGAATATACAAATGGATGGTGCGAACCACAAACGGGAAATGGACAAACTCAAGGGCAGATTGGTGAGTTGTGGATTATGGGATCAGAGGTCGAAGAAGAGGCAGAGAGGTACAGCCGGGAAGAGTGCAGCTGGTACGAGGGGGCCCGGATCCAGTGGAGTTCGGGATTTGGATGAAGAAGAGGAAGAAGAATATGAAGAAGGCGGGAACATGCCCGAGGAAGAAGAGGCAGATGTTGGTGATGGGGGTCAAGGACCTCAAGAGATGGAGATGGAGCCACCTTACGTGACCACTCCAGAGCCGTGGTACCCAAGCCAAAGTGAGTGGGATGGTATGAGGACCGACATTCGAGATTTGCGAACCGAAGTTACGGATCTTCGTACTACGCAGAACCAGTGGTACACGGAAGCTACGGGTATACGAGGGGAGTTTCAGGAGGTTCGATCGGAAGTTTCTGATTTGAGGAGATGGATGGAGGCACTCTTTGTCTCCCATTTAGGATCGGACCACCCTAGCTATCGCCCACCACCGCCTCCTGATGCTTGAGGGTCATGGGGATTTTCCCCAGTTTCTGCTCCTTTTTCTTATCTTTATTTTTCTTTCCTTTTCTTATTTTTGCTTTTGAGTGTGAGCTTCATTGTTTGAGTGGTATGAATTGATTATGGGGATTGTGATGGATTGTTATTCAGACTTTCGGGTTGTGATTGTTGTTGAACTAGTGAGCTATCTGATTTATTTCGTGCTTATTAACCCCCTCTACTTGTTAGTTGTTATTCTTGAGCATGATTTGATGAGTAGAGTAGATTTGTGGATTTGAGTTAGGGACTCTTTTGTGTGAGTGGTTGAGCTAGAGTTGATTTGAAAAAGAACTCGTATATGCTTGTGAATTTTTCTTTTGAGTACTTGTGTGATGAGAGTGAGAATTCACTAGGACTAGCATGGATGTGAAAGCTGTGAGATTTGAGCCTTATGAGATTTTGATACATGATTTGATCTCTTCGTTTGTGAGTGGATCGTCACCTTAGAGGATGCTAGAACTTGTGTGTGCTCTTGCTTCTTGATTGTGTCTAGTTTGATATGCCGAATGTGATCTTAGGCCATCTTTGAGTTGATTGAGTCACTTAGCCAAAATTTTCCTTACCAATGACATTGACCCCTTGTTAGCCCCTTTGAGCTTTAAGCCTATTTTATTTGCTAGCACATATGAGCATTATTCCAATTCCTAAGCCTTTTTGTCCCAATTTGAGTGGAGAATAGGAAAAGTGTGAATGTGAAGGGATTTAATTGAGTTGAAAAAGGGAAATGTTGATTGTTGAGTGAATATGAGAAGAAGGTGTGATGAAGTTTTGAGTTGTGGGAAAAAGAAAAAAATTGAGAATGAGCAAAAAAAGAAAAAATGAGCTCATGTGTTTGTGCGAAAAAGAGAAGAAATAAAAAGTGATTGAGAAAAAAAAAAGTGAAAGGAGTTAGAAAGAAAAAAAAATTGAAGTGTTGAGAGGAATTGGAATCGAAAGTGTGTTGATTGAAAAATGTTTGAAGTATTCTGTTCCTAATCTCGAAGTGCGAAAGTTTGATTTTCTATTCTCCATTCACTTGAGTCACTTTACCATATTGATTCCCACCTGTCCAAAGAGCCTACATTACAACCTTGAGAAAAGTCCTTTTTTATTCGGCATTGGTTTCTAGAGTATGGTCAGAGTTAAGAGTGCTTACAAGCCTATGGCTGCCAATATGTGTGATTGATTGTTTGAGTGAGTCCCTTTATCATTGATATACACTTGTGAGGGAGTGAAACACATCGTTGAGTGCACATCCATGTTTGATTTTGGTGATTCTCGCTGTTGTTGCATGCGTATGATGAGGGAAGATTAGTAAGTATACTTGTGATTGGTCTTTGAAGCTCGAATTCATTTGCTTGCATGATTTGATTCATTGACTCATTCCTAACAATTTCACTTGACTTATTATTTCGTTGCTAGAGGACAAGCAACATGGTAAGTTTGGGGGGTTGATTGGGCGTGAAATTGTCATGATTCGTCACTCGAAATGCCCTAGTTTTGGTTGATATTGTTGAGTATTTAGAGTCATTTGCGTATCATTTTCATAAACTGATGAATTTGTCTCTTTGATGCTCATAGATGAATAGAGGGCCAAAAGAGGAGTTCGTAGGACTTTGAATCGACTCAAACGGATGCCCGGATGAGAAGATATCGAAGAAATTCGAAAAGTACTAGTTCGAGGGAGCAAAAGTATCATTGGAGTGCACAAGCAAGGAGTACTCGTGCAAGGGTGCACGAGCGGCCGTGCAAGGCGCACGAGGAGGTGCAGGTCGTGCACTAGTGCACGAGCAAATGCTACTCGTGCACTAGTGCACGAGCAAGGGAAGTCGTGCAGTTTTTGTTCTCTGGATGTTTTGAAGTGCTCGAGTGGATTAGCTCGTGCACTAGTGCAAGAGCAGTGCACGAGCAAGCACATTTTTTTTGCCCATACATTCCCGATTCGGCCCGATGCTTATATATATTCGTCCCGAGCACATTTTGGAGGACCACCACATACCACCACTAGATTCAAGAGCGTTTTAGAGAGTTAATTTTTGGAGAAGAAGGAACGAGCAAGTTTACTTTACGTTTTTTAGGTTTTCTTACGAATTCACGTCACGATTTTACTTTTTAGTTTTGTTTCTTCATATCTTTATTCTTGAACACGTTGAGACTCGTTTTATTGATGTAATTTAAGTTATTCCTTTATTTCTTGAAACCCTAGTTTATGATTGATCTTTTCATCGTTATAATTATCATGTTCATGTTCGTTACTTATTCAATTGTTCTTGTTTACGTAAAACCCATGTCTAGCTAAAACCCTTGCATGCTTGGGGTAGGATGAACTCGTAGAAGTAGGTTGTGGGTATGTAATTAGGATAATTCGTAACGTTAGGTTTTAATTCTCTTAATTAATGAATTCTTAAAATTAATCTTAACTTTACTTTTGAATTTCGTTCGAAAAGTGTTAGAGAGAGGACGGCCGTATCACTCCTTAACAACGAGTAGACTTGACGAGGGGGTTTAGAAAGGGTTAATTCATCTACCAGTTTAGCGAAGGAGGACGACCGCATCACCTTAGTTAAATTAGGGTCTCATTAATTAAGCGCAATCTATTAACTTGTTAGTGGATTAGTGAAGTCGAGTGTTAGGGAAAAGTATTAGGGTTTAGAATCTTGAGCTTTTATCTTGCATTCTTTTACTTAGGTTATTTCTTGCACATCACGGTTATTATGATTATGTACCTGCTCCATTAGTATACGTAGGGATTCCTATCCTGAACATCACCATCACTCATTTGAATACAATCCTTAGTTAATTCGATTTCTTTAGTATTTTAGTTTAATTAGTTTATTTTAGTTTTAATTAATTCTTCCAAAAAATTCAAAAACATACACTCATATTAATTACGACGCGTAGATCTTCAGGGATCTATTCGCATACACACTTTCCCTTGGGTTTGATATACTTGGTCATTATACTTGCTCATACTACAGTGAACTCGTACGCTTGCGAGGAATCTACTAGTAGAAGTTAGTATATTTGTTTCAAGTCACTTCTCCTCCTCAGTTGTCTCCCTATCTGCTGCAACCTCAGCCTCAGTCTCCTTTCCCTTCTCCAGGAGATCCTCCACACGCTCCAGCAAGTTGGTGACAACCTTCTTGCTTTTTCCTCCAGTCTTCTTCCTCTGACCCTTCTGCTGAGCATTGGGGTCAGGCATGCCCAAGATGGCGTAGGTGTCACCCTCAGTGGTGAACATCACCTTTTTGGAGGAGAGATTGTCCTCCATGTCGAACGTACATCCCTAACAGGCTTCAAAGATCAGCAGAGACAGCCGGGTCCCAAAGGGAAGAATCTCACCCATTGAGATGTGCTTCTTCTCATCGTCCATTTTTAGTTTGTCCAAGCCAGCCTGAGTGATCTGATCAAGGAAAAACTGCTCCCATTTCGCTTCAACACCGTCCACCAAAACTCCCATGATCCTCAGCTTTGGCAGGCTCAGCTGCTCATGGGACCCTACTGTTCCCATGATCATCTTAGAGACCACATCTATCATGGCACGATACTCATGCTTGAGAGTATCCTTGTGCTGCCTCGCCTTGAACTCAGGGGAGCCTGACTTCGTCCACTCCTTCAGGAGCTCTCCTTCTTTGTTCTTCTTGCATGTTCGTGGATTAATCCCAAAGCACGGAAGTCCAAACACTTCCTTCACTGCCTTGCGAAGGTCGATGTCACGTGGTTCCTTGTTGTAAAGCTCTTCTCCATCTTCATTCTTCTCTCCAGTTGGCACCTGAATGGTCACCCTTGTGAACAACTCACCCTTGCGAGTGAAGAAGTTCAGATACGCCTCCACGACTGCCTTAGGAAGCACAGAGGTGGGTTTCCTCGTGAAATACTTCTCCATTTGGGCCCTGAAGATCCAATCGAAGACAGGTTTGATCTCCTTGACATTGGTGCATACCCCTTCCATGGTGATGATGTGCTCCATGTTCACCAACTTGTTCTTGACAACATCGGAGATGTCATCAATAGTCCAGGTGGTTTCAAGAAAGGCCATTGAGATTGAGATTGAGATTGAGAAATTTGCAAAAAGATTTTGAATTGAGAGATAATTCAGTGTGCAGTATGAGATTGTGTTTGCGTAAATTTCTCAAATGACTTTTCTAATTGATATGATAAAGTCAGTTACTCAGACGTGGGGTTAAGATTAATCCTGAATTTGAAAAGATTCTAAAATGAAGGGCCAAGATTAATCTCAAGTACAATCATTTACCCAAGTCAGTCATATTCCGTATAAAGCGGACACATATATGAAAAAATAATTGAACGCATTAAATACTCCGATGCGCGTGGGTTTAAATATCAAAAGGTGCACTTTTAATGAAAATGAAATGCATTTAATGATGATCTTCAAGACGAAGGACTCAGTGAGTTGTTTCAAATTCACAAAGATCAGGATTGAACTCATACCTGTTAGGGAGACATTGTAGAACCCTGATACCTTGCTGAGTCGAGTCTGGCCTGAGTTCCCCCTAGATCCTACACTGACTACTCTCCCGGATCTAAGAGACCTAACTCCATTGACAGTTCCATAAACCTTGCTTCAGCCAAAGGCTTAGTCAAGATGTCAGCTCTCTGCCTATCAGTGTGAATTTTCTCCATCCTAATGTCCTTCTTCTCTACATGATCTCGAATAAAGTGATGTCTTATATCCACATGCTTGCACCTTGTGTGAAGCACTGGGTTTTGAGTGATTTCTATAGCACTATTGTTGTCACAATAGATTGGAACCTCATTAGTAAATATCTGGTAGTCTCTCAACTGTTGCCTTAACCATAAAATCTGAGCACAACAACTACCAGCAGCCATATACTCAGCCTCAGTTGTGGATGTTGCAACTGAATTCTGCTTCTTACTAAACCACGAGATCAACTTACTTCCCAAAAACTGACATGTCCCTGAGGTTGATTTCCTATCAATCCTACAACCTCCATAATATGTGTCCGAATAACCTGTCAGTTCTAAGTTGTCATCTGAAGGATACCATAGTCCCATATTGACTGTCCTTTTCAAATACTTAAGTATCCTCTTAGCAGCCTCCAAATGACTTCTCTTGGGGTTAGACTGATACCTAGCACACACACCAACTGCAAAAGTAATGCCAGGTCCACTTGCAGTTAGGTACAATAAAGATCCAATCAGCTCTCGGTACTCAGTCTGGTTTACTGAAGCTCCTTCAGTGTCACCATCTTCCAATTGGTGTTCATTGGGATCCTGGAAGGATTGCAATTCTAAACTCCAAACTTTTGAATCAAGTATCTTGTATATTTAGCCTGATTAATGAAAGTCCCTTGATCAGTCTGCTTGACCTACAATCCTAAAAAGAAGTCCATCTCTCCCATCATTGACATCTCAAATTTACCAGTCATCAACTTAGAGAATTTCTCACAAAGCTGATGATTTGGTGATCCAATATTATGTCATCCACATAAATCTGGACCAAGAGAATGTCATCACCTTCAATGATCCTGAACAAGGTCCTATCCACAGTTTCCTTCCTGAACCTGTGGTCAGTCAGGAATTGAGAGAGGGTATCATACCAAGATCTAGGAGCTTGCTTAAGTCCATAGAGTGTTTTCTTTAAATGGTATACTATATCTCCAACCTCAAACCCGGGAGGTTGTTCAACATATACCTCTTCATTGAGTACACCATTCAGGAAGGTACTCTCGACGTCCATTTGATACACCTTAAACTTCTTGTATGTTGTATATGCAAGGAACAACCTGATAGCTTCCAACCTAGCCACTGGAGCAAAGGTCTCATCATAGTCTATTCCTTCAGACTGACAATACCCCTTTACAACCAGTCTTGCCTTGTTCCTTACTACAACACCATTCTCATCCTTCTTGCTCTTGAAGACCCACTTGGTACCAATATCACCTTGATGCCTAGGTCTATCTACTAGTTCCCAAACCTGATTCCTTGTGAATTGATTCAACTCCTTTTGCATGGCTATGATTCAGTTCGAGTCAGTGAGAGCTTCTTCAATGTTCTGAGGCTCTTGCTCAGAGAGAAAGCAATAGAACAGTGTGCTCTCACCATGGAACCGCTTGGTCCTGACTCCCTCAGTTGGATCACCAATGACCTGGTCAATGTGATGACTTTCTAACCATGTTCTCTTGCCTGGAGTTGTTCCTGAAGTACCTGCAATGTTAGTGTCTACAGGTTCATAGAATTCAGGATATTGAACAAAAGGGGATGATCCTGAGTCTATACCAAAGGTATTTACCAGCTCAATGTCATGGACATTGATTCCCCCTTGATGAGGTGACTCAGGAACCGTCTCAGCTGCGACCGCATCTTCATAGACGGTACTTACCTCAGGTTGAGCCTGTTCCTCAGTCTGAGGCTCAACTATCCCTGATGCGCTAGGCTTAGGAGTGGCTCTTGTATCATCTTCCTGATCGTCGTCATCATCCCATCTTGGGATTAGCACAGTGGTGACCTTTGGATCAGGTTGATTCTTAAAGTTCAGCCTTGTCACTCTCCTTGTGACCTCCTCAGTATCAGCGATAGTTTTGGGTTCTGGATCTTGATCGTTGTTTATAATGGAAAGAGCAATTGTCGCTGCAAATGTATCATCGACGACAGTAATATTGCTATTATAAGTTTCTCCCGTATCTATGAAATTCATAGAGACTTCAACATTTATGTCAACCAGACCTTCTTCATTTCTCAGTGTATCTGGGTCTGGTTGTTCCGCGGTCCTAGTGCTTTGAATATTTTATACACGTGCTTCATTACTAGGTCGCTCGTCTTCTAGACAAATCTCTTCTAGAGATTTCACGTTCTGCTGACCAGTTTTGATGGCCTATCTTTTAGGTGTGTTTGTATTGGTTGTAGATCCTTTATGCATCTGGCGTGTGGGAGCATGTATACTTGATTTGTTTGGGACCTCAAACCTTTGGGGTGCATTTACTGCTGGTATATGCGATTTAGTTACACCTCTATGGTCAGTGAACGGGTCTAACAGATTGTTTGCTAAATTTGCAAGTTAATGATCTTCTGAACTTCTAGTTCAGATTGACTAGTGTGTGGATCTATATACTGAAGATTACTTACATTTAAGCTCCCGGCATTTATTTAATTTTGAATTTGGATCTCCCTCTAATGCCGGGAAGTGATCTTCATCGAACGTGCAGTCAACGAATTGGGCCGTTAATTGATCCCCGAACAAAAGTTCTAGGTATTTCATGATGGATGGAGAGTCAAATCCAACGTAAATATCCAGCTTCTTTTGTGGGCCCATAGAGGTCCGCTTTGGTAATGTTATCAGAACATACACCGACATCCAAAAATACGTAGATGGGAAATGCTTGGTTCTTTTCCACGCACTAGCTGAAGGGGGAATGATCATTATATGCAGTTGGATGGATTTGTATTAGGTGTAATGCATGTAGGATTGCATGCCCCCAGCATGAAGTGGGTAATTTAGAGTTCATGAGTAATGGTCTAGCGATAAGTTTGATACGTTTTATTAGCGCTTCAGCAAGACCATTTTGGGTGTAGACATAGGGGACCGAATGCTCCACTTTAATTCCCAGAGTCATACAGTAATCTGTAAAGGCTTTTGAGGTAAACTCAGCAGCATTATCCATTCAAATAGATTTTATTGGATAATCTGGAAACTGAGCTCGAAGCTCGATAGTTTTCGCAATGAGCTTTTCAAAAGCTTGATTGCGAGTAGACAGCAAATAGGCATATGTCCACCTAGTGGAGGCATCAATTAGGACCATCAAATACCAAAATGGTCTTGATACTGGGTGAATCGGTCCACAAATGTCTTCCTGAATCCATTCAAGGAAAACCGAAGACTCTAGTCCCACCTTAGTGCGCGATGGGCGCACTATCAATTTACCCTTAGAACACGCATCACATATAAATTCATCAACAGGAGGGATTATATTATTCAAAATATTATGACCAATGGAATTAGATAGAATCCTACGTATCATAGTTTGTCCTGGATGACCTAACCGTTGATGCCATAATTTAAAGGAGTTTGGGTCATGAAATTTCATACACATAGCTAGATGGAGATTAGACGGCCGGATGTAGGAATAGTACAATCCAAAAGAGAATGAGGGAAGTTTTTCTATAACTTGTTTACGGCTACCTCGAGTAATAGTCATCAAAAGGTATTCGTTACTATTCTCAGTTTCAGTTTCAATGTGATAGCCATTAGATCTTATATATTTAAAACTGAGCAGGGTACGCTTAGATTGTGGAAACAATAAAACATTGTCAATTATGAGTTCGGTACACATGGGGAGGACAATAGAAGCTCTTCCGGAGCCCACTATCATAATATTATCATTGGCTATCGTAGTTACACTCCCCTTACGTTCTACCAAGTTATGAAAATACTTCATATCTCTTAAGATTGTGTGTGTGGTGGCGTTAGCTACCAAACATAAATCACAATTTGAATTCATCATGCCAGAGGAAAAAGCCCAAACCTAATAGTTGATATGTTTACAAGCCATGTATAAGAATAGCAATATCCAAATAAATTTGACGGACAGCATTAAGGTAAACATATCAAAGTTAAAACATAAATATCATATCATCCATAAAATATCCAAAAGACAGGATCCAAAATATAAATTGTTTTAACCAAAAATAAACAAAGTACTAAAATAATCAAATACACAAATCACTCATTGTCTCTAAAAGTTTTTGAGCTACGAGCTCAAGAGATCATTGTTGTCTTGGTCAAATTCTGCTTCAGGCAGGCTGTCATCGTGAGGTTAGACTATAGGGGCCTTCCCCTTGTCGTCCTTCTACTGCTTTAGATAAGTCTCAACCAAATGTTTGGGAGTTCGACACGTGCGAGACCAATAGCCTTTGCATCCGCATCTGTAGCAGGACTGCTCAATCTTGTCTTGAGAGCCAGGTTTTCGTAGAGCAAAGTCCGTGTTGGGTACACCCTTTCCACGATTCTGAGCTTGATTGTCGTTCGAGGTTCTGTGACCACCGGATGTACTTCGACCTCGGTCTTTAGCCCAAATTTTCTTACTCTCTCTCCCACTTTCACATTTGCGACCGATCATATATTTGGCCCTATACTACTGCTGGAGTATAAGGTTGCTAGTGTGGAATGTTGACAGAGTGTTCTACATCAAATGGGTTACAATACGCTGCAAAGCAGAGTTGTACTCCATTATAGACTTAAGGTCTTGGAGATGGAGGTTCAACCAATCGTATTGTGCCGGAGGGAGGAGTATATCGTTTTGTTGTTGGAAATGGTCCTTCGAGGACTTCCACAACGTTCCGGGGTCATTTTGAGTGAGGTATTCATTTTTTAGATCCTCATTCAAGTGATTCTTGAGAAAAATCAATGCTTTCGCCTTCTGGGCGTTAGTGGATTTTGAACCTTCGACAATGGCTTCGCTCAACTCAGTTGAGGCTAGATGGATCTCGATATCTAGCGCTCATGTCAGGTAGTTACTACCATCAAGAGCAAGCTCAACAAATTCTCTCATGGTAATATCAGACATTATTCACTACAATTTTTTTAAAGTGACATGGTAAGAAATGTGACCAAATTTATTGACAACGGAGAAATAAGGAGTTATTTGATTATTCTAGAGCACATAGAAGCAGGGCGCCGTCTACCCAAAACATAATTTACGGTCCGACAAGTACCGGGCGCCGCTTACCCGGACAATATATGTGGACTATAAAAAGGAGACTATGTGCAAAAGTAATAATACAAGTAAGATAATTAAATTATGAAAGCATGCGCATATATCAATCAAACATATAAAATAATAAATTTATCGAGAACTAATATTAAAATTTATTCCAAAAATTTACAGGCTTAATTAATATGCAAGAATTATTACCTTTTAATTTTTCAAGTATTTTCCGAAAGACTTGATAAAATAATTTGAGGGCACCAAAAATACTATTAAAAAGTATATGAAGCCTAAGTGAATAATAAAATTTAATTGCCCAATTAATTAAAATAATTTTGTCCTATGAAATTGGAGCTTCAGACCCAAAAACTTTAAATAGAATATGCCCAAAGGTTTAATTCCAGCTTCAAAACTGGGCTTTAGGCCCAAAATCAGAAAAAAAATTCAGTTGGCCCAATTCGTATTTGGGCCGAATTTGGCCCAAGAGGAGTAGGGTTGGGCGGATTCGGCGGGGTTGGCAGGGTATGCCAAGGTGGAGCTCCATAGGTGGTGGCGTTTTGGCTTTGCGGCGTCGCTGTGGTGCAAGGTGGCCTAACGACTGCCGTTGCCCGGCGATGCGCGGCCATCGGCCGCCGCTCAACACTGTGGTGGCGGAGCAGCGGCGAGAAAGGGGCGCTCGGTGGTGGAGCTCAGGGGGAACCCCGCGTTGGCCATCGAGGCCCGCGGCGGCAACTCACGATAGGGGCCGAATTGAGGCGGCGGCTAGAGGGCGTGCACGGCGCGAGGGCCCGACGGCAGGCGCGGTGCGCGGCGGCCGTGCAGATTTAATTAATGATTTTTTTCTTTTCTTTTTCTTTCTCAATTCGATCCAATTATTTACAAACACAATAATAATTGATGCAATAATTCAAGTGCACATAAAATATACTACGCATGGATCAAAGAATTCGATACGACAATTAATAATCATGAAATAAAGAGAATTAATTTAGATTTGTACCGATTAGCTGTGGGCAGAGTCTCGTGCTGATAACGTGTTGTAAATCGAGAGCATAAAATAGAGACGCGGATTGTTTCACTCAGTTCGTCGATAACGACTATGTTTGGGGGCGTACCAAGCCAGGAGTTTCATTAATATGTGTGTGTATGCGTGTATAAAATTCTGAGTACAATGATCTATTTATAATAGAAAAGACCTAGTCTAAACCTAAAGTCCGTTTAGGTTATAAGTCAATTAGTAATGTTCACATCAAATCTTCTAGATTTGGTATAATAAATCTGCTAGATTTATAACAAATGCATCTATTAAATCATAAATTATATATCCATTTATTATTTTTGAAATATATTCAATATAACTTCCCAACAAACAATTAGCAAATTTAAATTGATACCCCCTTCTAATCAAATAATTATTGGGTTGTTCTAAATATTAAGAATTTTTTAAAATGACATAAGTACCCTTAGTTAATGATAATTATTAATTAAAGATTAGGTTCCGGAATTTACTATACATACTCATTTACTATCTATACCCCGTTCAAAAATATTGTTTTCTTTAAAATTACTATACACATTCCACTTTTTGACAATTATATCATTTTTATTAAAAAAAAAAGAACTTAGTTATTCTCAATCTTCATAAACAGAGATAAGACACATTTGCACTTGCAAACAAAGAGAAATATATAAAATAAAATAAAACAAATTTTGGTGAAGAAGTTTAAGTTTAAGTTTTAATGCAAAGGAAAAAGAAGAAATTTCCAACCGAACATAAAATATACAATTTTAGAAATCCATCTAAATATAATGAGAAATTTAGAATTCAGAAAACATCATTTTCTCACCGACCAAAACACAAATACATACAATTGTTAACAAAATGAAGATGAAGAAACTAAGAAAAGTAAAACCAGAAATATTAATAAAAACAATTCTATTGAATGCGCACCACTCTTCTCTAATATTACTGAGGTTTTTCTTTATTTTAAAGCCATAGGATAACAAGAACCAAATTTCTATTATGTCCAGCAAATCACGAACCATAGCGTTCAATTTATTGTATTAACTTTTTCTTTAATAATAATCTAGGGTTTTTTGAGGAAGAACATGTTCAGAAAATAGAATATAAGAGAAAATGGGAAATTTAATTCATAATTTGCATAATATTTATATAAGGGTTAAATTAGATATTTAATGTTGGGAAAATGTATAAGATTTATGTTTTGATTAGATGCCAAAATGTTCCTCCTAAGTTATTTTGTAAGTAAATTATTCAGTAGAGTTAGTACTTAGTTAAACAGTTCAACTGTTAAAGAACTGAAGTACAGTTATTAATTGTTAGAGTGTATTTAAGAATGAAGTCTGCTGAAGGTGAAGTCCGCTGAAGACAAGTGATCTGAGAAGAAGTCTAAGTCTTGAATGTTTTCTAAGTACATTCTCACTAAGACTAAAACTATCAGGAGAGGACCAAGGTCCACTGATGGTAACTAACAATGCGCATTCAATGCTAAACATATTAAAAGCTGTTAGTTAATCTGGTTGGATCAAGGCAAAACGAATTACATTGAAGCTTACAATAAATGAAGGAATTAGAAGGTTCTCTCAGAGGAGTTCCACCTTAAAGCAAGACAAGAATCTGGGCATGCAGACTAAAGGTCCAATGAGAAGATGACACGTCAGTGTACTTTACTGACAGCCGACCTGCCCCAGCCTGACAAGTACCAAAAGTCTTTCTCTAGCAATCTACAGAAAGTTGGTGAACAGGCATGGTCTTTCAGCCGTTTCTTGACAAGACTTAAAGCTTCAAATAGAGCCGTTTGAGCCAATCAGATACAAGAAGACTTACTTGAGAAGATTCAAATCCAACGGGAAGATTTTCAAGGAAGTCTATAAATACAGAAGGACGTGCTCATTTCTATGCACGGGAAACTCACAAGATCAAAGTTATCTCTACATTCATAACAACTAAGAAGCACTCGAAATTACCTTTGTTTCCCAAGTGTTTCACATTTGTAGAGAGCCTAACAAACCTTCTGTAACCAAGCTTAAAGCTATATCCAAATCTTAGAAAGAGATAATCCAATCCTAAGCCCTGAGCTAAACTTGTAGGGATTATCTCAAAATAGTTGGAACCAAAACCCTACTCAAAACCTTACTCAGTGTTTAGGTTGAGAGCTAGTGTTAAGTGGTGTTAGTAAGCCGATTGTTGTATCAGTCTGAAAGCTGGTTTGTTTTGGGAACTAGGACCTGGAATTTCCTAGTGATCAATCATCCTAAGAGAGGATTAATTGATCAGTGCACCATGGCACTATAACACAAGGAATTCCAAGTGAAAGGAATTCTCCTGTTTGATCAGGACAGTGGACGTAGGAGATTCATCTCTGAACCACTTTATATCTTGTGTACTTATACTCTGTTGTTTCCTAAGTGTGTGTTAATCTCAAAGTTTATCAAAGTAAAACGAGTTTTCTAAAGGCTCACTAATCCGCATCTGAAAGCTAATTAGATAGTAGTTCAACTGAAAGTCTTGAGCTTTCAGTGGAGGTATTATCTCAGTAAGCTTTCTCAAGTAACTCTCAGCAGACCTCAAGTCCACTGACGAGCCTTAAGTAATCTGATAAGTTTTACAAGAAGTTTTAATTTGTAATCACAGGTGTATTCCCCCCCCCCCCCCATACACCTGTTTACTCGTTTCGGGACCAACAATTGGTATCAGAGCAGTGATTCAAAAGACCATTGTTCTAAGTATACCTTGTGCTTAAAGGTATTTTTCAAGGTCACCTGAATTGATCTTTTGATAAACTTGTTTATATACTATGGCTGACAATGCAGCTAGGGTAGCACCACCAGCAGAGAACAACATGGGAGTTAGTCCCTTGAACCATATGTCTCATCACAAGCTTCCACAATTCTCAGTGGAAAACTATAACTTCTGGAAGATCAGAATGAGAGCTCATCTTGCCTGTGTGCATGATGAAATGTTGAGGGTTATTACTAAAGGTCCATTTGTTTTTATGACGCCTAACCCTAGAACTACAGCTGAAACTATTGCAGATCCTAGAGAAGAATGGCCCAAGGATGAAGATAACTTCACTGCGGATGAGAGGAGGAGAAACAACCTCAACTTCATAGCCATGAACATTCTCTACACCACCATTCCAGATTCTGTAATAGGAAGAGTGATCCACTGCATAACTACAAAGGAACTATGGGACACTCTTGCTCTCATGTGTGAAGGAACTGACAAGATAAAGGAGAACAAGCTTTCAGTAGCAGTTCAAAAGTATGAGAAGTTCACCATGGAGCCCACTGAGACCATTGACCAGCTTGATGGGAGGTTCACAGACATCATGAATGAGATAAATTCTCTGGGAAAAATCTATACCAAAAGGGAGGTTGCCTTAAAGATCCTGAGAGGTCTAACCTCAAGATGGGATGTGTACTCTGTGATGATGCAGAATACCAAGGATCTATCCAGCATGTCTATGCAACAGGTATTCTCTGAACTCAAGGCTTATGAGTTTGATCTGAACAGGAAAAGGGCTCCTGATGAGACCTCAGCTGAGAAGGGAGTAGCCTTCAAAGCCAAGGAGTCTGAGCCAAAATCCTCAAAGCCTCAGAAGAGTACAAAGGCAAGCAAGTCTCAAAGCAAGGCTGAGATGCAGGAGGAACTCAGCCTGATGGCTAGAAGGTTTGAACAACTTAACAGCCGCTTTGGCAAGTATAAAAGATTTTACAGGGATAACAGGGAAGGTAGAAGTTATCCACAAAAGATCACCAGAGAAGGAGAGAAAAGCTCATCTGAGCTGGAAAAGAAGAAGGAATACAAGAATTACACCAAGGCTGAAGGATCATCATCAAAGACCAGAGAATCCACTGAGGAAAAGAATGATGATGCCAACAGGTGTTTTCAGTGCAAGAAGATTGGGCACTTTCAATATGATTGTCCTCAACTAAGCACAAAAGAAAGAAAGGAAAGGCAAGCCAAAAGAGACAGAAGATATGGAGAAAGGAAAGTCATGGTGGCTGAGGATGTGGATGAAAATCTGGAGTCATCTGATGGACTGTTCTCTGACAGCAGTGATGATGACATGTGCCTCATGGCAAGAGAAGAACCAGAGGTACAATCTAAACCATCCATTTCTCTAGAACACACACCTGAGCTAAGCTCAGAGTCAACTGAGGAACTCAATCTTCAGTCCGCTTTGGAACAATTGATGATTGATTTCTCAAGGTTGCAAGAAACAAGTTTCTATCTTCAAGATGAAAACAAACAACTCTTGAGTGAAAACTCCAAGTTAATCGAGTCTGGGAATCAAGCAGATCTGAACTCAGCCAAATCTACCATTGAACTAACAAAAGAGGTGGAAACCCTCAGGAGTCAAGGAAATGGTAGAGATCAACTGATAAAAGATCTCAATGAATCTAAGACAAAGTTAACTGAAGAGAATTTAAAATTGGTAAGCCAAATAAAGGATTCTCTCCTGAAAATTGATGTCTTACAAAAATCTGAAGAGGCCTTATTAAAAAGGATTGATGCTCTAAACAAACCCTCTCTTGCCATAGAGGAGATTCAAATTTTTCAAATAAATCCTAATAACAAGTGTGGGATAGGCTTTATTCCAAAACCTTCAGAAGGTCCTCTGAGTGTTGCTTCTTCAAGTGGACAAAGAGAGTTTTTGTTAAGTCTGTAACATTTCAACCACAGACTGTGGATAAAGGAAAAAGACCAGCTAAGATCACTCAAAAGAAAAGTCAATCTAAGTCAATCTAAGTCAATCTTTCGGTTTTCTATTTTTTTCTTGTGATTTTAAACGTCGTCCCGAACCTCAAACGATGCTATTTTTGATGAAGTGTTGTTGTTCGAGTGGGAGTGTGTCGAGACGAACGACGGAAAGCAACAAGGACGATTTTTTGCATCAAGACGTGAAGAAATTAAACCGTGACAATTGGATTTGAGTGCTCCAATGTTTTTAATTTTATTTTGATGGATGTTTTATTTCATGCACTTATTATTATTTGTTAATATATGTTTGCATGACTTTAATTGTCCAAGAAAAACCTTACTTTCGAAAATTACTAAGTATGTTTATTTAATCGCAATTTTATTCCGGATATTAAAATTGGATTAATTTGGCCTCCATAATTTATTTATTTGTGAAGTTCTTTTGGAATACATTTCTCCCTCGGATCGGCCAAAAGAACGGATTTCACATGAATAAATTCCGAAAGGATGATTGTGGATTATTACTAGTGGCGGTATTGACCCTCACCCCGAGTGGCTTGCTCAAAGCGAAATAATAATCCTGTATTTAATTATGGTTATTACTTAGGCATAGGAAATTGATATTAACTTACTCCCCTCGGAGTCCCTGTCAATTTCTATGTGGTCAAAGTGGGAGCCAACTATTAATTTTGAATTAAGGATTTGTAACTTTCAAAGTTTGTGATCCGCTTGAATGTATTTAAATGTATAGACCACCCTCGTGGCGCATTTAAATTGTTTCGAGATGTTGGCTGATGCATGATTATATTATTTTAAGGTTTCAATATAATTGATGTGATCGAATTATGTGATAATTTCGTATTTTTCTAGATATTGATATGAATGTATGTTTTATTCTCATTTCATCATGTCGCAACCTTTTAATCCACTGTTTAATATACTTAAAGTTAATAAATTTTTGGAGAGAATTATATCGATTGGAAATGTAATTTTAAATTTGTCCTTACTGCACGAAAACACAATTGGGTTACTCACGTTAATAAACCCGGCAAGCCTAATGATAAGTCAAGCAATGGGAAAAGGCAGTTTATGATTGACAGTGTGACAATGAACACATGAAGTGCATCATCTTGACATCTCTGTCTGAGGATGTGAGGCGCGTTCATGAAGACATTGTATCCACTGTTGAAATCATGGAAAGCCTTGAAGAGATGTTTACACATCAGAAACCCATGACTAATCAGTTCACCAAACATGACTCGGTCAAGTTAGAAATGGTGGAGGGAACGCCCATGAAGGAGCACGTTCTCGAGATAATGGTATACCTTAACAAGTTGGAAGTACTTGGCGCAGATTTTGATTGATTTCATATACCATTCTCTACCGAGAAGCTTTGAGTAGTTTCATCTGAACTGTCAGATGAATGAACGGACAAGTCGTTTGCCCGAGCTCTTGCAAGCTTTAGTTTCGGTGGAGGTGATAATGGAGCACCAGTCTAGTGCTATGGTAGCTAATGGTTCGTCTACCTCCTTTTGGTCCCAAGGGAGGGAAAAAGAGGAAGAGAACCAAAGGGCGGATCCAAGCAAATCCAATTGTTGCGAAAGGCAAATGCAAAGGCTAGCATCGAAGGGGAAGTGTTTTAGTTGCGGTGAGAGAGGACAATGGAGGTCTGCCTGTTCCAAGCCTAAGAGGCTAGGAGAGTTAGGTAATTCACACACCCTAGTCGTCGAAACTTATGAAGTGGCGTATGCTGTCTATTCGTGGATAGTGGATACGAGAGCTACTGATCACATTTTTTTCATGGGTTCAAGCTAACCCGACGACTTAACGGAAGTGAGATCCCCATCACATCGGGCAATGCTACGAGAGTGGCAGCTGAAGCAGTGGGAGAAGTGCGCCTATCTTTTGAAGATAGAGTTATGGTCTTGAGAGACGTTCTTCATGTTCCTAGTTTAGAAAGAACTCAACCTTCAGTTTCTAAACGTTTTTTAGATACTCAGTTTCTTTTAATAAGGATGTTATTATTTCTTGAAACGATGAGTTTATCTGTTCCGGAACTTCAATAGATGATCTTTATACCATTATTTGGGCACACCACTCATAAAATTGAATCTAATAACACATCGATTATTTCGAGTAATAAAAGAAAGCATTCTTCGGACATGAACGAAACACTTCAATGGCATCTTAGATTAGGTCATATTAATCTAATGTGGATACAAAGGTTGGTGAAAAATGAATCCTTGGAGTCACTTCAAGTTGAGTCATTTCCAACTTGTGAATCCTGTTTAGAGGGTAAAATGACCTAGAGGGCATTTGGAGCCAAGGGGAATAGAGCCACCAAAGTGTTAGAACTCGTTCATACCGATATGTGTGGTTCAATGATGATCATAGCAAGAAGGGGTATGAGTAATTTGTCATTACTCGAGATATGGATACATCTACCTTATGATACATAGGGAAAGAGGTATCAAGTTTCTACGATTTGATCGTGGAGACGAATACCTTAGCAATGAATTCTTGAACTACCTATCGGACGAAGGGATTGTATCCCTGTTGACCGCACCGGGAACCCCTCAATAGAACGGTATGGCGGAATGAAGGAAGTAGGCTATTTTAGAAATAGTCAGATCCATGATGAATTATTCGGATTTACCCAAATCGTTTTGGGTAACGCCTTGGAAACGGCGGCTTACATTCTTGTTGGGACATTGTCAGTTTTGATTAAGATCCCAAAGCCCCTGAAAAGATGTTTGCCTTAATCTGTCTTTGTCAGGCTAGTCTTGATTAGGATTAGTACTTAGTCATTTTATACTTCACAGGTACTCAGTGAGAGGAGAACTCACTGGAGACAATCAAGACTCAGAACCTGAAGACGGAGAGCACCATCCTGAACTTATGGCAGTCCTCTAAGCTGGCTGAGTAAGTGTCAGTGATGAAGAGTATGACCCTGAGGTCATTACTAACTCAATCCTGAAGGGAACAGGATGTCACTGAGTTTATGGGAAGACTTGGAGTAGAGCCAAGCAATGCAAAAGGAATTTCAGCGTCAGGACAAGATCGGTGAGCCCAAGACAAAATGAACTTAATAAGACAAGCCTGAAGCTCAGGAATAAGTTCTGACATTCTCACCAACCTGATGATGTGGATCAATCCGAGAAGGACACGCACATAAGGAACCTGACAAGTTGACTGAATTCAGACTGCATGTTCAACGGGCAAGCATTCAATGTGCATTTAATGCAAATACCAAATCCATGCAAGGACGGCTGCTGCATGAAGATATGTCCGTTTGAAGCCACTCTACATAGATGACTCGAAGGCTATCTCTCCAACGGATAATTTTTCAAATCACCTATAAATACAGAAGGCCTTGAACCCATTCAAGGTTACGGGAAATTTCCAAGCCAGAAATTACTCAAACTCTCAAGCATTCAAAGCATTCAACCCTTAAGAAGAAGCACTCGAAACCATCTAAATTTCCCAAGTGTTTCTTAGCAACCGAGAGTTATTCTGTATTCCAAGAGCTAAATAGCATTATCTTAAGCTTAGAGAGATTATCCAATCCTTAGCATAGCTTTGCCTTGTAAGGATAATCTCAACTTAGTTGGAATCCAAACTGAAACCAAAACCCTAAGTTAGGTTTGTTGGGAGTAAGTCAGTTAGTGTGTTAGTAAGTGGAGTTGTATAGATCAGTGAGGATAGCTGGTCTTGGTGCACCTTGGCACGTTAAAAACAAGAATCCCTTGAGTGGATTTCCTGTTAAGTCAGGCCGTGGACGTAGGAGCTTGAGACTCTGAACCACGTTAAACTCCTTGTGTTCTTACTGCTTTGATATTGTGCATACTTGCCATATTATTCGTCCATTCATTGCATTCAAGTTTATCAGACCTGAATCAATCAGGCTGATCTTCAAAAGAACACTGCCCTACTAAACACTATTCTGAATTGAGTAAAACAAGTTTTTCAGAAAGCAAACTAAACAAGACTTTAAACTTTCAGGGCTCAAACATTTCCGCACTGAACTTGATCTGATAGTTAGCCAACTGACCCGCACCAAGTGTAGTCAGTAGGCGTGTTATCAGCTCCTAGTTCTTTACCACTCTGAGTAAAGGGGACTCAGTCAGTTTTAAGTTTGAAAAATTGGTATACGTGTATTCCCCCCCCCCCCCCATACACGTATTCCTCAGTCTTGTACCGGGACCAACAAGTGGTATCAGAGCAGTGGTTCGAAAGACCACTGACTTTGAATACTAATAGTTTCAGAGGAGAAACTGTTGGTGGTCACTGAACAGATCTGAGTTTGCTTATCATAAAACTTGCATCATCATGACTTCGAGGAGACTTGAAGCTTCGTTACCTGAATTCTCTGTGTCTAACTTTGTCTATTGGAAGTTCAGATTAGAAGCACATCTAGATGCCATCCATGACCAGATGCCGCGTGTACTCAGGGAGGGACCGATCAAGATCACTATTCCTAACGTCAGAGGACTGGGATATGAGGATCTTGCAATTGGCGTGCAGGTTCCTAAAGAAAGGAAAGACATGACCAACGATGAAATCAAGATGGTGGGACTTGACAACGTCGCCAGAAACATCATCTTGCATACGGTGCCCTTCGAGGAGTCAGCTAGGCTGATGAACTTAAAGACGGCAAAGGAGGTTTGGGATGAGCTGACAAGGATGTGTGAGGGATCTGAAAAGATCAAGGAGAACAAGAGAAACATTGCCATTCAGAAATTTGAGGCGTACGAGATGCTGCCTGACGAGAGCATATATCAAATGGAGTCTAGATTCATCAAGTTGATGAATGAGTTGGTGATGCTGGACAAGGATGTTCCAAGGAGAGATGTTGCTTCAAAGATCCTGAATGCCCTTCCTGAGAGATGGGACAACCGTGTAATTATGCTTAAGAACACTCAGGATATGAGTAACATAACTTCTGCTTTACTTTTTTCAGAGCTCAAAGCGCTTGAATTCGATCTTAACAAAAGAAAGAAGAAAGTTCAGTCAGAAGAGGAAGTGAAGGAGAAAACTCCTGAGAAAAGTGTTGAGCCCTCATCAAATTCTTCATCAAAGTCGCTGATGGAGATGAGCAGGGAAGAACTCGCTGAGGAGTACAGCTTGATGGCCAGACGATTTGACAAGCTCAATTCCAGGTTTGGTCGTTATAAAAAGTTTTATCAGGACTCACGTGATAGGAAACCTGAAGGAACCCACCAAAGCTCGAGGAGATATGAGGAGCGAAGGAACACTGACCAGAGGAGAGAACGTGGTGATGAAAGGAGATATTCTGAACCAAAACCTGAAAGAAGAGATGAACAGAGACGTACTCGCGATGATAGATATCCAACCAAGGCTGAAAGCTCACCAAGAACCAGGGAACCTGACTCAAGAAGGAACCCTGAACCGAGAAAAGAAAGAGTAAGTGAGCAGGTAGCATGCTACAACTGTAACAAGATTGGTCACTATCAGTACGACTGCCCGGAGCTGAGTGCGAGGGAGAGAGAGGAAAGGAGAGCCACTAGGGATCTAAGATCTGCTGATTGGAGAGCGATGGTCGCTGAAGATGCAACAGATTCTGAAGGTCCTGCTGAAAGGTCACCTGAACTCTTCTCAGATGACGAGTACGATGATGTATGTCTGATGGCTAGGGATGAGCCTGAGGTAACATCAAATTCTGTTTGTACTTCTTATACTGGTCAAAATCCTGAGCTTAGCTCAGAGTCAGTCAGAGAAATGAACCTTCAGATCTACCTTGATCAATTGATGGTTGATTTCTCCAGACTGCAGGAAACTAATGTCTTCTTGGTAGAGGAGAACAAGAAATTGAGTACTGAAGTTCAAAACCGGAATGAACAACTCACTCAGTCTGATCTTAAAGAATCAGCTCAGATTGTGAGACTAACTCAGGAAATTGATATGATCAATGCTGAGGGTCTCCCAAGAGAGAAGATTCTGAAGGAATTGGCAGAGGAAGAGCTGGTCAGGAAGGAAGAACTAAAAGTACTTAAGAGTAAGTTTGATGACCTCTTTACCAGACATGAAATCCTGAAAAAGAGTGAGGACTCTCTCAAGAAAAAGGTTGCAGCAATGAATAAATCCTCAGTGGCTAGAGAGGAAATAAATAGCAGCCAGATACTTGGGAACAAGAAAAAGGGACTTGGATATGTTCCTGAGAAATCCTCACAAGGTCAGTCTCATGTTGCTTCAGGGAGCAACACTGAGAGGGTATTTGTTCAGACAGGCCAGAGTGCACCTAAGGTTGTGCTCCAGGCCCGTCAAATTGATAAGGGCAAGGAAACCGTTGACACAGTCAGGGTTGCTCCTAAGGTAGCTAAGCCAAAACCCAAGGGAAAGGCGAAGCAACCTAAGGAAGCCCCTGAAAACTCAGGCCAGGGAAAACCTCAGCGAAAGCAGAGGAAGACTCGGGCCAAGAGCCCTCAGACTGGTCAGCGAGGGTACCATCATGCTTAGCAATACCAACAGGGAAGGCCAAACATGATGATACCCCCGTGGTTTTGGCATCCTGAGGCCTTTAACTGTTTTCCATTCCCTCACTTGCCTAGGGGGAATAGAAATCAGGGTCCTTATCAAGAACAAGGCCCAAGACCTGCTGCACCCAGACCTAGGAAGAACAGGAAGCCAACCCAAAAGGCACCCACTCAGGCTCCTGTGAAGCCTAAGTCTAGCACTCATAGAAGAAGAAAGTTGTGTATGTTGATGTTTCAGGGAGACAGATTTACCACTCTGAGGCAATCAGGGTTGTGAAGCAAGTCTGGATTCCGAAGGGTACAGCTGACACGATAGGACCCAACACCCAATGGGTACCTAAAGCCTGATTTGCTTGCAAGCGGCTGTGGATCACAACAAAAGGAGAGGAGACTCAATCAAAGCTGTTTGGTACCTAGACAGTGGTTGCTCAAGGCACATGACTGGAATGAAGAGTCTTCTCCAAGAATATCAAGCGAAAGATGGTCCACAGGTAACCTTTGGTGATAACTCAAAAGGTGTTACTAAAGGTTTTGGTGTTCTAATTATAGGTACAGTCAGAGTGGAAAATGTGTCCTTTGTGGAAGGACTGAAGCATAACCTGCTGTCAGTAAGTCAATTCTGTGACAAAGGGTTCAGTATTGAGTTCTCATCGAATATATGTTCAATCAAGGACAAATCAACACAGGTGCTTCTATCAGGTATAAGGAAAGGTAATGTTTATCTCGCTGATTGGAGCAGCACTATTCCTAATACTTGTCTAGTTGCTAAAAGCTCGGTAGAGCTCAGTTGGTTATGGCATAAAAGATTAAGCCACCTGAACTTCAAGATTCTTAACAAAATTTCTAGACAGTCACTTGTTGATGGTCTACCTAATAAAGTTTTTAGCAAAGATCACGTGTGCAAAGCTTGCCAGGAAGGGAAGCAGGTTAGAGCGTCATTCAAAGAGAAAGCTTCTTATTCCACTGACAGGATACTTCAGCTCTTGCACATGGATTTGTTTGGTCCAATAACACCTGTGAGTATGAATGGTAGAAAGTATACCCTTGTGGTTATTGATGATTACTCTAGATATATTTGGGTTATTTTCTTGTTAAATAAGAAGGAAACACAGGTGAAGCTTCCAGAGTTGCTCAGGAGACTCAGCAATGAGAAGAATCAGTCCATTACTAAGATCAGATCTGACAAGGGCACTGAATTTATAAATTCATATATTTCTGACTTTTGTAATGAACTTGGTATAGCTCATGAGACTTCTGCAGCTAGAACCCCACAACAGAATGGTGTCGCTGAAAGGAGGAACATGACACTGAAGGAAGCTGCAAGGACCAAGCTGGCTGAGTCAGGATTGCCCAAGAAATTCTGGGCTGAGGCAATCAACACTACATGCTACACTCAGAACAGATCCATGCTGAACAAACAACATGCTCAGACCCCATATGAGACATGGAACAAAAGGAAACCTCGAATTTCTTATTTTCATGTATTTGGTTCTAAGTGCTTCATACTCAACAATGGGAAGACCCAATTGAAAGCCTTTGATAGCAAATCTGATAAAGGAATATTCTTAGGATATTCTGAAGTTAGTAAAGCCTTCAGGGTTTACAATTGTAGGACCCTGGTTGTGGAAGAATCACCACATGTTGTCTTTGATGAATCTGCTAATGAGTCTAGGGCAAAGGTGTTGAATCCTGACACTGAGGAGGTCACAAGGAGTGTGACAAGGCTGAGCTTGAAGAATCAACCTGATCCCAAGATCAAGACTGTGCCAATTCCGAGATGGGATGATGATGACGATCAGGATGATGAATCAGGTGCCACTCCTAAGTCCAGCACATCAGGGATTGTTGAGCCTCAGACTGAGGAACAGGCTCAACCTGAGGTAAGCACCGTCTATGAAGATGCTGTCACAGCTGAGACGGTTCCTGAATCACCTAATCAAGGGGGAATCAATGTCCCTGACATTGAGCTTGTTAATCCTTTTGGTATAGACTCAGGATCATCCCCTTCTGTTCAATTTCCTGAATTTTATGAGCCTGTAGACACTAACATTGCAGGTACTTCAGGAACAACTCCTGGCAAAAGAACATGGTTAGAAGATCATCCCATTGATCAAATCATTGGTGATCCAACTGAGGGAGTCAGGACCAGACGGTTCTATGGTGAGAGTGCATTGTTCTGTTGTTTTCTCTCTGAGCAAGAGCCTCAGAACATTGAAGAAGCTCTCACTGACTCGAACTGGATCATTGCCATGCAAGAGGAATTGAATCAGTTCACAAGGAATCAGGTTTGGGAACTGGTAGATAGACCTAGGCATCAAGGTGTGATTGGTACCAAGTGGGTCTTCAAGAACAAGAAGGATGAAAATGGTGTTGTGGTAAGGAACAAGGCTAGACTGGTTGCAAAAGGGTATTGTCAGTCTGAAGGAATAGACTATGATGAGACTTTTGCTCCAGTGGCTAGGTTGGAAGCTATCAGGTTGTTCCTTGCATACGCAACATATAAGAAGTTCAAGGTTTATCAAATGGATGTCAAGAGTGCCTTCCTGAATGGTGTACTCAATGAAGAGGTATATGTTGAACAACCTCCCGGGTTTGAGGTTGGAAATAGAGTATACCATTTGAAGAAAGCACTATATGGACTCAAGCAAGCACCAAGAGCTTGGTATGATACCCTCTCTCAATTCCTGACAGACCATGGGTTCAAGAAGGGAACTGTGGATAGGACATTGTTCAGGATCACTGAAGGTGATGACATTCTCTTGGTCCAGATTTATGTGGATGACATAATATTTGGATCACCAAATCATCAGCTCTGTGAGAAATTCTCTAAGTTGATGACTGGTAAATTTGAGATGTCCATGATGGGAGAGATGAACTTCTTCTTAGGATTGCAGGTCAAGCAGACTGATCAAGGTATCTTCATAAATCAGGCCAAGTATACAAGAGACTTGATTCAAAAGTTTGGTGTTCAGAACAGCAATCCAGCCAGGATCCCTATGAACACAAATTGGAAGATGGATCCTGACACTGAAGGGACTTCAGTAAATCAGACTGAGTATCGTGGGCTGATAGGTTCTTTGTTGTACCTGACTGCAAGTAGGCCTGACATCACGTTTGCAGTTGGTGTGTGTGCTAGGTATCAGTCTGATCCCAAAAGAAGTCATTTGGAGGCTGCTAAGAGGATACTTAAGTATTTGAAAAGGACAGTCAATATGGGACTATGGTATCCTTCAGATGACAACTTAGAACTGACAGGTTATTCAGATGCAGATTATGGAGGTTGTAGGATTGATAGGAAATCAACCTCAGGGACATGTCAGTTTTTGGGAAGTAAGTTGATCTCGTGGTTTAGTAAGAAGCAAAATTCAGTGGCAACATCCACGACTGAGGCTAAGTATATGGCTGCAGGTAGTTGTTGCGCTCAGATTTTATGGTTGAGGCAACAGTTGAGGGACTACCAAGTATTTGCTAATCAGGTTCCAATCTATTGTGATAACAATAGTGCTATAGCAATTACTCAGAACCCAGTGCTTCAAACAAGGTGCAAGCATGTGGATATTAGGCATCACTTCATTCGAGATCATGTGGAGAAGAAAGATATTAGGATGGAGAACTGTCAGTGGAGTTAGGACTCTTAGATCCGGAAGAGCAGTCAGTGTAGGGTTCTAGGGGAAACTCAGGCCAGACTCGACTCAGCGAGGTATCAGGGTGCTACAATGTCTCCCTGACAGGTATGAGTTCTAACCTGACTCTTGTGAATTTCAAGCGTCTCCCTGAGTCCTTCGTCCTGAAAATCTTTATTAAATGCATTCCATTTTCATTAAAAGCGCGCCTTTTCATATTTAAAACCCACGCGCACGGAGCATTTAATGCTACAGTTACTTTTTCATATACGTGTCCATTATATACGGAATATGACTGACATGGGGTTTAATTGAAGCTGAGATTAATCCTGGCCCTTCATTTCAAAACCTTTCGAATTCACGGATCAATCTCAACCCCACGTTTGAGTAACTGACTTAGTCTTATCAATCAAGAGTGCCATTTGAGGTTTTTACGCAAACACAACGCACAATCTGCACACTGAGTTTTCTCTTGCTCAAACACAGAAATTTCAAAAATCTCTTCTTTCAAAACAATGGCATTCCTTGATTCCAACTGGACAACCGACAAGATCGTGGACGTTGTCGAAAAGAAACTGATACACATGGAGCAAGTCATCTCCATGGAAGGTATCTGTCTCACAGTTGAGGAAATCAAACCAGTATTCAAGTGGATTTCCGATGCTGGGTTGGAAACATACTTCACCACCCGCCCCATTTACGTGCTCCCAAGAACAGTTGTAGAAGCATACTTTAATATGTTTTTACGAAAGGGGGAGATTTATACGAAGGTGACTGCGCTTAAGCCGACGGGAGAGAAGGACGGCGACGGCGAACCTCTCTACAACTCAGAGGTGGTCACTATTGACGTCAGGAGGGCGGTGAGGGAAGTCTTCAAGGTGCCTTTCTCAGGCATCAACCCAAGAACTTATAAGGAGAACTCAGAGGGAGAGTTCCTTGGGAAATGGACCAAGTCTGGGTCATCAGAGTTCAAGGCTCGTCAGAACAAGAATACGCTGAAGCCTGAGTACAGAGCTCTGGTGGACTTGGTGTCCAAGATGGTGATGGGGGCAACTGGCTCTCACGAGCAGTTGAGTCTGCCCAAGCTGAGACTCATGGGAGCAATTGCTGATAGAGTGGAAGCAAACTGGGAGCAGTTCTTCCTTGATCAACTCCATCAGGCTGGTTTGGACAAGCTTGAGCGAGATGAGGAGAAGAAACACATATCCGTCAGTGCCATCTTGTCATTCGGCACGAGGATGTCCATCCTGATTGCTCATGCTTGCCATGGGTATACCTTCGATTTTGAGGACAGTCTCTCCTCAAAGAAGGTAATGTTTTCCTCACTGAGTGATACCTATTCAGTGCTAGGGCTGACTGATCCCAATGCGAAAGCAAAGGGTCAGGCCAAAAAGCCAGCTGGTAAGGCCAAGAGAGTGGCAACCAGTCTCATTGAACGGGTAGATGACCTCTTTGAGAGGAGTAAGGGCGGTGAGGAGGTTGCAGCTGAAGAGGTGAAGCAGCCTGAGGCGGAGAAGGCTGAGAAGAGGAGGAAGGTACGGGTCGTGCTATCAGGGAAGAGCACGAAATCAGGGACTGAGTCTGATCCCAAGAAGGCCGGGTCAGAGGCTGAGGGAACTGACGATGACGTCAGGAAGGAGGGTGCTCAGGGAGAGAGGCCACTAAAGAGGCTTAGGAAGGGAATAAAAAGGTCCCCTGCTAAGAAACTGCCTGAGGTGAGTGAGAGGGAGAAGTCAAGCTCTCCTGGAGCCTCTGACTTGGAGGAAGTGAGAAAATATGTCGAGACGGCTGAGTTGTTGCAGCCTGAGACAGTACCCACTCAAACACCCCCACACCCTGAAACCCAAACACCTTCCATCCCTGACCCCACACCTCAAACCCCCCAACCACCCCAAGCCTCAGAGTCAAATCATCCTACTGAGTCAGCGCCATCAAATTCACCCACGAATAAGCCTGACCAGTCAGCCGAGCCAAATCTTCCAAACCCCACAGACTTTCCCTCATACCCCAATCCCAAGGACTGTCCCAAATCCATTTCAGCTGAAGAGGATGAATTCCTTGAAGTGGAGGAGAAGGAATTAGATGAACACATGGCAGGAGGGATTCTGGAGAGCACTCTCAGGGGGAACGCCACAGAATGGGCAGGAAAGTGCTGGCCTGGGCTATACAAGTACAATGAGCTGCTAGCGTATGTGATCGAGCTCAAGGTTTGGTTGGACTTCAAACAATCAAATATGCAGGAGCAACATCTGCTAGTAGACGCTCGTGGCTGGGAGCACTGGGAAGCGGAGGAGGCCAAGATTTGCTCTTTCTTTGGACTAACTAGCTGGCTTCAACTTTTGAACTTTGATAACCTGAAGCAGTTAGTGGCTGATATGATGTCCAAGAGCAAGGCTGACATCCTGTCTGGTGACGAGAAGGAGGATGAGGATGATGATGGAGCTCAGGGTGGAGACTTGGAGAAGGCAGTGGAGGAGACTGCATAGGAGGTTGATGAGATGATCTCTGAGCCTCAGGCTCAGGGGGAAGATGATAAGGACACTGGTGCCAAGGATGGACCAGTGGCTGAGGATGCTTTAAACATCTCAGCTGCCAATGAGACATTTGTCGATGAAGGGATTCCCTGCCCTGAGACAAGAGAGGAAGATGTTGAGGCATCCAAGGAGACTCTCAGTTCCGAGGGACTTGCTCCTAAGGTTCAAGATAGCTTAGCTGAGCCTGAGGAGGCGGCTATGACTACTTCACAACTGCCTTCAGTGTACCTTGAAGAAGGTACTGATGCTGCAGGGGCTGACAAGGGAAAGCAGCCAATCACTGATGAGGTCGTTGATGATGCAGATGTGATAATAACTGGGGTCGGCCGTGCTGAATTCACAAGCATAGTGGAGGTCAAGCAGGAGAAAACCACAGAAAATCTAGCTGAACTTCAGGAGGAAGTAATGAGGCTACGAGCTGAAAAAGAAGAGGACTCCAAGGCCCTGGCAAAACACATCAGGTGGACAAAGTCAGCCTACAACACCCTTGCTAACAGGGAGTTGATTCTGTTAAAGAAAACGATGACTGACACGGCCAAGTCAGTGAGAAATGAGCGAAAGCGCACCAAAAAGATGTTGAGGCAAACCTTGAAGCAGTTGGCTGAGAAGGATGAGCAAAGAAAGGAGGATCTTAATCAGGTTGTGGAGAAGCTTGCAGCTCAGGCTGGGGCACTATTCACTCAGGCCATTTCTGGCTCAGCGTCAAAGTTTGAGCTGGAGTCAGAACGCATTGCTCAGACTTCAAAGGACATTGCTGAGAGACTGACCCAAGCAGATGAGCGATCTGCTCTGGTGGAGGGGAAGATAGAGAAGATTGAGCAAAGACTCCAACTCTCCATGGAGGTCTTTGAGAAGAAGGTCCAAGCTGCAATCAGTTCAGTATCATTTGCAGGGACTGGAATTTCGATGGGAGTTGAATTATTGAAGGAGGGAATTAATGATGTCCATTCCCTATCCTCCTTCGTAATCAACAGCGGATCTGACGCATTCCCATCTGAGGCCAATGATGATGCCAAAAAGGGGGAAAAGAAGAAGAAAAGATCCCGCCCTGAGGCATCTGAGGCAGTCAACCAAGGTGAGACCGTTCTAGCTGACCCTGAAGCCAATCCTGAAGGGAATATACTAAGGGTGAGGAAGTCAGCTAGGTTAGCGGCAGTGGAGAAGGAAGGAGAGGAAGTAGTTGCCAGGCTGAGGGCGGAGGCAACAAAGGCAAAGGCTAATGAACCTTCCAAGCAACAACCTGAATCAGTTCAGAGATCGTCTCCCATGACCTCAAGGAAGAATCCCATCACTTACTCAGGGGAGTTGGTGGTGGAGTTATGTGCTGAAGCATGGGGAGATCACTCTGAAAAATCTGAGGCTATGCGCAGAGCTGAAATTGCTCAGAAGGAGAAGATGCGCATCTTGGAGAAGAAGGTTGAGAAGCTGACTGATATCATTGAGTTTCAACAACGAGAACTGGATGATACAGTGATCAGCTTGCTAAGGAGGAAGAAGGCGAAGCCTGAGCCCAGAAAGTACAGGAAGAAGCCAACAGTTAGGAAATCAACAATTCTTCAAGTCAGTAGGCCAGAATCAGGAGTAAGGGAAGCTTTTGTCGATGAGTTCGTCTCAGAGACATTGAAGGAGTTTTGGACTGATGCAAGGGATGAATTTGTCAGATTGTGGTATGTTGTGAAGAAGTGGGGCGACACTGACGATATCTGTTGGGATATGTTTTAGTTTTGATGATTTTCCAAAACAACATGTAATAGGTTTGAAAGCAGTCAGGATAGTATCTTTTATTTCAGGTCAGGCTAAGTCATCTCTCAGTAGAATAGGCTGTTCAGTTGAGGGGGAACTCAGCGAGGGGGAACTTTGCAACACAGCCTGAGAATATCAAGATAACACCAAGAAGAACTGACTGAAGCCATGCCAGAAACCTGAACCAGAAGAAAAGCCTGAAGGATGTCCCACTGAGTGTAAACCGGGCTGATCTAAGCTAGGTCAGGTGGACCACTCAGTGAAGAGCATGATCAGGAGGATCAGTGCTGCACCAAGTAGGCCCTGAAGGAGTCAGGCTACTGTGGTCAGGGAAGTTTGTCATTCAGCCTTATGACAAACTTCTTGGAAATGATCTTCAAACAGTCTCTGAAGGACAATTACACTGAAGACGGTCAGTCCACTGAAGATCATCAGTCAGTGAAGGAGGAAGCTACCTAAAGTCAGTGGGTCTTGGTCAACCCACTGAGTCAAAGATCCGTGAATCCAGGCCACGTGGACCAATCAGCACGAGGCAGCAACTCTGATACTGACAAAGGCCGAATTCCAAGAAAAGTGGTTGAAACCATTAAATGTTGGATTCAAAGGTATCTTCCCTCCAACGGATACATTTGAATACCCATTATAAATACAAGCTCATAGCTTCATTGTAAAGGGTGTGTTATTGTGTGTGAAGAAAATAAACACCTACAAGCTGTGAGGGTGTGTTAGTTGTTAGGGAGTCATAAGGAAGAGATACACACCCACGACACTGACCTTTAGGGTTATCACTTATATTCATTGAGTGTCCAGCTTGTAACTCATAGCTTAGAGAGGTTTTCCTAATCTTAGCTTTAAGGCTAACACATTGTAAAGGAAAACCTCACCTAGTTGGAGAAAACCAAACCAAACTAAACCCTTTCAGAAGATTGTTAGGCTTGTAGTGAGGTGAGGAGAGGCAGCCCAGGGAGTGGCGTGAGTCCAGTTGTAAGTGCACCTTGGCACGTTAAAAACAAGAATCCCAAGTAGTGGATTTCCTGTTAAATCAGGCCGTGGATGTAAGAGCTTGAGTCTCTGAACCACGTTAAACTGAGCGTACTTATCTTTCAAAGTATTTACTAAAGTATTGTGAAAATCAGCTCACTGAGAGCTTTGTTAAGAAAACTTTAGTTAAGCATTTCAGTCAGGGAGATTCATCTCACTGACTGAATCAGGCTAGCACTCGAGAGTTCAGTCTCTCGAGTCACTGCCTTGTTACGAGCCTGAGCTCGAAGGTCAGCTGCATTGATTTGAGTGCTCTGACTCGTAGCAACACAGTGACTTGAGTATTCCGTCACTGAACTCAGTCAGGGTGCGACGCAAAGGTTTAAAAAAAAAGAAAAAAATTTGTGCTCCTGAATTCCCATTTTGCCCTTCGAAAACGGGACCATCAATATCAATGCCCACTTCACTGACTACATGATGGACAATCATCCTGAGCTATTCCAGAAGATCTTGGAGGAGGCTGATGCAGCTCAAGTTCAAGTGAAGGCTCCTGAGTTCACCATTCGAACTCCTCCCTTGGTTCCTGGAACTCAAAAGCATGATACAAAGGCCATCATGATGGAAGTATTGAAGATAGCCAAAGCTGAAGGATACGTGAACCAACCTAGAAGACTTGACGAGCTGAAGGCAAGAGTTTATGCAGGATATGGACTCAAACCTGAAATGAGATTAGTCTAGGCGTTCACAGGCTTCTTTGTAATAGATTAGATTCATTGTAATCATTTCCTCATCTATCAATGAGATCTATTACTTTTTGCCCACAGACAAAAACTCATTGTCTTTTTGGTTGTTTGTTTAAATTCTGTACTGTATTAAGATTTGCTCTAACACTGTCTTATCTTATAGATAGGTTTATCATATTTCCTCTCAATGTTTTGAGGATCTTTTCAGTGTTTTGGCATCATCAAAAAGGGGGAAATTGTTGGAACATTGTCAGTTTTGATTAAGATCCCAAAGCCCCTGAAAAGATGTTTGCCTTAATCTGTCTTTGTCAGGCTAGTCTTGATTAGGATTAGTACTTAGTCATTTTACACTTCACATGTACTCAGTGAGAGGAGAACTCACTGGAGACAATCAAGACTCAGAACCTGAAGATGAAGAGTACCATCCTGAACTTATGGCAGTCCTCTAAGCTGGCTGAGTAAGTGTCAGTGATGAAGAGTATGACCCTGAGGTCATTACTAACTCAATCCTGAAGGGAACAGGATGTCACTGAGTTTATGGGAAGACTTGGAGTAGAGCCAAGCAATGCAAAAGGAATTTCAGCGTCAGGACAAGACCGGTGAGCCCAAGACAAAATGAACTTAATAAGACAAGCCTGAAGCTCAGGAATAAGTTCTGACATTCTCGCCAACCTGATGACGTGGACCAATCCGAGAAGGACACGCACATACGGAACCTGACAAGTTGACTGAATTCAGACTGCATGTTCAACGGGCAAGCATTCAATGTGCATTTAATGCAAATATAAAATCCATGCAAGGACGGCTGCTGCATGAAGATATGTCCGTTTGAAGCCACTCTACATAGATGACTCGAAGGCTATCTCTCCAACGGATAGTTTTTCAAATCACCTATAAATACAGAAGGCCTTGAACCCATTCAAGGTTACGGGAAATTTCCAAGCCAGAAATTACTCAAACTCTCAAGCATTCAAAGCATTCAACCCTTAAGAAGAAGCACTCGAAACCATCTAAATTTCACAAGTGTTTCTTAGCAACCGAGAGTTATTCTGTATTCCAAGAGCTAAATAGCATTATCTTAAGCTTAGAGAGATTATCCCATCCTTAGCATAGCTTTGCCTTGTAAGGATAATCTCAACTTAGTTGGAATCCAAACTGAAACCAAAACCCTAAGTTAGGTTTGTTGGGAGTAAGTCAGTTAGTGTGTTAGTAAGTGGAGTTGTATAGATCAGTGAGGATAGCTGGTCTTGGTGCACCTTGGCACGTTAAAAATAAGAATCCCTTGAGTGGATTTCCTGTTAAGTCAGGCCGTGGACGTAGGAGCTTGAGACTCTGAACCACGTTAAACTCCTTGTGTTCTTACTGCTTTGATATTGTGCATACTTGCCATATTATTCGTCCATTCATTGCATTCAAGTTTATCAGACCTGAATCAATCAGGCTGATCTTCAAAAGAACATTGCCCTACTAAACACTATTCTGAATTGAGTAAAACAAGTTTTTCAGAAAGCAAACTAAACAAGACTTTAAACTTTTAGGGCTCAAACATTTCCGCACTGAACTTGATCTGATAGTTAACCAACTGACCCGCACCAAGTGTAGTCAGTAGGCGTGTTATCAGCTCCTAGTTCTTTACCACTCTGAGTAATGGGGACTCAGTCAGTTTTAAGTTTGAAAAATTGGTATACGTGTATTTCTCCCCCCCCCCCCCATACACGTATTCCTCAGTCTTGTACCGGGACCAACAATTCTAAACTTGGTGCCATCCAAATCGGTTCCTAAAACCCCAATGGAATTTTGGACCGGGCGCAGCCCAGTCTAAGACACTTGCAGATTTGGGGTTGTCCGGCATACGTGCTAAACAAGGAAGCCGATAAGTTGGATCCACGTTCGGAATTAAGGTTGTTTATAGGATACCCTGCGGGAATGAAAGGGTGTATGTTCTATAGTCCCAAGGATCAAAAGACCGCGATTAGTTCGCACTTTAAATTCTTGGAGGAAGACTATGAACAAAAGAAAGCCCAGAAGTGAGATTACCTTAGATGAGTTAAGAGGGCAAACTCCTATACCAACTATACAAGATGATATACCACACGTCACACCTTCACAACCGGAACCCCATCGCAGTGGGAGGATTGCTAGGCAACCCGAGAGATTCATGGGAATAGGAGAATCTTCGGATTTAATTCCCGGTGATGAATCAGACCCATGGAGATACGACGAGGCAATCCAAGACAAAGACGCGGAGTCGTGGCAAACAGCAATGGAAACCGAGATGGGTTCGATGGATTATAATCAAGTGTGGGAGTTGGTTGATCCACCTAGTGGGGTAGAGCCCATTGGATGCAAGTGGGTGTACAAGAGGAAAAGAGGACCGGACGGAAGGGTAGGGACCTTCAAAGCAAGGCTTGTGGCCTGTGGCCTGTAGCTATGCTTAAGTCCATCCGTATTCTCTTGTCGATCACTGCGCACTTAGATTACGAGATCTGGCAAATGGATGTCAAGACAGCTTTCCTTAACGGAAGTCTTGACGGGATCTATATGATACAGTCCAAAGGTTTCATTGAAAAAGGCCAAGAGCACCTCGTATGCAAGCTTAAGAGATCCATTTATGGACTTAAGCAAGTATCGCGTACTTGGAACCAGTGTTTTGATCAAGTTATTAAGTCTTATGGGTTTGTGATCAAAACAAGTTCGAAAGTTGTGTGTATAAAAGGTGTGACAGAACTGCGGTGGTATTCTTAGTATTATACGTAGACGATATTCTGCTCATTGGAAACAATGTAAAGGTATTGTCAGACGTAAGGGTATGGCTGTCAAATCAGTTTGATATGAAGGACTTAGGGAAAGTCGGTCACATCCTTGGGATCAAGATCACTCGAGATCGCAAGAGGAGGATGTTGGGCTTATCGCAAGTTTCATACAAAGCTACTGTTTTGAAGTGATACAACATGCAAGATTCCAAGAAAGGTTTTGTACCTTTTAGGCACGGAATCCATCTATCTAAAGAAATATGCCTAAGACGCAAGTGGAGATAGATGACATGAAAGACGTTCCGTACGTTTCGGACGTAGGAAGTCTTATGTATGCAATGTTGTGTACGAGACCGGATATCTGCTTTGTCGTGGGCATGATGGCAAGACATCAAAGTAACCCCGGGAAAGCACATTAGATTGCAATTAAATGCGTTCTTTAGTTTCTGAAAAGAACTTGGTATGGAATGCTGATTTAACAATCAGACAATCTAATCCCCATGGGATACACGGACTCAAATTTCCAATCAGACATAGATTCCAAAATAACTACCTCGGGTAGTGTGTTTTGCATGGGAGAAGGAGCCATGACATGGAGAAGCGATTTGCAGAAATGCATCGCTGATTCGACCATGAAAGCCGAATAAGTAACTGCTTGGAAGCAGCGAAAGAAGCGGTTTGGCTCAAGTACTTCTTAGTGGACTTGGACGTTGTTCCGAATTTGCCCGACAAGATAACTGTCTTTTGTGACAATGCCAGAGCAGTTGCAAATTCAAAGGAACCGAGAGCCCACAAGGCCAGCAAACACATAGAAAGAAAATACCATCTTATACGAGAAATCGTTAAGAGAGGAGATATAGAGGTGGCAAAGATAGCGTCGGGTGACAACCTAGCTGATCCATTCACAAAGGGTCTGCCTCAGAGTACATTCGAGAGACATGTGGATGGAATGGGAGTCAAGACTATTGTCAATCTGCTTTAAGTATAAGTGGGAGGAATTATTAGGTTAGTGTAGGTTGACATAAGATGTCACGTAGAGCTACTACACTAAGACATGCGTGATGTATACTAAAAGCAGACTTTAAGTATAAGTGGGAGATTGTTGGAGTTATACGTGAAAGTATGCTTTTACTTTGTATAACTCATGTATCAAACACTCGTTTTATGAGAATAATTATTTTATCACATTTGCTTTAGTTATGATTGAATGTTGAATTTCTATTGCAAACCGTTCAATAAATGGTACTAGTTACATTGTAGTTAATGTGGTGATACCCGATCACGGAAGACGACATTAACAATTTCCTTGTAACTAAACGTACATGTTCACGACCTAGGTGGAATTGAAAAATCCGTCGTGAAAGGTCGATGTGTAAGGCTCAGATTGGTCTGTCTTGACTAAGAGATTGCACTAGCACATTTAGTATGTGTTGAAGAGGACCTACAGCGAGGATAAATTCTTCTGTTCTGAAATGTGAAGAATTAGACCCAGTGGTTGTTGATTTCTTAATCTCCGTCACTTAAATAGGACCGTGTGTGCTTAATGGTTACTGCTTTGATTCATGTTGGGTGAGAATCATTGTGACTTCGAACTTTGTGTCTTGGGCAGTAATATTAATCATACGACGGTTGCTAAGATTTAATACGGAGAAATGCGTGCGAGTACGGCTCGTGTGATTAGTCCCCTTGGTGGGCTCAGAAGTTTTATCGTACCAAATCTTACAAGTGAAGAATTAGTTTCTTCGGTACGGATAATAATGTTGAGCTGTCTTTACTCCAAGGTGAAATATATTAATTAATTTAGAGCTATTCAGAAGCTTGATTAATTAATGGACTTGATAATCTTAAACGCGGGAAATAATAACCGGGAGCCCATATTATCGTAATATGGATTAAGATGGATAGTGCAATATTAATTTATTAGTGGTACTAATTAATATTAATGGGCTGAATTATATTGGGGCTCAATATTGAAATTCAGAAGTCCATTAGGAGGTCCAATCTTAATTCTCCTTAAAGGCCCCTCAAGTAGCCCATTAAGTAGCCCAATAATGATAAGGTGATTAAAATAAAAAGATAATATTATGCTGATTTTTACACTTGATTTTCGAAAATAGCAATATTAGAGAAGAAAATATTTTGTTGATTTTCTTGGAAAGATATTATGGAAGATATGTATTCTTGGAATACAAGAATATCTCATATATTCAAGAAGATCCAAATCTTGGGATCTTTTCTAATAGTTTTCGAAAATTATAAAGCTTGTATAGGAGGTTGAGATTTTTGTGGAATATTTTATTTTGGAGAAAAGAATATATGAGATATATTCAAGATTTCTTAGAGTCTAAGAAAAGATTTCTCCAAGCCCATATTTGACACCAAAATTTCGGCCACCTCTCCTTTATAAATAGGGGATGATTATTTCATCCCCAAGGACATAATTCCATGTGTTGGAAAAATCAAGAGCATAGATATTTTTCGTTTTCCTTAGTTATTTAAATTGTTCGATAGCATCTCCCACCGGTGATCGAACAAGGCGAAGGGAAATACTTGAGAAGGCTTTTGGGTTGGTAAAGCGTGAACGTATTCATCCCGTTTATTCAAAGGCCAAGTCTACAAGAGGTACGTAAGTCACATAAATTCTTGTTTATTCCGCCTAGACTTTATGTGAATTAATTCAACATGCATGATGATAAATTAGTTGTTGGAATTATTATTTGAATTAATTAGGATTAATTCATGCTAGTAATAATTGTATTTAAATTCGTATTTAAATTTCATCCCGAATAGATTCCGGGCACCCCTATTTTCCCAACATGTTCGACCACTTATACTTGGTGAAATTTTCAAAAAAATAGGCAAGTTTTTGGATCCATCTTGTGCATCTGCCATTCTAGCTCGCCCATTGGACTTAGTAGTTCGCCCATCTCGAATTCACACTCTCATAGGTAAAACTGCTCGCTTACTGAAAGTACCTCCTTAAGTTAGCTGCATTCCAGGAGTATTGGGCCGAGTTGCCATCTAAGTCTTCTATGTCATATGCTCCATTGGGTAACCTGTCTGTTACCCTGTATGGGCCCTCCCAAGTAGGGCCAAATATGCCTGGAGGTGGGGCGAGCTTCTTTCTTAAAACAAGGTCACCAACTTCAAACTTTCTTATCTTGACTTGGGAATTGTAATAACGCTCTACTCTTTGTTTGTACGTAGCATTTTTTAGCTTGGCGTGTAATCTTTTTTCTTCGAGTAAATCAATTTCTGTGGATAGAGCAGAGTGATTTGCCTGTTCATCGAAGCTGATTGTCCTGACTGTGTTGGTCTTTAACTCAATTGGTATCACAGCCTCTGTTCCGAAAGCCATTGCAAAAGGTGTTTCTCCGGTGCTTGACCTGGGAGAAACTATATACGCCCACAAGACCTCCGGGAGTTCTTCTGACCAACAACTTTTACTTTCTGCCAGCCGTATTTTCAATGTATGCTTGATGATCTTGTTCACAGCTTCAACTTGCCCGTTTGACTGGGGATGATAGGGAGTCGAATAGTGTTTCCTGATCCCCCACTTTGTACAGAAGTCTCTCAATTTTTTCCCATCAAACTGCGGACCATTATCCGTCACAATTGTTCGTGGAATCCCAAAACGACAGACAATGTTCTGCCATATGAAATTGATCATATTTTGCTGTGTAATTTTCACCATGGCCTTTGCTTCCGCCCACTTTGTATAATAATCGACGGCTATGACGGAAAATCGAACATTTCCAACTCCTGCTGGGAAAGGACCAATAATGTTTATTCCCCATCTTGCAAATGGCCATGGACTATAAACCGATATGAGCTCCTGAGCCGGGGCATGAATACTTGGAGCAAAAATTTGACATTGGTGGCAAGCTCTGGCTAACTGGATTGCATCTTGTCGTAAGGTCGGCCAATAATAACCTTGCCTTACGGTTTTGTAGGCCAAAGCTTGCCCCCCAGCGTGATTTCCACAAGCTCCAGAAAGTACGTCCTCTAGAACTGTCCTTTCTTGCCCCCTAGACAAACATTTGAGTAGCGGGACTGAAAAGCCTCTTTTGTAGAGTTGTTCATCTATCAGAGTATATCTGGCTGCTTGTTTCGTAATTCTTACAGCCTCAAAAGAGTTGCTTGGCAGTTCCCCGTCTTTCAAGTATTTGGCTATAGGAATCCTCCAATCGTCGTCATTTCTCTGTTCAACTACTTGATTTACTTCGTAGTCCATTATTAATAGTTGGATTTTTCTGGTAATGACAATGTCCGTTAGATCTGCTGGTCCATCGCTTGTTGCTAATTTTGCTAGGGCATCAGCTTGTGTGTTGCTCGTTCGAGGTATCTGCTGGATAAACACTTGGTCTAACAAGGATACCAAGTGAGCAACTATTCGTTGATACTCGATCATTTGTCCATCTCGGGCCTCATATTCACCTCGTACTTGGCTTACAATGAGTCGAGAATCCCCGAAGATCTGGAGTCGTCTTACTCCGACCGCCAATGATAAATGAAGACCTGCGATGAGGGTTTCGTAATCAGCTTCATTGTTGGTGGCCATAAACTCGAATCTGACTGCCGAAGTGAATACTTGTCGATCGGGGCTAATGAGAACCACTCCTGCCCCTGAGGCCTGATTTGTTGACGAACCGTCCACATAGAGATGACATGGGTGACCTAGCCCTCTGGTTGGATTTTGAGGGAAAGTTAACTCGACTATGAAGTCGGCTAAAGCTTGTCCCTTAATCGCTGTTCGAGGTGCATATGTCACGCCAAACTGGCTTATCTCTATGGACCATTTTAAAAGACGGCCAGCAGTGTCGGGTCGGTGTAGTATTTGTTTGAGCAGGAAAGTTGTCAGTACTTCGACTTGATGATCGAAGAAGTATGGTCTTAACTTCCTGACGCTCATAATGAGAGCATAGGCCAGCTTTTCGGTTGGGGAGTACTTCACCTCTACTTCATGCAGCGCCTGGCTGACATAATAAATTGGCAGATGAAATTTACCTTCTGCTCGAACTAACACCGAACTTATGGCCGTATCAGATGTTGCCAAGTACAAATATAATTTTTTACCGGGAATTGGTTTTGACAGAATTTTTACGTCTCCCAGATAATCTTTTAGTTGATCGAAGGCTTTCTGGCAGCTCCCCATCCAGGCAAAGTTGCCTTTTTTGATAGCTTCAAAAAATGGACGGCGCTTGTCTCCTGACCGTGATATGAACTTGTTTAGAGCGGTTAGGCAACCGGTTAATCTTTGTACTTCTTTAACAGAACGTGGAGGTTCCATATCGACGATTGCTTTCACCTTTGCTGGATTGGCTTCGATTCCTCGCTTACTGACCAGGTTGCCCAAGAACTTTCCGGAATGTACTCCGAAACTGCTTTTCTTTGGATTTAGCTTCATATTATACTTTCGGAGTATGTCAAACACCTGGGAAAGATGATAGAGGTGATCTTCCTTCTGTGTACTTTTGACGACTATGTCGTTGACATACACCTCCACCGTTTCCCCAATATGTTCATCGAACATTTTATTGACCAGCCTCTGGTAGGTTGCTCCAGCATTGATTAGACCAAACGGCATCCTTTTCCAGCATAGTAGATTTTTGTTAGTATAGAAGGCCGTGTTCTCTTGGTCATCTGGGTGCATCGGAATCTGGTGGTAACCTGCAAAGGCATCCATGAATGTAAACATCTCATGCCCGGCAGTACTGTCCACCAGTTGATCAATGTGCGGGAGAGGAAAGTTGTCCTTCGGGCATGCTGCATTAAGATCTGTAAAATCTATGCATAGCCTCCAGGTTCCATTCGGCTTCCGTACCAAGACAGGATTTGCAACCCACTGAGGACACAACGCCTGTTTAATTAAGTCGTTGTCCAGTAACTTTTTGACTTCCTCGTTTAAAGCCTAATATTTGTCAGGTCCATATTTTCGTCGTTTTTGGTGGACAGGTTTTCGGACTGGGTTGATATTCAACCTGTGACAAGCATCTTTTGGGTCAATCCCCACCATATCAGCATGGGACCATGTGAAGACGTCCAAGTTAGCCTTCAGGAAATCCGTCATGCGGGTTCTGTAAGGCTCGGGAAGTTCTGACCCTATGTAGAGTTCAAGGTCATCTCGTACTGGATCAATCTTGATGGCTTCTAATTCTTCAACTGGAGTCACCCGTTGTTTTTCCCCTTCCATCGAGGGTCAACTATTGGTCCTTCTAGACTTAGCTCATCTTCAATGTTCATGGGTTCGACACCTAGCCGGGGGTCAAAATCTTCGACGGGCTCTGGGCAGAGTTTGGTCGCAACAGTTGGGCCCTCCTGGATGTCATTTGGACATGTTCTGTCAACAACAGGCGGTAACATTGCTTCTGGCAAGGTTTGCTCGCCACTTTGCAGCATCTGCTCACTCATGGGCAAGGGTTGGTCGTCTATATCCATCTTATCATTTTGTGCCCCGAGGATGTCTTCCAAAATTGAGGGCTCGTTCTCCAGTTGACTGGTTGACGCTTCCATCATAGATACTTGTCCCTACCTTGACTGGATTTGTAAGAGACACTCACGAGCTTTTCTTTGGTCTTCATTTATTGTGCCAACCCCACTTGCTGTTGGGAATTTTATGCAATAATGGTAAGTTGAACATGCGGCCTGGAATTCATTCAAAAATGGTCGACCAAGAAACCCATTATAAGTCGACTCTTGGTCTACAACCAAGAAATCTACCATTCTAGTGATATTTTTCTCGGGTTCCTTGACTGTTACAAGTTGCACGGCCAAAGTAACTATTCCTAGTGGGATTGTTACAGCATTTCCAAATCCCAGGATTCGATGATTTGTATCTTTGATGTAGCCTGCATAATCTCCCATTTGATCAAGCGTCTTTTTGAAAAGGACATTTGTGTAGGCTCCAGTATCTACCAATAACCTGTGCACCCTGGTTCCCATGATCTTGGCACATATTACAAGCGAATCGTTGTGAGGGGTCAGTATTCCTTCCAAGTCTTTTGCAGTAAAAGTTAATTCCGATGTTTGCATGATGGATGGATTAACTCCCATCTTTTGTACATGATTGATTGCCCGTAACTCGGCTTTTCTTTTACGATTGGAGATTGGTGGTCGGCCATCAGAATAACCACCCACAGGTCCTGCAGGCTCCATCATTTGAATGTCTGGAACCGGACCTCCTGCTGGTACCGGAGCTGGTCGCCCGGCTCGATTCCGACGAGGTGCTTGTTCTAGGTCCTCCCCATCAGAATCCTTATCTATGTCTCTTTTGCCGGGTTGCCTCTTCACGAACTCGGATAGTTTTCCCTCCTCATAAAAATGCCATAATTGCTTTAGCAAGTCACGACACTCACTCATAAAGTGCCCCACACTCTGGTGGTAGGTACAGTACTTGTTCTGGTTTAACTTGCTCGTATCTTGACGTATCTTACGGGGAGGTATGAGCAATTCTTTGTCCCAGACATTATTGTAAACTGTGTCAATTGATACAGTAAGAATATGGTTTAATTGATCCTTCAGCTCCGTTCCTTCAGTGAATACTTTCATGTTCTTGGAAGCTCGATATCCAACACCAGGCTTCTTTGCACCCTCTTTCTGTTCTCCTTTGTCCCTCATGTCCTTTTGCAGTGCTTCATGCATGGAGACAAAGACGCCTGCCCGATCCCGAAATTCAGCATAAGTCTTCGGGCATCTAAAGTGTACATCTTTCCAGAGTTCAGTGCCCTTCTTAAGTCCAGCTAGGACAGCCACAATCTTGGTGTCTTCACTGACAGATTCCCCTTCTAGCAGGACCTTATCAAATCTTTCCAAGTACGATCGGTCCGACTCGTCATCAGTTTGCTTCAAGTCGGATAACCGATGTCTCTGGGATAGATAAGACCCGGCCGTAGAGAAATGGGATAAGAACTCTTTGCCTAGCTGGGCAAATGAATGAATTGAGGCTGGTGGCAAAGCTGAAAACCACTTATGGACACGATCCCCCAGAGTTAGAGGAAAGTTGCGACATTGAGTTGCGTCACTTGCCCCCATTGATACCATATAATTGGTATACTTCATCAGATGCACCTGGGGGTCCGTCGTGCCCTCATATTGAATGTTTGCTGGGAATTAGATCTTCTTTTGAATCGGGGCTTTCAAAATCACCGAAGATAGAGGAGAGATTGGAAGAGTTGTATTCTCATATCCTCTCTGTTGGTCGAGCTGGCCTTGCATGCTTTCAATGGCCTTTCTCATTGAGGCAAGCTCTTCAATGGATCCCCCATGGCTCTGAGGTTGTTCGGCGAGCAGAGGTACATGACCATATGTTCGCTGCAGTCCCTCATTTTGTGTGGGAACCCCCTGGATTGGCCTCCTGGGATTGGGCTCTGGGTCTGGGCCAAGGCGACCAAAAGCTGACCTAGTCAACCTATCATGGACTGACTGGCGAGCAGGTGCTGCAGCTGGGTGAGCTACTCCTGTTGCAGGATAAGCTTCCATGGTTCCCCGGCCGTGACGACCTAATCTTTCCAGAGCACTCTGGCGTGTGCCTTGACTCCCCGCCATGGCTGGATTCTGAGTTGAACCTCCCTGACTGGCGGCCTCAACATGCTGTTTATCCTTGCCCTTGGCCTTACGAGCTAGGGCGCTGTCCACCTCATTTAAATGATCCCCTTTGGCCTTCTCATGTTCACGAGTCCTTGTGGGGCTATGCCTTGCTCTTACATAAGAAGGGCCAGGCTAGGCTTGCTGTCTTTGTAAAGCCTGGAGCATGGCTATGGTCCGTGCCAATTCATCTGGATTGCGAGCAAAAGCGTCTAACTCAGGGGGCATTAATTGACGAGCAACAGTGGTCTGATTCTCCTTGTCATTTTTGCTCGCCCCTGCTCGCCTACCAGCTTGAGACATCCGAGAGTGTGAATCCCTTGTTATATGTTGTGAATGTTGTGTTTCTCGTGATTGAGGCATGTTCACAGGAAGTATCAAGTATTGTTCTTGGTGTTCTTGAATTTTTTCTTCAAAAGTTCAAACGTGTTCTACAATCCGAGGGTAATCTTCCCGTATTCGATGAATCGAAGGTTCGAACCCTCCTTCTAGCGCCAATTTGTTGATGACAGTTCCTAATCTTGATGATTAGTGGTTATTTTTGTTGGTTAATTGATCATCAAACAATTACGTGTGATTGATCACTAATCGTAATTAGTGAATTCGAAATTTTAGGTTTAGGTTGGGTTTGAGACATTTATAAGCTTACGTGATAAATTTGATCATAAGATAAATGAGCTGCTTCTGGTTCGTAGACGAAGTTTGGACGTGTATAATAATTTGTGCTTATTTTATTAGCTGAAAAAAATCTAAGTATTTATAGACATTTGCCTAGCAGGAGGTGTCGTGACTTTTGGCCTACCAGGCCTGCATGCACGACACCTGGACTTTGACCAAGTTGGCCTTATCTAAACTAAATTCTATCCTTATCTGTTGGATTTGCTCGCAGTCTAGAGTTGCTCGTCATGTTGGACTTGTCCTTGAGGAGTCTTTAGTCTGATTCTGATGGTCTTCTGCCTTGCTTAATTGTTACTTTGGCACTGCGGTTGGATCTGGTCGGCGGGATGCCAATTGAGCTTGTCATACAGCTTTTGATTTGGTTCTATTCGCCCATCCACGTCTGTGTGGCGTGCAGGTTTTGCTCGCCGATTATCTTGTTAAGTGGATCTTGAGTTTGTTTCGTCTTAATCCTTGGGTGTTTTGTGTTAATCTTGGTAGCCCAATTGCTGATTCTGCTCGCCAATCAACAGAAGCACCCAAAAAAAATACGTCACACGCTACATCAAATGTCAAATCTAGAAGATTTTTTTTTATTTCAAAAAAAATTATAAAATATTCCTCAAACATGGTTTAATAATAGTGAAAGATAGTAAATAAAAATATTTTCTATTATTTATACAAGTTTGTATGATGTAAACTATTTTTACTACTTAAACTAGACAACATCAATATTTATAATCCATTAATAAACGTGTTTGAGCAATATTTAATAAAAGAACATTTTGAAATATTAAAAAAAATTGGCATCTGAGGTGGCGTGTGTTATAGCAAGAATTATCCTTGCCCGACAGAAGATCAGATTCCGAAAGATACACAGATCCGACAAGATCAAGAGTCAACATCAGGCAAGATATCGAAGTATCGTCATTATTATGGGATAAGACAAGAGCATTTAATGTACAATAGATCTAGTATTAATCATTAGATTAATCATTGTAATAAAACCCTAAAATAAAGGGTTTAGATGAATTTATGGCCATTTTTGGGCCTTTGAGGGTGAATCTCTATAAATGAAGGTCACCCCCCATTGTAAAGGTTCACATTTTCCCTACATTCATCACATATAGAAAACCTCTCATATTCAAGAGAAGAACTCAAACGTTCTTCCCCTATCGATCTTGTTCGTTTACATTTATTGTTTGTCGGGTGTACCTAAATAGCCACAATACGATTATTTCTATGAAAATATCCGTCAATAATTTGGCTCTAGAAGGAGGGTCGAATTCATGTTCATCTCGATGGATGAACACGGAGATCTTCTCCTCAAAAATCAAAAACCAAACAAAAAATCAACAACTTGTTCAAGCTAAATCATCCAAACAAAATTCCCAAAAAAAAAACTCGTTTCCTTTGTACAGAAGAAAGCCATGCAGTTAACACAAAAAAATTAAGAAGAAAGAGTCGATGTTGTTGTTTCCAGTCCACCACCATGGAGCTTCGCCGCCGAAGTTGCCTCCACCGGACGCGAACACAGCCCTTGCACGACCCCTAGGCGAGAGTCGGCGCTGTGGTACGGTCAACTTGGACCACCGCTCCTCCTCGATTATGCCGGATGCACCGTCGTCACCGCTGGAGGCCGTACCTCCTTTGCCTGCGCCAGGGACCACCACCCTCCCCTTTCTCTCGCAACACGGTGTCGCACCGGCATTGTCGCGACCCGATCCCAGCCGCACCATTGCCGCTGTGAATCCACTCCGGACCCGTGTGGGGTAATTTTTCAAGCAAAATAACTATTTTCTGCTTTGAATCCCCCTCTGTCTACCTTGATTATTGCGTCGGCCTTTCCACAGCCTTTTTAGTTTGATTTTGGTGCGTTCCCCAACACATGCTGAAAAGTTAAAGATTTCTTGCCTCGATCTGCGCACCGCCGAGGTCACCTCTGCACCCATCTCAGGCTCCTCCCCGGGTCGCCGCCCACGCAGTCTCCTGGCAACCTATCGCGCACAGCTAGTTGCCACTCCTCGACGCTCGCCGCTCAAAACCGCGGCCTCCTCCCGCCGCCCACGCGTTCTCCCGACAACCCGTCGTGGCCACCCGCACGGCCTACCCACGACAAGCCTCCCGACGAGCGCTGCTAGACCTCCACGGCAAGCCTACCAGCAAGCGCGAGACCGTCCATCATGGCCTCCCCACTCCCAGCCGCCTGTAGCTACCCCGCAGCCCGCGGCCTCCCCGCTGCCCCCGAGCACACGCCACCATCGTGCCTCCCCGTACAGTCAATCACGCCTACCCGCACTACTATCACCGCCCATGGCACGCCGCCTCCCCGTCGCCCAGACACACAGTCGCCGCCCCGTGCAGCCGTGCCTCAAGGCCAGCCCTCCCGCGCTGCTACCCGACCCCACCGCTAATCACTACCCCCGAAAGACCAGCAGCCACATGGCGTAGCCTCCGACCTTCAATTTATTCACTATCGCAAGAAGGGAGATAACCTACCGCCTTGATTTTGAGATTGCGATGAGCAACAGATTGTCCAGCAAGTAGAAATGGGCCAAAGAAATTGCTACTGGGCCCTTATTAATATTTAAGTGTTGGGTCTTTTTTATTTAATCTACTGGGCATGATTTAATTTGTACACCATTATATATATTAAAAAAACAACAGCAGATTGTGAGACGAGTATTCAGGACCTCTTCATCGACGGAAAAATCTACAGGCAGTCCTTTGCCCACTCGCATCAGGTTTATTTTGACAATTTCCTTTTAATATATATCACAACTCGCAACTTTTCATATAAATTAAAAGCGGGGGCATATATACTTGTATTTCGAAAATTCAAGGCAGGGGTAATTTTTTAAATGCAATTTCCATTCACTAACTTCATTTTAATACATATTGTAACACGCAAGCTTTCATATACATTAAAAGGCGGGGGCATGGATATATATATCCTAAGATCATTTTGTGATATCAAAAATGAATTATTTGATACTTAGTATAATTAAATACAGTCAGTTATTTAAAAACGTCAAGTATAACTTCATAAAATTATTGAGGTTGCTAACCGAATACATAACTCAATATTTAAAAATGGCCATACATTTCGACTACAAAGATTAGTCCGCCTTTTTAGGTGTTGACTATCTGCCTTATTTGGCGAGGTAATCCGTCTTCTAGGCGTTGACGTGTTGATTAGTTCGCCTTAACCGGTGTCAAGTGTCAACTAATCTATTTCTCGAGGTAATCCACCTTTTAGGCGTTGACTTTCCACCTTATTTGGCGAGGTAATCCGTCTTCTAGGCGTTGACGTGTTGATTAGTTCGCCTTCACCGGCGTCAACTAATCTATTTCTCGAGGTAATCTGCCTTTTAGGCGTTGATTAGTCCGTCTTATTTGGCGAGGTAATCCGCCTTCTAGGCGTTGATTAGTTCATCTTTTAGGCGTTGACGTGTTGATTAGTTCGTCTTCACCAGCGCCAACTAATCTATTTCTTGAGGTAATCCATCTTTTAGGCGATGACTTTCTGCCTTATTTGACGAGGTAATCCGCCTTCTAGGCGTTTATTAGTCCGTCTATTAGGCGTTGACGTATTGATTAGTTCGCCTTCACCGGCGTCAACTAATCTATTTCTCGAGGTAATTGACTTGAACGCAAAATACTAGCTTGACTAGTAGTTACCCCATAAGAGTATGGGATCAGTGTAGTATGGGCGAGTATAGGGACCAAGTAGTATCGAACCCAAGGGAAAGTTTGTATGCGAATAAATCCTTGGAAATGTACGTGTCGTAGCTAATATGAATGTGATGTTTGGTTGAAACTACTTCTACTAATTATTATCTACTAATTAAATTCTAAAGACAAAATTAAAAACTATACTAACTCTTGTTTGAGTGTGAATAAGGTGATGATACTTGAGATAGGAATCCCTACGTATACTCAAGGAATTGGTACGTTAACTAAAATAATTGTGATGTTCAAGTTATAATTCTAAGTGTACTAAAACTAGGAAATCAACTTCCCTAATCTAGCACAAGAATTGAAAGAATAAAAGCTCAAGAATTAATCTCAATACTTAGTTCTATCAATCTACTTCACTAATTCACTAATTAAATTATATGGATTGTGCTTAATTATTGAGGCTCTTATTTAACTAAGGTGATGCGGCCGTCCTCCCTAGATAAACCGGTAGATTATAAATCCCTTCAAAAACCCTCTCCTTAAGCCTATTCGTTGTTAAAGAGAGATGAGGTCGTCTTCTCTCTAACAATTTTTATACTTAATTCTTTGATTATTCTAGGGTTTATTAGAATTATTCAATAATTAAAAGAACTAAAACTATACATCACGAATTATCCTAATTATGTACCAATATCCTAATTCTACGAGTTCATCTTTTTCCAAGCATACAAGGGTTCTAGCCTAACATGGTGATTTCAAGAATAAAAGCAATAATAAGATCAATAATCATGAACATAATTGAAAGTACTAACGAAATCAAGAACATAAACTAATGAAGAAATCAATTGAATCAAGTCTCAAAATTAAATCTATAAAATCTGGAAAATTAGGTCTAATAGATTCAAGAATTCAAGAAATCAAAAGGAAAGTCTAAACCGTTCAAAGAAGTAATTAATCTAACGAATTTGTATGCTAAAAACCTCAATTACAATTTTCAAAACCTTGCCAAAGACTCAAAATCTCCTTCCCAAGCTCTTCTCCTTCGAAAATTATATCAAAATATGTGATAATCTGTAAAAATTGACTTGAGATGGGTATAAATAGGGTATGGGGCGAAATTGGCCTCAAGTGCTCGAGCAGGCCCCTCGCTCGAGCGCTTAGCGCTCGAGGGGCCTTTAGTCGGTCGCCTATAGACTTCTAGGGATGAACCACCGGTCGAGCTTGACCACTTCGAGCGCCTTGTGCTCTAGCTCAGTGGTCGAGCGGCTCTTGGCTTCTAGGGATTGAATGGCATTCGATGGGCTTCACTCGAGCGCCCCACGCTCGAGTGCTTTTGGTCGAGTGGCTCAATTTCTAGAGGGATGAAGGCACGCTCAAGTTGGTTCACTCGAGTGCTTAGCACTCGAGCTCGGCCACTCGAGTGGTTTCTCAAGTTGATCTATCTGACACTTTTCTTCATCCGAACTAATACTTTTCGTATTTCTTTCATATCTTCTCATCCAGGAGTCCGTTTGAGTCGATTTAAAGTCCTATGAACTCCATTTTTTGTCCTATTTCCTATTATGAACACCAAAGAGACAAATTGATGAGTTTATAAAAAAATTTACTCAAATAACTCTAAATACTCATCAAATACACTCAAAATATGGGTGAATTGGGCTACAAAACATCACAATTTCACGCCTAATCAGTAATCTGCCTTTTAGGCGTTGATTAGTCTGCCTTTTTAGGCGTTGAATTTCCACCTTATTTGGCGAGGTAATCCGCCTTCTAGGCGTTGATTAGTCCGTCTTCTTAGGTGTTGACTGGCCACCTTATTTGGCGAGGTAATCCGCTTTCTTGGCGTTGATTAGTCTGTCTTTTTAGGCATTGACTATCCGCCTTATTTGGCGAGGTAATCCGTCTTCTCGGTATTGATTAGTCCGTCTTTTTAGGCATTGACTATCCGCCTTATTTGGCGAGGTAATTGCCTTCTCGACATTGATTAGTCCGTATTTTTAGGCATTGATTTTCCGTCTTATTTGGTGAGGTAATCCGCATTCTCGGTGTTGATTAGTCCGCCTTTTTAAGCGTTGACTTTCTGTGTTATTTGGCAAAGTAATCCGTCTTCTAGGCATTGATTAGTCCGCCTTTTGAGGCGTTGACTTTCCGTCTTATTTGGCGAGGTAATCCGTCTTCTAGGCATTGATTAGTCTGTTTTTTAAGCGTTGATGTGTTGATTAGTTTGCCTTCACCGGCCTCAACTAATCTATTTCGTGAGGTAATTTGTCTTTTATGCGTTGATTAGTCCATCTTTTTAGACGTTGACTTTCCGTCTTATTTGGCAAGGTAGTCCGTCTTCTAAGCGTTAATTAGTCCGTCTTTTAGGCGTTGACTTTCCACCTTATTCGGCAAGGTAATCCGCCTTCTAGGCGTTGACTTTTTGCCTTATTTGGCGAGGTAATCTGCCTTCTAGGCGTTGACATGTTGATTAGTTCGCCTTCACTGGCGTCAACCAATCTATTTCTCGAGGTAATCCGTCTTCTAGGCATTGATTAGTCCGCCTTTTTAGGCATTGACTTTCTGCCTTATTTGGCGAGGTAATCCACCTTCTAGGCGTTGATTTATCCGCATTTTTAGGCGTTTACTTTTTGCCTTATTTGGCGAGATAATCCACCTTCTAGACGTTGACTTTCCGCCTTATTTGGCGAGGTAATCCGTCTTCTAGGCGTTGATTAGTCCGTCTTTTTAGGCGTTGACTTTCCGTCTTATTTGGCGAGGTAATCCGCCTTCTCGGCGTTGATTAGTCCATCTTTTAGGCATTGACCTTCCGCCGTGATTGGCGAGGTACAATCCGCCACTCGGCGTTGACTAGTTCGCCTTCACCGGCATCAAATAATCCGCCACTCGGCGTGGATCCAGTCCGCATTTTAGGCGTTGATTTTCCGACTTAATGGGCAAGGTGTTGATTAGTTCACCTTCATCGGCGTCAGCTAATATATTTCTCAGCATTGATTTGTCCATCTTACCGGCATCGACCAATCCCCCTTCATCGGCGTCGACTAATCCACCATTTTATTAAATAAAAAAGGCGACCCGTACCACCCAATTACACTACGCCGAGCTATGCCCAATTGACATTGTTAAATCAATTAAATTCAATTGTTAATTCAATCTCTCGATTAATGAAGTCGCTGCCCGCAAGCGGTTGAAGCACTTCATTAATTTGCATTATTAAATCAATTAAACTCGATTGTTAAGTCAATCTCTCGATTAACGAAGTCAATGCCCGCAAGTGGCCAAAGCATTTCATTAATTTACATTGTTGAATCAATTAAATCTGATTGTTAATTCAATCTTTCGATTAATGAAGTCGCTGCCCGCAAGCGGCCAAAAGCACTTCATTAATTCAAAATTGTTAAGTCAATTATTCGTTGTTAAATCAATCTCTCGGTTAATGAAGTCGTTGCCCACAAGCAGCCAAGAGCACTTCATTAATTCAAAATTGTTAAGTCAATTATTCGATTGTTAATTCAATCTCTCAGTAACTAAGTCGTTGCCCGCAAGCGGTCAAAAGCACTTCATTAATTCAAAATTGTTAAGTCAATTATTCGATTGTTAAATCAATCTTTCGGTTAGCGAAGTCGCTACCGCAAGCGGCCAAAGCACTTCATTAATTCAAATTGTTAAATCAAGCTCATTAATTAGGTTGTTACCCGCGAGCGGCTATAGCACTTTATTAATTGAACGTCACGACTCTCGACTCGGGGGCAAGATAGAGGACCGTACCCCACCTAACCCGACCAGTTTCAAAATTTGGCAATCCAAAGATGACACGAAAGATACTTCCATTAAGGTTCCCACAGTCAAAAATTCTCCCGGGGCATCTGAGATATCCTATTTGCGGGCTCGGGGGCAAGACCTATTTTAAGCACATATCAAGATCAAACTCCAACCATAGTCAGAGCCCAATCTTTGGGGCAATTGTTATAGCAGGAATTATCTTTGCCCGACAGAAGATCAAATTCCCGAAGATACACGAATCCGACAAGATCAAGAGTCTACAATAGACAAGACATCGAAGTACCGTCATCATTACGAGACAAGACATGAGCATTTAATGTACAATAGATCTAGTATTAATCATTAAATTAATCATTGTAATAAAACCCTAAAATAAAGGGTTGGGATGAGTTTATGACCACTTTTGGGCCTTTGAGGGTGAACCTCTGTAAATAGAAGGTCACCCCCCATTGTAAGGGTTCACATTTTCCCTACATTCATCACATATAAAAAACCTCTCATATTCAAGGGAAGAATATAGATCTTGTTCGTTTACATTTATTGTTTACCGGATGTACATAAATAGCCACAATACGATTATTCCTACGAAAATGTCTGTCAATTGCATGTGACATGTTTTTGGTATAGGCTAAAGCTGCCACGTGAGCGTACATAGCTAGAAATTTACACCATGTATCAAATTGCAATAATAAAGTGTTGGTCCCGGTACAAGACTGAGGAATACGTGTATGGGGGGGAATACACGTATACCAATTTTTCAAACTTAAAACCTTACTGAGTCCCCTTTACTCAGAGTGATAGAGAACTAGGAACTGATAATACACCTACTGACTACACTTGGTGCGGGTCAGTTGGCTAACTATCAGTTTAAATTCTGTGCGGAAATGCGTGAGCCCTGATAGTTTAAAGTCTTGTTTAGTTCGCTTTCTGAAAATCTTGATTACTTTACTCAGAATAGTGATTAGTAGGGCAGTGCTCTTTTTTAGGATCAGGTTGATTGATTCAAGCCTGATAAAACCAGATGCTTATTAATGAACAAGTAATAAAACACGTAAGCACGGTATCAAAGCGGTAAGAACACAGGGAGTTTAACGTGGTTCAGAGACTCAAGCTCCTACATCCACAGCATGATTTAACAGGAAATCCACTCAAGGGATTCTTGTTTTTAACGTGCCAAGGTGCACCAAGATCAGCTACCTCACTGACCTATACAAACTCCTTACTAACTCACTAACAACTTACTTCCAACAAACCTAACTTAGGGTTTTGGTTTCAATTTGGATTCCAACTAAGTTGAGACTATCCTTACAAGTCAAGGCTATGCTAAGGATTGGATAATCTCTCTAAGCTTAAGATAATGCTAGTATGCTCTTTGGAATACAGAATAACTCTCAATAGCTAAGAAACACTTGGAAAATTTAGATGGTTTCGAGTGCTTCTTTTAAAGACTGAATGCTTTGAGTGCTAGAGAGTTTGAGTAATTTTTGGCTTGGAAATTTCCCGTAACCTTGAATGGGTTCAAGGCCTTCTGTATTTATAGGTGATTCGAAAAACTATCCGTTAGAGAGATAGCCTTCTTGTCATCTATGTAGAGTGGCTCAAACGGACATATCTTCATGCAGCAGCCGTCCTTGCATGAAATTAGGTAGTTGCATTAAATGCACATTAAATGCTTGCCCGTTGAATATGCAGTCTGAAGTCAGTCTACATGTCAGGTTCCGTACGTGCGTATCCTACCCGGATTGGTCCACGTCAACAGGTTGGTGAGAATGTTAGAACTTATTCCTAGACTTCAGGCTTATCTTATTAAGTTCCTTTTGTCTCGAGCTCACCGGTCTTGTCCTGACGCTGACATTCCTTTTGCATTGCTTGACTCTACTCCAAGTCTTCCCATAAACTCAGTATCATCTTGTTCCCTTCAGGACTGAGTTAGTAATGACCTTAGGGTCATACTCTTCATCACTGACACTTACTCAGCCAGCTTAGAAGACTGTCATAAGTTCAGGATGGTAAACTTCATCTTCAGGCTCTTGTCTTGATTGTCAACAGTAAGTGCTCCTCTTACTGAGTACCTGTGAATTGTAAAAAGACTAAGTACAAATTCTAACCAAGACTAGCCTGGCAAAGACATTCAAGGCAAATCATCTTTTCAGGGGATTTGGGATCTTAATCAAAACTGACAATGTCCCAACAATTTCCCCTTTTTTGATGATGCCAAAACACTGAAAAGATCCTCAAAACACTTAGAGGAAATATAAGATCCTATCTATAAGATAAGTCAGTGTTAGAGCAATTCTTGATAAATTGCAGAATTTAAATAACAGCCAAAAAGACAATGAGTTTTTGTCTGTGGGCAAATGTAATAGATTTCATTGATGATATTGAATTGGTACAATGAACCTGATCTATTACAAATAAAGATGTGAACACCTAGACTAATCTCATTTCAGGTTTAAGTTCATAGCTTGCATAGACTCTTGCCTTCAGCTTGTCAAGTCTACTAGGTTGGTTCACGAATCCTTCAGCCTTCGCAATCTTCAACACCTCAGTCATAATGGCCTTAGTATCATGCTTCTTGGTTCCAGGAACTAAGGGAGGAGCTCGAATCGTGAACTCGGGAGCCTTTACTTGTACTTGAGCTGCTTCAGCCTCCTCCAAGATCTTCTGGATTAACTCAGGGTGATTGTCCATCATGTAGTTAGTGAAGTGGGCATTGATATCGTCAGATTCGTCCCACTTCTTCACCACGTACCACAATTTCACAAACTCATCCCTTGCATCAGTCCAGAACTCCTTCAGTGCCTTCGAGATGAACTCGTCGACATAAGCTTCCCTTAATCCTGATTTCAGTTTTCTGACCTGAAGAATTGTTGACTTCCTTGCCTTAGGTCTCTTCCTGTACTTCCTGGGTTCAGGCTTCGCCTTCTTCCTCCTAAGCAAACTGATCATCGCATCGTCGAGTTCCCTCTGTTGTAAATCGGTCAGATCAGTTAGCTTCTCCACCTTCTTCTCCAAAATGCGCATTTTCTCCTTTTGAGCAATCTCAGCCCTGCACTCAGCCTCAGTCTTTTCAGAAGGTGTCCCCCACGCCTCAGCGCATAGTTCCATTACGGTCTCCGCAGAGAAGGTGATGGGATTCTTCCTTGTGTTCACGGGGGGAGACTTCTGAACTGGCTCAGGTTGCTTGGAAATTTGGAGCGCCTTTGAAGGTTCATCAGCCCTTGCCTTCTTTACTACCTCAGCCCTCAGCCTTGCAGCAATCTCCTCATCTTCCTTCTCAGCTGCCGCCAACCTTGCTGACTTCCTTACCCTTAGCACGTTCCCTTCAGGATTGGCTTCAGGGTCAGCTAGAATTGTTTCGCCTTGGTTGACTGCCTCCGATACCTCAGGGCGGGATCTTTTCTTCTTCTTTTCCCCCTTTTTGGCATCATCATCGGCCTGCGACGGGAACGCATCAAATCCGTTGTTGATCACGAAGGAGGTTAGGGATTGAACTTCAGTAATTCCCTCCTTCAGCATCTCAACTCCCGTTGCAATTCCAGTACCTGCGTAAGATACAGAACTGATAGCAGCTTGTATTTTTTTCTCAAAGACCTCCATAGAGAGCTGGAGTCTTTGTTCAGCCTTCGAGATTCTCTCCTCCACCTTGGTGGATAGATCATTTGCTTGAGTAACCCTTTCAGCGATTGTCTGTGAAGTCTGAGCAATGCGATCTGACCCCAGCTCCAACTTGGACGCTGAGTCTTGTATGGCCTGAGTGAATAAGGTCCCAGCCTGAGCTGCAAGCTTCTCTACCGCCTGATTGAGTTCCTCCTTCCTTTGATCATCCTTCTCAGGCAGCTGTTTCAAGGTTTGCCTTAGCATTTTTGTTTTTCGCTTCCTCTCGCTCCTCACTGATTTGGCCGTGTCAGTCATCGTCCGTTTCAACAAAATTAGCTCTTTATTTGCAAGAGTGTTGTATGCTGATTTTGTCCACCTGATGTGTTTGGCCAGGGCCTTGGCTTCCTCCTCCCTTTCAGCTCGTAGCCTCATTACTTCCTCCTGAAGTTCAGCTAGATTTTCATAGGTTTTCTCCTTCTTGACCTTCACAATGGAAGTGAATTCAGCGCGGCCAACACCAATAATGATGACATCTTCCTCTTCATCAGCAGCCTCGTCAGTGGCTGGCTGCTTCCCCTTGGCAGCCCCTGCAGCGTCAGTCCCCTCTTCAGGGTGCACTGAAGGCATTTGTTGAGTGGTCGTGGTCGCCTGCTCAGGCTCAACCATGTCATCTCGAACCTTAGGAACTTATCCTTCGGAACTGGGAGTCTCCATTGACACCTCAACATCTTTCTTCCTTGTCTCAGGGTAGGGAATCCCGTCATCGACAGATGTCTCATCGGCGGCTGAGATGTTCACAACATCCTCAGCCACTGGTCCACCCTTGGCACCAGTATCTTTCGCACCTTCCCCTTGAGTCTGAGACTCAGGGACCATATCATCAACCTCCTTAGATATCTCCTCCACAGCTTTCTCCAATGCTCCACCCTGAGCACCTTCATCATCTTCCTCGTCCTTATCCTCCCCTCCATCGGAACGGATGTCAGCAACAGACTTGGACATAATGTCTGGCACCAGCTGCTTCAGGTTTTCGAAGTTCAGCAGTTGAAGCCAGCTCGTCAGTCCAAAGTAAGTGCAAAGTTTTACTTCCTCCATCTTCCAATGCTCCCAACCGCGAGCATCTACCAACATATGTTGTTCTTGCATATTTGACTGTTTAAACTCCAGCCATACTTTCAGCTCAACAACATTTGCGGTAAGCTCCCTGAATCTGTTCAGTTCGGGCCAGCACTTGGATGCCCACTCAGTAGCATTTCCCCTTAGGGTATTCTCCAGAATGCCTCCAGCCATGTTCTCATCCAATTCCTCCTCCTCCTGTATCTCGAGGAAATCATCCTCCTCAGTTGGAAGGTCCTTTGGGCAATCTTTGGGGTTGGGATAAGAAGGGAAGTCATCGGGGGTAGGGGTGGAATCTGAGGGTTGGTCAGGCCTCTGAGGGGATGGCACTGACTCTGGGATATTTGGCTCTGAGGTTTGGGGTGATTGGGTGGGTTGAAGTGAGGTATCAGGGTTGGATAGTATTTGGGTTTCAGGGTGATTGGGGTATGAAATGGGTACTATCTCAGGCTGCAGCAACTCAGCTGTCTCGATAGATTTTCTCACTTCCTCCAAGTCAGAGGATCTAGGAGAGCTTGACTTCTCCCTCTCTTCAATCGCAGGCAAACTCTTAGCAGGGGACTTTTGGGTCCATTCCTAAGTCGTTTCAGAGGCCTCTCTCCCTGACCTTTCTCCTTTATGACGTCATCGTCATTTCCCTCAGCCTCAGAATCGGCTCTCTTGGGATCTGACTCAGTCTCTAACTCAGTGCTCTTCCCTGATAACACTATGTTCACCTTCTTCTTCTCAACTCCCTCCACCGCAGGCTGAGTCTCCTCTCTCTCAGCGGCAATCTCCTCCTCAACCTCCTTACTCCTTTCAAAGAGGTCATCCACTCTCTCAATGAGACTGGTTGCCACCTTCTTGGTCTTTCCAGCTGGCCTTTTTGCCTGACCCTTTGCCTTAGCATTGGGATCAGTCAGCCCTAGCATTGAGTAAGTGTCACTCAGTGAAGTAAACATCACCTTCTTGGAGGAAAGATTATCCTCAAAGTTGAAGGTGTACCCATGGCAGGCATGAGCAATCAGGATGGACATCCTCGTTCCAAAGGGCAGGATGGCACCAATAGATATGTGCTTCTTGTTGTCATCCCGCTTCAGTTTGTCCAGTCCGGCCTGATGGAGTTGATCAAGGAAGAACTGCTCCCAGTTCGCTTCCACTCCATCAACTATTGCCCCCATAATCCTCAGCTTGGGCAGGCTCAACTGCTCATGAGAGCCTGTGGATCCCATCACCACCTTGGACACTAAGTCCACCAGAGCCCTGTACTCAGGCTTCAGGGTGCTCTTGTTCTGACGGGCTCTGAACTCAGAAGAGCCAGTCTTGGTCCACTTGCCCAGGAATTCTCCCTCTGAATTCTCCTTGTAAAACCTGGGATTGATTCCTGAGGAAGGCAAATCAAAAACCTCCTTAATTGCCCTCCTAAGGTCAATGGTGACTACTTCTGAGGTGTAGAAAGGCTTGTCGTCGATGTCCTTCTCTCCCGTCGGCTTGAGGGCGGTCACCTTTGTGAAAAGTTCCCCCTTTCGCAGGAACATGTTGAGGTAGGCTTCCACGACTGCTCTCAGAAGCACAGAGATTGGGCACATTGTGAAATATGTTTCCAACCCAGCTTTGTAGATCCAGTTGAAAACCGGTTTGATCTCCTCAACAGTGAGACATATACCTTCCATGGAGATGACTTGCTCCATGTGTACCAGCTTGTTGTTGAAAACATCCTCAAGTTTGTCTGATGTCCAGTTGGAATCAAGAAGTGTCATTGATTTTGAAAGGAAGAGATATTTTTAGGAATTCTGTGAGTGCTTTGAGCAAGAGAGAAAGCTCAGATGTGCTTTTGTGTTTGCGTAAAAACCTCAAATGGCATTCTAGATTGATTTGATTAAGTCAGTTACTCAAGCGTGGGGTTGAGATTAATTCCTGAATTCGAAAGGTTTTGAAATTAGGGTCAGGATTAATCTCAGCATCAATCAAATACCCATGTCAGTCACATTCCGTATAAAACGGACACGTATGTGAAAAAGTAACTGAAGTATTAAATGCTCCTCTGCGCGTGGGTTTAAATATGAAAAGGCACGCTTTTAATGAAAACGGAATGCATTTAATGAAGATTTTCAGGACAAAGGACTCTGGGAGACGCTTGGAATTCACAAGGGTCAGGATAGAGCTCATACCAGTCAGGGAGACATTGTAGTTCCCTGATACCTCGCTGAGTCGAGTCTGGCCTGAGTTCCCCCTAAACCCTATACTGACTGCTCTCCCGGATCTAAAAGCCCTAACTCCACTGACAGTTCCATAAACCTTGCTTCAGCCAAAGGCTTAGTCAAGATGTCAGCTCTCTGCCTATCAGTGTGAATCTTCTCCATCCTAATATATTTCTTCTCCACATGATCTCGAATGAAATGATGCCTAATATCCACATGCTTGCACCTTGTGTGAAGCACTGGGTTCTGAGTAATTGCTATAGCACTATTTTTGTCACAATAGATTGGAACCTCATTAGTAAATACCTGGTAGTCTCTCAACTGTTGCCTTAACCATAAAATCTGAGCACAACAACTACCAGCAGCCATATACTCAGCCTCAGTTGTGGATGTTGCAACTGAATTCTACTTCTTACTAAACCACGAGATCAACTTACTTCCCAAAAACTGACATGTCCCTGAGGTTGATTTCCTATCAATCCTACAACCTCCATAATCTGTGTCTGAATAACCTGTCAGTTCTAAGTTGTCATCTGAAGGATACCATAGTCCCATATTGACTGTCCTTTTCAAATACTTAAGTATCCTCTTAGCAGCCTCCAAATGACTTCTCTTGGGATCAAACTGATACCTAGCACATACACCAACTGCAAACATAATGTCAGACCTACTTGCAGTCAGGTATAATAGAGCACCTATCAGCCCTCGATACTCAGTCTAATTTACTGAAGTCCCTTCATTGTCAGGATCCATCTTCCAATTTGTGTTCATAGGGATCCTGGCTGGATTGTTGTTCTGAACACCAAACTTATGAATCAAGTCTCTTGTATACTTGGCCTGATTATTGAAGATACCTTGATCAGTCTGTTTGACCTGCAATCCTAAAAAGAAGTTCATCTCTCCCATCATTGACATCTCAAATTTACCAGTCATCAACTTAGAGAATTTCTCACATAGCTGATGATTTGGTGATCCAAATATTATGTCATCCACATAAATCTGAACCAAGAGAATGTCATCACCTTCAGTGATCCTGAACAAGGTCCTATCCACGGTTCCCTTCTTGAACCCATGGTCTGTCAGGAATTGAGAGAGGGTATCATACCAAGCTCTTGGTGCTTGCTTAAGTCCATAGAGTGCTTTCTTCAAATGGTATACTCTATCTCCAACCTCAAACCCGGGAGGTTGTTCAACATATACCTCTTCATTGAGTACATCATTCAGGAAGGCACTCTTGACATCCATTTGATACACCTAAACTTCTTGTATGTTGCATATGCAAGGAACAACCTGATAGCTTCCAACCTAGCCACTGGAGCAAAAGTCTCATCATAGTCTATTCTTTCAGACTGGCAATATCCTTTTGCAACCAGTGTAGCCTAGTTTCTTACTACAACCCCATTTTCATCCTTCTTGTTCTTAAAGACCCACTTAGTACCAATAACACCTTGATGCCTAGGTCTATCAATCAGTTCCCAAACCTGATTCCTTGTGAACTGATTCAACTCCTCTTGCATGGCAATGATCCAGTTCGAGTCAGTGAGAGCTTTTTTAATGTTCTAAGGCTCTTGCTCAGAGAGAAAGCAACAGAACAATGCACTCTCACCATGAAACCGTCTGGTCCTGACTCCCTCAGTTGGATCACCAATGACTAGATCAATAGGATGATCCTCTATCCATGTTCTTTTGCCAGGAGTTGTTCCTGAAGTACCTGCAATCTTAGTGTCTACAGGTTCATGAAATTCAGGAAATTGAACAGTAGTGGATGAACCTGAGTCTATACCAAAGGGATTAACAAGCTCAATTTCAGAGACATTGGTTCCCCTTTGATGAGGTGACTCGGGAACCGTCTCAGCTGCGACCGCATCTTCATAGACAATGCTTACCTCAGGTTGAGCCTGTTCCTCAGTCTGAGGCTCAATAATCCCTGATGTGCTGGGCTTAGGAGTGGCACTTGGTTCATTATCTTGATCATCATCATCATCCCATCTTAGAATTGGCAGAGTTTTGACCTTTGGATCAGGTTGATTCTTTAAGCTCAGCCTTGTCACCCTCCTTGTGACCTCCTCAGTGTCAGGATTCAACATTTTTATCCTAGACTCATTAGCAGATTCATCAAACACAACATGTGGTGATTCTTCCACAACAAGGGTCCTACAATTATAAACCCTGAATGCTTTACTAACTTCAGAATATCCTAAGAATATTCCTTCATCAGATTTGCTATCAAAGGCTTTCAATTGGGTCTTTCCATTGTTGAGGATGAAGCACTTACAGCCAAATATATGAAAGTAAGAAATACGAGGTTTCCTCTTATTCCATGTCTCATATGGGGTCTGTGCATGTTGTTTGTTCAGCATGGATCTGTTCTGAGTGTAGCATGCAGTGTTGATTGCCTCAGCCCAGAATTTCTTGGGCAATCCTGACTCAGCCAGCATGGTCCTGGCAGCTTCCTTCAGTGTCCTGTTCCTTCTTTCAGCGACACTATTCTGTTGTGGGGTTCTAGCTGCATAAGTCTCATGAGCTATACCAAGTTCATTACAAAAGTCAGAAATATATGAATTTATAAATTCAGTGCCCTTGTCAGATCTGATCTTAGTAATGGACTGATTCTTCTCACTGCTGAGTCTCCTAAGCAACTCTGGAAGCTTCACATGTGTTTCTTTTTTATTCAACAAGAAAATAACCCAAGTATGTCTAGAATAATCATCAATAACCACAAGGGTATATTTCCTACCATTCATACTCACAGGTGTTATGGGACCAAATAAATCCATGTGCAGGAGCTGAAGTATTCTGTCAGTGGAATGAGAAGCTTTCTTTTTAAATGACGCTCTGACCTGCTTCCCTTCCTGACAAGCTTTGCACACATGATCTTTGCTAAAAACTTCATTAGGTAGACCTTCAACAAGTGACTGTCTAGAAATTTTGTTAAGAATCTTGAAGTCCAGGTGGCTTAATCTTTTATGTCATAGCCAACTGAGCTCTAGAGAGCTTTTAGCAACAAAACAAGTATTAGGAATAGTGCTGCTCCAATCAGCGAGATAAACGTTACCTTTTCTGATACCTGATAGAAGCACTTATGTTGATTTTTCCTTGACTGAACATATATTCGATGAGAACTCAACACTGAAACCTTTGTCACAGAATTGGCTTACTGACAATAGGTTATGCTTCAGTCCTTCCACAAAGGACACATTTTCCACTATGTCTGTACCTATTATCAAGACACCAAAACCTTTAGTAACACCTTTTGAGTTATCACCAAAGGTTACATGTGGACCATTTTTAGCTTGAAACTCTTGGAGAAGACTCTTCATTCCAGTCATATGCCTTGAGCATCCACTGTCTAGGTACCAAACAGCTTTGTTTGAGTCTCCTCTCCTTTTGTTGTGATCCACAACCGCCTGCAAACAAATCAGGCTTTAGGTACCCATTGGGTGTTGGGTCCTATTGAGTCAGTTGTACCCTTCGGGATCCAGACTTGCTTAACTACCCTGATTGCCTCAGAGTGGTAAATCTGTCTCCCTGAAACATCAACATACACAACTTTCTTCTTCTTTGCCTGAGAGGTTGATGGTGTATGAGAGCTGGACTTAGGCTTCACAGGAGCCTGAGTGGATGCCTTTTGGGCTGGCTTCCTGTTCTTCCTAGGTCTGGGTGCAGCAGGTCTTGGGCCTTGTTCTTGATAAGGACCTTGTGTTCTATTCCCCCTAGGCAAGTGAGGGAATGGAAAACAGTTAAAGGCCTCAGGATGCCAAAACCATGGGGGTGTCATCATATTTGGCCTTCCCTGTTGGTATTGCCAAGCATGATGGTACCCTCGCTGACCAGTCTGAGGACTCTTGGCCTGAGTCTTCCTCTGCTTTCGCTGAGGCTTTCTCTGGCCTGAGCTCTCAGGGACCTCCTTTGGTTGCTTTGTCTCTCCCTTGGGTTTTGGCTTAGCAACTTTGGGGGCAACCCTGACTGTGTCAACAGTTTCCTTGCCCTTATCAGTTTGACGGGCCTGAAGTACAACCTTAGGTGCACTTTGGCCTGCCAGAACAAATACCCTCTCAGTGTTGCTCCCTGAAGCAACATGAGACTGACCTTGTGAGGATTTCTTAGGAACATATCCAAGTCCCTTTTTCTCGTTCCCAAGCATCTGACTTCTATTTATTTCCTCTCTAGCCACTGAGGATTTATTCATTGTTGTAACCTTTTGCTTGAGTGAGTCCTCACTCTTTTTCAGGAGTTCATGTCTGGCAAAGAGGTCATCAAACTTACTTTTGAGTGCTTTTAGTTCTTCCTTTCTGACCAACTCTTCCTCCGTCAATTCCTTCAGAATCTTCTCTCTTGGGAGACGCTCAACATTGATTAAATCAATCTCCTGAGTTAGTCTCACAATCTGAGTTGATTCTTTAAGATCAGACTGAGTGAGCTGATCATTCAGGTTCTGGACCTCAGTACTCAATTTATTGTTCTCCTCTATCAAGAAGACATTAGTTTCCTGCAACCTGGAGAAATCAACCATCAATTGATCCAGGCAGGTCTGAAGGTTCATTTCTCTGACTGACTCTGAGCTAGGCTCAGGATTTTGACCAGTGTAGGAACCACATATAGAGTTAGATGTTACCTCAGGTTCCTCCCTTGCCATCAGGCAGATATCATCGTACTCATCATCAGAAAAGAGTTCAGGTGACCTCTCCTCAGGACCATCAGAGTCAGTTGCATCCTCAGCGAGCATGGCTCTCCGGTCAGCAAGTCTCTTGTCTCTCTTGGCCCTCCTGTCCTCTCTTTCCCTTGCACTCAGCTTTGGACAATCATACTGATAGTGTCCGCTCTTGTTACAGTTGTAACATATTGGTTGCTCATCTCCTCTTTCTCTTCTTGGTTCAGGGACCCTCCTTGAGTCAGGTTCCCTCTGTCTTGATGAGCTTTCAGTCTTCCCTGAGTGCTTGTCATCATGAGTACGTCTCTGTTCATCCCTGCGATCGGGCTTTGGATCTGAATATCTTCTTTCATCGCCACGATCTCTCCTCTGGTCAGTGTTTCTTCTTTTCTCATACCTCCTTGAGCTTTGGTGGGTCCTTCAGGTTTCCTGTCACGTGAGTCCTGATAAAATTTCTTATAACGACCAAACCTGGAATTAGGTTTATCAAAGCGTCTGGCCATCAGGCTGTACTCCTCAGTAAGCTCTTCCTTGCTCATCTCCATCAGTGACTTTGATGAAGACTCAACAGGTTCAGACCTAGCTTTGAACGCCACACTTTTCTCAGGAGTTTTCTCCTTTTCTTCCTCTTCTGGCTGAACTTTCTTCTTTCTTTTGTTAAGATCAAATTCCAGTGCCTTAAGCTCTGAAAAAAGTAAAGCAGAAGTTATGTTACTCATATCCTGAGTGTTCTTAAGCATAATTACACTATTATCCCATCTCTCAGGAAGGGCATTCAGGATCTTTGAAGCAATATCTCTCTTTGGGACATCTTTGTCCAGCATCACCAACTCATTCATCAACTTGATGAACCTTGACTCCATCTGATCGATTGTCTCATCAGGCAACATCTCGAATGCTTCGAACTTCTGAATGGCAATGTTTCTATTTTTCTTCTTTATCTTTTCTGACCCCTCGCACATCCTGGTCAGCTCATCCCAAACCTCCTTTGTCGTTTTTAAGTTCATCAGTCTTGCTGACTCCTCGAAAGGTACCGTATGCAAGATGATATTTCTGGCCACATTGTCCAGTCCCATCATCTTGATCTCGTCAGTGGTCATATCCTTCCTTTCCTTAGGAATGGGTACGCCAATCTCAAGATCATCATATCCCCTTCCTCTGACATTAGGGATGGTGATCTTGATCGGTCCTTCCCTGAGAACACGCGGCATCTGGTCAGGGATGGCATCAAGATGCGCTTCTAATCTGAACTTCCAATAGACAAAGTTAGATACAGAGAATTCAGGTAACGGAGCTTAAAGTCTCCTTGAAGTCATGATGAAGTCATGATGATGCAAGTTTTATGAAAAGCGATTTTAGATCTGTTCAGTGACCACCAACAGTTTCTCCTCTAAAACTATTAGTATTCAAAGTCAGTGGTCTTTTGAACCACTGCTCTGATACCACTTGTTGGTCCCGGTACAAGACTGAGGAATACATGTATAGGGGGAATACACGTATACCAATTTTTCAAACTTAAAACCTTACTGAGTCCCCTTTACTCAGAGTGATAGAGAACTAGGAACTGATAATACACCTACTGACTACACTTGGTGCGGGTCAGTTGGCTAACTATCAGTTTAAGTTATGTGCGGAAATGTGAGCCCTGATAGTTTAAAGTCTTGTTTAGTTCGCTTTCTGAAAACCTTGATTACTTTACTCAGAATAGTGATTAGTAGGGCAGTGCTCTTTTTTAGGATCAGGCTGATTGATTCAAGCCTGATAAAACCAGATGCTTATGAATGAACAAGTAATAAAACACATAAGCACGGTATCAAAGCGGTAAGAACATAGGGAGTTTAACGTGGTTCAGAGACTCAAGCTCCTACGTCCACGGCCTGATTAACAGGAAATCCACTCAAGGGATTCTTGTTTTTAACGTGCCAAGGTGCACCAAGATCAGCTGCCTCACTGACCTATACAAACTCCTTACTAACTCACTAACAACTTACTTCCAACAAACCTAACTTAGGGTTTTGGTTTCAGTTTGGATTCCAACTAAGTTGAGACTATCCTTACAAGTCAAGGCTATGCTAAGGATTGGATAATCTCTCTAAGCTTAAGATAATGCTACTATGCTCTTTGGAATACAGAATAACTCTCAATAGCTAAGAAACACTTGGGAAATTTAGATGGTTTCGAGTGCTTCTTTTAAAGACTGAATGCTTTGAGTGCTAGAAAGTTTGAGTAATTTCTGGCTTGGAAATTTTCCGTAACCTTGAATGGGTTCAAGGCCTTCTGTATTTATAGGTGATTCGAAAAACTATCCGTTAGAGAGATAGCCTTCTTGTCATCTATGTAGAGTGGCTCAAATGGACATATCTTCATGCAGCAGTCGTCCTTGCATGAAATTAGGTAGTTACATTAAATGCACATTAAATGCTTGCCCGTTGAATATGCAGTCTGAAGTCAGTCTTCATGTCAGGTTCCGTACGTGCGTGTCCTACCCGGATTGGTCCACGTCAATAGGTTGGTGAGAATGTCAGAACTTATTCATAGGCTTCAGGCTTGTCTTATTAAGTTCTTTTTGTCTCGAGCTCACCGGTTTTGTCCTGACGCTGACATTCCTTTTGCATTGCTTGGCTCTACTCCAAGTCTTCCCATAAACTCAGTATCATCCTGTTCCTTCAGGACTGAGTTAGTAATGACCTCAGGGTCATACTCTTCATCACTGACACTTACTCAGCCAGCTTAGAAGACTGCCATAAGTTCAGGATGGTAAACTTCGTCTTCAGGCTCTTGTCTTGATTGTCAACAGTAAGTGTTCCTCTTACTGAGTACCTGTGAATTGTAAAAAGACTAAGTACAAATTCTAACCAAGACTAGCCTGACAAAGACAATCAAGGCAAATCATCTTTTCAGGGGCTTTGGGATCTTAATCAAAACTGACAATGTCCCAACATAAAGACTATAAAATTTATGATTTTTTTTTTGCAATTAACTCTATTTAATATATTACCGGCATAACTCTATAAAGGCTATAAAATTCGTGATTTTTTTTCAATTAACTCTATTTAATATCACGAGAATTTCCACATGACGCGGTTTGAATAACCGTTATTCGTTTACAACAAATTTGTGTTTTCTCACCCCTAACTGATTTGATAAAACAAATACACTATGATGGTTTGTACCAAATATAGGTTGATTTACATTCTAATTATAAACTCATTAAATTGAGTCGTCACTCAATTTCTTTGACATTCTTTAAAGTGCTAAAAATTTTGCATCAATTGGTGGTGCTAACATTTTAAGAAATTGCTGAGGTTAATAAAAGAGTTCCTTGGAGTTAAATTATGAGGAAATAACTTTCAACTACATTGTACATTTCAATGACTGTATATACGACTATTTTATACAATTTTTAATTGTATATACAATATTTTCATACAGTGGAGAGTATTACTTTGTTATTTTATGTACTGCACACTAATTATACTTTAAATTATTATTAATAGTTCCGCATTATGCGTGCATGTTTTGTAACTAAAAAGAAATAATTGGTGGCACATTTACATAAGTCTCTTCCAAAAGGTTCATCGCGTCTTCCTCTTTTTGTTTCTTTAGCTCTAGAGAAAACAAATGATTGGTTGATCGTGACCTTTCATTCATTCATTAATTTCCATAACTCAATCTTTACATTTTACATGAATACCAAAGCTAAGAATCCAATGATGGTTTATTTTATTATGCCATACCTGTGTGTATCTCGTGACCTAAAATACCATTTTGTTAATTCGTCTTCACGTGCAAGCTACTATTAACTCAGCCTCCTTCTTTTGACAAATTAAACAATACTAAAATATTTGTTTCCCGATGAAATTGCTCCTTAATTTGTATTTAGAATTTTGATTAGTCCTAATTTAAAAATTGATAAGTAATGTTGGGGATGAAATTGCTCCTTAATTTGTATTTAGAACTTTGACTATTCCTAATTTAAATATTGATACGATCGAGATAAATTTATGTGTTACTAGTTATCTAGTAAAATTTATTTACCGTACTATATGAAATTTTCATTTACTAATATAATAGTATTTATTTAGGAATATTATTACATTTATAAATTAATAACACACATTTCAATGTTTGTGTACATATGTTATATATAGTACTTATATAGATTCAATTTTACACGTTGAATAAATTTACATGAGAATTATACAAGTAATTGTACGTTAACTCGGTTTTTTCTAACTATTTTTTTATACCTATTTTTAGTTTCTATTTAGAAAAGAAAAAATATATTTAGAAATATTGTTTTTCTTGATAAAAATTATATGCACAGATAAAATTTTGTGTGAACAAGTTTCACTTTGAAAGTGATTTTGATAATATTATTTCATAAAGAGTATTGGTTATTATAGTGTATTACATTTGAATGATATTATTATTTGTTACCATGGAGGATATTAATTGAAGGGGTATTAGTTATTTCATTAAAGGTGATTGTTTTAGTATAAGGTATTATATATATATATATATATATATATATTTAGTGAATAAGTCAAACTTTGGTCAAAATTGCACTAATTGTATGGTGAAATTTGTGCACAAGAGTTGGTAATGTGAACCATCTTAAAGTAAAATTGGTTTACAACTAATACCTTATACTAAAACAATCATATATATATACAGTAAAACCTCTCTATAGTCATATCCTTGGGACCACAAAAAAATATTCCTAAATGGGGGTTATTCCTAAATAGAGTTATAAGATTATTTTTTTTTAAATGCATGTATATTATATAATGGTATAATTAGTAGATACATGTACATGTAATGTGTTGAACTTAATTGAACTAATTTACTCACGTAATATGAAAAGACAATACTCAAGAGTCACCCACCATAGATGCATGTACTTGCTTTTGATTGCTTTAATTTTTTCATCTATAAATACTATGTATAATACATTTTTTTTTATCAATTACATCAAGTCAACATTTTCTTCACGCATATAATGGCACCAAAAATAGAAAAGAGAACTCAAATGAGTGAAAAAATTCGTGTGGAGATGTGCAAAATGAAAGAACTACATCTAGGTTGGAAGCAAAAAGATTTTGCCAAGTGGTTGGAGGATACTCATAATCTTAAGCTATCGCAATCAGCGATATCGAAGGCGTTCAAGAGGTCAATCAACAATGACGATCAGCAGGCTCTTTCTAATCCAAATGCAAAACGTTTGAGACCGTTGAAGTACCCATTGATGGAGTCGGCTCTTTATGAATGGTTTGTATGCAACCAAGAGCATGTCTATATTAATGGTGAATTACTCAAGGAGAAGGGCCGCATATTCTTAAAGAGTCTCTATCCAGAAGCAATTTCATTTGAATTTTCTAATGGGTGGTTAGAGAAGTTCAAGCATCGACATGCAATTCAGTCATTTCGGCTTTTCGGGGAGAGTGGCTCAGTTGATATGGAGAAAATTGAAGCAAGTTTGCCATCAATAAGAGAAGAATTGGATAAATGGGATTGGAAGGATATTTACAACATGGATGAAACAGGTTTATTTTATTGAATGCAAGCTGATAATTCTCTTGCAACGAAGCAACTCGAGGGACGAAAGCAAAACAAAGAGAGAATTACAATTGTCATTTGCACCAATGGTGATGGATCTGACAAAGTTCCTCTTTGGATCATTGGTAAGTTTCTTAATCCTAGATGCTTGAAGAATGTTAACCGTTCTACTCTCAATTGCACTTATCGAGCAAATTCAAATGCATGGATGACATCTTTATTCTTTGTTGAATGGCTAAAGTGGTTTGATAGCCGTTTAGACAGAAATGTCTTGCTTCTTTTGGATAATTGTACAGCTCATGGGAAGAAAGAACATCTCCCGCCACTTCACCACACAAATGTTATGTTCTTACCACCAAATAGCACTTCCAAGATTCAACCATGTGATGCAGGTATCATTAGAAATTTTAAAGGTTATTATCGTCGGCGATTTAATCGTCTACTTTTGAAACGAATCGAGGATCGTGTTTTGGAACCGTCAAAGATCTCTCTCCTCGATGGAATGATAAATGCAGTTGTTGCATGGTCGATAGATGTGAAACCAAGGACGATCGAGAATTGCTTTAAGCACTGCAAAATTCGGACCGTTGAAGTTGACGAGTTGCAAGTTGCAAAAGAAATGGATGAGGAGAATCAAAAACTACTTAAAGAGTTGAAAAGTCAGGTAAAAGATCTTCACCACACCAACGAGATGGAGATGGATATTTTCCTTAATCATCCAAATGAGCAACAAATTGTTTATGCTTTAACGGATGAAGAAATTATTGAAGGAATTAGGCAAGAAAATGAGGAAAATAATCCAGAGGATGATAGCATAGAAGTACAAAAAGTTTCATGTGAAGAAGCTTTAAGTTTACTCGACAAGTTGGAAATGTTTTGGGTTCAACAAGAAGGTGGTCATGTGGACGAGCTAATGCGCACACGCAAGTTGAAGGATAAGGTTACAACACAAAAGATTAAATCATTGTCACAATCAACCTTGAACAAGTATTTTAAATCAACTTAAATCTATTGTAAAATTATATATATTATTATGATTTATTCCTAAATGGAGGTGTATTTCTTTATGTTGGGACTTGAAAAAATATGAATTATGACAATATGGAGTTTATTCCAAATTATAACTGGTCCCAAGTTGGGACCATGAATTTTTATTCCTAAAGAGAGTTTATTCCTTAATAGAGTTTTTTTTTTTAGAGGTTTTACTGTATATATATATATATATATATATATATATTTGTATATGTGAGCTAACGTATTAGTTCATTTAAAAGAAACATATTAATTTGTAGACTGAACATTATTAGTAATTTTTCAATGTACATGAAAAAAATTCATTATATAATATATATATATATATATATATATATATATATTTGTATATGTGAGCTAACGTATTAGTTCATTTAAAAGAAACATATTAATTTGTAGACTGAACATTATTAGTAAATTTTCAATGTACATGAAAAAAATTCATCTCATCTGAAAGTCAAAAATTTTAGAGAGGTGTGAAATTAATTTATTTAATTATTTCTCTTACAAAAATCCCACACTCATTATGGGCCGGACTCAATTTTCCTTCTTTCGAAGAGGCTCAATGAATGAACAATTTAATATATCATTAAAGAATTCTATTTCATCAAAAAGTAATCGAGAGATTTTTAAAATTTATTCATTTAAGTATTTATTCTACACTAATAATTTTTAACCATATGAACTACTAATATTTATCGACAATTTTTTCTATTATCCGTGAAAAGAACTATTTAATAGATTTTTTCTATTAAAATTAGACTATAATTACATCAATTATAAGTTTTATACCGAAATGGTAAATTGCATAAAGTAAAGGAAGTGGACACTAACCAGTGCTGATTTTATGATGATAGGAAGAAAAAGAGAAATTTTAACTAATTAATTAATTACCAACACAAATTAATGCCAAAATACCGTTCCATCCAACCAATACAAGCCATTCGTCAAAAAAAAAAAAAAACCATTAATTACGCCTCTACACGTATACTTCATTTCCTCTATTTCTTAAAAGTTTATACTATTAACGAAAAGCATGCATTTCAGACGAATTTTCAACCAAAATCTCTCCCTTTTAGACTGCATGATTTAAGAAAATTGTTACCACATTTTTAAGTTTCCAATCATTTTAGGCCATACTTGTTTTGGGAAAATTTGTATGGTGAAATTTAGAGTTCTCAAAATACTGATAAATAGTGGTAATATGTGTTTGTTTTGAAATTTAAGGGTGGAATTAGATGTTTTGTCAAAAAAAGTGGAAATAGATGCAAATTTATGTTAATCATGTATGTAAGAGTAAATAGGTATATTTTAGATGTGGAGGTAGGTATGATCATAATATATCTGATTCATTTTATTCTAACAACCGTGTCACTTAATTTATACTCAGTCCGATTCAAAATAAGTGTCGTTTTTAGCTATTTTTTCACCTTTTTTTTCTAATTTACCCCGAATTCGAATTCAAAATATAAGAGATATTTTAGGGATTATATTAAAATATAACATATCTATTATAGATTATCAAAATATAATAGATCTTTTACAGAAGTATGTGGGGTATATATATCAAAATTAATAATTCTTAATTTGTCCTAAAATCTTTAGAACAACATTTATTTTGAATCGGAGGGAGTATTATTATATTTGGTCCCTTTTAATGTAGTACTCCCGGAATTAATGGAGCAGTGTCAACATTTTAATTTCGTTGCTGCCTAATTGGGATTTAAAATGGCGCAATTCTTGCCGCTACTTGTCTCAACATAATAATAATTAAAAGGTGCACTATTTTGATTTGACTCGTAAATATCGCAAGTGTACAGAAACAGTTAATTCTGTTTACTAAAAATAATCAATATTATAAGAAGAATTCATCATTTCTGTAACAGTCCTTTGGGATGGAACTCAAATGCTTGCCAAGCCAATTTTTATATATCCCCATGGATATTTCAACTTCATATTCTATGTCATAAATTAAAAATTATATATATTCTTATATCAAATACATTCATAATTAAAAAAAAAAAATGTATGAAACGATTTTGTAGGCGAGACATGATTTGTTTGTGAGCTTTTGTAATACTCAAATTTATAGTAAGACGAGCGACACGAGACTTGCTATTCATAATTGGCTCCAAACTCATTGATTATAGGTTATTAAATATTGGCAAAAACTTGTGTGAGACCGTCTCATAATATGAGACCGATCAAATTAAAAAAAGTGATAGGATTATCATAAAATGTGATAATATTTTTCAAGAAAAGTGATAAGTCACTTTTAATAAAAAATATTATCACTTTTTGTTTAAACCTTATCACTTTTTAAAAGTGACAACTTTTTAATTAACAAGTGACACATTTTAAATTAAAAGTGGATCAAATATTATTGGTCTCATACTATGAGACGGTCTCATACAAGAATTATTCTTAAATATTATTTACAAACTACAATTAACCCTTAACATAGATTTGGAAGAATAGAATTTATATGAAAATGATTTATGATAAGTTTATCATGAAACTGTTTTAAAATATCGAATATTTGACTAGGGTTCAAGAAAATTTACAACAATTACAATATAATATCACTGACCCAAATTAATTATATTCTTCACAAAAGTATCGATACTCCTGGTCAAATATTCGATATTTTAAAATAGTTTCATGATAAGGTTATAATGAACTATTTTTATATAAGGCACGCTCTCATATGCACCTAGTGCACGGTGCACTCACTCAACAGTTGATGTTGTTTATACTGAAAAGCGATTGTCAGTGTAAACTTTTCAGTGTAATTAAATCATATTTTTCAATGTAAACAGTTTCAACGGTTGAGTGATTGGAACATACTGAGTGGTTGCTCCACATATAATACTTTGTCACTTTGGAAAGAAAATGAGGTGATCACATTCTTGGGCTTGTACATATCTATCGTGAATAAATTTGTACTTTCCACCGTTGGGACTTTACTGATAAATTTTGTTCCCTAGCTTTAAAACATATTTGTCCGATTTTGCGCATTTGATCCCGTGACACACACAAGTCACAACTGCTAACGAGTAACGAACTCCCTAACCTAACTGCCTTTACTCTCTATATAAACTACACAAAACATTCTACCCATTCATTCACCTAGGCCTAGCACACATTATGATAATGATGCTTTGCAACACTAAACTTGGGTTTAACGTCTACATCATCTGCTCACTCATCACATTTAGCTCCGCATACACTTCCCAAGATTACGCAAATGCACTCGAGAAATCGATCCTCTTCTTCGAGGGTCAGAGGTCCGGGAGATTACCGCCCACCCAGCGTCTCGATTGGAGGGCTGATTCCGGCCTATCTGATGGCTCCGGTTACCACGTAACAAAATTAGTTCACACATTAATTACTATGCATTTAATGTATCTAAATTTTGACATTTTGTGCAGGTTGATCTTGTGGGAGGGTACTACGATGCAGGGGACAATGTCAAGTTCGGGCTCCCGATGGCCTTCACTACCACGCTACTCGCGTGGAGTGTGATTGAGTTTGGCAGTTCCATGAAGAACGGCCAGCTCGATCACGCCAAGGACGCCGTGCGTTGGGGATCCGATTATCTACTCAAAGCAGCAACCGCCACTCCATCCACCTTGTACATACAAGTTCGTAATTATACAAGGGAGACGGAGCTCTATTTTAATATTTGAATCATATAATACAAGACTCTACCGTTTGATGCAAGTTTTTGTCATTATACAGTATTACTTTAAAAAAAAGTCCTGAATCAAATCAAATGTACATATACTAGGTTGGTGACCCGAACAACGACCATCGTTGCTGGGAACGAGCCGAGGACATGGACACCGCCCGAGTGGCCTACAAAGTTACTCCCCAAAATCCAGGCTCGGACGTAGCAGCAGAGACCGCAGCAGCGCTCGCTGCTGCTTCCATCGTCTTCAGAGATTCCGATTCTTCTTATTCAAACAACTTGCTCAAAGCTGCAACCAAGGCAACAAAAATGACACATAACTCATGTTCTTTTTTTAACCAACACTCCAACATAACTAAACTTGGAATCATTTTGCAGGTTTTCGATTTTGCAGATAGATATAAAGGGTCATATAGTGACTCTCTGGGGTCCGTGGTCTGCCCATTTTACTGCTCATACTCCGGATACCATGTAAGACTATACTATTCTGTATTGGCCTTCTTATCAAAACCGATTTGTTGTAATGTTGGTAGCACATTGCTGATACAGGACGAGCTGTTGTGGGGCGCATCGTGGCTACACAAGGCATCCCAGAACGACTCGTATTTGGCTTACATTCAATCTAATGGACACACACTTGGAGCTGATGACGATGTTTATTCTTTTAGCTGGGATGATAAACGAGCCGGAACCAAAATCCTGCTCTCCAAGGTCTCTCTCTAGCTGCACTTGATATTCCTACATGTATAATTAATAACATGATGTAATTCAATTTGTGGATGGATTAATCAGGGATTCTTGGAGCAGAATATTCAAGAGTTTCAGCTGTACAAATCACATTCCGACAGCTACATTTGTTCTCTAATTCCGGGATCACCTAATTTCCAGGCCCAGTATACTCCAGGTGCGTCACATTATAAATATACTCCCTCTGTCAAATATTACTAGTCCTGTTTTTTCGCTTGTCATAAATTGGAGGGTATTATAAGGTTTTGTGAAGTTAATATATCAATAATGTTAATGTTTATGAAAAATATGAGAGGGAGTATTTCATTTCAAACTGTCTCAACTATTTACATTGAAAAGTATTATTTGATTACACTGAAAAAGTGTGGTTGGATTACATTAGAAAATTTATACTAAAAATGGGTTAAGTGAGTGTGCATACGAGGGTGCGCGGCACAATTAATGTTTTTTCCATCTCCAACTTCCAACAGGGGGGTTATTCTACAAAGGAAGTGAAAGCAATCTCCAGTACGTAACCACGTCAAGCTTTCTCCTATTAGCATACGCCAAGTACCTGAGGTCTCACAGCGGCGCCACCTCCACCTCATGCGGGGCAGCAACCGTCACATCCGACAAGCTCGTAGCCCTGGCGCAGAAACAGGTGGACTACATACTGGGCGAGAATCCGGCGAAAATGTCGTACATGGTTGGATTCGGAGACAAGTATCCGCAGAAGATTCATCACAGGGGCTCCTCTCTGCCATCCCTGCATACTCACCCTGCTCCCATTGACTGCAGCGGTGGATTCCACTACCTCTACTCCTCCTCACCAAACCCCAACCTTCTTGTTGGAGCCGTCGTTGGGGGGCCCGATAACCGAGATGCTTTTGCCGATGACAGGAATAACTATCAGCAGTCTGAGCCTGCTACTTATATCAATGCTCCATTTGTCGGCGCCCTGGCTTTCTTCTCTCATCGATCATCATAATAGTCCAGCACCAGCACCAGCACCAGCACCAGATCAATCTCTCATTACATTAATGTAACGTATGCTGTGAAATACTAAAATCGGAGATTCATAAATCAAACTTTGATTATCATGTAATCATCGACAATTGGCCAGTTAAGTTGACTCGGACTCTAGAGCATACATGTCGCTTTTAACAATCAAACTAACTCAAATTTCATCGTGTTTTTGTTTACGTTTACATTTACATTGACAATAATTATATAAATTCACTCTTCAATTTACATCCTTATTAATTATATAAATTCTATTTTAAAAGAAAAGTGATTAATGGAAACTATGCTTTGATAAATAGAGAGATTATATACAAAGAATAAAATAAATACACATTCTGTGCAAAATTCATCAAATACAATTTTTTTTTTGCTTTTAAGCATAAAATTGAGTTATTTTGTTACTTATATATTATATACAACAATATATATAAAAATTATAAAAATATATTATCTAATTTAAAATTTTAATATAGAAAAGGAGGCATGGGGTCGGAGTTAGGGTTGTAAACGAATCAATTGATTCGATTCGGTATTCGTATTCGAATTTTGATATTCGTATTCGATAATTTATGATTCGGATTCGATTAAAAATATTCGATTCGATTATTATTCAAATACGAATACAAAATTATGATATTCGATTCGATATTCGTAAATATTCGATTAAATATTTTAAATATAATAATAATAATAATCTTCTTATAGGTTGGCCTTATCCACCCACTTATGGACTAGGGCCTTGTTCAGCCCAGCAGCCAACAATAACTAATTAAGCCCATCAACTTAAATATCACCTTCATCTAATTGGAAGCCCAATATGATCTAATTGAAAATATAAAATGGAAAGTTGGAACCTGTAATCTAATTGATGCAAGACGGAAGAAACCCTGAAAAGAAAATCTTCTCTCTTACCATTCATCTAGCGGCGCCTACCCATTTTTCACCGATTTTTTCTCAAACTTCCCCTCTATCATGATCGGTGCATCTCGACTCTCCTCCTACCACTGCTTCAATCTCTTAAGTTCTTATCGGTTGCCTTTCAACTCTGTCCAAGCCTTTTCCTGTTGTCGTTGTAAACAAACTCTACCAGCTACTTTTCTTTGGGTGCAAAATGGACTTCGAAGTTATTTTCGAGTCATGAATCGTATAGAGGCTGCTTGATTTGTGAGGAATTTTTTAGTTTAATTTTGAAAATGAAGTAGATCTATTTTTTTCCTCAGTTCTACACCCTGTTTTAGATTCTTGGAAAAAATAGCAGATTTGTTATTATTTAATTTTATTTTTGCAATTTTGAGTTCCATTGATGTATGGATTCGAAGAATTTTGTAATTTTATCATTCTTGATGCTTGCTATGGCTCTTGCTAAAAAAATGTTATAATATAATACAATAGATTTGTGTCTTAAAAGATAATAAAAATAAAATTCGAATCGAATCAAATAATTCGAATATTAATTTCGAATCGAATTCGAATTACTAATCGAATACAAATACGAATAATACTTTAACGAATGCGAATCGAATACTGTGATATTCGCTTCGATTCGATTCCAACCCTAGTCGGAGTACTACCCGCCACAAGGGTGGGCCCAAACAGTACACATCACACCTCGTGATTCTCATGACTATCTAAACCAAATCTTAGTTTGTTCTCGGATAGACACAGAATAAAATCACCGTGTTGACTGCTTTCATTTAACAGAAATAGAATTTATCTTAATATTGTATTGCAGCTAATATAACACAGCCTTTGTTTAAGCTAATAAAGTGAAACTAACACAACATGACAAACATTTTACATCTCAATATTGCCACAAACCATGGAGCAACTAGATCAAAATTTTAGAGGGGCAAAAAGAAAGTCTTGAATTATAATTTATAATTGCACACTTGTTTGCTGACCTAATATTTTCTTCTGCCTTGAGCTTCTGCTATGTTCTTTATGCATAAATTGAGGCATATGAATCGAATCAATCAACGCTCTAACTCTTGCCCTGGCCCTTCCTCTTCTTACCTTTACTCTCGGTCTTAGCTTTACTCTTCCCTGCTTTCTCTTCCCTGTTAAATAAACAAAAGAAATAAATAAGAAACCAAATTTCCCCCCATCACCATTGATATTAGCATTCATGGCTACTCGAAAAACCAGCGTGATCCATTTTACATATATTTAGTTACCTTGTTTTTGCAATTTCCTCTTTGCTCTCTGTCTTAGCTTTATTTTTCGCTGCTTCCCTTAAAGCCTGTCTTTTCTCTTCCCTGTAAATCAACAAAAGAAATAAATAAGAAACTAAGTTGCCCCCTCTTTATCCATCACCACTGATATTAACATTCACAGCTTTCCAGGAAACCAGAGCCTATTCCATTACAGAAATCATATATTTAGTTACCTTATTTTTGCAATTTCCTCTCTCGAAGGAAATACCCTCTTCTTTCGCTTTTCAAATACAGACGCTTTTTCTCCTGCTGTATGGCCATTGTTCAATTGTTTTTTCTCCTTGACAACACTTCTCTTCTCATCCTTGGGACCATCTTCTTCTTCTTCATTGTTCTGGCCATCGGTTTCAGTAATCCCAGGTGCTTCCACCACCTCTCCTGTTTCAGTCTCGTGTGAAGTTGTCTTCTTATTACTCATTTTCTTCAGCTGCAAAAATAGTTGCACTCCAAAAATCAATATTGGCACCAAACTATTTACTTAGAAGAAAGAAGATTTCAAAATGGACTGTTTGACAGGCCAAACAAATGGTCATTCCATCCCCACCAAAAAAAAAAAATCGAACCATATTTTCTCAAATGTATAACTTTATTATTTTTTGTAAACGAGTTGAAGGTATAAAATTTTATAAGTTATTAATCATCGCTCATACCCTCCATTGATTTGTTTGTTCAATTCAATCACAGGTAACTCTTTGATTGTTTAAACATGACCTTTTTTGGGGCAACTAATTTAGAACTTTTTTTTGGGAAGGAGAGAAAAGATCCAGGTTAAATTGATTCAAGCAGAATGGTGAAACAAGGTATCACCTTAGCTACAAAGAATCCATCCATGTTGTGGACATGGGGATAAAAGCGCCTTGTCTTGTCCAAGGTAGGGTGAAAATGCTGCCCTCTGAAGCTAATGAATCTGTAACCAAATAAAAAACTGTAAGACCACAGAAGTTCAACTTCCTAATAGTAATATAAGTTAAAGACAATACCCCGGACGTCCAAAATCAAGGCCACAAGGAACAAGTTTAACATCCCTCTTCTTGAGTGCATAATCAATAACTGCTTCATCCTGCAAAACTTCGAAGTTGAGAAAAAAGAAATAGAGAATTAAGGCCATGTTCTTTTTGGGTTTTAAGTGGTTTTTAAAAACCGGTTTTTGAAAATCAATGGTTTTTGTAATCCATGGGGTTATTAAAATCTTTGTTCTTTTTGGGTTTTGAGTAGGATAGGTTTTAACTTTATTATGTAAAAGTAAAGGAATGTTGTATAGGTTATTTATAGGGTTGTAGGCTTAGGATTTCAAAAACCTATTTTTAAAACCCAAACTAGAATGAGTTTTAGATTTCAAAATCCAAATCCAGGTTTTTAAAACCCAAAAAGAACATAGCCTAAGAGATTCAGTAGACAGCCTAGAAAGCTACAAACCTCAGCGACCATTATGGAACATGTGGAGTAAACAATGTATCCTCCTGACTTTGAGTTGGCATCCACAGCATCTATTGCTGCAAGTATTAATTGCTGCCAAAGAAAAAAGTAAAGATAATAAGTACCTTAAAAAAGAACTTTGTTTCATAATCTGCTCCAAATGACCTATTTGAGCACAGCAACTTCAAAAGCCACTTCACAGTTGTCAATCACATCAGAAAAAGAATTAAGTTGAGAAGCTTGACATCATGTAACTTTGTATGAAAAGATATAATTTTACGTGTGATTATAAACTAGAACCAAAGGCATAGAACCTCTTTCCTACCAATCTCTCTCTAATCCTATATAGTTGCATTATCAGCAAAGGAAAAGTACCGAGAAAAGAAGAACAGCAGATGCTAAAAATATGACTCTTTTTTGCAATTAAAGTATAATGACAATATATTTTTTACCGAATATTGTGGAAATATCGTAAGATATCAATGTCGATATCGGTTCACTTGTAGTACAAAATTGAATAAAAAACGGGAAATATTGTGGATAAATCGCAAAATTATCACATGAATATATAAAAATCACAACTAATCAAATTTTATATGAATCTTATAAATGTAAATATATTTTTACCCTTTTCTTTCTTTTCTTTTCTTTTTTGTAATGGTTGTAAGTGTCATAAGAATATCTTCTCTCTTATAGTAATCAAATCACTCATATAACTGACATGCGCATAATTATATACATAATTATTCTAATATGATGAGTTCGTACCAAAATTCTTTGGACAAAGATGAGCGTTATTATAGTTAGAACATTAAAATTTTATTTTGTTTTCTCATTTAGCCCATATAATTACTTATTTCCCAAGACAATTACTAGTAAGTAGTAACAAGATACAATAAATAGGGACCAAGATGAAAATGCAGATTTAATGATATCTTAAATATAGTAACAAACATATCTTTGTGGGACGGATGAAATAGAAAGTAAGTCTATCTTTGTGGCATAAAGGGAGTATTAGATTGACAATAATTTTTCGTCAGACAGTGTTTATATAGTCTATTATCTATATGTTTGCTTGAAACGTGTCATTATATTGTGATTTTAAATGGAACTTATGCATAATAGCATGTTACAATAATTCCTAAAATTTCATGTTAAATTTCCAAAATTTAGGTAAAGTTTCCGTCATTTTTCTAAAAAAAATTCGATATCAATATATCCATCGATATTCTTATAAATTTAAGGTTGTGATATTACTTGCGATAGCGATATTTTCATCCTTGCAAGCAACATCTCAAATCACATAAGAAATGTCATCAAGTGAAACCACTTATTCAACCAAAAGATAAAAAGCATAAACAGCAGTGTGTTTGCTGATATAAAGTTAATACTGGAGTAATACAATTCACTAGCTCATTATATGTGCGCCTCTGCCTCGGTCGTTTTGTGGTTCATATAGAGGAAATTTGTGATCGCATTAAGTACACAGTTGCATTATGGTCTTTTGAGTCTAAATAAGTTTAAGGATTATTTTTAGGTGATTTTGCTAGGAACTGGGTTTGTGCTCTATAAAGGTCTAGGATAGATTTCCTTGCTTTGCTATTGTACTGTTTTCTGATGTAATTTTTTAGGGATCTCTCATCCCTTTTGCTTTTCTAAGCAATAAAATCTCGTGTGTACCTCACTATAGTTTAAACTCTGAAATGAGGATATCATATAAAATCACAATTCAGAAAAAACTGGAATGAAAAGGCAAACATATGAATATATGATTACTGCTAATTAAAAGTCCAGACTGATGCTCAGAATCCTCAGATGTTGATGCATTAAAAAGGTTTCAATCTAAAGTGAATAGTGAAGTGCAATATCAATGATGCATACCTTTTGTAGGTGGGCACAATTTTGTATATCTACAGCATTTTTTGAGGTTTTAACAGACTCGTCCTTGGATATAACCTGCAAAAAGCGTTAAACAACATTAAGTTTCATCTTATTGATTACAAAAGAAGCTATACATGCAATTTGAAATAAGGATTGAATGTGTACCCCAGTGCCACTGCAAGGAGCATCCAATAAAACCCTATCGATTGAGTTGTACCCCAGAACTTTGGGCAGCTGAGTAGATGCAGAAAAATAGCATTATTTACATAAGGGGGAGAAAAAAAAAAAGGCAGAAACAGTATTCCTCCCTAAATGAAGAGGAATAATGAGGGGAGCTTATCACCTCTCTCCCATCATAGTTGCAAACTATGGTGTTTGTTACGCCCATTCGGTGTACATTTGCAGTGAGGGATTTCAGTCTTGACTCCTTCATCTCATTTGCATAGATGATACCTTTCCAAGAAAAATTTTGCATCAGCTATACATCGAATCCATTAGAATATTTATAATTTTATATCATAGCACCTAGCTACGATCATTTTGCTTAATATAGATATAGAAATACAGTGAATGATATCAGGGGGATTGCATAAGTTGATCCTAAATAGAAAAACTTTGTAAGGAGTAAAATGGTTTACATGTATGAACTGCCAGCTTATATAATAGACATCATTTGCACAAAAATCTTTGGACTGTGCTGAAGCAAAATTTATGCATAATATATCTTACAAAAAATAGGTTGTAAGACTTCCTCCTGTTATTGATAACTGTAACATCTTGGATTAACCTAAAAAGGCTAGTGGTTTTTAGTATTCAAAGCCCAGGCTTGGGTATCACTGGTATAAAAAAAATCAATTCCTTCTAATACCTAAAGTGCCCTTGAGTGAAGGCAAAAAAGGCTATCTTTAGTAGTATTTCTTGGTTATAACTTTATCACGAACCTTTTTACATGCAAGACATGTATGAATAGTAAAAGTGGGATCCTCAGTAGTTCTGAAATAACAATAATGACATGCATGGATTTTGACTTCTAAAGATGATATTGGAAGAGGCTGTGGTTAATTTAATTTTTACAATGGACGTCTAAACAAAGAGAATATACAAATCTGTCTTCGATGTATAATGAATATCATTTTATGATAAACATAGAATTAAATGTTATAACTTTTAGTGCATATAAAATAAAGCAGGTGGATTAACTCCAATCAGTTCCTCACCAGTATTTTTCATAAGAGCAGCAATATAGGTAGTTTTACCGCCAGGTGCAGCCCTGCAATGTTTAAATCATGATATGAGCACACAATGCAAGCAACAACAGATGTACACCATAAATTACACTAGAAAAATATTTTTGAGCGTACAAAGTACAAACTTATATATGCACCCTTACTGAAACCAATTTTTAGGAACTCTGTTCACAATAAGTTTTTTTTATAAAATAAATGATAGTCACATCCTTTTACTGGGAGTAATATTACCAGAAATGAGAAACACAAACAAACCAAGTGAAGAAATAATTGCACGGTAAATGAAGGTATGAATAACAAATACTCACGCCATGTCAACAATTCTTTCTTTTTCCTGAGGAGCAAGGGCCATTACAGGCAAAAAGGAGCTTGCACCTTGAAGCTGTAAGCCGACAACCATTAGCTTCTTCATGTAAGAAAAAGTATAGAAAATCTAAATCTGTAAATACCATATAATGGCCAGCCATGTATTCTGGAGTGGCTCCAATTGGAACTTGTGAATCATACACAACCAAACCGACCTATAAGAACACAAGTATCAACATTCTATAATTAATACTTTAATATAATTGATGAAGGACGGGCATCATCCTGCCCCATTACTTCCAACAAACTTCTTCAAACATAGAAACTTACTTTAGACCATTTGCTCAACGGATCAAGGTTGACTCCTCTGTTTAAGAGAACACCAGCCAAGTCCCTCCTTCGAGTCTAAGATTGAGCAGATAAATATCAATAACATGCAACTTATTTGGCAGCTGAAAAGTTGAAAGAGGCGCACAACACATAGATGAATGATTAATAAATCCATATACCTTCAAAGTGTTTGTACGAAGACAAATAGGTCTTGGCTTCTCAAAAGCTTCTATAAGTTCCATAAGTTCAACAACTGGAAACATCTGAACAAAGATTTCAAATCACAAAATTCATAAGCAAATGCAGCTGGAAAGTATGGGTTGTCACAAGAAAAAATAATTATTCCAGAACAGGAGAATTACCTCAACCAAAGCTTCAATCAAAAAATCATTGTATCCATAGTAAGAACTTAAATCCTTTTTTAGTTGATCTACATAATCCTTGCGTGTAGCACCCTCTTGCCTCAGAGACTTGAAGTTAGAAAGCACCCGTACAACTGATATAGTAAACCCAAACCTTTATAAAACTATAAACGGATCTAAAGTCTAAATCAAAAGGTAAATAATCCAAAACAAACATACTTTCTTTTATTCTCCTCTGAAGATTTGTAAGATCTGGGGGTCCAAGCGCCTCTTCTTCGAGCTCCTACGTTAATGAAGAAGGATTTAAATGAGTATGGCAAAATGCAGGGATTATGTTTTAAGATTTCTAAACCTTGCATCCAAACAAATAATTCAGAAGATTGAACCTCCTCGGTTGGTAATCTAAACTCATCAGATTCCTCTTCGATATTAAGCAGTAATTCAGCATCGGCATCTTTTTTTTCTCTCTCCCTTTCATCGTCAATAATTCTAGATTTTTTCTCAATATCAGGTACATCAGAATCTGAATCCTCATCAGAGCCCTCCACTGAAAGTAAAAACATAATAAACATTAAAACACAGTAAAAAGAAATTTACATCCAATCACCATAGAAAGCAATACCTTCATCATCACTTCCTTGGAGAATGTCATTTGCAAATGGATCATCACCATCTGACGACAATTCTGAATGAGAGTCTGATCCTAACTCTTCCTCATCAGAGCCTTTAACCTCTTCGTGCTCGTCCATGCCATCCGAATCACTCAGCAAGTCCTCTTTCTCAGGTTCTTTTTCTACAAAACTTGCTTTTTGCTTCTTCCTGTGAGGAGTATCTAATGCTTTACCGCCCTTCTTCTTGTTGGTTTTTGGACCAGCCATTAAACTGTATACATAAACCCAAAAACAATCTTACCACTGTATCAGAGAAGATGGTGCGCAACTACCAAAACCTTTCTAAAGTTACTAGGATAAAGCAGTAAAAAACAATGTAATTCAACCCTTAGAATGTAATTCAAGGGCTGAAACAGAGAATTTGCAAGTAACGTGCAAATAAACATGTCCAATTACTTCAAAATAGCCCAAGAACTCATTTTAGAGTACTCAATGTTCACGAGTTACCGAGAACTCGTTTTATAACACACTCGTGGAAGGAAAAACTTGTTAAATATGAATGTTGAAGCAACTAAGGAAAAGCAGAAGTACACTCAACGAAGACTATGTATAAAATTGCAGAGCCTATGACCGGAAGATGCTAGAAAGAGCGGTGGAATTGAGAACCTGGACGGCGTCGGTTTGAGATAGTAACAGGCGAGTAAAGAGAGATAGAGACTGACAATAGAGAGAACGACTCAACTAAGAAAAAGCAGAAGTACTTACTTGTTGAACGATAGGAAGGAACAGAGGAGGAGTTTTCCGGCGAAGTTGGACTAGGGTTCAGAGAATTGGGTTTTTCTTCTTTATAAGAGGCGGCCGCGAAGGGTTTAAGCAATGGCGCAAGTGCAACCCTGTTAATTACTATAATGATAATTATAATAATGATAATTATAATAATTAGGAAATTTAACCATCAACTTTTTGTTTGAAAAAATAAAAAACCCAAAATACACTTAAATACACAAATTCTTCTATGCACCCAAGTGCATGAATACACACAAAAAATAGTCTAATTACATTAAAAAGCGTGATTTGATTACACTGAAAATTGTATTTTATATATATTACTATATTATTATTTATACAAAGATGGACGTGTGGGAGGAAGTTCTTTGGGGAAAAACTTAATAACCAAGAAAACTATAAAAGTTATATCAACCATTTATTTTAGAAATTTAATTACAATCATTGATATGATAATTGGTACTAGATCCATTTTACATTGACGAAGTAATATAATTTAAGTGGTTTGAACTCCATTATTCATGATTTATGGGTCATGGGTTCGATCGTCTTTACCGAGCAAAAAGAAAAAGAAAATTACATAAAATATATTTGTCTTGTCTCATAAAAGTGATGATGTTTTGATGTACTCTTTAATGTGGACCCTCGATCTTGTTGGAATAGCGTATCTTCGATGATCTGGTCTTCAATAGGGCGAGGTTGGCTTGGGTTCAAGTGGACACTGACTAAGGTTGAAAATATCGGTATCAGTAGAAATATGGAGACTTAAAATTTGTGAAAATATCGATGGATATATCGATATTAGTCAATTTTAAAAATTATGAAAATTTAATTACAAACTTTTAATATATTAATTTCACAATATAAGTTGATCAAATTTTACATTTGTGATATTTATCGAAATTATGGATATTTTCTCGATATTTATCGATATTTTTCTATATTCACATATGTATTCGATATTTTACTGATATTGTGCTCAATTTGTACAAAATATAATCATAACTGATCGATGTTTATAGATATTTTAACGGATATTATGAAAATATCATTCTCCCCAATATTGATATCGGTGATCTTGACAAATGAATATATCAGGAAAATTTCTGAATATTTTCATCCTTAACACTAACAACCTGGTGAGTTCTGAACATATTAAGGGATAATTTGTACTTGCAAAACTAAAATTATTACCGCTATAAATTATTTTAAAGGTTGACATATTTTTTGTAAATCTCGGGCCTAAAATTTGTCATTGACAAACGCTGCTCTAAACATACACTATTTACTTATGACATGAATAAATTTGTAGAGTAGATATAGTATGAGACCGTATAATGGCATAAGACAATGGGTATAGATATAATTAGGACATTAGCTCATTACTTAAGTAGGGGTGAATATTAATTTATATTGTATCTTGTTACTAGTGCGATGCCCCACGTAATATGCAGGATGAATAAAGTTATACTTTTAAATATACATTTAGTATAGAAATTATAGATTGATGTTCATATAAATTTTGATTTTTTAAGCTCAATTTTGACTTTAATTTTGATTTTTTCAATAAAACACAAACACATCGAACTGTATATTTTTTTACAGTTGAGGTGTGGCTGATTACTTCTTAGGGTATCACTGATTAACTCTTGTGGTATTGTTGATTTTTGGTTGGAGTATTTTTTTTTATCAAAATCTAAGTGCATACCATGCAATCAAGTGCACAGTAGAACTATTCTTTATTTTATTAATTGAATACTGAAAATTTAAAGATACTCTATAAAATTTTTAAATTATATGAAATCATAAATCTATGTGTAGTTTGTTAATTTTAGAACTAAATATATTTTTTATAAGTGTTATATTCAATTTTATTTAAATATATCCATATTAAAATTTTTAATATATAAAAAATATGTGCAAATTTTAGTTGTACTTTGAAGTGTAAGAAAGAATAATAAAATATTAATATGTTTGGGAGTAAAAAATTAAATATTGAGCATTATATTAAATTACAAATTTCAAAACACTTCTTTATACACTAAGTTCGTTGTATAATTGCAAGGTCTTCCATTTGTATCAAGGCAAAGAATTTTGATGTCTCTCTTGCTGACTCTAGACACCATAACATACAACTGACCATGTGTAAACACCGGTCTCGGAAGATAAACACCAACAATTGAAAATGATTGACCTTGACTTTTATTTATTGTCATGACAAAACACATAAGTATAAGAAACTGTCTCAGCTGAAAACTGATTGGCTATGTATTATCATAATTAATCAAGGTCATTCGTGGAACCAATACCTTATTGCCAATATTTCTCCCACAAATTATTTGTGCTTTAATTATATGATTTTCAAGTCTCGTCACAATCAATCTCGTTCCATTGCACAAACCTTTATTTTGATCAATATTTCAAAGAAGCATTATGAGCATGTCAATCTTCAATATCAAACTGTGATTCAGGAGTCTTGAACACTTAATATAATTTAAAAATCATGTAGAAAGTAACTCTCCATTACCACATTCCCTATCAAAGTTCAGGTATTTTGTATCTCCTGGCATCATACTCAACACTCTTATCAAAATTATATTGGATTGATCTGTAAGTATTCCAAAAATATGTGTACATTGTTGAAAAATATATATCATCAACATGCAAAATACAATGATGTAAACACAATAGTTAAATAATATTTATGCAAAATATTTTAATAACATATGACAAAAGGTGAAAGAAAAATATGTTATTGTATGTTATTGAGAAGCTTAACGAAAAGTAAAAAATGAAGACCAAATTATTTTTTATTGATACAAATTATTAAAACTTGATTTTGATATGCTAACCTTGTTATGCAGCAACTCGCTTATTTGTAAGAATATGTCTTCTCAACAATTTTGCACTTTTGGCTCTATTTTTTCAATAACTGAATCTATATACAATACATTAGAGATAAAAATATAGTAATGCGGGTAAATCTAAAAGTATAATTTAATATCTAAAATAAAGTGATATACACTAACCAATTATTGATAATACACCACATTTTCCTGAGATAATTGATTTTCTAACCATTATTGCATGCTTATAAGAGTTCACTTCATATGAAAAAAAAAAAAAATTGTTCTAATATGTTATTGGTTAAAAGTAAATTTTGCACTTGTAGTAATGAAAACAACAACAACTTACACTTGTGTAGTCTTTTAGCCAATTTTAAATCATATATACCTAATAAAATATAATACTCCCTCCATCGAATATTAGTAGTCTTACTTTTTGGGCTGTTATTTTTTGTCATAAGTTGGAGTGTATTATGAGGTATTGTGAGGTTCATTTATCAGTAAAGTTATTGTTTATGGAAAATATACTAATATTGAACGGAGGGAGTAATTATTATCACATGTTAAAAAAATTATAATTTTATCTACACATATAGAAATAACAAATGATTAAATATACTAACTACTATTCGATATATCACTAAGTGGTAGAATACTGTAACTTGAATTATTGCATGAACCTAGAAGATATTTTTCAAATCAGTTGACTGATATAATAACTTTTATTAACATAGTCAAATAAAAAAATTTAAAATTACATGTAACTCCTTTGTACCACCCACCTAGCCAATCTTTTTTATCCATTATTTTACAAAAATAGATAGATGCTTATGAATTATTATGAAACCTTTTACTCGAATTCAAACATTTACAATTCATACACAAAAAATATCACCTATATTTTATACATGTTGAGTTAGAGTTGTAGAATGGTTTGTGATTGGATTGTATAATTAGAAGACACAAATAATGGTCTAATATGTGCAGATATTAAAAAAGAAGATTAAGGGATAACCATTAGTTTTTAATTAAAGATGTGAGATTTATTTATATTGTCAAAAATAAAGATTGAATAAAATCATTAGTTTTTACATAAAGATTGAATAATGGCCCAATCTTGTTTATCCGTTTTTGTTATTCTAATTTTAAAGTACACAGTTCTTAGATTTATTCTGCAATTCAAGTATAATATAATATCTTCTCCCGTCCCTAAAATACTCTTCACATTTTTTAGGACACATTTTTTTAAGAAAAATGAGTAATAGATAGAGTATTGAGGGTGATGGGTAATGTTTCATTATTAAAGTAATGAAATTGGTGGAGTGGGTGTAAAGAGTAATAAAATATTTTATGTAAATATGTAAATATTATAAAGATAAAGTTAAGTAGGGATTTTCATTTATAGGATGTGTAAAGTGGTTGTGGACGAACGAAAAATAAAAGTATGCATACTGTTTGGGAATGGTGGGAGTATAGATGTATCTAATTTTTAAATAATTAAATATTATTTTGATTGATAACAAATTTACAGGAATGAATTAATAACTTGAATGTAGAATTTCTAAGCAGTTGTGAAATAGGGGAATTGAATTTTATTGTCATCCAAATCCCATCAGAAGTTCATTGCAATTTCATTTTCCTATTGATGATTGATTATGGATTGGTGAAGGCGAATAATGTAGAGGGAACTTAATTTCTCTTTTTGTTATGGCTGGATTGCATATTTTCCATTTAATGTTATTATATTCAAATAATAAAAGTTTCTTCCTGATTAAATAATTAATTCCTATAATTTTTCTTTTAATGTTGATACTTTTCATAAAATTCTTATACGTAAAGTAAAAAATAATTAGAAATAAATTAAAATTTAAATGTAATTTAATGTAAAAAAAATTGAAAGGTAATTTAATTTATATTAGTATCAAGAGATCTTGAAGATTAAAAGCAAAAACATAGGAATATAATTCGAATATTATAGTAATATATAAAACTAATTGCATGATTATGTTCTATTATTTAAAAACTACAAAAACAAATTATGTAGTGTTGATGACCTTGATTCATATTGAATAATTAGTGGTTGTTTAACACTTAAGAAGGTCACCAAACAAGATTACAAATGACAAATTTGGATAGGCAAAGATCAAGAAAGAAATTGCAAGAGTTTGGTCTTTTTCTTGAATAATTGAACTTTTCTTACCCTTTCATGAAGGGATATTTATAGGCTTACAAGAAAGTAGGAGGTGTCACCCTCTTAGCCTTTTGATTTAGGTGTTGACAAGTGTTTAGCCACTTGTCTTATTCCTAAACTATTATATTTTGTACAATGACAAGTGTTTAGTACACTTGTTTGTTTCTAATGCAATGCTTAATTAGTGGAATTTTTTAGTTGTCTTTCGTGGCCTCGTCTTGCTCGCTTGGTCGTCTGAGTGATAGGTACTCTTTGCCCTTGCTTTTGGCTTAGTTATTTATTCTTCTTGTTCTTTTGTTGTGTTGGTCGCCCGACATTCATCTGACAACACCCTTGGTCGCCAGGTGACTTGACTCTTCTTAAGCTTTATTGGTCGCCGACTTCTTAATTATACTAGTAGTCTCTTAATCCGCTAATCACTGTTACTCGCCTGGAAGTCTATCAACATTGCCCCCTGACTTGTTCTTTATTAGGAAAATGGTTGACTAATGAAGGACAAGGCATAATCTGATAGGATGACGATTATGTGCCTAGAGCGAGCAACAGATTTTTGAATTTCTTGGGCGGGAAATCTGGCGATCATCCGGTCATTGGGGCGAACAACGGAGCATCCCACGCGTGTGTGATGGTTGGGTTCCCGAGATTCTCGGAATCTGAAACGTCGTGGGCGGCAGGTGACGTCATCGCCTCCCACGCATATTTCTTTCTTTGCAAATAGGGGCCTACGAAATTTTCAAAATTTTCGATTTGGCCCCCGTTTTTTGCCCCTTATAAATACTCCTCCCTCTTCTCTCTTTATTTTTTCGAAAATTTGCCTTTCCTTCCGCCATTGAAGCTTTGTTCCAAGCTTTCTCCCACTTATTTTTGCAAAATTCTTAATAGGGTTCGTGTGCAATCTTCAGGTAATTATCAGTTGTAGTCTTTAATTTCATTTCTATTTTTGTTTTGTTTGCATTTCCTGCTTCTTTCTTTCGAAAAATTTCTTCCGCCGCCATACCAATTTCCCAGCGTCGCCGCATTTTTTCCAACGCCGCCGTTTACTCTTCTATTTTACTTCAACTACTGTTTTTATTGATTCTTTGAAAAACGGCCTTCTAAATGGCCTCCCCTTCTTCGAGTGAAACTACTTCGCTTGAAATTTTTTAGCGTAATTCTGGGAAGCGCCCAATGGAAGAAGAGACCTCCCCCATTCCTCGTCGATCAATCCGTCAAGCTTTAGCCCAAAATCCTAGGACTCTTCTCGTGGATGAAGAAACGGGCTCAAAAACTTCCTCAATTGTTCGCTCCGTAGAAGCTTATGTCGTGGACGTCTCGGGCGACGAAGAAGTGGAGCGACCAGCTGGCCGCCCGGACGCGGAAGAGGGAACTTCCTCTAACTTGGGGGAGGATTCAGAAGAAGTGGCCGCTGAAATCGAGGTGAAGAGCGACCAACCTGACGCGGAGCGACCAAAGTTGTCTGTGACTTGGGAGTTTCTACGGGAGATAGGTTTTCCTACCTCTAGAGCGACTCCTGAGTCTCAGATCCCTGAGGGAGTTGTTCGCCAAAATGAGTGGGGAGAGTATGTTGCCCGTTACTCTAGCGCCTTTCCTGTTCGCTCACGCGTGATTATGACCACCTAAGAGAACAACTTCACAGCGAGCAGGATTCCAAGCCTGATCACAGAGGATGATTTAGACAGCATAAGGTCCCACTACAAAATCTCGTACGATATCTTTTTGTACGCCCCCAAGAAGGGAGAGACTGCTAATCGCCCACCACCAGGATGCACGGCGATCAACTTGGATATCCTAAACACGGGATTCCCTTTGCCGCTCCATCCCCTCATTGGTCGCTTCTTGGAGGACGTGAATTTGGCCATCACTCAAATTACTCCTAACGGGTGGAGTAACTTGCTCACTTTGATGACATTGTTTGGCCTCGAGGGCTACAAGAACAAGATCAGCACCTCTGAAATCCACTACGCCATGGTCATCTCTGCCTGCAAAGAGGAAGGTGTAGGCTGGTACTATGTGAAGGCGAGGATGGGTGTTAGCTCATTGAGGGGGTTGCCAACAAAGTAAAAAGTTGGCATAATCAATTCTTTTTCATTGGAGGAGACTGGCGGGCATCAGCGAACTTTGCTGGCGGCCAAGCGCGCATTAATTCCACTAAACGTTTTGGCGTAGTAAAACGTAGACTTCCATATTTCCTTCTGGGAACCAAGTTGGAACTAATATTAATTTTTCTTTTCTTGTTATTTTGCAGGTCCAAAAATTTTGAAGTGGGGGGCATCCGGACTTGAGTGAAGAATTCTTGTACACCTTAGCTGTGATAGTGTTGTGAAACCCTACTGATCGCGAGATCCTTCATCTATCTAAAGCTCATTGCCGGAAGGTCGCCCAACTTTTTACAAGTCCCCATCATCTGGAAGCTCAGGCGGAGAACCCCGAGGGTAAAAGCCTTTAAAAAAATTTTACTCTTGTGTTCGCCTGATCGCCTCATTAACTTTGTTATTTTTACTTTCAGATCGACGTGTGACCGTTGTTGTTCCTACTATTCCTGAATCTTACCACCTCTTAGCCGCCCGCGTGAAACAAATGGCTGTCGAGTCGCCGACCAGGAGGAAATAGGACCCTCCTCTATCTCTCATCCGCTTCCGCGCTGAGGAAGAGCCAGCTCCCCATGCTCGCGCACGAGCCACTACTGGTCGCTCCAGGGGAGCCTCCAAAGCCACTGCTTCTCCCCGTATTGCGGAGAAAGAGAAAGAGAGAATGAAGAAAAATGCCCCCCATGAGGATAGTCGCGGCGAGGGAGAGGGTGCGGAGCGAGCAACAAAACGCTCGAAGCCCACCACGGAGGCTAGCAGCCGGGCTCCTCGCTCTCCAGTTTCCAAGTTTACCTCACTTGAGGTCGTAAGCGAACAGTAGGCCGCGGCTGCTGTGTTGAGCAAGAAGAAATGACTCTCCAATGATCGCTCGTACCTGGGATACGACCCAGTGAAGCTGAGGGAGTAAGTCTTTTTAAATTGCTTCGTTGGTGGCCGCTCTTCGTAAAATTTTAACTTATGCATATCTTTTCTTTCCTTTTCAGGTACAAGCCTGAGGAGCATCCCGGGCGCACAAAAGTGCTTCACCAGCTTAGCTGTGTGAAGTTCCCTCCTCTATACTTGGACATCCCGAATTCACATGTCCGGCGGGCAACTGAGATGGTCTCTCGCTCTTGGACCAAAGTTTGTGAGGACATCGTCCAAGAACAGACCGCCAGCGACAATGTGCGCCTGGTCGCCTACAATGCCAGCCATCAAGCTGTGATGGCCCAGAAACTCCTTGATCAAATTGTGATCTTGGAGCGGACCAACCGCGGTCTTGGTCGCAAGATCGATGGCTTTGAGGCGGAGAAGGCGGCTGCCTTGAAGAAGAAGAAGGAGGATGAGCTTGCCCGGGAGAAGGCCGAGTATGCGAAGGTGGTGGCGGACTTGGAGCAGAAGTACAATGCCTCCCTGGATAGCGAGCAGGTTGCACTCAACCAGTCTGAGAAGTTGATGCTTGAGTTGGGGGTTGCCCAGGTAGAAGGTGGCCATGGTCGCCCAGGTAGAAGAGCTACAAGCTGATGTTGCTCGCCTGCAGCAAGAGAAATCCAGCATGGTCGCTTACGACGTATATGCTCAAGATGTAGCCGACAACACTAACTTCGGTGCTGGGTTTGCTGTCCCCGTAGCCGATCTTGGAGAGATGGGAGTTCCATTGGACATTTTTGGGGAGGATGTTCAAGTTATTGTCCCTCAGTTCTCTGGCAAGGAGCCGAGCAAGGAGGCTGAAATTTTTGATGGTCTTCACTCCCTCCCCCTTACTCCTATCGACTGGGCGGGCACCTCGACTGCGGCGACCACCACTGAGGCTGCTTCCACTGCTCCAGCCACCACCGATGTTCCTCTAGCCCCCCAAGATTGAAGGCTCTATGTTTCTCCTTTTATTTTTTTTAGTTTGTGTTAGGGTAATCTTGTACTTTCCTTGCTTTCCCTTGTAACACACTTTGCCCCTTATTGAAAAAAATTGGGAATGTTTGCTATCTCCTTTATTGTTTTCCTTGTTATTTCTTTGTTTTTAGTTGCTCGATGTACGTTCTGATGTTCACCTGCTTTTGTATAAACTCCACAAATTCAATATCTTTTATCTTTTAGAAATAGATACTTTGTGTTCGTTGATCGCCTGTTCGACTTTTGTATAGGCCTTTAGGGTATGTTTGTTTTGGGACTCACACGGATGGACTTTGGACTTTGCAATCCACGCCCCATACGAGTTCGGGATTTAAAATCGGGTTTTTAAATCCCAAACTCAATCCCTACCTATAAACCTATTACTATTTTTCATATAATTAAATACAATCACATCATCACTTTTTTATCATCCATTCAACCTCTCTCCTACTTTTCTCTTACACAATATAATAAAATAATACAACATCAATCACTAATAAACATTGATTTGACATAAAGCAAAATCTCACCCTACTAAAATCCCAAAACAAACACATACTCATATTATTCATCAATATTTTCACATCCTAAGATTTCAAAGTCATGACTTCCCCCACACACTTAAATCCCAAAACAAACATACCCTTATTGTCTTAAAAAGACTTAGCCTTAATTAATTGGGCCTTATGGTCCTCATATGGACTTGGCCTTGAATTACTTTTCCTTACTGGTCGCCCACAATTTTTGGGTCTTATTGTCTCTTTTACGGACTTGGCCTTGGGTTCATATATTTTCACCTTTGTTGCTCGCCTCCTTTGCCTGTGCATCTAGGCGAGCAACTTGTCTTTGTGAGCGAATAACTGAGCGAACTACTTTCATATACATTCATAAAATTTTGAAAATTTTGAAAATTTTCATCGTACTTTCAACTGATATTCACAACATAATATGGAGCTTAACCTAATTTTTATATGTACCGTACAATTTTTACAATAATATTTCTTCAACAAAGCTGCATTCCAGGAGTATTGGGCCGAGTTGCCTTCCATGTCTTCCAAATCATACGTGACGTTGTACCATTTGTGAGTTATCTTGAAGGGGCCCTCCCAAGTCGGTCCAAACACTCCTGGTGGCGATCCCAAAATCTTTCTAAGTACTAGATCTCCGATCTCGAATTCTCTAACTTTTACTTGTGAATTGTAATATTTTGTGATTTTCTTCTTGTATATCGCGTTTTTCAGTTCTGCTGAAATTCTTTTTTCATCAATCAAATCCATTTATGCATCTAGGGCCATGTTGTTCGACTGCTCGTCAAATATTGTTGTTCGTTCTGTCGACGCTTTTAATTCCACTGGTATTACTGCTTCGACGCCAAATGCCATGGTGAATGGAGTTTCCCCTGTACTTGTTCTATATGACACCCGGTATGCCCATAACACTTCTGGTAGCTCCTCTGACCATTTTCTTTTTTTGTCCACCAACCGAATTTTTAAAATGTGTGATTATTTTATTGACTGCCTCTACTTGACCGTTGGACTGGGGATGATATGGAGTTGAAAAATACTTTTTGGTTCCCCATTTCTCGCAAAAGTTTCTTATTTTCTTGTCTTCGAACTGTCGTCCATTATCTGTGAGAATTGCTTGCGGGACTCTGAATCGGCATACGATATTCTTCCATATGAAACTGATCATCTTTCCCTGCGTAATTGTCACAAGCGCCTCTACCTCAACCCATTTTGTGTAATAGTCCACGACAACCACTGCAAATTTGACGTTTCCCTTTCCAGTCAGGAAAGGCCCTATGATGTCGATTCCCCATTTCGTGAATGGCCATGGGCTGTTGACTGCTGTTATCTCGGTTGGTGGCTTGTGAATGCTGAGTGCGAATATCTGGCATCTGTGACAAGTTTTTGCAACTTTGATAGCATCTTGCAGTAATGTAGGCCAATAGTATCCTTGTCTCACTGTTTTGTAGGCCAATGCACGCCCTCCTGCGTGGTTTCTACAGACACCTTGATGAATTTCAATTAAAACCTCTTGGCCTTGTTCTTGTGTTAAACATTTTAGTAACGGAAGTGAGAATCCCCTCTTGTAAAGCTGACCATCCATGATTGTGAACCTTGCTGCTCGTCTGGTCGTCTTGGTCGCCTCTTGAGGATCTTCCGGGACTTCGCCATCACGAAGGTATTTGATAATGGGTATTCTCCAGTCGTCCTCCTCGGATTATTCATCTACTTGATTGATCTTGTAATCGTGTGTTGATGGTTGACATGTTTTTGTGATGGTGATTTCTAACAACTCTGCCGAGCCCGTGCTGGTAGCCAGGCGAGCGAGTGCATCTGCTTGGGCATTATTCTCTCTTGGTACTTGTTCGATGTAAATTTGTTCAAACATGGAAGCGAAGTGGGCTACAATTTTCCGATATAACGCCATGTTCCCGTCTTTTGCTTCATACTCTTGATAGGATTACTGGTGATAGTGGTGATGATGGTAAGACTGTCGAGCCAATGCCTTTCTGTGAATCCAACTGTCTTTGTATTTCTTCGATTGCCTTCTTGAGGGCTTGCAACTCGTTCGGAGACGCTCCACCATTGGAAGGCTGCTTGTCATGATTAAGTTCTATGACTTTATACTGATGCATTTCCTCACCAACGGGGCGTTTCTCCTGAGTTGGTCGTCTGGCGACGTTGCTGGCCCCATTAGGGCCTAGCCGCCCAAAGGCTGATCTCCGCAGACGACCATGGATGGAGGGACGAGCATCAATGCGTGCTCGCTGCTCGCTCCGTGGTTGCGTGGCCTCCTTAATCTCTCTCCTATGTTCCAATCTTTCTTCGATGTTATGTCTCGTGCTTCTTGTTGTGCTTTTGCTCGACTCCACCTCTCCCCCCGGTGTGGATTCTCCTCTGCTCCCCAATCTTTCGCCTATTGGGGTTTTGCCTTTGTTCCATCGAGCCTGAGCGCTGTCCACCTCGTCATTTCATACATCATCTTGCCTCTTACTCCGCTGCTCGACTGTTCGGTTGTTTGCCTCCAACGCTCTTGACGGCTCCGCCCTTTCTTGACGTCTTTGTATCGATTACAAGACGACAATCGTCTTTGCGAGTTCTTCCGAGTTTCGGACCAAAGCTTTCACCTCCAGGGGAGAGTATCAATGGTGACTTGCACGTTTCTGTTGGACGTAGCCCGTATCGTACGTGCATGGTCACCCGTGGATGACACCCAAGTTCGTGACCTATGTGACGGGTGTGTACTTGAGGATTGTCGTTCTTGTGATCTCGTCATCTTCAAATGTTTGGGTATTTTGGTGATGAAAGCTTTGTGTTTGTCTTTGTCAATTTAAGAATAACTAGCCTTGTATGTGTGAACTTGGTTATTTAGCAAACCCTAATTCACACATGCATGCATTCAAACTCTTAAATATGAACAAATCCTTCACAAATGTTAGATTATCCCTCTTATACCCAGTTTTCGGTGACTTTATAGGCTTACAAGCAAGTAGGAGGTGTCACCCTCTTAGCCTTTTGATTTAGGTGTTGACAAGTGTTTAGCCACTTGTCTTATTCCTAAACTATTACATTTTGTACAATGACAAGTGTTTAGTACACTTGTTTGTTTCTAATGCAATACTTAATTAGTGGACTTTTTTAGTTGTCTTTCGTGGCCTCGTCTTGCTCGCTTGGTCGCCTGAGTGATAGGTACTCTTTGCCCGTGCTTTTGGCTTAGTTATTTATTCTTCTTGTTCTTTTGCTGTGTTAGTCGCCTGCCATTCATCTGACAACACCCCTGGTCGCCAGGTGACTTGACTCTTCTTAAGCTTTATTGGTCGCCGATTTCTTAATTATACTATTAGTCTCTTAATCCTCTAATCACTGCTGCTCGCCTGGTCGTCAATCAACATGCAGTATTATCTCCTATTAATTATAAATTAGTTGACTAATTTGTATAATCTAAAAAAATTCAAACATAATTCCCCAATATTCCTCTCCATTTTTCCAAGCCAATCACCATTAGCATTGAGGTATCAAAGGATGCTTCCTCAAATTTATTTTGCACTTTTCTCTTTCTCATTTCTCTCTTTTCTTCACAGTGTACGACTACTGCACTCTATGATTTACACATAATGTTTTTTCAGATCTCTTCAAATCATGATTAAAACTTACAAAAAGATATGTTAATACTTAATATACAAATTCGAATTCATGTACACAAAATCTAAAATACATATCCGATACGATATAATAATCACTAATTCAAACTAAAAAATAATGAACACAACATGAAAAATCTAGACCAATATTGAAAATTTAAAACTGTTTGGTGAAGATAAGCAATGGAGTGGAGAGTATAAATAGGAAGAAAAAAAACGGTTCCTAATTTGTAGTTAGTCGTCCAATAGTCCACAATTGATCAAAGAAAATAAATGCCCATAATTGGATCATCATGATGGACAAATTAATATAATGATTGTGAATGAATTAAATGGTCTGCTATAATATATATATAAGAATGAATAAGAAAATTAGGATTTAAAAATGAAGAGAATTAAAAGGTTGAAAGAAGGATTTACATTTATATGAGCACTAGTTATATCCCCGCGAATTTCGCGGGTTTTGAATAAAAAAATTTATACATATTTTTAAGTGATACAATTTATTATTATTTTTACTATTCACCATATACATCACACAAAAGCCTAATTAGACTAAAATATTACAAATTTCTTTAATTTGGTACAAAACAACAAAGCTCTACCATAATTATGAGACTTTATAATACTTTCATTAATATTTCTTCTACTCAATGAATACTTATACACCTAATTCAAATATTATAGTTACATATCTAACACATACAATGCAACACAATATTTTCTTGTGGTATTGTTCTATCTTCAAAGTATTTATGTGTGCGTAGTTTATGTTCCAAAGATGAATAAATACTTTTAATAATAGCCAAAAATAGGATCAACATCATCATAAATTAAATTTTCCAATGTAATCTCAGTATCAGCAAAACCATCTCTGTCATCTCCAAGATTGTCATCACCAACTTTTAGAATCCAATTAGAAAATTAGCCACTCCACTTTTGCTTGAATTGACACATGAATTTCCATTTTTCAACCTTATATTCCTTGTCAATGCGAGTACCTATCAATGAAAAATTATTTAATTAATAATAAAGTTTAATAAATTATAATATATGACATTACCTTGTAGTATCCCCACAAATGGGATGATTTAATTGTCGAGTGAACAACATCTTTCCTATTTTATTTTGATATAAATGGAAGTATATGTCTGAAATCTCCACCAAGAACAACAATTTTTCCTCCGAATGGTGGATAATTTATTGACTCATCAGAATTTCTAACAATATCTCTTAAATATGACCCAATGCTTTGAAAATTAAAAATATGTCAAGTCATTAGCGTCTCATCTCATATAATTAGTTTCACCCTTATCAAAAGATCGGATAGTTCAAATTCAAGATTTATGTGACACGTGAATGACTCATTAATATTAATAGGTATAACAAATCTTAAATGAACAGTATAATCACTTGGGAGAAGAAGTGCTGCAATTCCACTGGATGCAACATGCAAAACTATATATCATATAAAATTAATTTTTAGCCTCACACCATGATTTTAAAGACAAAATAATCATATTCTTTAGTCTCATACTACCATGTTAAACTTTGTATAGTCATATTTGAAATCTTAACTTACATCCACCCATCATACACCGACACCTAAAATCTACAAAAAATATTTACAGAAAAAATCTACAAATGACACCCACAAAAATGATGAATATACACATTTCTTAAAAAATGAGTGAATTTAATAAAATTATGGATGTAAATATATGTGTTGTCAAATATAGAAAAAATAAATTTTTTTGTCCTTTAACATTGGTTGACTTTAGTTTTCGTCCTGTTAACTTTGAAATTTTGAGTTTCATCCTCTAACTTACAAAAAAATTGTATTTTTTTATCCTATTATCTGCTACACTATGATAATATTTTAAACCTCATAAGCATTCTTCACGGTGATCTAAGTTATTCATCTTACGTAACGATTAAAAAAATCTTATATGATATCAGATAAATAAAATACCATTAAACCTTAGGATTTTCCAAATCTCCAAATGTGTATTTCATCCCCTTTGCGCAAAACTCTCTCTTCCCTTACATGTCTCACTAAAAGAATTATGTCTCATCTAAAAGTCCGAACTCATAAAGAGATTTGAAAGGCTCACTCATGGGTCGAACTCAACTTGTCCTCTTTGGGAAGGCTCAATAAGTGGACAATTTAATATTGATGAAATTGCTCCCAACATGAATCGAACCTAGGATCTTTGTCCGGGCGTGAGCCTATTGGCTATGATACCATGGAAGAATTTTATCTCATCTAAAAGTCCGCACTAATAGAGAGGTTTTTAATTAATTCATTTATTTATTTCATCTGAATTTTATCTTATAACTTAAAAAAATTGTGTTTTTGTCCTATTATCTGCTACACCATAATAATATTGTAAACCTCATAAGCATTCTTAAGTGAATAAGACATTGATCTCATGTAAGGATTAAAAAAAAAATCTTATATGGTATCAGATAAATAAAATACCATTAAACCATAGGTTTTTCCCTATCCATAATTGTGTTTCATCCCCTTTGCACATAACTCTCTCTTCCCTTACCGACCTCACGATAGAAATGGCCTCCACATCCAGAGCATCTGATTCAATTCCTCTAGCTACTCTCCAGTGATTAAAAATTAATAAAATTATATACATTTCTTTCTAAAAAAAAATTATACAAAATAAAATAAATTGTAGGGTATAAGTAGACTTTATGACTAAATATTTAATTGCAACATGTTGATTCAAAATAATTCGCTTAAATATGGAGAATCATATTAATTGTATAATGACGTGTGAATTGCAACTTAATGAGCTAGTATGAATTTTATTCTGAATTAAATCAACCAGTACCCAACTTTTTTTATGCATGTACAATTAAATATTTAGTTTGTACCAAAACTAATTCATCCCGTACCACACTTTATTTAAATTCGTCCCACCATTTATTCACTTCATACCACATTTTATTAAGCTCTTATTACAATTTATTTAAATTTGTACCACAATTGGTTCATCTTTTACAACAATTTATTAACATCATACTACAATTTATTTAATCGTGTACCACCATTAGAATAGACCATACTTTAAACATACTTTAAATAAATGTCATACATACTTTAAATAAAATGTCAAACACACTTTAATAATTGATATGAATTGTCATACTTTAATAAAATATCAAGCAACCTTTAAATAAAATATAAACATACTCTAATGTACATCACATTAATTATTTAATAATTTCATATGAATTGCCACATAATAAGCATTGTAGTAAATATATAATATACAATTATAAATTTCATTCAATCAATTATCAATGATATTTATGATACAATAATGTTACTAAGCATTACGTCTGCCAAAAAGTCATTAAAAGTAGAAATTTTGGAATATTGCTTGATTTTATAAATTTATGAATAATTATTATTAGGTGAATGCAAATTTATTTGTATATAAATTGGATAGATCAAATTTCCCACAAAGTAAAAAATCGATATTTATGCATGTGCATTGACTGATTTTTTCGTAGTTGATATTAATTAGGATAATTAAATAGAATATATAATTTATATATATATATATATATATATATATTAATTAGTACAATTAATTAAGATACATTAATTAGGACAATTAATTAGGTACATTAAATTAGGATGGTTAATAATAATAATACATATATAAAAAATAGATTGGGCGGTTAATTAGGATAGATAATTTGTCGGTATTAATCTTAGACGGTTAATTATGATGTCCTAATTTTGTGCCAAAAAATTAATTATATATCTTCAATTTTTACCGTTAATTAGGGATTAGTAGATGAAATTTAATATGAACTACACAAGTTTTAGCTGTAGTTTTTATAAAAATTACATGTAAATATAAAGTCTAAAAATTAATATCACTTGGTTATTTCATCATTCAATCTATTCACTTGGATTATTTCATAATTAATATGTAAATATAAAAATTAATATCACTTGGATTATTTCATAATTCAAGCTATTCAGTTTCTCTCTCTCTAAAATTCATATTTAGATCTTATAAAATCTCAATGTGGTGCACAATTACAAAAAAATATTCAATGAAAAATAATATTATGAGTATCATGAAATATCATTAGAAAGCTCTATTTGATAGCATGTATTGTATATACATATATTATATAATTAATGATTGCAATTAATTAGTAAGTAAAGAAATCAAAGCTACTACCATACATATATTACGTTACCTTAACTTGAATCTTAATTTGTGCACTATCCAAAGATAAAATTATAGGACATTAATTGGTTGCGCATGGAAATTTTCATGTTTTTATACAATAAATAAAATAAAAATCAGAGAGGTGTCAATTAATCACATTTAAAACTTTTCCATATATTAGTTTAACAATTTTTTGAAAACATCCTGAATAAAATGACTATCTTTTGTTGGCGTACTACTTCCTATATAAGATATCACCAAAGTTTGGTTAATCATCCAATTATATAAATATCATACCAAGTATTCATTTTTATTCCATAATTAATCCTCCCTCGCCAAGAATATCCGGGAGTGAAATTTCCAACACCATGACTGTTTTGAGAGTAGTTCTCCTAGTAATCAATCACTATGTTTTTACTGTTACAATACATTGCGTTTTTCTGTTACAATTATGTGCCAAAAGAGTGATGCGCTAAAACATTGGACATCCACCGTCGGATCCACCTGACCTTCTTCTTTCAAAATCTTGCAACTACATCCGGATATCCTCATTCTCTTTCTTTCGAGCTCCACTCATCCTAGATAAAATAGTATGATTAACATAATTTTTAAATAATACCACCTAAATAAATAGATAATGAACATAACTTGATAGGAAAAAATAGACATATTGGAAAAAGAATAAAGAAAAAAATAACACGATTAATATGAACAAATCTTTAATGAACGCTTCCAATAACGAAAGAAAAGAGAAGCAGTAACATGGTTACCATGAATGAATCTTTAACAAATGTCTGCAACAAAAATAAAAATATTAGTATGATTAGTTCATCAAACCCTAAACTCTGCAACAAAATAAGAATATTAGTTGATCAACAAAATAAGAATATTAATTTGAAAACATAATAAAAAAATGAAGCAAAGATCAACCCTATAAACAGAGTTCGAAAAGAATACGAATGAATGAGATGAGATTGAGGTCAAATTTATAGAATACTTGTTATAGAATTAACGACTAAGATTAAAAGTTGTGAGGGAATGGTTAGGATCAAAAGTAAACATTTGACTAAGTGAGAGCAAAATATTTTTGAATTAAAAAACTCTCATCATTGCCACATAAGCACAAAATGTTTGGCTTATATATAAGTATTGATGACACATCAGCATATGCATACTTCCTCTTTAGTAGTATTATAGATGAGATGATCTCATATAAAATTTTGCCAAATTTAAAATATCAATATTTGGGAAAAAAATCCTAGCATATACACTTTTACTATAGGATTTTCTAATAAAAATATCTTAAAGTATGTGGACGGTTATTTTGGAACAAGGTCCAATGGGCTGCCTTCCCAAGTTTGCACTAAAAAAACAAAAAGGTTCCGGCTATATACCCCTCCAATATTTGGGGATACACCCCAATATTTAATGAATTACCTATTATGCCCCTTTCAAACATAAATACATTTAAATTTTAATACACCCTTAACATTGAAGAAACAATTCAACACTATTTTTGGAAACTTGACTGATGCCTTCTACTATTTTGGGCGTCCCAGGGCGGTGCCTCCTCGACAAAGAATTCATAATTAAAATTGAAATAAGAAACAAGCCACAAAATATATTTTAACAACAAAAGAATCTAAAAAAATAAAATAAAATTGAAAACGAATCTAAATAATTTTTATGAATATCAAATTCGCTTTGTTTCTTTTTATCACAACAGTCGAATAATCATTGTTTGTCCGATTAAGACGAGGGAATACCCAATTAATTATTCGATTCTTTTGGTGGAACATATAAAAAAATAAAAAGAAACGAAGTGTTCACCATTGGTTATTTAGATGCTTCGCCGAAAGAGAGATGCCGACATAAATTTTCTTGCTAAAAAATTATTGAGTGGGTCGGAGGATTAGACTGCAAGGGTTGGAAAAATTGTTGAAGGGTTTGGGCAGATTGATCTGCAGGTTTGAGAATTTGTTGCGGGGCTTTGGGAAATTTGGAATGAGAGGGAGGTGGGGTGGGGTGGGGTGGGGTGGTTGGGGATTTTGTTTAGGAAAGAGGGGTGGGGCGGTGAATGGGTCGTAGGTTCAGGGTATTGTATTAAAATTTAAAATTAATTAATAATATCAGTAGGGGTAAAATAGATAATTTATAATATATTTAGGTGTATCTCTAAATATTGGAGGTGTATATAGCTGGACCCAAACAAAAAACTTGTGAACATAAGTGAGATTATTTTACTTTTGTTCCACAAGACATCTATTTTTTTTTTTAAACGGTCCCAATACTTTTAAAATTTGTCCCAAACGTTTTTTTTTTCAAGTTTAAGTTCCACAAGATATTTTACTTGCAAAATTAATCCCAAAAATTAACAGAAGTAAGCGGAAATTTTAATTGCACATTAAATTTGCATACTTAGTAACAAACATATGTCCAGTGGTACCAAAAATTCAAAATTTTCATTTCTTTTTATATTAAAATATAGAATTTGTATAAATCATTATAAAATTAAAATAATGTATATAACAATATCATTATATTAAAATTAATTTTTTTATTAAAAAACTTTGTATTAATAGAAAAATAATAAAAAAGTTCATTATACTGAATTTTTATATACCGCACTTTGAATACATGATACAATATTATTTATGATTAATAATATATTGTAGTTTTGTTAATATCACAATAAGAAAAAACTATGTGTTGATGTTTTAAATTATTATAATTATTTAAAAAAATATTCGTATTTTTCTAATTAATTTTATCAATTTTTTTAAAAGAAGAATTATAGGATTGTTTCTGGACAAATTAGAAATTAAATCTTTAGAATTATATAAAATTATAATAACTAATAAATAAAAATAATATTTATATTTTACTTTTGTTTTTAAATTATTTAAAATTATTATAAAAATAATTATGTATATCACACTTAAAATGTAATATCTAATTTATCAAAAATTTTAGCACGAACGTGTTTTGTACTTTAAATAATTCTAATATTTTGATATAATCGAATCTTTTTTAAATTATACTCCCTCTGTCTGCAGTTACTTTCAAACTTATTTTATTTGGATGTTTCACATTTACTTTCGCATATCGTTCTTATGTATTCACACTACTGTGATACATATTTTACTATCACTGTTATGTATGTACATTATCGCTATTTAAAAATCAAGCTCATTTTTTAAGCAGTGATAGTTGATATGCAAAATAGTGATATTAAAAAAAACACGTGAATTCGGGTTCAAAAGAGACCTACTCCCAGAATTAAAACTAGTGAAACACCACTAATATCTTTTAGTGAAACAACTCATATCCTTCAAAATGATTCATGTATAAACCATTTTTGTTTTATACTTTGTTTTACATCCCTAACCTAATTGCGGTAGACTATTGAATAAGATTGGCCAAAAATTGAAAGATAGACATTTTTACGAACTAGAATTTAGCCCGTGCGATGCACGGGGCTGTTGGGATTTCTTCCTTTGTGTTTGTTATAAATAACAAACATACTGGTGAAGTTTAAGTTATATATTTGTTGAAGTATGAGATTTCTTATGCAAATGATTGACTATAAAATGACATTCTTATGTTACTGATTGAGAGTAGGGTGGAGGAAGTGATTGTTTGGTGCATTGAGCTAAAGTTGAGGGAGAATCATCATATATTTAATTCAGAGGTTGTTTTAGTAACTATGTTGACATTGCTAACTCTTTTTTATGATTTCAATATTATCTATCAACAAACTGATACTCGTAAACGATATTTTTTTTTATTATTCTAACATCTACAACTACTATTTCAATCTCGTATAGTAGCAACGTAAATCTAACATTTTTGTTGCGTAATATAAATTTAAAAAATTTACCTTCTCATTTTATAACTTCTTTTAATCATTTTCGTGAATAATGCTAACTTCCGTGTCATCATTGATGATATGTTTATGAACAATATCCGTCATGTCAGGCAATTCAATTTTTTTTTTTTTTTGTTGCACCTAAACGTCTGTTTTTTAAAATTTTAATGTTCGCATTGATACTTCCATCTTTGTTTGATAATATAATTCTTATCTTATATGTCAATGTGCAAAATAAATCCAAATTCTCCTTGGCGGTGAAATAATTTTTATATTTTATTTTATCATTAAAAAGAGTGTTGTAAAGACCAAATTTAACCCAATAATATAGTTTTTTTTTTTCCTGAAATATGAATAAACTAATTTTTTTTGATAGAATCCTAGTTATTTTGTAACTCCCAAGTAAATGAGGAAACCATAGAACCAGAATCTGTAAATTAAAAAATCATTTTTATTTTTAAAAATTAAATTAAAAACCATTTGCTTAGAGAAAGCGAAGAAGAATGTCGAGGAATGTCAGATGATTCAACAGAGATTGCAGGCATTGTATAGACGGTCGGGGAGAAACAAATGTTTGAGGAATTGGTTTATGCCCTTAGATCTTTTCTTCATCAACATTATTCTTCTGCCTCACATAATCTCTACCAATCAGTTCGTGTTTTCAATTTTTTGCGTTGTTATACAGGTGCGCCCTTGTTTTGTGAATCATTGGAGTATCATGAGTGTATTGGAGATATTGGTGGTCGAGAATAGAATTAAAGTTATGTATCAAAAATTCTTGCCGCATCAACTTTGAAGGCAACATTAATACTAATTTTGATAGTAAGCTTCAAGAAAATTCCTGGAATTCTTGAACATTCCTTCTCTCTTCATCTCACTAAAAGAGTCTTAACACTTCCATCTATGTTGAATATTTTACATAACCTGTTGAAACTCTCTCTCTCTCTCTAAATTTTTTGATGTAATGAGGTAATTTATTCGTAGAAATATGATTAATTTATTAAAGTCAAATTTCTAATAAATTTCAGCATAAAATAACCTCATATTCGAGTATCATGGGAAATTCATATAATTTTAAATTTTATTTGCTTGAAATTTTATTTGAGAGAGGAAAATTGTTACTACTTACTACTTTAGTTGTTAGCATGATCCATATATAATGCAAAACTTAAAGGTTTTATTCTATAGTGTTAATTTACATGAATCTCAAGCTTACCATTTTCACCTCACCCAAGATTTCCTTGTCTAATTAAATATTGAAAATTTAATCTTATCCAGAGCCTAAACTAAAAAATTCAATTCAGTAAAAAAAAGTTGAGCATTTCATTCAAATTTACCTCAGGTTTGCGCGTAAGCCCTCATCTCAACTAAATTAGTTATGTTCTTCAAATCTAACATCCCAAAATTAATATTATAAAAACCAAACACGCCAACACTGCTTTCGAAGATGTTGTGGTAAGTGGAAAGAAAAGAAAAGAAAAATCACTGGAAACTAATCCATTGAATTTTCTTCTGTGTAGTGTCATTCTTATGCCAAAAGAGAGGCGACAACTCATTTGCATCACATTTCAAAGCATGCCAAAGAAATCTAATTTGCATAACTAAATCATAATTATACACAATTTTTTCAATGTATAAGCAATTGAATTGAGGGTGATGTTGAAGAGGGGGAATTAGATATGGTGTGGTCTACTACTCCTAGTAGACTTCTTCATTTCAAGGTCTTGGATCATTCATGCCACATCATGCTTGAATCAACCGATAACTTAAGCATATAATTGCTATATGAAATAAATTAATATGATGTTACTTATCATTGTAGTGAACATAAACACAAAATTGACAAAATTGTCGTACGAAAACAACTTTAGATAACCATTTAAAGGTGAAAATAATCACAAAAAATATCACGTCGATAAATATATAGACATTCTTCGTTAAAATTTCACTTTTAGTTCCAAACTCAAAATTGTCAAACGCTGCTCATCTTGCATAATGGTCTTTTCCTTTATTTCGTCATACTGTCTATTATATACAGAAAACTACAATCAAAATCTTCAAATAAAGAGGGGAGCCTTTGTATTTAAATACAAACTAATATAAATTGCTCCAATTGAAAAATATACACGCACACAGTATGTGTTCATATAAAAAAGAAAGAAAGCATGCACAGAGAATGATGTGCACCTTTTCAGACAGATTGCTAGAGTATTTTTTATCTAAGAGCACCTTCTCTCAATTGCGTTTCCACTCCTCTACCGATCATGACTCGATAACACCAAAGTTTTACTATTGTCAAAGGTACTGCTGCCTTTCACTATCCTCTGCACAAACTCTATCAGAGAAGAGAATGTGGCACGTATCGCCGCCTCGATGGATGGCGGCAGTCGATGACACCATGTCTCCAAAAAAAATCTTGAATTAAGATTCAGCGTTTTGATGGTAGAGCCCATTCAAATTCTATGTAGGAATATTAATGACCGGATATATATTTTCATTAATGTAGATAAACACTTGATGATTGAGAATCTTTTTTTAGTTACCTCCTCCAATTAATAAATATAATTAACGAAAGCAAATAAAAAAAAAATTTGGGTGTTAACAGTGGAGTCCTTTCATATTCTCCTTGAGATTAATGACCATGAATACAAATAAATACAGATACTTGCCGTTTCTTCGATCACTATTCTCCAAGAAAAGCAAAGAGAGGCTTCTTGGCGATTGGAGATTTTGTAAAAGGAGGGATTTTTTTCCTTTTTTCTTTAAAGTACATGTGGCGAAATACTAAGGGCGACACTTGGAAGCATTTGGAGTGAGGAGTGTCTACTTTTATAATGTATAAGATTTGGTATTGAATACATTTCAATTCGATCAGATTAAAGTCTCGATTTCCAAGATTTACCTAGACTTGCCTAATATCATATCTAGATTTTGACAACCTGTTTGTGGGCTTTAAAGCGTGGTACTTGATTTTTAATCATGGACTTGAACGGGTACTTGTATGCAATGGGGTAAGAATATAATTCGAGTAGTGATATTTTCACCCCCACCATTTGATTGTTCACCCCCAAATTTTTGTTCGATTTTTTTTAGAACATTTGTCATTTGTTCGAAAATACGATTAGAACATTTAGATATTTTTGTGGGGGGTGAATAATGTTCTAGTCATTTTTTCGAACAAATGACAAATGTTCTATAAAAAAAAATTAGAACAAAAATTTGGGGGGGGGGGGGTGAATAATCAAACTGTGGGGGTGAAAATATCCCTACTCATATAATTCCTCTGGTGTGTAATTTTAAAATGTTTAGTTATTTATATGGAACTCCCTCCATTCCTGAAAAATGGTTTTGGTTGTCTTATTAGGTCGTCCAAAAAAAAAAAATCATGTTGTTTAAAATGGAAATAATAATCTTTATCTACATTTTTCTATATACACGCATAATATTTTTAATATAATTTATTTTATACTTGATGTGACATAATATTCTTACTTTTTTATATATTATATCAACTTTCTTTACAACCGTACAAAAAGTAATAGTACCAAATTTTGGGAACGGATGAAGTAGTTTTTTTGTTCTTGTAACTGCAAATTTCGAATTTATTAAAAATAATAAACACGAAAAAAGATTACAATTTATATTTATTCGAATTAAACCGAAAGACGTGTGTGCGGGTTGACTAACTCTAGATTTGATCCTCTGATTCTTCTCTTCGGTGTTGACCTTGACTTGGATGTTCTTCGGGAGAAATCCTTGTCTTGATCTTCGTTTGAGATTGAGTTTGAATTTATAACGTTAATCCAAGGGTGAAACACCTTATTTTGGATTAAACGTTATTCTTGGGATTTGGGGGATGAACGCCTTCGAAGGCGGGATGAACGCCTTTAAATTTGGTGAAGAACATCCTTCGTATCTTCGAGAAGAAATGCCGGATCGGAGGGGTGTTGAACCTTTATCTCGGATCGGAGGCCGTTTGTCGTAGACTTGCGCGAAGAACGCCTTGAAGCCGCGAAGAACGCCTTTGAATCTTCAAGGAGAAACGCCGGATCGGAGGGGTGCTGGACCTTTATCTCGGATTAGGGGCCGTTTCTGATCGCTTTCCACGAAGAACGCTTTGAATCTTCAAAAGCTCTTGAACTTCTGAATTCCTTCTGCTTCTGTCTGTCTGGATGTGTGTAAAATGAATGAATGAAGGACCCTATTTATAGGGTGAGGAGATGAAAACTTTCCTCCTTCATGGTGACACGTGGCGCTTTATGATTGACCGATGCCGATTTGATGGGCTTTTATAGGCCAATTTCCAGATTTAGTTGATTCTCATTAATTCCTTTCCTTCTTCATGCAAGATACAATTTGATTATTTCTTGGGCCCTAAGTCAACCGTATTAATTACTGCAGACTCGTATTTTTGGCAAGTTTGTACATGTATATTAAATATCAATTAATTTAATTATTTAATTTGAGAATTAATTTATTTAAATCCCCAAAATAAAATAATAAATTTATTTTGATATTAATATTTATTTGTACACATGTCATTATTTAATTGGGTGCAAAATTAATTTGCTTACAAATGCCCCATCGTGCTTTGTTCACGGTCATTTGTGACTTGGAGTGAACGGAGCACGAAAATCTTTACGCCCTCATTTGCTTTTGGACTTTTGAATCATGACTGGACTTAGAAGATGTCTAAGCTGCCTACGTACCTCTTTGGTCTAAGAAGATCAAGTCATAACGTAGTTCAAGGGATATTTGATTTGATTTGGGGTGCCATAAACAGTTTATACTCGTGTAGGCTAGGAGTGACATACAGTTTAAACTCGTGCATCAAGGAGATTTGATTTGAATATGTTTGATAGTTTATACTCGTATTAGGGAGATATACTTTGAACTTGTTTGATAGTTTAGACTCGTATCAAGGAGTCTCATAATTTCATTTGGATTTGTTTGATAGTTTTTTTGCTCGTACCAAGGAGCATTACAACTTTGCAGACAGTTTAGTCTCTTATCAAGGAGAATTTGATTTGACTTGGGGAGACTTCAATTTGATCTTTAGCTTGAGAGCTTCAGACAATTTTGTCTTTCATTAAAGAAACTTGATTTGGCTTTGATATAGTTTTCGCTCGTATCAAGGAGTATCATTTGATTTGGATTTTGGAGAGACTTCAATGTGATCTCCGGCTTGAGAGCTTCATACAATTTTATCTCGTATAAGGAGAATTCTAGACAGTTTATGCTCATATCAGAGGAGCTTCACAGACACTTTATGTGTTGGAGTTATACGTGAAAGTATGCTTTTACTTTGTATAACTCGTGTATCAAACACTTGTTTATGAGAATAATCCTTTTATCGCATATGCTTTAGATATGATTGAATGTTGAATATTTATTGCAAACAGTTCATAATAGTACAAGTTACATTGTAGTTAATGTGGTGATACCCGATCACTGAAGACAACATTAACAGTTTCCTTGTAACTAAACGTACATTCTCACGACCTAGGTGGAATTGAACAATCCGCCGTGAAAGGTCGATGTGTAAGGCTCAGATTGGTCTGTCTTGACTAAGAGATTGCACTAGCACATTTAGTATGTGTTGAAGAGGACCTACAGCGAGGATAAATTCTTCTGTTCTGAAATGTGAAGAATTAGACCTCAGTGGTTGTTGATTTCTTAATCTCCGTCACTTAAATAGGACCGTGTGTGCTTAATGGTTACTGCTTTGATTCATGTTGGATGAGAATCATTGTGACTTCGAACCTTGTGCTTTGGGCAGTAATATTAATCATACGACGGTTGCTAAGATTTAATACGGAGAAACGCGTGCGAGTACGGCTCGTGTGATTAGTCCCCTTGGTGGGCTCAGAAGTTTTATCATACCAAATCTTGCAAGTGAAGAATTAGTTTCTTCGGTACGGATAATAATGTTGAGCTGTCTTTACTCCAAGGTGAAATATATTAATTAATTTAGAGTTATTCAGAAGCTTAATTAATTAATGGACTTGATAATCTTAAACGCGGGAAATAATAACCGGGAGCCCATATTATCGTAATGTGGATTAAGATGGATATTGCAATATTAATTTATTAGTGGTAATAATTAATATTAATGGATTGAATTATATTGAGACTCAATATTGAAATTCAGAAGTCCATTAGGAGGTCCAATCTTAATTCTCCTTAAAGGCCCCTCAAGTAGCCCATTAAGTAGCCCAATAATGATAAGGTGATTAAAATAAAAAGAAAATAATATGCTGATTTTCTCCTAATTTTCGAAAATAAGGTGTCAATAAAAGAGAAGATTTTGTTGATTTTCTTGGAAAGATATTATGGAAGATATGTATTCTTGGAATACAAGAATATCTCATATATTCAAGAAGATCCAAATCTTGGGATCTTTAATTGAATTTTTCAAAAATTTCAAGCTTATAAGGAGGGTGAGATTTTTGTGGAATATTTTATTTTGGAGAAAAGAATATATGAGATATATTCAAGATTTCTTAGAGTCTAAGAAAAGATTTTTTCCAAAGCCCAAATACCCTCAAATTTTCGGCCACCCTACTCTATAAATAGGGGATGATTATTTCATCCCCAAGTACATAATTCCATGTGTTGGAAAAATCAAGAGCATAAATATTTTTCTTTTTCCTTAGTTATTTAAATTATTCGAAAGCATCTCCCACCTGTGATCGAATAAGGCGAAAGGGAAATACTTGAGAAGGCTTTTGGGTTGATAAAGCGCGTACGTGTTTGTCCCGTTTTATTCAAAGGCCAAGTTCTACGAGAGGTACGTAAGTCACATATTTTCTTGTTTATTCCGTCATAGATTATATGTGAATTAATTCAACATGCATGATGTTAAATTGGTTGTTGGAATTATTATTTGAATTAATTAGGATTAATTCATGCTAGTAATAATTGTATTTAAATTCGTATTTAAATTTCATCCCGAATAGATTCCGGGCACCCCTATTTTCCCAACAACTGGTATCAGAGCCACGGTTTCGGGCTCTAATCTTTAAATTGAAATTTAAATTGTTGAACATTAAATTGAAATTGGATAGTAGAATTGCTAGATCTTTTTTGCAGGTATCCAATTGTCATGGTTTTAATGTTGTTATTTTTCATGTGTGTGAATTAATTGTTTTTAATTCGATTCGTTCGAATTCGTTTTTCTCGTGAGAAAATCCACGAGTAGATTAGTTGTTTTTATTTTGATTCGATCATTGTAATAGACTAGTCTAGATCTAGTATTTATTTTTTTGAAAAATAAATTGTAACCGGATCGTGACGAAGAACGAAGAATTAAAGACGGCATACCCGGACGATGCATGCATGCGCGGTGCATGCATGGACGTAAAATCATGCATGGGGTAGAAAACGAGAACGAACGGCGAAACCCGGTGCACGGGGTGCGTAAGGCGCACGACCCGCACACGACGGGTGGCCGACGATGCATGGGCGCGCGTGCCTAGCGCCGGCGCCCGTACGGCCGCTGCTCAGCGTCGCACCGAGTGGCGCGCGGGCCCACTCCGTGGGCCGACGCGCGCCGTATCTCGGGCCGTGGAATTTTTTTTAAAACTAATTCCAGTTCTGCATTTTTTGTGTGATCTTAAACGTCGTCCCGAACCCCAAACGATGCTGTTTTGATGAGGTGTTGTTGCTCGAGTGGGAGCGTGTCGAGACGAACGACGGATAGCAACAAGAACGACCTTCGTATCAAGACATGAAGAAATTAAACTGTGGCAATTGGATTTGAGTGCTCCAATGAGTTTAATTTTGTTTTGATGGATGTTTTATTTCGTGCACTTATTATTATTTGTTAATATGTGTTTGCATGAATGTTATTGTCCAAGAAAAACCTTACTTTCGAAAATTACTAAGTATGTTTATTTAATCGTAATTTTATTCCGGATATTAAAATTGGATTAATTTGGCCTCCATAATTTATTTATTTGTGAATTTATTTTGGAATACATTTCCCCCTCGGATCGGCCAAAAGAACGGATTTCACATGAATAAATTCCGAAAGGATGATTGTGGATTATTACTAGTGGCGGTATTGACCCTCACCACGAGTGGCTTGCTCAAAGCGAAATAATAATCCTGTATTTAATTATGGTTATTACTTAGGCATAGGAAATTTATATTAACTTACTCCTCTCGGAGTCCCTGTCAATTTCTATGTGGTCAAAGTGGGAGCCAACTATTAATTTTGAATTGAGGATTTGTAACTTTTAAGTTTGTGATCAGCTTGAATGTGTTTAAATGTATAGACCACCCCTCGTGGCGCATTTAAATTATTTCGAGATGTTGGCTGATGCATGATTATATTGTTTTAAGGTTTCAATATAATTGATGTGATCGAATTATGTGATAATTTCGTATTTTTCTAGATATTGATATGAATGTATGTTTTATTCTCAGTTCATCATGTCACAACCTTTTAATCCACTGTTTAGTATACTTAAAGATAACAAACTTGTTGGTGAGAACTATATTGATTGGAAACGTAATCTCGATATTGTCCTAACCGCTCAACACCACAAATGGGTACTTACTACTCCTAAGCCCCAAGAGCCTGCCGAAGATGCTACCAAGGCGTCAAGAAAGAGCATAAGAGTTGGTTTAACTCCGATGAGATGGCTAGGTGTACTATTCTGGCTTCAATGTCAGATGTGTTGCAACACCAACACCAACACATGGAGACCGCCTCTGAGATAATGCTCAATCTTGAAGCGATGTTTAAACATCAGAACCGTACAGTTAGGTAAATCACCATGCGAAAGATGCTTTCGTTGAAGATGGTGGAAGGTACGCCCGTAAGGGATCACATTATCGAGAAGATGGGTTATCTCAACAAGTTGGAGGTACTTGGTTCGGAATTTGATCTCCCTACTAAGGTCGATTTCGTTCTCCATTCTCTGCCGAAGAGCTTTGAGCAGTTTCAGTTGAACTATCAAATGAATGACCGTGCAAATAGTTTGCCCGAGCTCTTGCAAGCTTTGGTATCGGCGGAGACGTTAATGGATCATCAAATTGTTGCTATGGTGGCAAACGGCCCGTCTGCCTCTTCGGGTCCCAAGGGAGGGAAGAAGAGAAAGAGGACGAAAGGCCAGACCCAAGCAAATCCAACCGTTGCGAAACCCAAGACGAAGGGAGAAGGAGGTGGAAAGAAAGTTGTTAAGGGTAAGTGTTTCAATTGTGGTGAAAAGGGACATTGGAGGGCGACCTGTTCTAAGCCTAAGAAGGCGGTAAAGAAAGGTAAGTCTCATGCTTTAGTCGTTGAAACATATGTTGCGGCGTATGCTGCCCAAGCTTGGGTAGTGGATACCGGGGCAACTGATCATATTTGTTTCACTCTTCAGAGGTTCCAGCTAACCCGGTGACTTAGCAAGAATGAGATCACCATCACTTTGGGCGATGCTACGAGAGTGGCAGCCGAAGTAGTGGGAGTTGTACACCTATCTTCTGAAGATAGAGTTTTAATTTTAAGAGATGTTTTATACGTTCCGAACTTTAGGAAGAATTTAATTTCAGTTTCTAAGTTATTTTTTTATGGATATTCAGTTACTTTTAATAAAGTTGTTACTGTTTCTTTTAAGAATGATGTTATCTGTCATGGAACGTTGGTAAACAATCTCTATACGATTAAGTGTGCACACCACTCAAATAATGAATCTAATAACACATTGATCATTTTGAGTAATAAAAGAAAGCGTCCTTCGGAGATGAACGAAACACTTCTATGGCATCTTAGACTAGGTCATATTAATCTAAAGCGGATAGAGAGATTGGTGAAAAACGGATCCTTGGAATCATTCCAAGTCGAACCGTTTCCAACTTGTGAATCCTGTTTAGAGGGTAAGATGACCAAGAGGGCATTTGGAGCCAAGGGGAATAGAGCCACGGAAGTGTTAGAACTCGTTCATACCGATGTGTGTGGTCCAATGACGATCAAAGCAAGAATGGGGTATGAGTATTTCGTCACCTTCATTGACGATTACTCGAGATATGGGTACATTTACCTTATGAGGCATAAGTCTGAAACTTTTGATAAGTTCAAGGAGTTTAAGGCCGAAGCCGAGAAACATAGGGAAAAGAGTATCAAGTTTCTACGATCAGATCGTGGAGGCGAATACCTCAGTGATGAATTCTTGAACTACTTATCGGACGAAGGGATCGTATCCCAGTTAACCGCACCGGGAACCCCTCAACAGAACGGTGTGGCGAAATGAAGAAACCGGACTCTTTTAGAGATGGTCAGATCCATGATGAGTTATTCGGATTTACCCAAGTCGTTTTGGGGTAATGCCTTGGAAACGGCGGCTTACATTCTAAACTTGGTGCCATCCAAATCGGTTCCTAAAACCCCAATGGAATTGTGGACCGGGCGCAAGCCCAGTCTAAGACATTTGCGGATTTGGGGTTGTCTGGCATACGTGCTAGACAAGGAAGCCGGTAAGTTGGATCCACGTACAGAATTAAGGTTGTTTATAGGATACCCTGCAGGAACGAAAGGGTGTATGTTCTATAGTCCCAAGGATCAAAAGACCGTGATTAGTACACACTTTAAATTCTTGGAGGAAGACTATATGAACAATCGGAAACCTAAAAGTGAAATTACCTTAGAAGAATTGAGAGGTCAAACCTCGATACCAAGTATACAAGATGATGTACCACACGTCACATCTTCACAACTAGAACCCCGTCATAGTGGGAGGATTGCTAGGCAACCCGAGAGATTCATGGGGATAGAAGAATCTTCGGATTTGGTTCCCGATGATGAATCAGACCCATGGACGTACGACGAGGCAATCCAAGACAAAGATGCGGAGTCGTGGCAAACTGCAATGGAAACCGAGATGGGTTAGATGGATCATAATTAAGTGTGGGAGTTGGTCAAACCACCCAATGAGGTAGAACCCATTGGATGCAAGTGAGTGTACAAGAGGAAAAGAGGACCGGGCGGAAGGGTTGAGACCTTCAAAGCAAGACTTGTGGCCAAAGGGTATACTCAGAAAGAAGGGATCGATTATGAGGAAACCTTTTCGCCTGTAGCTATGCTTAAGTCCATCCGTATTCTCTTGTCGATCGCTGCGCACCTAGATTACGAGATCTGACAAATGGATGTCAAGACGGCTTTCCTTAACAGAAGTCTTGACGGGATAGATATCTATATGCAACAGCCCAAAGGTTTCATTGAAAAAGGCCCGGAGAATCTCGTATGCAAGCTCAAGAGATCCATTTATGGAATTAAGCAAGCATCGCATACTTGGAACCAGTGTTTTGATCAAGTGATTAAGTCTTATGGGTTTGATCAAAGCGAGTTCAAAAGTTGTGTGTATAAGAAGCGTGACGGAACTGCGGTGGTATTCTTAGTATTATACGTAGACGATCATCTGCTCATTGGAAACAATGTAAAGGTATTGTCAGACGTAAAGGTATGGATGTCAAAACAATTTGATATGAAGGACTTAGGGGAAGCCGGTCACATCCTTGGGATCAAGATCACTCGCGATCGCAAGAAGAGGATGTTGGGCTTATCGCAAGCTTCATACATTGTCACTGTTTTGAAGCATTTCAGCATGCAAGATTCCAAGAAAGGTTTTGTACCTTTTAGGCACGGAATCCATCTATCGAAAGAAATGAGCCCTAAGACGCAAGCGGAGATAGATGACATGAAAGGTGTTCCATACGCTTCGGCCGTAGGAAGCCTTATGTATGCAATGTTGTGTACGAGACCGGATATCTGCTTTGCCGTGGGCATGGTGGAAAGATATCAAAGTATTCCCGGGAAAGACCATTGGACTGTCGTAAAGTGCATCTTGAGGTATCTGAAAAGAACTCGTGAGCGGATGCTGATTTACCAGTCAGATAGTCTAGTTCCCGTGGGATACACGGACTCGGATTTCCAATCAGACATAGACTCAAGAAAGTCAACCTCGGGTAATATGTTTTGCGTGGGAGGAGGAGCCATTTCATGGAGAAGCGTTAAGCAGAAATGCATCGCCGATTTGACCATGGAAGCCGAGTATGTAGCTGTTTGTGAAACAGCGAAATAGGCAGTTTGGCTCAAGAACTTCTTAGTGGACTTGGACGTTGTTCCGAATTTGCCCGACAAGATAACTGTCTTTTGTGACAATGCCTGAGCAGTTGCAAATTTAAAGGAACCGAGAGCCCACAAGGCCAGCAAACACATAGAAAAAAAATACCATCTTATACGAGAAATCGTTAAGAGAGGAGATATAGAGGTGGCAAAGATAGCGTCGGGTGACAACCTAGCGGATCCATTCACAAAGGGTCTGCCTCAGAGTACATTCGAGAGACATGTGGATGGAATGGGAGTCACGACTATTGCCAATCTGCTTTAAGTATAAGTGGGAGGAATTATTAGGTTAGTCTAGGTTGACATGAGATATCACGTAGAGCTACTACACTAAGACATGCGTGATGTATACTAAAAGCAGACTTTAAGTATAAGTGGGAGATTGTTGGAGTTATACGTGAAAGTATGCTTTTACTTTGTATAACTCGTGTATCAAACACTTGTTTATGAGAATAATTCTTTTATCGCATATGCTTTAGATATGATTGAATGTTGAATATTTATTGCAAACAGTTCATAATAGTACTAGTTACATTGTAGTTAATGTGGTGATACCCGATCACGAAAAACAACATTAACAATTTTCTTGTAACTAAACGTACATTCTCACGACCTAGGTGGAATTGAACAATCCGCCGTGAAAGGTCGATGTGTAAGGTTCAGATTGGTCTGTCTTGACTAAGAGATTGCACTAGCACATTTAGTATGTGTTGAAGAGGACCTACAGCAAGGATAAATTCTTCTGTTCTGAAATGTGAAGAATTAGACCTCAGTGGTTGTTGATTTCTTAATCACCGTCACTTAAATATGACCGTGTGTGCTTAATAGTTACTGCTTTGATTCATGTTGGGTGAGAATCATTGTGACTTCGAACCTTGTGCTTTGGGCAATAATATTAATCATACGACGATTGCTAAGATTTAATACGGAGAAACGCGTGCGAGTACGACTCGTGTGATTAGTCCCCTTGGTGGGCTCAGAAGTTTTATCGTACCAAATCTTGCAAGTGAAGAATTAGTTTCTTCGGTACGGATAATAATGTTGAGCTGTCTTTACTCCAAGGTGAAATATATTAATTAATTTAGAGCTATTCAGAAGCTTAATTAATTAATGGACTTGATAATCTTAAACGCGGGAAATAATAACCGGGAGCCCATATTATCGTAATGTGGATTAAGATGGATAGTGCAATATTAATTTATTAGTGGTAATAATTAATATTAATGGATTGAATTATATTGGGGCTCAATATTGAAATTCAGAAGTCCATTAGGAGGTCCAATCTTAATTCTCCTTAAAGGTCCCCCAAGTAGCCCATTAAGTAGCCCAATAATGATAAGGTGATTAAAATAAAAAGAAAATAATATGCTGATTTTTCTCCTAATTTTCGAAAATAAGGTGTCAATAAAAGAGAAGATTTTGTTGATTTTCTTGGAAAGATATTATGGAAGATATGTATTCTTGGAATACAAGAATATCTCATATATTCAAGAAGATCCAAATCTTGGGATCTTTAAATGAATTTTTTGAAAATTTCAAGCTTATAAGGAGGGTGAGATTTTTGTGGAATATTTTATTTTGGAGAAAAGAATATATGAGATATATTCAAGATTTCTTAGAGTCTAAGAAAAGATTTTTTCCAAAGCCCAAATACCCTCAAATTTTCGGCCACCCTACTCTATAAATAGGGGATGATTATTTCATCCCCAAGTACATAATTCCATGTGTTGGAAAAATCAAGAGCATAAATATTTTTCTTTTTCCTTAGTTATTTAAATTATTCGAAAGCATCTCCCACCGGTGATCGAATAAGGCGAAAGGGAAATACTTGAGAAGGCTTTTGGGTTGATAAAGCGCGTACGTGTTTGTCCCGTTTTATTCAAAGGCCAAGTTCTACGAGAGGTACGTAAGTCACATATTTTCTTGTTTATTCCGCCATAGATTATATGTGAATTAATTCAACATGCATGATGTTAAATTGGTTGTTGGAATTATTATTTGAATTAATTAGGATTAATTCATGCTAGTAATAATTGTATTTAAATTCGTATTTAAATTTCATCCCGAATAGATTCCGGGCACCCCTATTTTCCCAACATTATGCTCTTGTCAAAGAGCTTTGATTTGATGGATTTTGAGATAGTTTCTGCTCGTATCAAGGAGCTTCACAGACAGTTTATACTCTTGTCAATGAGCATTTTATTTGACTTTGGAGAACTTCAGAAAGTCTCTTCGAGTACTATGTCTCCTTGCTTGACTAATTGCATGACCCTTTCTTTGAAGATAAAACAATCTTCAATTGAGTGGCCCACTAGCGGTGGTACTTGCAATATTTTGGATCGTCAATGCGTCCAACTTCTTCCGGCCGTTTCATCTTAGGCAACTCAATGAGCTTCGAATCCATCAAGTCATCGAATATCCCCGAGACGTCAAAGTCTAAGAAAGGATATTGCTTTTGGCGTAGCTCTTTCAGAGTCAACCCGCTTTGCCCCCTATCGCGAGGAAGGTCTGTTATGTATTCCTTACTTGAAGGCTTAACATATATCATGTCGTGATGCTTTTGACTTGGTGGTTCTTCAACTCCATTTGCGGTCATACTTAACTCCATGTCATGAGCTCTTGTAGCTAGCTCTTCGAAAGTCTTTGGTTGAATTCCTTGAAGAATGTATCGGAGACCCCACTGCATGCCTTGGATGCACATCTCAATTGCAGAAGCCTCAAAAAGTCGGTCCTTGCAATTCAGACTCAAGTTCCTCCATCGATTGATATAGTCGATCACAAGCTCATCTTTCTTTTGGCGGGTGTTGGTTAGCTCGATCATGCTAACAGTTCTCCTTGTGCTATAGAAGCGGTTTAGGAACTCATGCTCCATTTGATCCCAACTGTCGATGGAGTTGGTCCCCAAGTCGATGTACCAGTCGAATGCATTTCCCTTTAAGGAGTGGACAAATTGCTTGACCAGATGATCTCCATAGGTTCCGGCGTTGTTGCAAGTTTCGATAAAGTGAGCTACGTGTTGCTTTGGGTTCCCTTTGCCGTCAAACTGTTGAAACTTAGGAGGTTGGTAGCTGGTTGACATTCGCAAGCTATCGATCCTCTTTGTGTAAGGCTTGGTGTAGCTGAAGGTTGATTTAGAGGTGTCATCAATCTTTCCTTTCACCGTCTCCAAGATGAGCTCCTTGAGCTGGTCGAGTTGGATCCCTCCATTCGATGAGATCTGTAGTTCTTTGGCAGTTGCCTCAGTTTCGCTGAGTTGGCGTTTAGTTGAGGTCTCCTCGTCACTGTGCTCCTCAACTTGCTTCCCTTTGACGTGGCTTGCATCGTCGCCATCCACCTTATTCATCAAATTGGCTATCTGGATATCCTGAATTTTCACGTGCTCCGTAATCCCCGCAATGGCCTTGATCAGGCTATCAAGCTTTTCATCAATAGTTGAGGCATCCGTCATCATGGTTGGCGCTATGCTTGAGTCTGAAGATGAGCCCGATGATGAGTGTGGGGTAGAGCATGCAGAGTTGACTTCCTCATCTTCGCCGATGTTGGGAGGCTTGTTCATAACTATCCTGGATGGGGGGCTTCCTTCTGAAGAGGCGTGTGCCGATGACTTCTTTGACATGCTTCTTGTGATAACGTTGGCGTTATGAGCCGTTGGGGGATTGGTTCTTAGCAAAATAATCTTGCGTGGAGGAGTCATTCTAATGATCCTAAGCTTGCTTGAGAAGAGAAGAGATGAGAGGTAGAGTTGGTCCCACTGGGCGTGCCAAATTTGTAACTGCAAATTTCGAATTTATTAAAAATAATAAACACGAAAAAGAATACAATTTATATTTATTTGGATTAAACCGAAAGACTTATGTGCGGGTTGACTAACTCTAGATTTGATCCTCTGATTCTTCTCTTCGGTGTTGACCTTGACTTGGATGTTCTTCGGGAGAAATCCTTGTCTTGATCTTCGTTTGAGATTGAGTTTGAATTTATAACATTAATCCAAGGGTGAAACACCTTATTTTGGATTAAACGTTATTCTTGGGATTTGGGGGATGAACGCCTTTGAATTTGGTGAAGAACGTCCTTCATATCTTCGAGAAGAAACGCCGGATCGGAGGGGTGTTGAACCTTTATCTCGGATCGGAGGCCGTTTGTCGTAGACTTGCGCGAAGAACGCCTTGAAGCCGCGAAGAACGCCTTTGAATCTTCAAGGAGAAACGCCGGATCAGAGGGGTGCTGGACCTTTATCTCGGATTAGGGGCCGTTTCTGATCGCTTTCCACGAAGAACGCTTTGACTTTGACGAAGAACGCTTTGAATCTTCAAAAGCTCTTGAACTTCTGAATTCCTTCTGCTTCTGTCTGTCTGGATGTGTGTAAAATGAATGAATGAAGGACCCTATTTATAGGGTGGGAGATAAAAACTTTCCTCCTTCATGGTGACACGTGGCGCTTTATGATTGTCCGATGCCGATTTGATGGGCTTTTATGGGCCAATTTCCAGATTTAGTTGATTCTCATTAATTCCTTTCCTTCTTCATGCAAGATACGATTTGATTTTTTCTTGGGCCCTAAGTCAACCGTATTAATTACAGCAGACTCGTATTTTTGGCAAGTTTGTACGTGTATATTAAATATCAATTAATTTAATTATTTAATTTGAGAATTAATTTATTTAAATCCCCAAAATAAAATAATAAATTTATTTTGATATTAATATTTATTTGTACACATGTCATTATTTAATTGGGTGCAAAATTAATTTGCTTACAATTCTGATTGATGTTTCATTTATTTTCCACGACCAAATACATTTTTGCAGTATTGAATGTTTGAAAGTTTTTTTTTTTTTTTATGGTAGAGCTACAATCTCAAATTGTTTTTCATTGTTCCCTATGATGTTGTGTTGTGTCAAATGCAATGTCGTTGTAGAGTAAATGTACCTTACAGCCGATGAAGTTGCAAAGCTCCGGGCCTCCGGCGGAAATACAATTATAATTAAGGCCTTTTACTGCTACTGAGAAACCATGCTCAACTTTATCATCCAGAAGCCAACTATATGGGTACTTCATTTTTTCTTGCAAATTTTCATTGTACATGTAATATTTTTGGGATATTGTAAAAAATGCTAATTACCAGGGGTGGACAGACTGGGGGGGGGGGGGGGGGGGGGGGGGGCAAGTGCCCCACCTGATTTTCTGGCGTGAAATACCATATATACCCCTAAATATTTTTTACAATTTCAAAAATACATCTTAAAGTTAAACCTAGGAATTTCAACAATTTCCCCAAATAAAAAAAGGATACATATTCAGTTTTCATGGGCAGACGCCGCTGTTCTCAAACAAGAAGTTTCGTACCGCCGATAGATTTCTGATTCTTGACTTGAGAATGAGATAGAGGTAAGAGATTTGTAGGTATTTTCTTCTCGTTGTTTGTGTAGTAGTTTGCTTGATTGTTTCAAAATTTAAATTTCCAACTTTTTAAATAGTGTCTGGGTGCCTGCGATTTTGTAAAAATATATGAAATAAAGTATCGATCCTTGCGCTTGATGAACGAGTGGACGGTGGCCGCTTGAGGACGACAGTGGTGTACTGGTATTGCTTGGGACTTTGGTTAATTGCAAACTAAATTTGAATTCCCTCCGTCCTACTTTAATTTGCACGTTTACTGTTTTCGCGTGTTTTAACGAGCGAAAATTTATTAGTATTTAAAAATGATAAAATAATTTTTAAGTCACTTTATAATTTCAAATATTAATAAACAACTTGCTCAAAAAATACAAAAATAAAGGTAGTGTGCAAATTTAAGTGGGACAGGGGAAGTATCATATATTCTTCACATTTAATTAATTAAAATATTATTTTTTGTTGAATTGTGAAATCATTATTTAATTGGAATTAGAGTCTTCGAATTTGCTACATAAGTACTTGCATTCCAAATCCATGTATTAAATAAATATCAAATACCATATAGTGTTGGTTTGACTTGGTCCTTAATTATAAAATTAAATGAATTGAAGTTCCTATTCCATTTGATTAGTGCTAGTCTTAATTTAATATTCCATGATTTTCACCAATAAATTAGTATTGAGTTTTAACTTTTGTTGTGCAGAGTCATGTCCATTCACAAGTACTTTTATAAAGTTGATAAAAAAATCATCTTTATCCGATGTGATTCCGCAAAGCAGTGTGCCCAATACACCGATATATATTTCCGATACGCCAATAGACAATGCTTCTTTGCAAGGTTCTAGTGAAATACCATAAAATACAATTTATGAAAAATCGGATTTGCCTGAACTTCCATCAGATCCAGGAAAAAGACCTGAGAAGTTAGTTTGTTTATCAGAATTTTATCCTAATGATTTTCAAGGTGTTGAGATATTGGCATTGTCGGACCAACTTGAGAATTTTGTTACACCCGATATTTACTACCCGACCCGTCGGGTATCAGACATGGACCTACTACTGTAGCGGGCTCGGGAAAGAATGATCCGCCGACCGGTCAGGCAGACGGGCGGGGACGTAGAGGCTACCCGACGCGAGCCTCTGGGAGCTGCCGGGCAGGATACTTAGTTGCCCACAGGCCCGGGTATCGGGCGGCCAGCGGCGAGCTCCGGGGCAAGTGCTCTACCAGCCTACCCGCAGATGAACAACCAGGGTACTCTCGTCCGGACTCGTTTCCCGGTACCCGAGTACCCGTCTGCCCGACCCCAGACTACGCCAGCTGTGAGAGGATGTTGGGTGCCATCAGTCCAGAGGATGTGACAGGGTCAAAGAGGGCAGTTGGGGCCAAGTCCAATCACCTCAGGGGTGACAGTGCCACGTGGCGTCCCCTCATTGGCCCGTAGGGGAGGCTGTAGCCACTTATTACCTTCCAGCTAGGAGTAGGGGGGACCCACAAGTCCACCTACCAAGCATGGGGAACCCCCACCTTGTATACTATAAATAGGGCTTTAAATGCCCATTTGTAAGACACATCATATTTATTGCAAATACACTCTTGAGAGCTCATTTACTCACACATTGATTGCTTCTTGTTATCATTAATATCAAATCCTACCCGCTAGGAACCCGGCAGCGAGATCCGTTATAAATCGCTGTCAACATTTTGGCGCTAGAAGAAGGGTGCTAATATCGAAGTACACTCGGTTTCGTTTATCTAGTCACCTCGAACAAAACCCCATCCACTTTCATTCAAAGAAAAAATGACCACTTCAAAGGCCACACGAACCCAGCACCAAGCCGAGGACATCGGCGAAACCGCCACCCCGGCTCCAGTCACGGCGGAAACCCTCCAGGGTCCCTTCGAGTTCTTGTCAGCCATAAGAACTCCGGAAGACCTCCAGGCCGCCAAGGCCATGATCGAACGCCGCCAGGCCGAGATCAACGCCGCTCCTATCCGCACTCATAGACCCGGAAAGGAGCCAGCCCGGTCCAGGGCCACCGGCCAGCCACAGCAGGAGCAGGAAACGGCCAGGAGGGCCGCCAGTAACCCACGACCTCAGAACCTAAAGAGGCGCCTCGATGAGGAGGCCGACTCGCAACGGGTTTCACGCCGACCTGCGGGGTCAGTTTTCTCTCGGTTGGGTTCCCAAGCTCGGGGAGCTGCCCGACACTGCGAGTCCAACGCCAGCTCCAGACCCCGGGAGCAAGAGCGGGCGCGATCCCCCAGGCGTCACAACGACACGGCCCCAAGGCCATCGGTCCGTGACCGCTTGGGGGACAACCCTCGTCCCCGCTCTCCACCCGCGGCCGACGGCGCTATGGCCGCTATCCTAAAGAAGGTCACGGACCTAGAGGCCAAACTCGAAAGGCGGGACGGGCAACATCATGTCCCCTACATACCCAACTCGCCCCTCGCAGACATCCTGGTGCGGGCCCCAGCCCAACCAAAGATCAACGTGGCCGCTGTGGGCCAATATGACGGGGAGACGGACCCCGTCACCCACCTGAGCAAGTACTCTACTTACATGATCTCCATGGGAGCTACAGACGCAACCCAGTGCCGGATGTTTCAATTAACCCTCGGCGACCGGGCACACCATTGGTACTCCTCGCTGCCCGCGGGGAAGGTGGTTTCATTCCACCAATTGGGAGAGCTGTTCCTGGAACATTACTCCTCGATGGCGCCACGAATGGCCGGCGCCAACCGCATGGCAAACCTGGCCTAGGGAAAGGACGAGACAGACCGGGTGTACATCGACCGGGTAGATCGCATCATTATGGAGGGCGAGCCCATCGGGGACGAGGTCAAGCTCGTCGGGATCATAGGCGGACTCCGCCTAAAAACGAAACTGTGGAAGTCGATGAACAAGGACTACCCCAAGTCCTACGCGGAGTTCCGGCAGCGAGCCGGAAAAATCATCTACAACGCTGACATCCTGGCGCAGCGGCTGGGCGAGAGCACCCCTACCGAGAAGGAGAAACCTCGTGCCCAGGCGGGCACCGCATCAAGCCGGAGGAACTTTTCCTACCGGGCTCCCCAGCCTTTCAAGCCTTTCGATTCCGTCGAGGTGAAGCTGGCCGAAAAATTATCGGCCACCCCAGAGTACGTCTATGTGCAAATCCGGGACAAAAATATGATGCCCAAGGCACGGCCGTGGGTCCACAAGCCAGGGGTGCAGCTCAACCCCAACAAGTACTGCCACTACCATCAAACCGTCGGGCACAACACAAGTGAGTGCCGCGACCTCCTGAAACAACTCTGGCATCTCTTCGAGGAAGGGAAGCTGGAGGAATTCGTGAAGAGACCGGCGGCCAGACCGGAAGCTCAAGCCGCTGCCCGTCCCGCAGAGACAAACCGGGAGGCAGCCCTCATATGCCCACCCATGCCAGAACATCAGGCCCGTCGGGCAGTCAACATGCTCTCCCCGGTGGGTGGCTTCGCACCCACCACCTCGCTGTCCAACCGCAGGCAGAAGAGCGAGCTGCGGGCAATGGACAACGTCCACCAGATCACCATGCCGGTCAACATGACGGCAAGAGAGACAGACCTCCTCGCCTTCAAGGAGGAGGATCGCACCGGGGTCATCTACCCGAACCACGATGCCCTGGTCGTATCCGTCAACATCATGGGCGTCACCGTCCACCGCATGCTCGTCGACAACGGGGCCTACTGCAACATTCTCTTCAAGACCGCATTCGACCAGCTAGACAGCTCCTTTGAAAAGTATGTTGAACCATGCGACCAGGTCATCAAGGGCTTCGACGACGCCACAGTAAAACCCTACGGGATAGTTAGGCTAGCCGTAGAATTAGTTTCTAGTATAGACGCTGAGGTTAAGGCTTCGAAACAGTTCGACTTTATTATTGTCGACCAACCGTCAACCTATAACGGGTTTCTCGGCAGGCCATTCGAGCACGAGTTCGAAGCCGCCGCCTCAGCATTCTATTATTGTATCAAGTTCCCAACCCCCTCCGGGAAGGTTGGGATTCTTAAGGGAAATCAGAAAATGGCACGCGGATGTTTGGCGTATATCGATGTTATTTCAAATTTTGCAAATCTAGATTATGTCTGCACAATCGGGGAGGGAGACATGGAAATAGACGAAGAAATCCCACCCACTGCCCCCCCAATAGAAGAAGATTCACAGACTTTTGAGAACATCCAAGTCGACCTGGAGCCAAGGCTCGGGTACGAACCCATGGAGATTGACAAAACCCTAACAGGGCAGATCGACGATCCACGCTACGGCGAGCGGGGAGCCAGCCCGATCGAGGAATTAATTTCGGTCACAATGATAAATCGGCCAGAAGTAAGTGTTCAACTTGGTTCGTCAATGTCCGGCGAGATGCGGGCAAAGATGACCGCATTTTTAGAAGAGAACTTGGACGTATTCGCCTGGTCCCATGAAGACATGGTCGGGATCGATCCAGCCGTATGTTCACACCAACTACACATCGATCCATCCCGCAAGCCAATCTCACAGAAAATAAGGAAATTCGGCCCAGACAAATACGCGGTCATTGCCACCGAAGTCAAAAAGCTGCTCGACAACAAACTCATCGGAATGGTCGACCCCGACGACAAGCCTCAATGGGTATCCAACGCTGTACTCATCAAAAAGAGCAACAACACCTGGCGGCTATGCATCGACTTCACATACCTGAACAAAGCTTGCCCAAAAGATCACTTCCCGATGCCACACATCGACCACCTGGTGGACAGCACGGCCGGGCACGAGATGCTCACTTTCATGGACGCATTTGCCGGCTACCACCAGATCCCGATGGCCGCAGATGACCAGAAACACACCATTTTCCTCACCGAGAAAAACATGTATTTCTGGAAGCGGATGCCATTCGGGCTCATGAACGCTGGGGCAACCTACCAGAGGCTGGTCAACCACATGTTTCACGATCAGATCGGGGCGACCATGGAGGTATATATCGACGACATCGTCGTCAAGAGCGAGAAGAAAGAAGACCACCTCATACACCTAGCCGAAACGTTCGAGATCTTGAGAAAGTATCGGATGAGGCTCAACCCGAAAAAGTACAGTTTCGGCGTCGAGTCGGGCAAGTTCTTGGGGCACATGGTAAGCCAGCGGGGAATCGAGGCAAACCCGACCAAGGTACAGGCGATCCTCGACATGAGCCCTCCCCGCACGGTGAAAGAGGTGCAGAGAGTGACGGGCAGCCTGGCCGCCCTCAGCCGTTTCATTTCCCGCATGGGGGACCGATGCAAGCCTTTATTCGACAACATGCGGAAGGGGAAACTAAACTGGACTCCCCAGAGTCAGCTCGCTTTCGATAACTTGAAAGCATACCTGTCAAACGCCCAGGTGCTGGCCAAACCCGTCCCCGGAGAGAAGCTTTTCTTATACTTGGCGGCTTCAGACTCAGCTCTCAGCGTCGTGCTAGTGCGGGCTGAGGGGCAGGCACATCTGCCAATCTACTATGTCAGCCAGACACTTCACGACGCCGAGCTACGATACCCACCCCTGGAAAAATTAGCATACGCTCTAGTAATGAGCGTACGTAAGTTACGCCCATACTTTTTCGATCACCAAGTAGAGGTACTGACAACAATGCCACTTCGCCAAGTACTTCATCGGCCAGACACGGCGGGCAGATGCCTCAAGTGGGCTGTTGAGATCGGGCAATTCGGAGTCACATACGCTCCTCGAACATCCATCAAAGGCCAAGCCATGGCCGACTTCATAGTCGAGCTCACTTACCCGGAGGCGATGTCCAAGATCGAGCAGCCACCATGGAAAATGTACGTTGACGGATCCTCCACAACTACGCGGGCAGGCGCGGAAATTTTCCTTCTCAGCCCGTCCGGCCAGTCGTTCACGACAGCCATAAGATTCGGTTTCCACGCGACCAACAATGAGGCCGAGTACGAAGCATTAATTAACGGCCTGGAAATGGCCATGGCCATGGGAGTGAAGAGACTCCAGGTCTACAGCGACTCACAGCTCGTTACGTGTCAAATCTCAGGAGAATACGAGGCGCGCAGCGATAGGATGTTGGCCTACCAAGGGTTAGCCAAGAACCTGCTCGAAAAATTCGATCAAGTTTGCATAGAGGTGGTACCCCGACTCGACAATACTCAAGCAGACGCACTTGCCCGCCTCGCAACATCCGAAGGGGCAGCCGACATGTCCCAGATCACAGTTACTTACCTGACCGTCCCCACGAGCTCCAACCAGTGGGTGAGTAACCTGGGGCAGCAGGAGGACAGCTGGATGACCCCCATCCTAAAGTACCTCCGTGACGGCCAACTCCCAGTCGAACGAGTAGCGGCAAGACAGTTGCAGCTCCGGGCGGCCCGGTACACGATCATCGGGGACCAGTTGTACAAGCGAGGCTTCGCCCTGCCCCTCCTAAAGTGCGTAACGCCGGGGCAGGGAAGGAAGATCTTGGTCGAGGTCCACGAAGGACGCTGCGGGAACCACGCCGGCGGCCAGGTGCTCGCCCAGAAGGTTATCCGACAGGGATATTTCTGGCCCACCCTAAAGAAGGACGCAATCAACTACGCACGGGCATGCCACAAGTGTCAAGTCTATTCGCCGGCAATCCACCAGGCTCCGACCGAGCTCACCTCAATCCTGAGCCCATGGCCGTTCGCAAAGTGGGGGATCGATCTCATTGGCCCTTTACCTACGGCCCCGGGCAGCGTCAAGTACGCAATCGTCGCCGTGGATTACTTCACCAAATGGGCGGAAGCGGAGTCACTAAAAACGATCGACCAGGAACATGTTATCAGGTTCATCTGGCGCAACATAATCTGTCGATTCGGCCTTCCACAGATAATCATTTCAGACAACGGGAAGCAATTCGACGGGCTAGAGATGGAAAGATTCTGCCAAAAGCATAAGATCAAGAGGCTGTTCTCGTCACCCTACCACCCCCAGTCGAACGGGCAGGTCGAGGCAGTAAACAAGATAATCAAACACACGTTGAAGATAAGGTTGGAGGAGAGCAAGGGAACATGGGCGAGCAAGCTACCCGAAGTGTTATGGTCATACAGACCAACCTGTCGAACAGCAACCGGAGAGACTCCTTTCGCTCTAGCTTTCGGAACAGAGGCAGTCATCCCGGCCGAGGTCATTATCCCAAGCCTCCGCACCTCACAACCCGTGGGGACCAAGAACGACCAAGCCATGCTAGACGAGTTGGACCTGCTGGAGGAGAGAAGGCTATCCGTCGAGCAAAGAAACATCGCTTACAAACGACGGGCTGAAAAATACTTCAATACGAAAATCAAAGTCAGGGAATTCGAAGCCGGGGACCTAGTGCTTCGACGGACGGTCGGACAACCCAAAGGGGCATTTGGCCCGAATTGGGAGGGACCCCTAAGGATATCTAATTGCCTAGCCAACGGTGCCTACGAGCTAGAAAGCCTTGAGGGCAACCCGGCCCAATACCCTTGGAATGCCTCCCTACTAAAAAAATACTACCAGTAGGGGCTCATTGTAATCGCTACTCGAAGCGCAAATTTGTAAAAATCAATAAGCGGTTGTTTAATCAATCTCATCTTCGTGAAGTCGCTGCCCGACATTCGGCTATAGGACTTCATTAATTAATCTGTTGGTTAATTCTTTAAGCGGTTGTTTAATCAAACCCATCTTCGTGAAGTCGCTGCCCGACATTCGGCTATAGCACTTCATTAATTAATCTGTTGGTTAATTCTTTAAGCGGTTGTTTAATCAATCCCATCTTCATGAAGTCGCTGCCCGACATTCGGCTATAGCACTTCATTAATTAATCTGTTGGTTAATTATTTAAGCGATTGTTTAATCAATCCCATCTTCGTGAAGTCGCTGCCCGACATTCGGCTATAGCACTTCATTAATTAATCTGTTGGTTAATAATTTAAGCGATTGTTAAATAAATCCCATCTTCATGAAGTCGCTGCCCGACATTCGGCTATAGCACTTCATTAATTAATCTGTTGGTTAATTTTACAGTTTCATTATCCGATTACGTTATTAACCCGATCATCGGGCTAAATGCAAAGAAACGAGAACAAAATAAAGAGCAAATGGGATCTCTCATTAACAAGGATTAGCAAAAGGAAAAGTACAAAGGCCTGCGGCCAACAAACTTAACAAAATAAAAAGAAAAGAGTTCACGGGCCCGCCGCGTCCACCACGCCCGGATCCTCGGCCACCTCATCGTCGGCCAGAGGGTAGATGAAGGTCGCCGGGTCCCCAAGGAACGAAAGGTCCAGCCCGCGATCGACCAGATCCTTCAGGGTAATGTCGTAGTCCGGGGAGGGAGGATTGGACTCGACATAGCTCCTAAGATCAGCCAACGGCCCGGAATAGTCAGCCTCAGGGTTCTGACGGAGCAGAGAACGGATCGAGTCGGCATAGGCGTTGATGTACACCATGGATCCGGACGACTCGCTCTCAGCGGCCAGTCGGGCACGCTCGGCTTCCAGGCGCGTTTCCGTCTCCGCCGCGATGGCCTCCCTGGCTTGGCGGACTTCTTCAGCCGTCCTCACCTCAGCTTCGGCGAGCGCCCTCCGCTTCTCCTCCTCCAACTCTACCCGACTCGTTCGGGCGGCCTCCAGCTCTTCCCGGAGCTTTGTGTTCTCTACTTCCAGACGAGCGGCCTCGTCTCTCTTCGTCTGGAAGGCCGCCTTGTATGAGGAGGCAGTCCGCATCTCCCGCTCGAACTCGAGCATGATGCCCTCCATGGCAATAGCATTGCGGGAGGTACGGATGGCCGCCGCCCTCATCCGGTCGGCGAGCGAGACGGTCCTCGTGGCCTTCTGGCAGTTGAGGGTCCAGGACCGGGGGAGATTCAGCACGGCGCGGCGTAGGTCTTCCGGCCAAGACTTCAGCACGGCCTCCGAGTACGGAGGATCCTGCGAGCGCAGGAATTGAAGGACCTCGGGCGGGGGCAGAGGCTCAGGCCTGCATGACCACGGGAAGAAAAGTTTTGTTAAAAAAGCTACATCGCAAAATCGACCAGGAGATTTGGAAAAGGAGAACGAAATACTTACGTGAGGTGATTGCCCCAACCCAAGAAGGAGAAGTCGCTGCGATCACGAGCAGGGGAGGCCGGGCTCCCTATAGTCGCCTCGACGGTGCCGGCCACAAGCCCGCCCGTCGCCGGGTTCAGGTTGACCGTCACCATGGCCGGGTCGACAGATGTCTGGCCTTCAACACGGGCCTGCTTCGACGGATGCTGCCCGTCCGATGGGGAGGAGGATGTCGGGGGCACCGGGATCGCAGGAGGACCACGGATCGTCGCCCCAGTGGCGCGGATAGCTCCCCGCTTCGCCAGCTTTGCCAGGGCGTTCCTCTTGGGAGCCATGTCGACGGTCTCCTCGGATGATTCTACGTTGACGACCGGGATGGCTGCCTGGCCGACCTCAGGTGCGGCCCTCGGGGAGGCTTCCGGGGAAGATGATGGCGTGGAGGATTCGGCCGGGAAACGTTGCGCTGCAAGAGGAGTGACGAGGTTAAAAATCGAGAAGCGAGAACGAGGATAAGAAGGGTCGGGCAGGAAAGAATCTTACCACCGAAATTTAAATGGCGCGGGAAGGTCTGAAGTCCGGAGAGCCTTCTATACTCGTCGTCGTTGAGAAGGTCGATGTCGCGATTGTCCACGCTCTCGGATCTTACCAGGGCAAGCGCCTGCCTGAAGTCGTCGGTCAGGTCGGCCTGGTTTGGGACCGCACAGCCTGCACAATGAAAGAAAAATTAGATCAGTACTAAGAGATGAGAAAAAATTCAGTATCTACCTCGACGGTCGCGCTCCCGATACTCCCGGGGAACCGGGATGGTGTGCCCGTCAACACCAACGCTCTCCCAGGCGCCGCCGACCCACCACCATTTCTCCTGCCAGTGCATCACCTTCGTCGAGATGCCGAAGACAATGGCATCTCCGCCCCGGGGCTTCACGGAGTAATACCCGTGGTTCATCCGCCCGACCGAAGCCACAGTGTAATAAAGATATTTGATCTCGGACGGAGTAGGCATACGATGCAGCCCGCGCCGTCCGAGCGCAACCATTGCCCCCAGAATGTAGCTCCACCCATTCGGGGTGATCTGGGTGATCGACAGGTTCCATGCAGCGAGCAACTTGGAGATCGCCGGGTGAAGCGGGAAGCGGAGCCCGACATGAAGTGTGTCCGAGTTAATGGCGATTAGGCCTTCCGGAGGTTGGTCAGCCCGTTCATTCTCCCGGGGGGCATAGAAGAAGACGTCGGAGGGCGTCTGTAATGTCCAATACAACTCCTTTACGTCGGCGTCCGGGGGAAGGCAGCTGGGGCGGCGAGAGGCCCCAAAGTCGGTGTCTCGGGCCTCGAGATATGCGCGGGGAGAGCGCTTTCGCACGAACTGGCTTATATATTTCGAGTAGTCGAACCCGATTAGCCGGCTGTCCGCGTAGTTTATTTGATCGGGTACAGCTTCCCGATCGAACAAAAAATCTTCGGCCCTGGGCGGGTAGGCTGAGACCGGGGAAACACTTAGGGCTTCCCCCTCTCGTTGGGGGCTCATCCCCTCCAAATCTTCGGCGAAGGCATCCACATCCGTGGAATTGCCCTCGCCCTCCCTGGCGGCGGCGGCGCGGGAAGTCCCTTCCCCGGCGGGATGGAGAGGCCTCTCGGCGTCGGCGGCGGTGCAGCGACGGAAGTGGTAGGCATCGGCTGCCCCAAAGCTTTCGACGGAATCACTCATGGCGAGTGGGGGTAGAGAGAAGAGAGTTTTGAAAAAGAAAACAGGGAAATTACCTCGGAAGTCGAAAAAGTCGCCGGAATCTGGGAAATTCGCCGGAAGATTTGAATCTTCTTAAGGGGGGGCACGGGTTTGCAAGGGAGTGAAAATGAGAAAATGGGCTGAAAGCCCCTATTTATAGAAGAAGGAGGAGGGACTAAACTGCAAAAAACGGGGTCAAAAATGGAATAAAACAAAATTCAGGGGCGCGCGTGAGGGCCACGCGCGCAACGGTTGGGGAGCAGGTTCGGCGGACGTGACCCCTGGACTTCTGCGCATCAGTCACGCCATCCCGTGACGTCAGCAGACGCGGCATACGAGGCGTCGTCTCGGAAACCGAAACGTTATCCCCAAAATTCAAATTCAAATTCAAAAGAGTCTGCAGTTCAACCAGCCCGCCACCCGACGAATGCGGCCCCCCGATGTCGGGCTGGTGGGGCAATTGTTACACCCGATATTTACTACCCGACCCGTCGGGTATCAGACATGGACCTACTACTGTAGCGGGCTCGGGAAAGAATGATCCGCCGACCAGTCAGGCAGACGGGCGGGGACGTAGAGGCTACCCGACGCGAGCCTCTGGGAGCTGCCGGGCAGGATACTTAGTTGCCCACAGGCCCGGGTATCGGGCGGCCAGCGGCGAGCTCCGGGGCAGGTGCTCTACCCGCCTACCCGCAGATGAACAACCAGGGTACTCTCGTCCGGACTCGTTTCCCGGTACCCGAGTACCCGTCTGCCCGACCCCAGACCGCGCCAGCTGTGAGAGGATGTCGGGCGCCATCAGTCCAGAGGATGTGACAGGGTCAAAGAGGGCAGTTGGGGCCAAGTCCAATCACCTCAGGGGTGACAGTGCCACGTGGCGTCCCCTCATTGGCCCGTAGGGGAGGCTGTAGCCACTTATTACCTTCCAGCTGGGAGTAGGGGGGACCCACAAGTCCACCTACCAAGCATGGGGAACCTCCACCTTGTATACTATAAATAGGGCTTTAAATGCCCATTTGTAAGACACATCACATTTATTGCAAATACACTCTTGAGAGCTCATTTACTCACACATTGATTGCTTCTTGTTATCATTAATATCAAATCCTACCCGCTAGGAACCCGGCAGCGAGATCCGTTATAAATCGCTGTCAACAAATTTTATTTTGGATATGCGTTCAAATATTGATATTTTGAATGTAAAAGGACTTGGTGAGATAACTCAAAAAATGGTTGAAATTAAAAGAAATGGAGCATACACATTGGTTTACAAGCTTATAAGATTGGTCTTGGTTTTACCAGTTGCAACTGTTACAGTGGAAAGGGCATTCTCTGCTATGAATATTGTGAAGAATCGACTTCGCTACCGAATGGGTGATGAGTGGATGAATGATAATTTAGTTGTATATTGAAATAAAGTATTCAATTGTGTACCCAATGTAACTATCATTCGTAGATTTCAAAACATGACAAATCGTCGTGGTCAATTGTAATTTAAAGTTTTAATTAGTTATGTTATTTTTTTTCTTTCTTTATTTATTTTTTAAAGTTATTTGTGTCTTGGCTGAATTAAATTCTTGCTTCCGCCCCTGTCAATTACACTAAAAAGTGTGGTTGAAATTACATTGAAAAGTTTACACAGAAAATCAGTTTTCAGTATAAACTTTTCAGTGTAATCCAACTACACTTTTCAGTGTAATTGAAACACACTTTTCAATGTAAACAGTGTCAACTGTTGAGTAAGTACACCATACACCAAGTGTACAAGAGAGTTACTCGTGGATATGGTGGAACCTTGAGTTCATGCATCGTCTTTAGCAAGGAACCTCCCCTCCCCACATATGTTGACATAATATTAGAAAATTTGAATTTTTTAATTATTTATTATTTATGTGTCAAAAAGATTTATTTATGAATTGTGACATTTTATACTTAACTTTAGTTCCTTTATTATGGAGTTGTTTTCGACTTTCCTGCGAAAATGAGATTAAAATTGAAGGATTCAATAAGTTTTGCGATTAAAATTGAAAAGTTTTTGGGCCCAAAATGGTACATTAGATAAATTACATGGTAATCTTTTTTTCTTTCTTTTCCTTACTAGTGATAGTAAAACCCGTGCTTCGCACGGCCGAAATTTGTTACATTGTTTAAACTATAATAATTACCCAATTTTAATTATAAAACTAAAAATCTACAATTTTTTTTTAAATATACCTATATTTTTTCTTAACCTCAAATTAACGATACCTCTCATTAATTTTTTTTATATTCCATTTATAATATTCAATACTTTAAAACAATTCCATGACAAGTTTATCATTAACTATTTTCATATAAAATTTACTCCTGATATAAGATATAAATTGAACCTATCACACAAACATTTCAACGTAGGTATATTTAAATTTGTATTATCTAGTTCCAGAAATCTCACACAATTTTAAGCTATAGTTAAAATACTTTAACCAATAATCTACAATATAACAATTTTTTTTATATTAATACCTTTTCTTTTAAAAAGAAAAATAAATAAATGTCAAGATCAAACACATAATAATAATTTATGACTTATTGAATATTTGTAAAAAATAATTTTATTGATTAAAAAAAATATGATGACACTCCACAAACAATTTAAAATGGGTAATAACTTTTTTTTTAAACTACTTAAAAACTTTTTTTTTAAAACTACAGTCCCTACCCGCACTTCGCGCGGGAGTCATTTTCATTACTAAAATTTTAATATAATTCCTTATATCATTTTTATATTTAACAAATGTCACAATTTCTTCGGGCAATGGTTTATCACAATTTTTTTAATATTGTATTTTCTGTTTATAGGTAAGTGTAATATGAAAATATATTTATTTTTAGAGTAGGTCTTGCGTGTTATGGATCATAAGTTGACATGACGTATTAACACTTTAAAAAAGATATGTGTTATTTTGCGCTAGTTTATGAACGTCCCATCGTGAGGCTATCTAACACAAGTTTTTTCTTATTTTTATTATAAAATAGATATTTATAAAGAATAACAAATTATTTTATAATTCTTACCATCAACTCATTTTAATCAAATCACGTGTCTTATATAAATCGTAAATATAACCTAAACATGTAAAATTTAAAATTATTTACAATATAATATTTAATAACCACGAAAGACATTAGAATATGCACCTTCTATGATCAATAGTTATAAGTTATAACATCAACTACTAATAAAGTTACAGTAATAATGCAACACTCTCAAATATATACTTATATAAAATGTTTCACCATTTCTTGTAAAATATAGCATATACAAAAGACTCAAAAATTTTACATTAGTTTTTTAATAATTAATGATAAGTTTTTTGTTATTGATTTGATACAATACATGTATAGTATTTCATATAATTATGTACTAAATAAGTTTTTAGCACATATTTAAACATTAACATCCATATAGAATAATATTTTTTTTGATAAAATAACAAATCTTATACTGTTATTGAAATTGATAAATAAAAAACAACAATAAATGGACTTAATTAAAAAGATCCAATCAAGTAGGCAAATAAATTTTTTGAGGATCATAACTCTTCGAACTTGCAAAATGAAGATCACAACTCTTCAAGATAGCAATTGAAGGACAATAACTTTTAAAAATAACAAATTCTGACCAAATCGGTTCGAACCAACCCAAATCAAACCTAAATTCAAATGAAATTCAAGCCAATTAGCCTAACTTGGTTTAGTTTTTTTTTACCTCAAATCGTGACTTTTAAAATTACTGTTCTAAAATGATCCGTCCGGAGAGTTAACATCCTAATTTTGCCACCACCCTTAAGTTACAATCCTTAAAAAATTATTTTCTATCAAGCACACAACTTTGGTACACAAAAAATAAAAAATATTCTTACTCTGATATCAATACCATTATACTTGTTATAAATAATTTAATTATCTTTACAAAATCCAACACCCTATTAAATTTAAACCAAGATTTAGTGAGCAGAAGCATGCACAGATTCGTGTCACCAATAAACATGTATTGATAAGAAGTTGGGCAAAATATCCATTACTTCAATATAATAAAATTCGATTTATCTCCTAAAAAAATTACACCCAACATTGGTATACGCTAAAAACCTAAAATTTACAGTTTCGGTAAAGAAAAAAAAATATGCATCCAAAAGAAATATAATCTCAACAAAAAACCTATACTTTAAGCATTACAACATTTCATAGAAAGTCCAGTAATTTCACCAACATTTATTGGTTCTAATTTTCCTTCAACATAATTTTCAAATAACCAATTTGACTTTCAGTAGAAATATTTGGAGGAAAATTGAATTTCCTATGCATGGTCTAATATTAAATTTTCATCATTCAAACAGAAACTAATAAAAGAATATAATAAAAAGAAAGAAAAGACTATTGCATTGACATTATAAAAAAATATAATACATATATAAATTACCTTGCTTTGGTGGTTTCTTTCACATTCAACTTTCAATCATTTTGTCTAATAGACCTCTTGAGGTAGATATGTTAATCTTGTTTTTTCAGCAATGGATTAAAGAGATGAGAGAGTAGATATATTATGTGATTTTATTGAAAGAATGAGATTAGTAATTGAATATTTTTAGGGATGTACGTGTATGTTGAATAAAATTATAATTTTATAATGGATATATTTAGTAAATATTATAAAATAAGGTGGGTGAATTTTGAAGTAGGTGAACTTAGTGAAATAGTTGGTGTAAATCGTTGCATCCTACAATAAATTTATTTATATATAATTTCATATTTAATTTGATTAGTAATTATAAATTTAGTATGTATAGTGTGGAACTGGTTCATACATAAACCACTTTTCAATATTTTTTAGTAGAACATCTCATACCCTTTAGTGAGAAAAACTAAAATCTTTTAGTGTAACAATTCATACCATTTCATTCCCATCAACTGATACACTCAAGTTATGCAACAATTCATACCATTTCGTACTGATTGATTAGTGTGAAAATTGCTTGAAATTCGTGTACTATTTTTGCCGAATTTAATTGGATTTCTTGCATTTATTTACATTAATTTGACCATTTGTGCTTAATAGTCGAGAAAGGCATTTTTGTTATTTTTGCAGGAAATTGAATGAATTTTAGAAGAAAATACGAGCCTATAATTTTATGAGGTCGAGCGAGGAGAAAAATCGAGAAGAAAACGAGAAAAATGTAGAAAAAAAGAATTGGGCCGAAAGGAATATAATTATTAGCAAAGAATTGACCCAAGAAGCAAGCCCATTATGAGAGAAAAAAGGAGAAGCCCAAAATCGGCCCAAAGAAGAGAAGAGGCGCGGCAACACAGGCTACTCGACCGAGCCAACCGCTCGAGTCGAGCTACTCGCTCGAGTAGCCTGGGGAAAAAGCGGGAGCGATTTTGAAAAAGCGTACTCGACCGAGCAACTCGGTCGAGTTGAGTGACTCGTGCGAGTCAATGTCGGTTTTTCCAGTGCGCTCGAGCCAATTTGCCTTACTCGACCGAGCCACTCGGTCGAGTCGAGCTACTCGCTCGAGTAGCCTGTAGCGAGAAAACGTTAACGTTTTTTTAAAGGCGTACTCGACCGAGCCACTCGGTCGAGTGGATCTACTCGGTCGAGTTGCGCACGAAATTTTGGGAAAATTCGAAATTTCACCATTTTTGAGGGGCTCTTTTGCAAGTTCGTTTCAAGCATTCTTCCCCCAATATTTAAACCCTCATTCTCAGATGTTAATGGAGGAGAATAGAGAGCTAATTAGAAAAACACACCCCACACACCTTTATAGTTTATTTTCACCTTCAATTTTTAGATTTCAATTTTCTTTCAATTAGTAGAACAATTTAGCTAGCATTTGGAGAACAATTTTCAATTCCAAGTTGTAATCACTCTATTGAGGTGACTTCTATCCTTTATCTTTCAATTTAGTTGGTATAATTTTCTCATTTATGCTTTCTTGCAATTTTATTATGATGAGCTTATTGGGTATTTTGATTTCATTTGTTAGTTTATCTATTGTTTGTGTTAGATTAGCCATGGGCTAATCCCCTAATGCTTTGGGTGTTTGATTTATGAAGGAATTAGTGTTATGTTGTTAATGGAGCTTTGATTGTGCTATTGAGTTGGTTCTATTGCTTCTATTAATGTGTTTTTTCTTGATTAGATTGGTTAACTAGGTTTAGTAGCTCTTGTTAGGTTAATTTGTGCTACAGCGAGAGTTGGGTGTGAGTTAATCGAACTTGTGGTGAGGAATTTGGTTAATTAATCGGATTCAATCAGTCGTTTATTGACTCGAGAGAGGGTAGATGGCTAGACCACCATTAATAGACATTAGGAACTTTAATCTATGGGTTTAGGGGCCTAGTGAAGAGAGAATGCTTTAAGTGCATCGCGTGTTTAAAGTCATTCACTATCTTTTGTTCTTTTGGTAACTAGTTAGGTGCTAATTAGTTCATTTGATCACCCAAGCCTCAAAAGGGATCGGTATTCAAAACTTAAGTGATAGCTCTTAGTTCGAACCAACGAAGTAGTACAAGATAAGTGAAATTAACTACGTAGCATTGATTCCGACATAAGGATTTCACCCGAAGCATTACCCTCAACCTTGCACTTCTAAACGAAGTTTTACATAGCTTTCTATCTTAGTTGTTCATTTCAATTTTATTGCTTAATTCACTTATTGTCTTTTAATTTGATTAGTCTAAAAACCAAAACAAGCCTCTACAATTTTACAAAACTCGTAATCTTAGGGATCCACCGATCAACTAAGTTCTTGGATCGATAAAACTTGGTCGTATACTTGCATTGCATCAATGATCCCATATGCTTTTGGGTCGTGTTTACGTGTTCATATAGATTTGCAAAAATACGAAAAAGTCAATGGCGCCGTTGCCGGGGACCTAGTTAGATCGCTTTAGGTGGGACTTAGGATTTGTTGAGTAGAGTTGGTAGTTGCATTTACTTTCTTTATTTTTGTTTTGTTTTTGTTTGAGTTTGATACTTGGTACTTGTTGTAGGTGCATGATCACGAGAGCAAGAGGAGGACAAGTTCAACCAATTGACCACGAGATCGAGGCACACGCAAGAAGAAGAAACCGAAGAAGGAATCGAGGAGGAAGAAATCAAGCAATGGAAGGAAACAATTCGGAGGCGGATAATCCGAACCATGGGAACGAAGCTCGAGAAGGGAATGGAGAAAATGTGCAAGGTACACAAGTGGTTCAAGGGGGAGTCGTTCTACCGGTTCATCACCAAGTTGAAGTGGGAGCTCAACCAAACCAATACCCAAACCCTTACCAATTTCCATATTATGGCTTCTACCCAAATTTTCCTCAAAACCAACAAGCCCAAGGTCAACAACCTCAACCCAATCAACCTCCACCACACTATCCATATCCTATACCACCATATTTCCAACCTCAAAATCACCCACTACCTCCCAATCCACCACAACCACCACCACAAAATCCAAATCCACCAAACCAAGAGCAAAGATATCCGGCTATTCCCTTACTCATGCAATTTGAGGGAAGGCCAATTAGAGAACATTTTGAGCCAAGGCAAAGAGAGTATTACGATGGCATCGCTAGGCCAAATGTAGAAGCCAACAATTTTGAGATAGCACCGGCTATGCTCAAGTTGTTAATGGAGAATCAATTCGAGGGGCTTGAGAAGGAAGACCCTCACATGCACTTGAGGAATTTTCTCAACTTAGCCGATACGTTCAAGAGGAACGGGGTACCCGAAGATGCCAAGAGATTGAGGATGTTCTCATTCACACTCACGGGGAAAGCGAAGGCTTGGTTAGACAAGGTGTTACCTCCGGGTAGTGTAAGCACGTGGGATGAGATTAGCAACAAGTTCTTACTCAAATTTTATCCTCCCTCAAGAACGGTTAAGGCAAAACATGAGATTTCAAAGTTTCAAAGGAAGCCCAATGAAAGTCTTAAAGATGCATGGGAGCGAATGAATAACATGTTGATATCGTGTCCACAACATGGGTATCCCGATGAAGAGATTCTAGCTTCATTCTTTTGTGGGATGGACGCCGAAGCACAAAATTTCTTAAATTCTTGTGCGGGTGGAGGATTTTTGGATCTTCCGGCGGGGATGGCTATGAAAATTCTTGATGTTGTGGCTAGCAATTCTTCCCAATGGAACGTGGATACAATTCAAAGGAATCGTGTTAATCGAGTTGATGATCGTGATGTGATGTTGCAAACATTCATGACAACTATTTTGGAAAAGATGAATGCTCTCTCTCTTGGCCAAGGAAGAGATCCTCCTCCATCTTTGGAGCTTAACAACAATGTCCAAAACCCGATGACCCAATTTGAGGATGTGAATTACATGGGTAGGCCTTATCAAGGGGGAAACCAATGAGGATATTCACAAAATTTTCAAGGTGGAAGACAAGGGCAAGAGTATCAAGGACCTCAAGGTCAAGGTCAACCAAGACCTCCATTCCAACAAGGACCAAATCAAGGGTATCAAGTGGGGAGCTCTTCTCAACCGCAAGGAGCATTTCATGGAAATCAATGGGGACAAAATTCCTCATTCCAAGGGAATTCCCAAGGAGGAGGAGGATATTATCCAAACAATCGAAAGCATGAGAACTTCTCTTATGCCAATCAAAAAGGAGTCATCCAACTTCCACCGGGAGTGGACCCGGGATCCAAGTTACCAAGTGGAGAAGGGAAATCAACTTCGGACGAGCTACTCCAACTATTGGTCAAGAGGACGGAAAGATGTGACTCCATGGAAGTAAGAATGGAGGAGCTAGCTAAGTTAGTGGCTCAAACAAATTCTCAATTGAGCGCCACGATAGCTCAACAAAATTCTCAATTGAATGCTACTATAGCTCAACAAGGAGCTCAATTTGGTGCCCAACTCAAAAATCTTGAATTCCAAATGGGGCAATTATCCACGACGGTGAGTGGAATGCAAAACAAAGGAAAATTTCCTTCCTCAACCGAAGTGAACCCAAGAGAGCATTGCAAAGCAATACAATTGCGAAGTGGAAAGAGATATGATGGTCCTCAAATGCCCGAAGATTTAGAAGAAGAGAAGGGTGAGAAGAAGGGTGATGGTCGTGAAGGTGATGAGAAACTCCAAGAAGAAGAGGAGCTTGAGGTAGAAAATGAATTCGATCGAGGAAAGGATGATGAAGAGGAAGAAGAAATGAAGAAGACCATGCAAGAGGATAAAAGAGAGTTAGACAAATCAAAAGAAGCTCAAAAAGAGACGAAATCTGAAAAGTGGGTACCAAAGTGGAAGCGAGCTAAGGAATTGAGAGAGAAGAAAGGTGAGGATGTCCCTTGTGATCGATGGGGAGTTCCTATGACTCCAATACCTCCACCTTTTCCACAGAGGTACATGAAGCAGAAAATGGCGGATAAGTTTGCAAAATTTTTGGAGATTTTCAAGAAGATTCACATCAACATACCTTTTGTTGATGCATTAGAGCAAATGCCCCACTACATGAAATTCCTAAAGGAGGCCATGTCAAAGAAAAGAAGGTTGGGAGAGCACGAAACAGTGAACTTGAACGAAGAATGTAGTGCCCTTTTGCAAAGGAACATTCCTAAGAAGCTCAAAGATCCCGGAAGTTTCAACTTGCCTTGTGAAATTGGGGGTAGTGAGATTATACTAGCTCTTTGTGATTTGGGAGCTAGTGTAAATCTCATGCCTTATTCAATCTATAAGAGGTTGGACTTGGGGGATGTGAAGGAAGTCTCTATGACCCTTCAATTTGCGGATCGATCGGTGGCTCGTCCAAGAGGGATAGTTGAAGATGTACTTGTCAAAGTGGACAAGTTTATCTTCCCGGCCGATTTTGTGATACTAGATATGATAGAGGACGAGCACGTGCCTCTCATTCTAGGCCGACCCTTTCTAGCAATCGGAGAAGCCATGATCAACGTGAAGGATGGGGAGTTGAAATTGAGCTTCAACAATGAAGAGATCAAATTTTCGATATACAACACTCTTGAGAGGCACGATCAAGTTGAGAGTTGTAGTTTCGTGAGTGAAGTCAAGAGCATCATTCAACATGAATGGGAAGAATTCTCTAACTCAACCTTGTCTTTAGATTCTAATTCGTTTTTAAGTAAAAATTTATCATTGAATGATGATTGTGCTAATGTGGATGAATTTTCTCTTGATAGGTATGGAATGGAGAGTGCAAAAGGAATGAATCAAGCTTGGGGGAAGGAGAAATTTCTACCATTGCATGATGAGAACGAGAAGGATGTGGAAAAGAAGGAAAGCAAGAAGGAGAGTTTGAAACCTCTACCGGAGCACCTCAAGTATGTATATCTAGACACGGAGGAGAGGTATCCCGTAATTGTTTCATCTTCTTTAACTTGTGTTGAGATTGAAAAGTTAGTTGTGGTGCTTGCTAGGAATAAGAATGCTTTAGGATGGTCTATAGATGATCTCAAGGGGATTAACCCATCAATTTGCATGCATAGAATTAGGATTGATGAAAATGCTAAGAGTGTTGTGCAACCTCAAAGGAGGGTGAATCCAATCATTCAAGAAGTGATCAAGAAAGAAATTTTGAAATTTTTAAATTCGGGCATGATTTACCCCATTAGTGATAGTCCTTGGGTGTCACCTCTTCATGTTGTTACCAAAAAGGGGGGTATGACTGTGATCACCACCGATACCAACGAGGTGATTGCCACACGGGTGGCCACCGGTTGGAGAGTGTGTGTTGATTACCGGGAATTGAACAAAGCCACATGTAAAGACCATTTTCCACTTCCATTCATGGATCAAATGTTAGATAGGCTTTGTGGACATGAGTTTTATTGCTTCCTCGATGGTTATTCCGGGTACAATCAAATAATGATTGCCCCCGAAGACCAAGAGAAAACCACATTCACAAGCTCGTATGGAACGTTTGCATGGAGGCGAATGCCTTTTGGATTATGCAATGCCCCCGCCACGTTCCAACGATGTATGATGTCGATTTTTCATGATTTGATTGAAAGGATAATGGAAGTATTCATGGATGATTTTTCTGTGTTTGGGAGTTCATTTGATAATTGCTTAGAAAATTTAGAGAAAGTGCTTATACGTTGTCAAGAAACAAACCTTGTTTTGAATTGGGAAAAATGCCACTTTATGGTCACCAATGGTATTGTGCTTGGTCATCATATTTCTGTGAAGGGTTTGCAGGTTGATCGTGCAAAGGTGGTGGCAATTGAAAAGCTTCCTCCACCATCCAATGAAAAGGGAATTCGCTCATTTTTAGGGCATGCGGGTTTCTACAGGCGGTTTATAAAAGATTTCTCTAAACTTTCTAAGCCTCTTTCACATTTACTAGAAAAGGATGTCCCGTTTGAGTTTACTGATGAATGTCTATCTTGTTTCAGGGCTCTCAAAGAGGCATTGATATCATCACCCATCTTGATAAGCCCGGACTGGAGTGAACCTTTCATCCTAATGTGTGATGCTAGTGATTTCGCGATGGGGGTAGTCTTGGGGCAAAACCGTGAGAAGAGATTTCGAGCAATATACTATGCCTCAAAGACTTTTAACTCCGCACAAGTGAATTACACAACCACGGAGAAAGAGTTGCTAGCCGTTGTGTATGGTTTTGACAAGTTTAGGCAATACTTGATCGGGGCAAAAACAGTGGTTTACACGGATCATGCGGCGATTAGATATTTGATGGGGAAGAAGGACTCCAAGCCGAGGCTCATCCGTTGGATTTTGTTGCTACAAGAGTTTGATATTGAGATCCGGGACAAGAGAGGAAGTGAAAATGTGGTGGCCGACCATTTGTCTCGCTTGGAAAGAGGGGAAGGTTTTGAGGAGCCAATTGAAGAAGTGAAGGAAGAATTTCCCGATGAGCATCTTTTCTTTATTAATGGGAACTTGGTGAGCAAGGTAGATGAGGGCCCATGGTACGCAGACTTAGCCAATTACATAACGTGTGAGAGGTTGCCCTATGGAATGACTCCATATGAGAAGAAGAAATTCCTTAAGGACGCTACCTCTTATTATTGGGATGACCCCTTCTTGTATAAGAAAGGTGTGGATTCCATAATAAGGAGGTGTGTTCCCAAGGAAGAATGAGATAGCATAATGACTCATTGTCATTCATCTCCATGTGGAGGACATTATGGAGGGGACAAGACTGCACTCAAGATCCTTCAATCGGGTTTTTATTGGCCAAGGTTGTTCCAAAGTTGTCACGAGTTTGTGAAGAAGTGTGACAAATGTCAACGGAGTGGGAACATCTCTAAGAAGAACGAGATGCCATTGCATGGGATTCTAGAAGTGGAAGTGTTTGATGTTTGGGGAATAGATTTTATGGGACCGTTTCCGTCATCTTATGGAAACGAGTACATCTTGTTGGCCGTTGACTATGTGTCGAAATGGATCGAGGCCATAGCCACTCGAACAAATGATTCAAAAACAGTGATTGATTTCTTGAAGAGTCACATTTTCTCTCGATTTGGAGTGCCAAGAGTGTTGATAAGTGATGGAGGAAGCCATTTCGTGAACAAACTCCTCGACAAGTTGTTGGCAAGTTATGGGGTAAATCATAAGGTGGCTACTCCGTATCATCCACAAACAAATGGGCTAGCCGAGGTGTCTAATAGGCAAGTGAAGAAGATTCTTGAAAGAACGGTCAACTCAACAAGAAAGGATTGGTCAAAGAAGCTAAATGATGCTCTATGGGCCTATCGAACCGCCTACAAAACACCCCTTCAAATGTCTCCATTTCAATTAGTGTTTGGCAAAGCATGCCACCTACCGGTGGAATTGGAGCATCGTGCATTTTGGGCCACGAAGAAGATGAACTTTGATAGTGCTTTGAGTGGTGAAAAGAGGGTTCTTCAACTTCATGAGCTTCAAGAATTTCGGGAAAATGCATATGAAAGTTCTCAACTTTTCAAGGATAAGACAAAGAGGTGGCATGACGCTCGAATCTCTAAGAGAATTTTTACCGAAGGGGATGAAGTCCTATTGTACAACTCACGTTTGAGTATGTTTCCCGGGAAGTTGAAATCAAGATGGAGTGGACCATTTCGTGTGAAGAAAGTATACCCATCGGGTTTCTTGGATTTAGAGAATGAAAAGGGTGAAGAATTTAAGGTCAATGGTCATCGTGTCAAGCATTACTACTCGCCTTGTGAGAAGGGAGTAGTACATGAGCTCAAAGTTATAGACCCTTGAACTCGTAGAGTTCCGTCCGGCATAGGACGTTAAAAATAGCGCTAAATGGGAGGCAACCCATCATTTTTGTTTTCTTTTATTTTTGCATTGTTTAGTTTAATTGCCTTTGCTTTTGTTTTGTTTAGGTGTTGGGGTCGTGTGTTGAGGCTCGGTGAGGATTTCGAGCTCTTTGGAAAGACACGTGCTTGAAGGAAGCTTGAGGTACAAACACCTTTACCTAAACTTAGACATGCTATGCAAAGTCTAAGTTTGGGGGGGTGTTAGTTTTTTCATGCATAATTTTTAATTGCACCGATACATCCCCATTTGATTAGAGCTTATTGGAAATTATTTTTGTTGGGAATTTTGGATTTAATTTCTTACATATACTTGTACATGAGTTTTGTCTTGACATGCAAAGAATTGAAGGTGTGATGTTTTCAAGAGATGTGTTTGATAGGAAAGGTGAGCATACTCAAGGAGCTTAACGTGAGGTGATCGTGACTTGAAGAGAAGATTGTGCTTGGTGCCAATTGGAGGTAATATGCCCCAAACTTAGAATTGCTTAGCAATGTCTAAGTTTGGGGGGGTTTATTTGTCTTGATTTTCATATTTTACATTGCACCGGCGCACTTGAGGCTTCACTTGAACATTGCACAGGCGCACGCCTCATTTTTGTAGAGTTTTGCTTATTCGAGTACTTGATATACATGCTGGGATTTGAGGGTGAATTGTTTTCTAAGGGGTTTTGAGATGCTTTGAATTGTCAAATTTTTTAGTAGCTTGCTTAATATGGTGAATTGCTTGGTGGGTAGTTGGTTGCAAATCTCATTGTGGCACTATTTTTCCAAACTTTTAATTGCTTAGCAATGAAAAAGTTTGGGGGGGTATGTTCGTTTTACAATTCCATTTGCACCAACTTACTTCGCTCAATTTTTGAAAAATTTGTGCTTAATTGTGGGCTTATTGAAAATCTTTGAGTATATTTTTTGGAGTTAAGATTGTGTGGCTTGGTGTCGGAAAATCAATTGATGGTAATTGTTTGGTTTTTGAGATTTAGTTGAGCTTGATGGTATTGATTGAGACATGCTTGCTTACTTGTTCATGTGACAATTATGCTTGATTTTGTGCTCGATCCATGATTAGACAAGCCCGTGAGCTTTAGAGCCTTTAGACTTGCATATTTTGGGTCTAATTTCTTTCTTGTGAGTATCGTTCACGCTTGTGTGCTCTAGAACTTGCCAATTGTCTTGTTTGAGGCTACATTAAGTGTTAAATCTTTGAAACTGATATGAGGCCATCTTTGATTTGAATAGTCACTTAGCCAAATTTTCCATACCAAATGAATTTTTTCCGTAGTTAGCCCCTTTGAGCCTATTGACCTATTTTCTTGGGAACCTACAAATTTAGCCTAATTATCCTTTTGTGAGCCTAATTTTTCCTATGAGCTAGTGGAGCTTGAACTTGGATAGTGAGGTTGAATTGTGCTTTAATGTGAATTTGGTGGATGAGTTTGTGTGAGAGTGAAATGAGTGAAAAAGAAGAGAAAAAGATGAGTTGAAAAAAAAAATTGTACAAGAAAAGATTGAGTTGATTTGTGAATAGAAGAAAATTGTGAAGGAAACTCTCTTGTGTACAAGAATTTGGTAGAGTTACAAGTTCAAAAGGTGCTTGATAGTTGATGGTGAGAATGTGCTTGAAAAATGAGAACTAGTAAATTGTTGGAGTTTGGTAATTTGAGTTGCAAATTGATCACTTGCGATTCTATCTTTGAGAGTGTAGAGATGTACCATGGCATTTTGACCTCTCGCTCCACTAGTTTACGAGTCACTTTATCCAAATTTCCCCACCCCGACCAAAGAGCCCAACATTACAACCAAATGCAAGTCCTCATTGATTCTTAGATTGACCACTTAGAAAGTGGTGGAGAACTTAGATGATTGGCAAGCCTATGGTAGTGCATTTGTGTGAATTGATTCTTGAGAGCATACATTCCTTGATACACTTTGAGTGATGAGTGAAACACTTACTTGAAAGGATATTGTGGATTGAGCACTTGAATCTTGCATTGATTTGAACATGACTTGTGAATTTGCTAGTTGATTTTTGTACATAAAAGCTTGATTAGATTGAAGGAACTTGACAATTGCTACATTATTCTTTTTGACACTCATTTCTCGCAATCCTCCCACTTGTTTATCTCTTTCGTTGCTCGGGGACGAGCAACACTTTAAGTTTGGGGGGGTGATTAGTGTGAAAATTGCTTGAAATTCGTGTACTATTTTTGCCGAATTTAATTGGATTTCTTGCATTTATTTACATTAATTTGACCATTTGTGCTTAATAGTCGAGGAAGGCATTTTTGTTATTTTTGCAGGAAATTGAATGAATTTTAGAAGAAAATACGAGCCTATAATTTTATGAGGTCGAGCGAGGAGAAAAATCGAGAAGAAAACGAGAAAAATGTAGAAAAAAAGAATTGGGCCGAAAGGAATATAATTATTAGCAAAGAATTGACCCAAGAAGCAAGCCCATTATGAGAGAAAAAAGGAGAAGCCCAAAACCGGCCCAAAGAAGAGAAGAGGCGCGGCAACACAGGCTACTCGACCGAGCCAACCGCTCGAGTCGAGCTACTCGCTCGAGTAGCCTGGGGAAAAAGCGGGAGCGATTTTGAAAAAGCGTACTCGACCGAGCAACTCGGTCGAGTTGAGTGACTCGTGCGAGTCAATGTCGGTTTTTCCAGTGCGCTCGAGCCAATTTGCCTTACTCGACCGAGCCACTCGGTCGAGTCGAGCTACTCGCTCGAGTAGCCTGTAGCGAGAAAACGTTAACGTTTTTTTTAAAGGCGTACTCGACCGAGCCACTCGGTCGAGTGGATCTACTCGGTCGAGTTGCGCACGAAATTTTGGGAAAATTCGAAATTTCACCATTTTTGAGGGGCTCTTTTGCAAGTTCGTTTCAAGCATTCTTCCCCCAATATTTAAACCCTCATTCTCAGATGTTAATGGAGGAGAATAGAGAGCTAATTAGAAAAACACACCCCACACACCTTTATAGTTTATTTTCACCTTCAATTTTTAGATTTCAATTTTCTTTCAATTAGTAGAACAATTTAGCTAGCATTTGGAGAACAATTTTCAATTCCAAGTTGTAATCACTCTATTGAGGTGACTTCTATCCTTTATCTTTCAATTTAGTTGGTATAATTTTCTCATTTATGCTTTCTTGCAATTTTATTATGATGAGCTTATTGGGTATTTGATTTCATTTGTTAGTTTATCTATTGTTTGTGTTAGATTAGCCATGGGCTAATCCCCTAATGCTTTGGGTGTTTGATTTATGAAGGAATTAGTGTTATGTTGTTAATGGAGCTTTGATTGTGCTATTGAGTTGGTTCTATTGCTTCTATTAATGTGTTTTTTCTTGATTAGATTGGTTAACTAGGTTTAGTAGCTCTTGTTAGGTTAATTTGTGCTACAGCGAGAGTTGGGTGTGAGTTAATCGAACTTGTGGTGAGGAATTTGGTTAATTAATCGGATTCAATTAGTCGTTTATTGACTCGAGAGAGGGTAGATGGCTAGACCACCATTAATAGACATTAGGAACTTTAATCTATGGGTTTAGGGGCCTAGTGAAGAGAGAATGCTTTAAGTGCATCGCGTGTTTAAAGTCATTCACTATCTTTTGTTCTTTTGGTAACTAGTTAGGTGCTAATTAGTTCATTTGATCACCCAAGCCTCAAAAGGGATCGGTATTCAAAACTTAAGTGATAGCTCTTAGTTCGAACCAACGAAGTAGTACAAGATAAGTGAAATTAACTACGTAGCATTGATTCCGACATAAGGATTTCACCCGAAGCATTACCCTCAACCTTGCACTTCTAAACGAAGTTTTACATAGCTTTCTAGCTTAGTTGTTCATTTCAATTTTATTGCTTAATTCACTTATTGTCTTTTAATTTGATTAGTCTAAAAACCAAAACAAGCCTCTACAATTTTACAAAACTCGTAATCTTAGGGATCCACCGATCAACTAAGTTCTTGGATCGATAAAACTTGGTCGTATACTTGCATTGCATCAATGATCCCATATGCTTTTGGGTCGTGTTTACGTGTTCATATAGATTTGCAAAAATACGAAAAAGTCACTGATCAACTGATACTCTCTAGTGAAAACAACCTGTACCCTCCACAACTTATAATTCTTAATGAAATAACGCATACCCTTCAAAATGATTCATGTATGAATCAGTTTCACTTTATATTCTGCCTTAAAAAATTACATATTTGATTTTGAATTAAAATGTTCTTTTTTACGTAATAGTAAAATCATTGTTATTTTTAAACATTTCAGAACTGATTCATGTTAAAGATTTGTTCGAAAAACAAAACGGGCAAGATTGGTCCCACGTTCTTTTTTGGTCCCATTTTTTAAATTAATTGAAAACTCAATGATTTCACCAACATTCAATAATTCTAATTTTCCTTCGATATCATCTTCAAAATGATCAATTTGACTTTCTACCCTTAACGTTTTTAGAAAACCTTAAATTGTCTATACATGGTCTTATATAATTTTTCATTAATATTCAAACATAAACTAATAAAATATTTAGGAGTAATATGTTACAAAGATTCTTTTTTTATCAAATTGACATTAAATATATATATATATATATATATATATATATATATATATAATGCATATCGACAAAAAAATCTTATTTTGTTGGTTTCTTACACACTCGATTTCTATTTTTAGGCTTAATAGACACTCCTACACAAAAGATTTGTTAATCATGTTTTGTATCAATTGATTAGAGAAGTGGAGGAGTAGATATATTTTGTGGTTGTATTGAAATTTAATGAGACTGGTGGTGAGAATTTTTTCAGGAATGTGGTGCAAGCATTACATATTGAATAAAATTATAATCTTATAGTGAGTATATTTAATAAAAATATATAAGTCCAACCACGTGGAAGAAAAATTAATAGAAAAATTACATAGATTTTCATTGACAAATCGCAAAGAGACTCGTTTGTGTTTGATGGAGATCAAAGGAGAATATTTGTTTCCATTGTTATTCTGACGTAGGTATCGTAATAAAAAAAAATACAATATCAAATACATAAATAATGTATCATGAAACGGAATTACGTCAATACTTAATAAAAATAATCTACAGATCGGTGTTGAATAATTGTGTTGTAAAATTGGAAAATAAAACAAACTGAATCTTCAATAGGCCTTCAATAGTACAAAAGCATCATGAATTCAATACTATGACCACTGCTACGTGACATGATCTATGTGCTGCAGGAAGCGGACGACAAAAGGGTCTTCTAAGAGGCCAAACCGTTCCACAATTTAGGCAAAAAAAAAAGGCAAAGCTAATTGCCGATCTAAGAATTAAATTCCACAATACAAAAAAAATGAGGAAAAAATGAAAAGGCTGAATGGTTGGAATCAAACAACAAAGAGGAATATAAATAGTGGATCCTAACATTGAAATGATAGCTGGAAATTAGGAATCACATTAAAATAAAAATATCAAACATATCATACTAATATAATAATTAAAAACGAACAACAGAGATCGAAACAGAGAAAACCGATCAACGACCGAAAAGGTTTTCCGCTCAAATCTGAAAAAAGGTAGAAGAGCTTGTATTACATATTTACAGATAGATAATATGCTATTTATTAAGGGGTAACTAAGACATTTGAAAAGTCCATTTGTGATATAATCATTTATTAAAAGGAAGTCCATCACATTTCTCAGAAAAAATAAAATCACAATTTTTATTTATAATAGGGTAATTAAATTTTATGATATTAGGTTAACCATCAATCCACATTTTATAAATTCACAGTTTTATTGAACATTATAATTATTTTAAGCTTATTAAACATAATATTCAGAATTATTCCGAAAATAGAATTTGTATTGCAAATTATATCAAAATTCTTTAAAAAAAAATTATTTTCAGATTTTAAATTAAAAAATTGTTTTGAAAATATTTATTTTTTTGTTTTCAATTGGGATCTATTTAATTTCAATAAAAAAAGGGCACATATTTACAAAAAAATGTTGAAGGGTTTATTTGATTCTCATCGGTAAGATAAGAGACCTATTTGACCATTTTCCAAACTATAATCTATAAATATATAGCACACCCTATTTTTTGTTATCATTATATTAGTGAATTTTACTAAAGGTATCACTTTCGAAATGTATTAGATGTTCTCACTTAAGGGATTAGTTGAAAAGGTATTAGTTGTTTTCCCTAAAGATATTAGTTGTTAATCTATAAGGTATTAGTAAATTGTTTACGAAAATAGTTAATGTGAGTATTGCTCACATAATACTTTGTCATATTATGTGAATGATATTCACGGTGGAACTTGTTTGAAGGGTATTAGTAAATCACACTAAGAGTATTAGTGAATTGCATTAAAGGTGTCAACTCCGAAGGGTATTAGTTGTTTTCACTAAATGTATTAATTGAAGTGATATTAATTATTCTCACTAAGGGGGTGCTTCGAAACACTGTAAACTACTTTTGGAAGTGTTCTTTTTTTCCAAAGTTAGTGAGAGATAACTTTAAAAAAAACTTCTAAAATCAGTTTTCAGTTTTTCCAAACACTCCCTAAATGTATTAGTTGTTTCAATATAAGATATTGATAAATAGTTGTTCATGCTAATAGTTACCATGAATATCATTTTACACAATATTTTGTTCTTATAAAAAGCATACCTCTCCTATCACCCAGAATAGTCGTGATTTAGTTGATAAATTTTTGTGGAATAATAAAATTTTCAATCATATTAATAAATACAGATTTATTTAGAAAGCGTTCGGGGCGAAATTGGAGTTGATTTTCATCCTTAATTTCTTAATGCCAGTCTCTAAAACACCATGTTAAATATGTTTTGTTGTAAAGGTGGAATAATATCCTGCAATTATATATTAAAATACAAATTAGAAATGATTAATATATATATATATATATATATATTAACTTCCAAAATTAAAAAATGATCAGTACTTTTTTTTTTACAGGAAAAGTGGTCAGTACTCAATTATTACCAAATATGTATATATATTATATTAAGAATTTAGTAATAATTATGATTGCATTATATTATCAAAAGTTAGTGAGAGACAACTTTTAAAAAGAGTACTTCTAAAAGCAATTTTTAGTGGTTTCAAAACACCCCCTAAATATATTAGTTGTTTCAATATAAGATTTTAGTAAATAGTTGTTCACGGTAATAATAATCGTGAGTATCATTCATATAATATTTTGCTCTTGTAAAAATTATACCTCTACTATCACCCAAAATAGTCGTGATTTAGTTGATAAAATTTATGGAATAATAAAATTTTCAATCATTTTAATAAATGCATAATTTTTTTAGGATGTGCTTTGGGCGAAATTGGAGTTGATTTCCATTCTTAATTTCGTAATGGCAGTCTAAAAAACTTCATGTCGAATATGTTTTGTTGGAAAGATTGAATAATATCTTGGAGTTATAACTTCCGAATTATAAATGATCAGTACTCAATTATCAATAAATGTATATATTATATTAAGAAATTAGTAATAATTATGATGGCATTAGTAATAATTGAATCCATCAAGTAAAGATGATAAAATCTGCTACGTTACATCATTAATCATTAATAAAATTAATCACAAAGATTAATAACAACACAACTGTAGAGTGCACCCCGCACAATAATTTCCTTGGATATGCCTACATATATGTTATGTAACTTGACATTGAATATAATGTGAATATTTTAAAACTTAGATAAATAATGTAATATTCATACATTCGCTACTGGATGGAATAAGTTATTAATTGGAAAAAAAATATAGTAACTAAATATTTTAGAAAACACAACACGTTAGTAACTCATGAATAATTAAATATAAATACTTTAAATATATTTTAATTTGTTAAAACAATGGGATGATATTACATTAATTATAATTACTAAACTCAATCTCATGGTTGACTAAATCCTCCCATTTAACAACCTACTGAAACAAAACTACCAATTAGCCAACATATACGCCCACTTCCAAACTATTAGCAAGTCAAAAAAAAGAAAAAAAAGAATTGAATTGAATACGTATTTATGAATTTACTAAAATTTAATAGATTAAATCAAATACTTTGATTACAATTCGACCAATAAATTACCATATATTGAAAATCCCATTAAAAAATGCAACAAAAAGCGTAAAAATCTGAAATCAAAATGAAAAATAATCCTAATTAATGTACGCTAAAATCCACCATCAAAATTTTAAACTATTAAAATTACAAATCGATCTAACTGTTTACATTAGATGCGTGAAGTCATCCATATCTTCTACGCAAACTCACCATTTGGAATGATCAATACCCAATCTTTTTCACGCCTAATAGTAGCCCATGCCACTGACGGTATCATCACCTTGAACATGCAGTATTAAAACTCATTTCGAACATTGCCTTGAGCTCGTAATTCCGTACACTGCTATGTGGATATGTGCTATTTTATTTCGTCTATGCAAGTCATCCATGCCCGTCTCAAACCATATATGTAAGTATTTTGGACGTATTTGATAGATTTGTGCACTGTACGGTTTTTGGCATACGTAAGGCCACTATATATATAATAACGATTCAAATCCTCTGAACAATTACATAAGAACAAATAAAACACACATGAAATTTACAAAAACCATCCAACAATTAAAAAACTCAGAAGAAGATTGTGATGAAAAAGAATGGATTGAAGAGTTTAAATAGGACATAAAATATAACGGTTCCTAATTTGTAGTCATTAATCCAATGGTTGACAATTGATCGAATAAATTAAACGGACATAATTGGCTTCTATTAGTGGACATAGCATAATTGCTGATTTTAAGATTAAAAAGTATTCCATAATTGATAGATAACAAAATGAACGGTGATGATCAATTATTGAAAAGTGAATCAACGGATGAAACACATTGGCGTCAAAACTATTTTCGGAAATTATTTTGCTATTATATATTTATGATTTTTAGTGTTCAACCTTTTCTTTGGAACTACTAAAGGTAAAGGGTATCATGGATTATTGCAAAATGCAATACTATCGAGTTATATTTTACGTATTTTCTTTTTTAAATTTAAGTTGTTTTTATTTTTTAAATATTAATTGCTTCACATTTTTGACAAATATCAAACGTATTTTTCTAGGCTTTGTATAAATTAAAAATACACTAGGTCTAATGTCTCCATGGTAGTTTAATTTTTTTTTAAGTAAATAAGTCACGCACAATGAACTAATCATGAAATTATTTAAAAATTTAAAATCGCAAGGAGTGAGGAATTTAATTTGATAGCCAAGCATATAAACCATTTCAAGAAGAATGATAGTAATTGTTTTAATGTCTATTAAAGTATTTAAAGTTATATTTGGATTGAGTCATTTGAAATACAGAACAACAATAGATTTGAAAATGCATAGATTTTGACATGATTTTTCTAGATATTTAAAATTCTTCAATCTAAATTAGGATTAAAGTTAAAAATTTATCAATATAAATATTTTACCTAAACAAATGTAGTGAATTTAGATTGTAAATTTAAAATTTATAGCTCAAATCCCTCCATTCAAATACGACTTAACTTTCATGTAAATCGTTTCAATTCAATTGGAATCTTAATATAGCAGAACAAAAAGTATATATTTTTTTTTAACAACTACATTAAATTTGATTACTAGATTAATATGTACATTATGTTATTTACATCATATATTTAAAATCATGCATTATACGTGGTTTCTATACTCCGTTCCAAATTTTTTTCACAAGATCACTATTCATACATTCAAAATAAGATAAAATTTATACATTGTGTTTATCATTTTGGTGGAGAATAGGAGAGTGACTGGTGAGAATGATTGTGGGAGGGAAAAGTGATAATCAAAATAAAGTAGTGATTACCTTATTTAGGAGGGGAAACAATGATTTTGTTCTCAAGAATTATTATAATCACACTAATGTTTAATCTTATTCTCATTACCATTGAAAAATTGCTAATCAAAAGCCTCCTAATAAACTCTAATTTGTGGAAAATCTTAACAATGATAATTAAGTATTAATTTTTTTTATATTTATTCTAATGATGAATAAATTAATATTATGAAATTTTTATTTATTATTGAATTAAAAAAAACAAATGAAAATTAATTCTTAACATCATATAAAGACAAGTCTATTTAAAAATGTGTGGCACCACCACATTAATCTACTTAAAATTTTATTTAACCTATTTTTCGTTTGAAAATACTTACATTCTCATAAAAAAAAAGACTATTCAAATGTGCGAGTTCATTAACTATTTATCCTATATCGGTTATATATCATTGCTAAAAGTAACTTTTATTATATAAAAATGTATTACACATTCATTTCTAATTGAATCAATTTATTTCACATCTCCTTATTTTTTAAGAAATCGTGAAGATTAAATTTGTTTTTTCATTAATGTTTCATGAGTAGGTTTTATATGATAATAGTTTATAATAAACTTATCATGAAACTGTTTTAAAGTATCAAATATTTGACCAGGAGTATCGATAATCTCATCAGGAGTATCATTAATTTGGGCCACTGACCCAAACTAAAGATACTCCTGATGAGATTATCGATACTCTTGGTCAAATATTCGATATTTTAAACAGTTTCATGATAAGTTTATGATTTAATTGCAATTTAAATCACGATAAATTCTAGGGTGCATCCAAGTGCATAGCATGCACTTAAAATTTGATCTCAATTTGAAATTAATTTTGACAAAAAAGTAGAAACTCGCGGGTCGGGCCCAACCAGACCAAAATTCGCTAGTCTGGCAACAAACCGGGTCGCAAATGGGTCGCGCACGCTTCGTACCAATACCCCAAGTTATATCATCAATACCCCAAGTTATAATCATCAATACCCCAAGTTATTATCACCAATACCCCAAGTTATATCACCAATACCCCAAGTTATATCACCAATACCCCAAGTTATAATCACCAATATCCTAAGTTATAATCACCAATACCCCAAGTTATATTCCAAAAAAATTATTTACCAATACCCCGAGACTTAATCACCAATACCCCAATTTATAATTACCAATACCCCAAATTATAATTTTAAATACCCCAAATTATAATTACCAATACCCCAAGTTATAATTACCAATACCTCAAGTTATATTTACCAATACCCCAAATTATAATTACTAATATCCCAAATTATAATTACCATTATTTCATGTTATAATTACCAATACCCCAAGAATTACTTAATAATACCCCAAATTATACTCACAATTCCGCAAGAACTATTCAATAAGTATAAATTTTAAAAGGTAAAATTGTGGTGTTATGCCCCTTCCCCATTTGCAAACGTGTGAGGGACTTGAACCACTTGGCCGAGGCCCGATCAAGAGTCATAGAAGAAGATGAATTGCTCAAATAATTCCTCTAGGAGAAGATGAATCGCTCAAATAGTTTAGATTAATTTGAGATTAATTTCAACGAATGATTGTGACACCGTTCACCTTCAATTGTGAACAGGATCTCTCCTCCAAAAACACCATTGAAACACAATGTCGGAGCAAACCAGATGTTTGTGCCCCCGACGACCGCTGCTCGCCGCAGCTGTTAGCCACACCAGATTATACAATTCCACTCTGATCTGAATCGTCGGTGCAATGTGGATCTAGAGATCCCGCTGCATCGATTTGACCATGTTTGTTGATCGACCCGGTAACTAACCCGCAAGTTTTTATTGGGTTAGACTGACCCGCGGATTTTAAATTTTGGTCAAAATTGGGTGCATAGTATGCACTTGAATGCACCCTAGAATCACTCTTAAATCACGATATTTTCCAAAATTACATTTTAAGCTAAACTTTTGGATCTTGTTAAGAAAAATTCAACTTAAAATTTTTTGGCAATTAAGACTTACGGACAAATTTATCTCTGCCCGTTGCTGATGTGGCGTCTACGTGACAATCGCAAAAAAAAAAAAATATTAGGTGGCAAAAAACTTTAAGGCTTAGTTCCAATTTAAATCACTAACTTTTCAAAAATTGCATTTTAAGCTAATTTTTTTTTTAATTATGTTAAAAAAAGTTTCAATTTAACTTTTTGGTAATTAAGACTTACTAGCAGATTTATAGAGGGTCGTCGTTGATGTAACATCTATGAGCATCTCCAATGCTAGATATGAATTCTTAGGTATGAGTTTGTCTACCCCGCAAGAGTACGAGTTCACTGTAGTATGGACAAGTATAGGGACCAAGTATTATCGAACCCAAGGGATTGTGTATATGCGAATAGATCCCTGAAGATCTACGCGTCGTAATTAATATGAGTGTAATGTTTTTGGGTTTTTGGAAAGATTAATTAAAAGACGAAAATAAACTAAGTAAACTGAAATACTAAAGAAATAAAATTAACTACGGGTTGGATTCAAATAAGAGATGGTGATGCTTAGGATAGGAATCCCTACGTATACTAACGGAGCAGGTACATAATCAAAATAACTGTGACACACAAGAATTAACCTAAGTAAAAGAATGCAAGGTGAAAGCTCAAGATTCTAAACCCTAATACTTTACCCTAACACTCGACTTCACTAATCTACTAACAAGTTAATAGATTGTGCTCAATTAATGAGACCCTAATTTAACTAAGGTGATGCGGTCGTCCTCCTTCGCTAAACCGGTAAATGAATTAACCTTTCCTAAACCTTCTCGTTAAGACTACTAGTTGTTATTGAGTGATGCGGTCGTCCTCTCTCTAACACTTTCGTACTAAATTCAAAGGTAAAGTTCAGATTAATTATAAGAATTCATTAATCAAGAGAATTAAAACTAACATCACAAACTACCCTAATTATGTACCCACATCCTACTTCTACGAGTTCATCCTACCCTAAGCATGCAAGGGTTTTAGCCGGACATGGTTGTAACAAACATAAAAGCAAACGAAGAAACAACGAACCTAAACATAATGAATTGCACTAAGAAAATACGAAACATGAACTAGGGTTTTAAAAAAAAAAAAATACGAAGAACTGAAATTGAATTACTAAAAACAAAATTTAAACGTGTTCAAAGTAACGAACTAATGAAAAGAAACTAAGAATTGAAAAGAAACTAGAATTCGTATGAAAAACCTCAACAAAACGTAAATAAAGCTTGCTCGTCTCCTTCCTCTCCAAAAACTAAGTCTAAAATTATTTCTAAAAGTCGGGTCTCTGATGTTTTCTTCTTCAAAACATGTTTGGAAGAGGTATATATAGGCACCGGTTCGAAACGGGAGTTAATGGGCCGAAAATACACATCCGGAGGTAAAAATCCATGGGCGCTCGAGCAAAATGCTCGAGCGGTCCCGCTCGAGCAGTGTAGCTCGAATGACACAATCGCTCGAGCGGTTCCGCTCGAGCCGGTCGAGCGATGAAATCTCACTGTATGTTTTGGGCGCTCGAGCAATTCGCTCGAGCGCAAGAATAGTTCTGTAAGTTTAAGCGCTCGAGCAATGCGCTCGAGCGGTAGCGCTCGAGCTAGTCACTCGAGTGACTTCCAACTCCTCCCAAGTGATACTTTTCCTCGTCCGCACTAATACCAATCGTATTTCTTCAATATCTTCTCATCCGGGCATCCGTTTGAGTCGATTCAAAGTCCTACGAACTCCGTTTTTTGTCCTCCATTCACCTATGAGCATCAAAGAGACAAATTCATCAACGTGTAGAAATAATGCTCAATTGACTCTAAATACTCTATAAACTCGACCAAGATTGAGGCGTTTCTAGCTACGAATCATGACAATTTCACGCCTAATCAACCCCCCCAAACTTACCATGTTGCTTGTCCTCAAGAAACGAAATAATAAGTCAACGAATCAAATCATGCAAGTAAATGAACTCAAGCTTCAAATGTCAATCACCCGTATACTCACTCACTTTCTTTTATCGTTCTCATGCAACAATAATAAGAAACACCAAGATCAAACATGGATGTGCACTCAACGGTGTGTTTCGCTCCCTCACAAGTGTATATCAATGATAAAGGGACTCACTCAATCAATCAATCACACAAATCAGTAGCCATAGGCTTGTAAGCACTCTCAACTCCGACCATACTCTAGAAATCAATGCCGAATCAAAAAGGACTTTTCTCAAGGTTGTAATGTAGGCTCTTTGGACAGGTGGGATAACAATATGGTAAAGTGACTAAAGTGAATGGAGAATAGAAAATCAGACTTCGGTACTTCGAGATTAGGAACAGACTACTTCAAACATATTCAATCAACACTCTTTCAATTCCACTTCTCTCAACACTTCAAATTTTTTTTCTTTCTCACTCTTTTCACTTTTTTTTTTCAATCACTTTTTTTTCTTTTCGCACAACACATGAGCTCATTTTTTTCTTTTGCTCATTCTCAATTTTCTTTCTCTTTTTCCCACATCTCAAAACTTCATCACACCTTCTTCTCATATTCACTCAACAAACAACCTTTTCCTTTTTCAACTCAATTCACTCCCTTCACATTCACACTTTTCCTATTCTCCACTCAAATTTGGACAAAAAGGCTTAGGAATTGGAATAGTGTTCATATGTGCTAGCAAATAAAATAGGCTTTAGGCTCAAAGGGGCTAACAAGGGACAAATATCAATGGTAAGGAAAATTTTTGGCTAAGTGACTCATTCAAATCAAAGATGGCCTAAGATCACATTCGGCATATCAAACTAGACACAATCAAGAAAAGAGAGCACACACAAGTTCTAGCATCCTCTAAGGTGATGATTCACTCACAAACGAAGAGATCAATATAATGCATCAAAATCTCATAAGGCTCAAAAGCTCACGACTTTCACATCCATGCTAGTCCTAGTGAATTCTCACTCTCATCACACAAGCACTCAAAAGAAAACTTATAAGCATACGGGTTCTCTCCCTAATCAGCTCAAACTCAAACACTCACACAAAAGAATTCTAACTCACCCTTCACAATTCACTCTACTCATCAAATCATACTCAAAGATAGCAATCAACAAGCATAAAATGATTGATAGGCATGAAATATGCAATAGCAAGTCAACTCAAAATCACCCCAAGGAGTATCTCAACAATCTAATAATCAATCAAACTCAACTCAAAGATAAGGACATGCATGCATGTGCAATGTAACAAGAAACATAAAAAAAACTCCACCCCCCCAAACTTCGACCTTGCTAGAGGTCTAAGTTTGGGGTTGTGGGTTACCTCAACCAAATAATTTAATTTCTCTCACTAGCTTTGCACACTTCCTTGTCTCAAGTTGGTTCCTTCAATCTGAGTAACTCCATGATACCTTTACTCCTTTAGAGACAAGCCTACAAGCACTCACTCAAATATGAGGTTAAACATACGACTCAAAATACTCCCTAATAATATAAAAAGACACTAAAAATAAATGAAAGCAAATAAAAATGGGTTGCCTCCCATTCAGCGCTATTTTTAAGGTCCTCATGCCGGACCAAGCTCAAAGGAGCTTATGGGACATCATACTCAAATTTACCTCCCTTACTCTCATAAGAGTGGTGTTTGAACTCCTTTCCTTGATGCCCCACCATCATGAGTTCCTTTGCTCTCTTCTCATCCCCAAGTGTTATGGGTCTCAACTCCTTCTTGCCTCTGTCTGGAGGAGTCTTACTAAACAATTTCTTGAATTTTGACTTCTTCTTCTTAACTCCTCCTTTCCCTTCTAACTGGACCACGTCCACTTTCTTCACCTCTTCATCCTTCAACTTCTTCACTTTATCCCTATCAAAATAATCAAGAACATAATGTTCATGGGTTAACTCAACAGGTGAAGGACTAACAAAATCATGAATATGAGAGGGATTAGGGATAAAAGGCGTGTCTTCAACACGAGGATCAATTGCATCCATGCAATACAAGCTCTCATCCTCCCTCGGGTGTTTCATGGCTTCATATAGAGAGATCTTCACTTCTTGATCATCAACCTTCAACGTGATCTTCCCATTCGCCACGTCTAGTACCATCCCCACCGTAGCTAAGAACGGTCTTCCCAAGATTAGGGGTACGTGCTCATCTTCCTCCATCTCTAGCACTACAAAGTCTGCTGGAAAAATGTGATCTCCAACTCTCACTAGGACGTCTTCAACCACACCTTGAGGTCTAGTAATAGACCGGTCGGCTAGTTGAAGCGTCATCATTGTGGGTTGAAGTTCACCACCTTCCAACTTCTTGAAAAGAGATAGGGGCATGAGATTGATGCTCGCCCCGAGGTCGCACAATGCTCCCTTCTTGATCCCGTTCCCAATATCACATAGGATCGTGAAGCTCCCGGGATCCTTCAGCTTTGGTGGAAGCGCCTTGTGCACTAATGCACTCACCTCGTGGTTCAGCTGCACCAACTTCGGCTCATCCACTCGCCGTCTTTTCGCGATCAAGTCCTTAAAAAACTTCGCATAATGCGGCATCTGTTCCAAAGCATCATAAAAGGGAATATTAATATGCAGTTGTTTAAAAACATCAAGAAATTTAGCAAATTTTTCATCAAGCTTCTTTTTCATGAAGCGTTGTGGATATGGGACGGGTATCACAGATTTGGGTACCCCCCATTCATCTCTTTCTGTTTCTTTCACTTTCTCCCTTGCTTCCTTTGCCTTTTTCCACTTAGGAACTCTCTCACCCTTCTCACTTTCCTTGCCCTTCTGGGACTCATCCATATCTCTATGCTTCTCAATCCCTTCACTTTCAATCCCCTTCTCAACTTCATCTCCTTTAGGCTCAATCTCTTCTTGGGGCGTCTCAGAATCAGCAGGCACCTGAGGACCTTCGTAGTTGGTTCCACTTCTTAGCTGGATCGCCTTGCACTGTTCTTTCGGGTTCCCCTCCGGCATTCTATTCACTGATTTTGCAATTTGGCTCATCTGGAGCTCTAAAGAGGTGAACCTTCGATTGTTCTCTTGTTGAGTTCTAGTCCACTCAACGTTCATCTTCTGGAGCTCTTGATCACGTTGATCACCCTTCTTGTGCAGCTCCTTCATATCGTACTCCAAGGATGACAACCGCTTGCTCCCTTCCTCCACCTTCTGAAGGATCGCTCTCAACATCTCCTCGGTTGATGCACCGCCTTCTCCACCAGGAGGTTTAGAACCCGGATCAACACCTGCAGGAACAGTAACACCAGCTTTTGGGTTAGCATAAGAAAAATTATCATTCTTCCTCCATGTGTTTTGAGGAGGCTGCTGGCCTCCTTGATACCCTTGTGTGTTCCTCCATTGATTTTGAGGCGGCTGTGGGCCTGGAAGTACAAATGGTTGGCCATAAGAAGGCCTTCCATACTGATTACCACCTTGGTAGCCATTCTGATTGTAATATGGACCTCCCATGTAATTGGCTACCTCTTGCTGTCCACTTGGTTGGTCTACTCTCTCATTCTCTACTGCATGCTCTCCACCCAAACTCTTCCCCAACTCGAGGTTGTTGATCTTTTCCATCATGGCCATCAGCAGCCTTCTCGTTCCTTCTCCCTCTTCAACCTGATGCACTCTCTGAAAATCTGCATCTCCACTCCAAGCACCGGCATTCGTGACAATGTTGTCCACGATTTCCCTACACCTCCCTATGCCTTGGTTCAAGAATGCTCCGCCCGCACACGCGTCTAAATGGTCTTGCCCCGCCTTGTTGGCACCACTGTAGAAGAATGCCATAATGTCTCCCTCATTGTACCCGTGCTGCGGGCACTCAATCAGCATGTTTGAGTATCTCTCCCACGCTTGACGTAGGTCCTCTCCTTGCTTCTGGCGAAAGGATGAGATCTCAATTCTAGCCTTGATCGTCCTAGATGGAGGGTAGAATCGCTCGAGGAACAGACGCTCGAGCTCGGCCCAAATGGTAATACCTCCCCGCGGGAGCGTATTATAGTACCACTCCTTGGCTATTCCCGTCAATGAGAATGGGAACAGCCTAAGCCTCTTGGCATCTTCAGACATGCCATTGTAATTAAATGTGGAGGCTATCATGAGAAAACTCCTCAAGTGTGTATGAGGATTCTCCTTCCCGATCACCCCCTTGAACTGATTCTCGGTAAGCAGCTTTAAAATCCCCGGTGATATCGAGAAGTTGTTTGCCTCAACAGGAGGCAAAGCCACTCCATCATAGTACCGCTGTGGCTGCGCTGCAAACCTCCCTCGTATAGCCATATTGTGATCCACGTTCTGAGGAACGTGTTGAGGATTAGCAGCAGGTACTGGTACTTGTTGGGGTGGTGGTTGGTAAACAGGTGGTTGGTTGTAGACAAGAGGTGGATGATATGGATATGGTGGATAAAGATAAGGTGGGTATGGGTAATGTTGGTATACTGGGTTGTTAAAAGGGTTATTTGGGTTTTGTGGGTAAGCAGGGTTGTTATGAGGATTATGGACAAGGTTCTGAGCTGGATTCCCTACGTTTCGTGTATCCGGGTTTAGGCTTTGGCTATCCCCTAATGGAATTTGATTCTGGCTACCACTAACTCCAGTGCCTTCAACTCGGTCTACTGCCTGATTGAAATCGTTGGCAGCATCGTCCAACTCATTATTGATATCCATTGGTTCCTTTCCTAGTTCGGCAGCGTTCATCCTTCTCAAGAAGGCTCGGTTCCTTCTGGCTATTGTCTCAGGGTTCAACGGTATTCTCTCTTCGCTCGTATTGCCTTGTGAGCGTGTTTTCATAAACCTGACACACTAGCAGAAGGATCAAAACGCAACTGCCGAATGAATAAAAAATAAAAATAAAAACAGAAATTAAATCACCCACTACTAACTACTAAGCTATCTACAAGTCCTATTCAAAAGGCATATAACGCCATCCCCGGCAACGGCGCCATTGACTTGAAGCGAACTACACTAGCTTCTACTAGTAGCTACCCCGCAAGAGTACGGGTTCACTGTAGTATGGGCAAGTATAGGGACCAAGTATTATCGAACCCAAGGGATTGTGTATATGCGAATAGATCCCTGAAGATCTACGCGTCGTAATTAATATGAGTGTAATGTTTTTGGGTTTTTGGAAAGATTAATTAAAAGACGAAAATAAACTAAGTAAACTGAAATACTAAAGAAATAAAATTAACTACGGGTTGGATTCAAATAAGAGATGGTGATGCTTAGGATAGGAATCCCTACGTATACTAACGGAGCAGGTACATAATCAAAATAACTGTGACACACAAGAATTAACCTAAGTAAAAGAATGCAAGGTGAAAGCTCAAGATTCTAAATCCTAATACTTTACCCTAACACTCGACTTCACTAATCTACTAACAAGTTAATAGATTGTGCTCAATTAATGAGACCCTAATTTAACTAAGGTGATGCGGTCGTCCTCCTTCGCTAAACCGGTAAATGAATTAACCTTTCCTAAACCTTCTCGTTAAGACTACTAGTTGTTATTGAGTGATGCGGTCGTCCTCTCTCTAACACTTTCATACTAAATTCAAAGGTAAAGTTCAGATTAATTATAAGAATTCATTAATCAAGAGAATTAAAACTAACGTCACAAACTACCCTAATTATGTACCCACATCCTACTTCTACGAGTTCATCCTACCCTAAGCATGCAAGGGTTTTAGCCGGACATGGTTGTAACAAACATAAAAGCAAACGAAGAAACAACGAACCTAAACATAATGAATTGCACTAAGAAAATACGAAACATGAACTAGGGTTTTAAAAGAAAATAAATACGAAGAACTGAAATTGAATTACTAAAAACAAAATTTAAACGTGTTCAAAGTAACGAACTAATGAAAAGAAACTAAGAATTGAAAAGAAACTAGAATTCGTATGAAAAACCTCAACAAAACGTAAATAAAGCTTGCTCGTCTCCTTCCTCTCCAAAAACTAAGTCTAAAATTATTTCTAAAAGTCGGGTCTCTGATGTTTTCTTCTTCAAAACATGTTTGGAAGAGGTATATATAGGCACCGGGTCGAAACGGGAGTTAATGGGCCGAAAATACGCATCCGGAGGTAAAAATCCATGGGCGCTCGAGCAAAACGCTCGAGCGGTCCCGCTCGAGCAGTGTAGCTCGAATGACACAATCGCTCGAGCGATGAAATCTCACTGTATGTTTTGGGCGCTCGAGCAATTCGCTCGAGCGGTGGCGCTCGAGCTGCTCGAGCGCAAGAATAGTTCTGTAAGTTTAAGCGCTCGAGCAATGCGCTCGAGCGGTAGCGCTCGAGCGACTTCCAACTCCTCCCAAGTGATACTTTTCCTCGTCCGCACTAATACCAATCGTATTTCTTCAATATCTTCTCATCCGGGCATCCGTTTGAGTCGATTCAAAGTCCTACGAACTCCGTTTTTCGTCCTCCATTCACCTATGAGCATCAAAGAGACAAATTCATCAACGTGTAGAAATAATGCTCAATTGACTCTAAATACCCTATAAACTCGACCAAGATTGGGGCGTTTCTAGCTACGAATCATGACAATTTCACGCCTAATCACACGTATGCGCCACATATGTGTCACCTCAAAAGTTTTATACCCCTACCTCAAAACACTATTTTCTCTTCCAATCCTTCCTACCTCAAAAGTAAGTATTCATGGGCCCCACTATCAAAACATATATATTTATTATCTTTATCATTATCTACTATTTTTGTTATTATTTATTTATTCAATTAAATATTGGCTATAAATTAATACAAATAATAATAATAATAATAATAATACTAATAATAATAATAATAATAATAATAATTCTTGTTGTAACATAAAATAAAAAAAATATAATTTTTTTTATTAAAATAATATAATCAAGGAGTACAACATAAAAAATACAATAATTGCGAATACAAATTAAAATAAGGAGTACAACATAAAAAAAAATTGCAAACATAAATTAAAACACCAATTTAAAAGATAATTAAATGTTTTATAAAACTTGCTAGTTTTCTTCGTGTCGTGCCCATACGTGCTCAACCAAGTCCATTTGGAGTTGTTGATGTTTGTGTTTATCATGAAGCTCGACTCTTGCTTTGAGGTAGCAATTTAATGCTTCGGTAGATTCTTGAATTATTGATGCTGTTGATGTTGCTCGTGTTGGCTTCATCCAACTAATCCATCGTTGAATCTCCTTCATGCTCGACTATCATATTATGTAAAATAATGCAAGCAATCACGATTTCTTTCAAATTATTTTTTACCAAAAATGACCTGGACCCCTGATCATTGCCCAACGAGATTGAAGCACCCCAAATGCTCATCTACATCCTTCTTGGCAGCTTCCTGTATTTTCTTCGGATCATGAGGACATTGAAAGCTCTTGACAAAGGTTGGTCATTCCGGATAGATCCCATCTTGAGAGATAAAAACTTTTTTTTTTTTTGTAGAAATCGTCCAATGGATCTATTTAAAAAAATAGGGGGAGTTGAAATAATTTTTATCCGTTGAGAATTCAATATTACCATTAGCAATATTTAAAAAAAAAGAAAAGATAAAACTGCCATTGTGGGCAACGGTCAAAATTATAAAATTAAAATTAAAATTGAAACTGCCGGAATTGAGTATGGGCAGAATATGCATCCCTATATTAAATATGCATCCCCTAAATTACCTTTTCAAACGGTCAAAATTATTAAAAAAAAAGGAAAGAGATAGTGGAGGGACCCGCCCCACTTGTCCCCAAGAAAAAGCCCACTCCCATGGTACATGCGTCCCCCACTTTCAAGTGTATTTTCTTTTTTATGTACCACACACACACATAAACTCACTCTTCCATTTTCCTCCTCTTTTTTCTCTACCTGGGTATTTCCGCCTCTCCCTCCATTCATCTTCCCATGCCACCTCACCCAACTCACAACCCTTCCTTCCCCATTTTTCAGGCAGATGTATGATGCCACATCATACTTCTACCCAGCATTGGAGGTGACCTAAGTGGCAACAACCCAATAAAAATTGTAAATATTGTGGTAAAAAACTTTATATACATGAATTTTTTTTAAATTAAATTATCAATTTCTAAATAATTATTTCAAAACCCTACATCTCAATTTCATGGTAAAATGGATTATTAATTTTTTATGGTAAAATTATTGTGTTTATCTTATTTGGATTCATTTATGTTCTTATTAATGCAAGTATTTTGTATCCTAGTTTTATCTTTTCTTTACTTCCTTTCTTTCTATTTGGATTCATTTATTTATGTTCTCATTAATACAAATATTTGAAATTTTAATTTTAAGTTATGTATTTAATGTTTTTTGCCATATTGTCATGTAGACATCATGTCAACAGTGGGCCTCTGTAAATCTGTCTGTAATTTTTAGGGTGTGCTTGGTTAGATGGTTTGAAAGAAGAGGAATGAGAATGGAATGAAAAAATTTATTTGGATGGAAGGTTTGATAGTGCTACAGTGTTTTTAATTCATCACTTTTGAGGAATCACCAAACCTACCAAATATGTGAGGCATCACTTTGATTCCACACTACTATGATATCCATACCCATTTCTATTTCTTTTTATATACCAAGCATCCCCTTAATTGCCAAAAAAATTAAATTTGGAGCATTGTTTAACATGATCCAAAAGTTTAGCTTAAAATGCAATTTCGAAAAAGGTCATGATTTAAAATGCAATTAAATTTTAAAGTCAGCAACGGGCAAAGACAAAACTATTCGTAAGTCTTAATTGCCAAAAATAATTAAGTTGAAGTTTTTTTAACAAGATCCAAAAGTTTAGCTTAAAATGCAATTTTGGAAAATATCGTGATTTAAATTGCAATTAAGCATAAGTTTATCATAGACTATTTTTATATAATACTTTGTCATGTTTTAAATAGAGTAATGAATATTTTAGTCCATTGTTTTAATATTTGGATTACAATTTCTTTTTAATTGTGTCGTGTATTATAAATATTTTTGTTCCTAGAATTATTTAAATATAAAATTTTCTTTGAAATTATTTATGGTATATAAAAGTTTTCTTCCGGTCCGTGAAATTCGTGAGAGTTAGAACTAATAACAATATCTATAATATATTTAAAAGTGTCTTGGCCTTGTAAAACATTTTGGGACGTTTTTACCCCTGTCTTTTTTTTCTTTAACATTTTTCCCCTTGCCAAATCTTATTGCACTATCTCTATTTTTTTTCGTTTTCCTTCATTTTCTTCTCCATTGCGTCGCTTATCTGGATGCATAATCTATCACTAGATCTTACTCGAATCTAATAGATTTTATGATCCAATGGATTCTAATTGGAAATCGTCAGCGACGGCTCAACGCTGTTTCTCTGACTAGGGCTGTGAATTTTAATGGTAGATCATGGAGGTGTCCGAATACGATGATGAAGGCGAGGAAGATGAAGAAGTCGGAGACGATAACAAGAAAAATGGAGCATTGACTCCCTCTAAAAGAAGGGTGGGAGGATCGTCGACTCTGCGTTCTTTTCAGGTAGAGGACTACACTGATGATATGACTGATGTCAAGCCTTACCATCGCCGCCATAAAGTCTGTGAATATCATGCTAAAGCTGCAGTCGTTCTTCTTTCCGGGATAAGACAACACTTCTGTCAACAGTGTAGCAGGTTCGATTCCTTAATTTTAGGATTAAATATAGTCCATTTTTTTTAAAGTTCAACAGAAATACAACCCACCAATTACAAAGAGTCCCTATATCTCATGAGTTATATTTCTGATTACATCCGAAATTTCTACTCCGCTCCAATCTTGAGGATACAGAGAGCTAAAGGCTAACTTTGCAAGCTCATGTGCCATGATATTTTGTTTTCTCGGAATATAGCTCACTTCGCCTACGATCCATTCCTTCGTATCCTTCCAAATGTCCTTGAGGTTCATACTGTCGGGGCTAAAACACTTCTCTTCAGTATGTATTGTTTTGACCGCTTCCAAGGAATCCGACCACACTCCTATTCTTCTAAACCCCAACATTTTTGCCCTTCCAATGCCCTTCCTAATAGCCATAAGCTCCGCCCCGAAAATGGATCATGGATCATCAATTCGCCTACACCCTGCTGCCACTGGATCCTTTTCTCCTTTCATCACAATAAAGCCAATCGAGTAGCGATTTCGATGATCATCATAACTTGCATCGACAAGCACTGTGATCCCCTCATACTTCTCTCGCTTCGATTCATATTTTCTTTGACCTTTTACCGAGCTGTGAAAGGATTTCATATGGGTATTAGCATTTTTATAAGAATTAAGCAGCTCACACGCCCACATCACCTTGATCTTCTCCTTTTTCCGGACAATCCCCTCGCTTTGTTCATGCATTATCCGACACCTTTCCCTCCATATCCCCCATATCATCATTATTATCTCCTCCTTCTCACCCGCTTCTGCCTTTGCAAGGAGCATTTGCATGAAATCCTAGGTATCCATAAACTCCCCTCTCTTTATCTTCTCCCATAGGCCTACTTCTTTCCATACCCCTCTTACTGCATCACAGAAAAATAAAGAGTGTAGAGTATTGGCCTCTCAGCTTTTACACAGTCCACATATCAGATGGATTGGCATATGATGATGTGCGAGATTCCCCTCAGTCACCACTGCATCGTTCATCACTTTCCACAGGAAAATTCTTACTTTAGGGGGAACCTCACTTTTCCAGACTTGCTTCCACCACCTCTCTTGATCGCTCATCCCTTTCGAACACTTGGCCGCCCGGTTTCTCTCTTTTTCTTTCATACATAAAAGATAACCGAACCTCACACTATAAATTCCCTTGGGATCGGGCCTCCAATACCTTAAGTCTTCTCCATCATCTTGAACAATTGGCGTTTCAAGTATAACTTCTCTTTCAAAAGGAAGAAAAACATTAGCTACCAACTCCTCATTCCATCTCTTGTTTGGCGTTGTAAATCGGGACACAATGGAACCACTTGCAAGCCTTGATTTGATTCGTCCCTCGTTTAGCCTAGCCACCCAAGCTTCTTTGAAAATTTGTATCTTGCTACCATCATTGATTTTCCATCGAAGCCCCTCCCGAAGCAAGTCTCTACTCCAACAAAGTGACCTCCAAACAAAAGAAGGATTAGATCCTAATTCCGCATCCATGACATCACCATTCTTGAAATATCTTGTTTTGAAAACCCGGGCAACCAAAGATTCCGACATTGAGATAAATCTCCAAACCTGCTTAGCAAGTATAGCCTTATTGAAGTCTATCAAACTCCGAAACCCCATACCCCCCCTGCCCTTTTGATTTGGAGAGGAACTCCCAAGTCTTCCAATGGAGCCTTTTCCCATCCTTCTTAAATCCCCATAAAAAATCGGCCATCAAGCTTTCCATCTCATAACATAAAGAAAAGAGAATCTTGAAACATGACATTGCAAATGTAAGGATAGCATTGAGCACAACTTTAATGAGAACTTCCTTTCCCCCCTCCGAGAAATCCCTGTATTTCCAAGCCTCAACCTTTTCTGAGATACGGTCTCTAAGATAAGAGAACTGCAGCCTTTTGTTTCTCAAGGAAAAAGTCGGCAAGCTAAGATAGATGTCATGTCCTTGCCTTGATTTCACCCCAAGCGTGTTTTTGATGGCATTCTTATTCGTAGAGAAGGTGCATTTACTAAAGGTAATAGCAAATTTTTCATAATTAATGAGTTGACCCGAAGCCTTTTCGTACCTGCTCAAACATTCCTTTAGTGCTACACAGTCCACCGGGTTTGCTTTGAAGAGGATCAAGTTGTCATCATCGAAGAATAGATGGGAGATGGTCGGACTTCCCCTTGCAATTGTAACTCCCTGAAGTTTCTTGATCTCCACCATATTTGTGATCATGGTAGAGAGACCTTGTGCACAAATGGTGAAGAGAAAAGGAGAGAGAGGATCTCCTTGTCGTAATCCTATTAAGGGAACTAGATTACCCACAAGTTTATCTCCAAACTTGAAAGAATACTTCACCGAAGTTATGCATTTCATGATCAGTCTGACCCATTTCTCATTAAAGCCTATTCGAACCATAATTTTCTGAAGATACACCCATTCGATCTTATCATAAGCTTTGGACATGTCCAATTTTAGTGCTGCATAACCCATCTTACTCGTGTTGTTACGGAGCCAATGCATGCATTCAAAACCGATGAGCACGTTGTCTGTTATAAGTCTTCCCGGGACAAAGGTGCTCTGATTTGGATCGATAATGGCTGCCATAACCTTTCTCAATCGGTTAGTGATAGCACGAGCCAAGACCCTATAACCAATGTTGCACAAGCTTATAGGTCTATAGTCTTTTAGAGTCTTTGGTTCCTTGACCTTTGGAATGAGGGCAACAGTTGTATTATTCCAATGGGCCACCTCCTCCTCTTCATTTAGGACTTTAAGAATATTGTTTGAAATTATCTCTTCCCCAAATTCCCATGACTTCTGAAGAAAACCCGCTGTGAAACCATCCGATCCAGGAGCCTTCGACGGGTTCAAATCGAAGACTGCTCTTTTCACTTCCTCAGCCGAGAACGGGGTAGATAGGTAGGAGTTCATCGAATCTGTCACCACCGGTTCTATTCCCTTAATCACCTCATCAATATTTGTCTCTGTGGGAGAATTTGATGCAAAAAACTCCTCATAGAACCCTAATATTATAGATTCAATTCCAGACTGGTCCGTACGCCAAACACCATTTTTATCGAACAACCCTCTAGTCTCGTTGATTCTCCTCCTTTGGGAAGCTCTCCTATGAAAATAGCTCTTGTTCTTGTCACCCGCTGTTAACCAAGAATACCTAGCCCGCTGGTGCAAATAAATTTCTTCTTGGATCTCCAATTTTTGTAACTCTCCTTCAACCTTTCTTGCCTCAACCCAATCAATTTCGTTTCCATCCCAGTTCCAAATTTCATCAAGCTCATTTCTTGACTTCTTAATTTTGCCCACAGTGTTATTTTCTCGGCTTCTAGCCCAGCTTGTTAACAAAATTTGGCACCTACTCATTATCTCAGGGAGATCAAGTAGAGTTTGATTCCCTTCCCATATTTTCCTCAAAACTTCCCCAAAATCCTCCTCCAGAAACCATTTGTTTTCGAACTTAAAAGCCCATGTTTTCACCTATCTTTCAATAATCTGCTGCTTGAAGAAGTTAATTTGGACTGCTCTGTGATTCAATTAAAAAAAAACCCATATTTTGAGCAGTCACTCTTTCAAAGCATCTTAACCAAGCAACATTTGCCAAAAATATATCAATTTTTTCCTTTATAAACCCCTGTCCCTCTCTCTTGTTTATCCATGTAAAAAAAGGCCCCTTCCTTTCTGGCTCCAATAAATGAAGTTCATTAATAACAACATTAAAGGCTCTAATTTGGGAGAAAGCCCTACGATTACCACCTTTCTTTTCCATATCTACCCTGATTTCATTATAATCACCACAAATGAGCCATGGATTTTGGGAAGCATAACAACTGTTGGTCCCGAAACGAGTAAACAGGTGTATGGGGGGGAGGGAATACACCTGTGGTTACAAATTAAAACTTCTTCTAAAACTTATCAGGTTACTTAAGACAGTAGCTCGTCAGTGGACTTGAGGTCTGCTGAGAGTTACTTTGTGAAAGCTTACTGAGATAATACCTCCACTGAAAGCTCAAGACTTTCAGTTGAACTACTATCTAATTAGCTTTCAGATGCGGAATAGTGAGCCCTTAGAAAACTCGTTTTACTTTGATAAACTTTGAGATTAACACACACTTAGGAAAGCAGATAATAAGAACACAAGGTATAAAGTGGTTCAGAGATTGTTGGTCCCGGTACAAGACTGAGGAATACGTGTATGGGGGGGGAGAAATACACGTATACCAATTTTTCAAACTTAGAAACTGACTGAGTCCCCTTTACTCAGAGTGGTAAAGAACTAGGAGCTGATAACACACCTACTGACTACACTTGGTGCGGGTCAGTTGGCTAACTATCAGTTCAAGTTCAGTGCGGAAATGTTTGAGCCCTGAAAGTTTAAAGTCTTGTTTAGTTTACTTTCTGAAAACTTGTTTTACTCAATTCTGAAAGGTGTTTAGTAAGGCAGTGCTCTTTTTTAGGGTCAGGCTGAGTGATTCAAGCCTGATAAACCGAATGCAATGAATGAGCAAATAATATGGCAAGTATGCACAATATCAAAGCAATAAGAACACAAGGAATTTAACGTGGTTCAGAGGCTCAAGCTCCTACGTCCACGGCCTGACTTAACAGGAAATCCACTCAAGGGATTTTTATTTTTAACGTGCCAAGGTGCACCAAGACCAGCTAACCTCACTGATCTATACAAACTTCCTTACGAACACACTAACTGACTTACTCCCAACAAACCTAACTTAGGGTTTTGGTTTCAGTTTGGATTCCAACTAGGTTGAGATTATCCTCACAAGACAAGGCTATGCTAAGGATTGGATAATCTCTCTAAGCTTAAGATAATGCTATTTAGCTCTTGGAATACAGAATAACTCTCAGTTGCTAAGAAACACTTGGGAAATTTAGATGGTTTCGAGTGCTTCTCTTAAAGGCTGAATGCTTTGAATGCTTGAGAGTTTGAGTAATTTCTGGCTTGGAAATTTCCCGTAACCTTGAATGGGTTCAAGGTCTTCTGTATTTATAGATGATTTGAAAAACTATCCGTTGGAGAGATATCTTTTCTTGTCAACTATGTAGAGTGGCTTCAAACGGACATATCTTCATGCAGCAGCCGTCCTTACATGGATTTGGTAGTTGCATTAAATGCACATTAAATGCTTGCCCGTTGAATATGCAGTCTGAGTTCAGTCTTCTTGTTAGGTTCCGTACGTGTGTGTCCTTCCCGGATTGGTCCACGTCATCAGGTTGGTGAGAATGTCAGAACTTATTCCTGAGCTTCAGGCTTGTCTTATTAAGTTCATTTTGACTTGAGCTCACCGGTCTTGTCCTGACGCTGAAATTCCTTTTGCATTGCTTGGCTCTACTCCAAGTCTTCCCATAAACTCAGTGACATCCTGTTCCCTTCAGGACTGAGTTAGTAATGACCTCAGGGTCATACTCTTCATCACTGACACTTACTCAGCCAGCTTAGAGGACTGCCATAAGTTCAGGATGGTGCTCTTCGTCTTCAGGCTCTTGGTCTTGATTGTCACCAATGAGTTCTCCTCTCACTGAGTACATGTGAAGTGTAAAATGACTAAGTACAAATCCTAACCAAGACTAGCCTGACAAAGACAGATTAAGGCAGACATCTTTTCAGGGGCTTTGGGATCTTAATCAAAACTGACAATGTCCCAACAATTTCCCCCTTTTTGATGATGCCAAAACACTGAAAAGATCCTCAAAACACTTAGAGGAAATGTGATAAACATATCTATAAGATAAGACAGTGTTAGAGCAATTCTTGATAAAGTACAGAATTTAAACAAACAGCTAAAAAGACAATGAGTTTTTGTCTGTGGGCAAACGTAATAGATTTCATTGATTGATTTGTAAATAGTTACAATGAATCTAATCTATTACAAAGAGGCCTGTGAACACCTAGACTAATCTCATTTCAGGTTCGAGTCCATATCCTGCATAGACTCTTGCCTTCAGCTCGTCAAGTCTTCTAGGTTGGTTCACGTACCCTTCAGCTTTGGCTATCTTCAAAACTTCCATCATAATGGCCTTTGTATCGTGCTTTTGAGTTCCAGGAACTAAGGGAGGAGCTCGAATGGTGAACTCAGGAGCCTTCACTTGGACTTGAGCTGCATCAGCCTCCTCCAAGATCTTCTGGAATAACTCAGGATGATTGTCCATCATGTAGTCAGTGAAGTGGGCATTGATATCATCAGTGTCGCCCCACTTCTTCACAACATACCACAATTTTACAAATTCATCCCTTGCATCAGTCCAAAACTCCTTCAATGCCTCTGAGACGAACTCATCGACAAAAGCTTCCCTTACTCCTGATTCTGGCCTACTGACTTGAAGAATTGAAGATTTCCTAACTGTTGGCCTCTTTCTGTACTTCCTAGGCTCAGGCTTCACCTTCTTCCTCCTAAGTAGACTGATCACTGCATCATCTAACTCCCTTTGTTGAAGCTCAGTGATATCAGTCAGCTTCTCAACCTTCTTTTCCAAGATGCGCATCTTCTCCTTTTGAGCAATTTCAGCTCTGCGCATAGCCTCAGATTTCTCAGAATGATCTCCCCATGCTTCAGCACATAACTCCGCCACCAACTCCCCGGAGTAAGTGATGGGATTCTTCCTTGAGCTCATGGGAGAAGACCTCTGACCTGGCTCAGGTTGTAGCTTGGAAGGTTCATCAGCCTTTGCCTTTGCTGCCTCTGCCCTTCGCCTGGCAACAATCTCCTCTCCTTCCTTTTCTACTGCCGCCAACCTTGCTGACTTCCTCACCCTTAGCACATTCCCTTCAGGATTGGCTTCAGGGTCAGCTTGAACGGTTTCGCCTTGGTTGACTGCCTCCGATGCCTCAGGGCGGGATCTTTTCTTCTTCTTTTCCCCCTTTTTGGCATCATCATTGGCCTCAGATGGGAATGCGTCAGATCCGCTGTTGATTACGAAGGAGGCTAGGGAATGAACATCATTAATTCCCTCCTTCAATAACTCAACTCCCATCGAGATACCAGTTCCTGCAAAAGAGACTGAACTGATTGCAGCTTTCACTTTCTTCTCAAAGACCTCCATGGAGAGTTGGAGTCTTTGCTCAACCTTCTCTATCTTCTCCTCCACCAGAGCAGAGCGCTCATCTGCTTGAGTCAGCCTCTCAGCAATGTCCTTTGAAGTCTGAGCAATGCGTTCTGACTCCAGCTCAAACTTTGAAGCTGAGCCAGAAATGGCCTGAGTGAATAGTGCTCCAGCCTGAGCTGCAAGCTTCTCCACAGCCTGATTGAGATCCTCCTTCCTCTGCTCATCCTTCTCAGCCAACTGCTTCAAGGTCTGCCTTAGCATCTTCTTTGTCCTCTTCCGCTCATTCCTCACTGACTTGGCCGTGTCAGTCATTGTTCTCTTTAGCAAAATCAGCTCCCTGTTGGCAAGGGAGTTGTACGCTGACTTTGTCCACTTGATGTGTTTCGCCAGGGCCCTGAAGTCTTCTTCTTTCTCAGCTCGTAGCCTCATTACTTCCTCCTGAAGTTCAGCTAGATTTTCTGTGGTTTTATCCTGCTTGACCTCCACAATGCTTGTAAACTCAGCACGGCCGACCCCGGTGATCATCACATCTTCATCATCATCTACGGCCTCGTCAGTAAGTGACTGTTTTCCCTTGTCAGCCCCTGCGGCATCAGTCCCCTCTCCAGGGTACACTGAAGGCAGTTGTTGAGTGGTCAGGGCCACCTACTCAGGCTCAGCCCTGCCATCTCGAACCTTAGGAACTTGTCCCTCGGAACTGAGAGACTCCTTGGATGCCTCAACATCTTCCTCTCTTGTCTCAGGGCAGGGAATCCCTTCATCGACAGATGTCTCATTGGCAGCTGAGATGTTCAAAACATCCTCAGCCACTGGTCCACCCTTGGCACCAGTGTCCCTTTCACCTTCCCCCTGAGCCTGAGGCTCAGAGACCATCTCATCAACTTCCTTAGCAGTCTCCTCCACTACCTTCTCCATAGCTCCACCCTGAGCAACATCATCATCCTCATCATCCTTCTCTTCATCAGACAGGATGTCAGCCTTGCTTTTGGACATCAGGCTGTTGACTAGCTCCTTCAGGTTATCGAAGTTAAGCAATTGAAGCCAGCTAGTCAGGCCAAAATAGGAGCACAGCCTGGCCTCCCCCGTCTCCCAGTGCTCCCAGCCACGTGCATCTACCAACAAATGCTGCTCCTGCATGTTTGATTGTTTGAATTCCAACCAAACCTTGAGCTCAACTACATTTGTCAGCAGCTCTTTGTATCTATTCAGTCCTGGCCAGCACTTAGATGCCCATTCAGTGGCATTCCCCCTCAGCGTATTCTCCAGTACTCCCCCCATCATATGTTCATCCAGTTCTTCCTCCTCCTGAATGACAAGGAAGTCATCTTCTTCAGTTGGGAAGGATTTGGGGCAATCCTTGGGGTTGGGGTAAGTTGGAAAATCTGTGGGCTCGGGAAGGTGTGGCTCAGAAGACTGGTCAGGCTCATTCGTTGGTAAGTTTGATGGCACTAACTCAGTAGGATGATTTGGCTCTGTGGTTTGGGGTGATTGAGGGGGTTGATGTGTAGGGTCAGGGTTGGAAAGTGTTTGGGTTTCGGGGTGAGTGGGTGTTTGAGTGGGTACTATCTCAGGCTGCAACAACTCAGCCGTCTCGACATATTTTCTCACTTCCTCCAAGTCAGAGGCTCCAGGTGAGCTTGACTTCTCCCTCTCACTCACTACAGGCAACTTCTTAGCCGGGGACTTTTTGGGTCCCTTCCTAAGCCTCTCCAGGGGCCTCTCTCCCTGATCACTCTCCTTTCTGACGTCATCGTCAGTTCCCTCAGCCTCAGACCCGGCCTTCTTGGGATCAGACTCAGTCCCTGACTTCATGCTCTTCCCTGACAACACAATTTTCACCCTCTTCGCCTTCTCAGCCGCGTCCATCTCAGGTTGTTCCACCTCCTTCGCTACTACTTCCTCCTCACCTTCCTTACTCCTCTCAAGGAGGCCATCTACCCTTTCAATGAGACTGGTAGCCACTCTCTTGGCCTTACCAGCTGGCTTTTTGGCCTGACCCTTTGCTTTCACATTGGGATCAGTCAGCCCTAGCACTGAATAGGTATCACTCAGTGAGGAAAACATTACCTTCTTTGAGGAGAGACTATCCTCAAAATCGAAAGTATACCCATGGCAGACATGAGCTATCAGGATGGACATCCTCGTTCTGAACGGTAAGATGGCACAAACTGAGGTGTGCTTCTTCTCCTCATCTCGTTTGAGTTTGTCCAGACCTGCCTGATAGAGTTGATCGAGGAAGAACTGCTCCCAGTTCGCTTCCACTCCATCAACAATTGCTCCCATGAGTCTCAGCTTGGGCAGGCTCAATTGCTCGTGAGAGCCAGTTGCACCCATCACAATCTTGGACACCAAATCCACCAGAGCTCTGTATTCAGACTTTAAAGTATTCTTGTTCTGACGAGCCTTGAACTCTGATGACCCAGACTTGGTCCATTTCCCAAGAAGTTCTCCCTCCGAGTTCTCCTTGTACGTCTTTGGGTTGATGCCTGATGATGGTAGTGCAAAAACTTCCCTGACGCCCTCCTCAAGTCAATGGTGACTACCTCCGAGCTGTAAAGAGGTTCGCCGTCATTGCTCTTCTCCCCCGTCGGCTTGAGCGCCGTCACCTTGGTGAAGAGTTCCCCCTTCCGCAGGAACATGTTTAAGTACGCCTCCGCGACTGTTCTAGGAAGCACGGAGATGGGGCGGGTGGTGAAGTATGTTTCCAACCCGGCTTTGGAAATCCATTTGAACACGGGTTTGATTTCCTCCACCGTAAGACAGGTACCCTCCATGGAGATGACTTGCTCCATGTGTACCAATTTGTTATTGACAACGTCTTCGAGCTTGTCGGTTGTCCAGTTGGAATTAAGAAATGCCATTGTTTTGAAAGAAGAGGTTTTTTGAATTTTCTGTGTTTGAGCAAGAGAAAACTCAGTGTGCAGATGTGCGTTGTGTTTGCGTAAAAACCTCAAATGGCATTCTTGATTGATAAGACTAAGTCAGTTACTCAAACGTGGGGTTGAGATTAATTCCTGAATTTGAAAGGTTTTGAAATGAGGGGCCAGGATTAATCTCAGTTTCAAAAAAACCCCATGTCAGTCATATCCCGTATAAAACGGACACGTATATGAGAAAGTAACTGTAGCATTAAATGCTCCGTGCGCGTGGGTTTAAATATGAAAAGGCGCACTTTTAATGAAAACGGAATGCATTTAATAAAGATTTTCAGGACGAAGGACTCAGGGAGACGCTTGAAATTCACAAGAGTCAGGTTAGAACTCATACCTGTCAGGGAGACATTGTAGTACCCTGATACCTCGCTGAGTCGAGTCTGACCTGAGTTCCCCCTAGAACCCTACACTGACTGCTCTCCCGGATCTAAGAGTCCTAACTCCACTGACAGTTCCATAAACCTTGCTTCAGCCAGAGGCTTAGTCAAGATGTCAGCTCTTTGCCTGTCAGTGTGAATCTTCTCCATCCTAATATCTTTCTTCTCCACATGATCTCGAATGAAGTGATGCCTAATATCCACATGCTTGCACCTTGTTTGAAGCACTGGGTTCTGAGTAATTGCTATTGCACTATTGTTATCACAATAGATTGGAACCTCATTAGCAAATACTTGGTAGTCCCTCAACTGTTGCCTCAACCATAAAATCTGAGCACAACAACTACATGCAGCCATATACTCAGCCTCAGTTGTGGATGTAGCCACTGAATTCTGCTTCTTACTAAACCACGAGATCAACTTACTCCCCAAAAACTGATATGTCCCTGAGGTTGATTTCCTATCAATCCTACAACCTCCATAATCTGCATCTGAATAACCTGTCAGTTCTAAGTTGTCATCTGAAGGATACCATTGTCCCATATTGACTGTCCTTTTTAAATACTTAAGTATCCTATTAGCAGCCTCCAAATGACTTCTCTTGGGATCAGACAGATACCTAGCACACACACCAACTGCAAACGTAATGTCAGGCCTACTTGTAGTCAGGTACAACAAGGAACCTATCAGCCCTCGATACTCAGTCTGATTTACTGAAGTCCCTTCAGTGTCAGGATCCATCTTCCAATTTATGTTCATAGGGATCCTGGCTGGATTGCTGTTCTGAATACCAAACTTTTGAATCAAGTCTCTTGTATACTTGGCCTGATTTATGAAGATACCTTGATCAGTCTGCTTAACCTGCAATCCTAAGAAGAAGTTCATCTCTCCCATCATTGACATCTCAAATTTACCAGTCATCAACTTAGAGAATTTCTCACAGAGCTGATGATTTGGTGATCCAAATATTATGCCATCCACATAAATCTGGACCAAGAGAATGTCATCACCTTCAGTGATCCTGAACAATGTCCTATCCACAGTTCCCTTCTTGAACCCATGGTCTGTCAGGAATTGAGAGATGGTATCATACCAAGCTCTTGGTGCTTGCTTAAGTCCATAGAGTGCTTTCTTCAAATGGTATACTCTATCTCCAACCTCAAACCCGGGAGGTTGTTCAACATATACTTCTTCATTGAGTACACCATTCAGGAAGGCACTCTTGACATCCATTTGATACACCTTAAACTTCTTATATGTTGCATATGCAAGGAACAACCTGATAGCTTCCTGTTAGGATATAGATTAGATGTTTTGAAGATGTTAAAACAAGAACTTGTAATAGGACTAGTTGAACCTGTTAGTCAGCTACAGATTAGTCTTGGTCTAGAATAGGTCTTTGGTTAAGGGGGAAGAAATCTGTCCAGACCAGATGAGAGGTGACCAGAGGAGTCTGATCAGAGGAGGTGACCAGATGAGAGGTGACCAGAGGAGTCTGATCAGAGGAGGTGACCAGATGAGGTATGGACCAGATGAGCTCTGCCAGAGGAGCCTGACCAGAGGAGTCTGACCAGATGAGGTCCAAAGGAGTCTGCCAGAGGAGTCTGACCAGAAGACCTCTCCCAGATGAGGTTCAGAGCAGAAATGTTACCTGACCAGATGAGACCAGACCAGACGAGTCCTGACTAGATGAGGGAGACAGATTAGTTCACCCACTTTGAGACTGCGTGTTATCTGGAGACAAGAAAATTTAGGAGTTCTATGATGGAGAAGAAGGCAATCTGGAGAGTCAACTGATGGAGGATCTGATTGATTGATTGCTTGATTGAAAGTCAACTAATCAATCATATAATCAATCTTTGATTGATTATATTTCCTCCAACTATGGTTGTTTGAATTTCTAGCTTCCAACGGCTAGTTAATTCCTACAACTATATATAAGAGTGCTTGGATTAGTTCATAAGAGACAAGAGTCGCGCGAGAGCACACCAAGAACACACAAACTCTTCCACTCACTCACTTTGTCCTTTCAAGTTTATATACACTCTTTAGGAGTTATAGTTGGACCATTCACACAATCCTTATCTGTACAGATAGATGTGTGTAAGGCTTAGATCGTAAGATTGAAGCAAGTTGTACGAAGGAGCTGGTACTTCGCAATTCCAGTGGTTAGTGAGTACGTTGGTTGGAGAGTAAGTCCCCTTTAGAAAAAGGGAGAGTGGACGTAGGACAAGTTGGTCCGAACCACTATAAATTCTGATGTTCTTTACTTTATGCTTTTAAGTTTTCTGCACTTTTCTTTTAGCACTTAATTTAAAAAGGGTTTTCATTAAAAATAAACTTAAAAACGCTTTCCGCTGGATAACATTTTTTGGACCAACACTTCCAACCTAGCCACTGGAGCAAAAGTCTCATCATAGTCTATTCCCTCAGATTGACAATACCCTTTTGCAACCAGTCTTGTCTTGTTCCTTACCACAACACCATTCTCATCCTTCTTGTTCTTAAAGACCCACTTGGTACCAATTACATCTTGATGCCTAGGTCTATCTACCAGTTCCCAAACCTGATTCCTTGTGAACTGATTCAACTCCTCTTGCATGGCAATGATCCAATTCGAGTCAGTGAGAGCTTCTTCAATGTTCTGAGGCTCTTGCTCAGAGAGAAAGCAACAGAACAATGCACTATCACCATGAAACCGTCTGGTCCTGACTCCCTCAGTTGGATCACCAATGATTTGATCAATGGGATGATCTTCTAACCATGTTCTTTTGCCAGGAGTTGTTCCTGAAGTACCTGCAATGTTAGTGTCTACATGCTCATAAAATTAAGGAAATTGAACAGAAGGGGATGATCCTGAGTCTATACCAAAGGGATTAATAAGCTCAATGTCAGGGATATTGATTCCCCCTTGATGAGGTGACTCAGGAACCGTCCCTGCTGCGACAGCATCTTCATAGACGGTACTTACCTCAGGTTGAGCCTGTTCCTCAGTCTGAGGCTCAACAGTTCCTGATGTGCTGGGATTAGGAGTGGCGCCTGATTCATCATCCTGATCATCGTCATCATCCCATCTTGGAATTGGCACAGTTTTGACCTCTGGACCAGGTTGATTCTGTAAGCTCAGCCTTGTCACTCTCAAGAGAAATTCCCATCTCCAAGGCCTCTTTAATGTGAGCAAACTCCGGTCTTGATTCAACCTCTGGATTGTTGAAAAGAATTATCGGTTCATACCAGAAATTATCTTTGTTGTTCAGAAACCCTAGGTTTATTTTGGCCATATTTGGAATATGATTTGTGAGAAAGTTTTGCAGAGAGTATTTGGACAGATAGTAAGTGTTTGCTTGTGAGTGAGTTCGAAAAGGTTTACAAGCGAAGTTTGGGGTTTTTATATGAGTAATGAATGGTGAGATATAATCCCACAATCAACGCTTGAGATCAATTTGAGTGAAAGGTCATGGATAGTTGAAGGGGTTAGTGGGGAGTTTTTAAGAGATCTTGACGGTTAGAAAAGAACCGCCCAAAATGAAAGGTATAGATTAAAAGAGTTGGTAGCCGGAAGGTCACATCATCCGGCTTTTAGGGCGCGTGAGATAGGTAACTGTAAAAGCGAACCTGACTTATACAACGCGCATTAAATGCTTGCCATACCAAAATCTCTTCGAAATAGTGTAAGAAAGATTTAATTTTCAGAAAGCACTCATTAGTAACCAGATATATTTTTTAAAAACTAAGAGGCTTTAGATTTGAAAATATCATAAGTATAAACTTTGACCTCCACTGAGGTTTGACCTCGTCTGATATTCAAGATTCTTCTGAGATGAGGAGCCTCTACTGAGAAAGATCCTCCTCTGAAAATGAACCTCCAATAAGTTGAAAAATAACTCTTCTGAGATTGAATCCTTTCTTTACTCTCCTGGATCTAGGAGTCCAAGCTCTACTGACAACTCTTGAAACCTTGCTTCAGCCAAGGGTTTAGTGAAGATATCTGCCTTCTGCTTGTCAGTGTGGATTTTGAGCATTTTGATGTCCTTCTTCTCCACATGATCTCTGATGAAATGATGCCTTATATCCACATATTTGCATCTTGTGTGGAGAACTGGATTTTCTGAAATAGCAATTGCACTATTGTTGTAACAGAAAATAGAGACTTCATTGGCAAAAATGTTGTAATCTCTCAGTTGTTGTCTTAGTCAAAGAATTTGAGCACAACAACTTCCAGCTGCCATATACTCAGCTTCAGTAGTGCTTGTGGCTACTGAATTTTATTTCTTGGAGAACCAAGAAATCAGCTTACTTCCCAAGAATTGACAAGTGGCTGAGGTTGATTTCCTGTCAATTCTACATCCTCCATAATCAGCATCTGAGTATCCTGTGAGTTCCAGATTGTCATCTGAGGGATACCACAATCCCATATTTACAGTACCCTTAAGATATTTGAGAATCCTCTTAGCAGCTTCCAGATGACTTTTCTTGGGGTTGGCTTGATATCTTGCACAAATCCCAACTGCAAATGTGATATCAGGCCTACTTGCTGTGAGATACAGTAGAGATCCAATGATGGCTCTGTAATGAGTCTGGTCTACTGATTCACCATCTTCATCTGGTTCCATCTTGGTGTTGGTGTTGAGTGGAACTCTTGCTACTTTGCTGGTCTGGCATCCAAACTTGTTGATCAGCTCCCTTGTATATTTGGCTTGATTGATGAAGATTCCTCCAGGGGACTGCTTAACTTGAAGTCCTAGGAAGAAATTTATTTCTCCCATCATAGACATCTCAAATTTTCCCTTCATCAGTTGAGAAAACTTTTCACAGAGGACTTGGTTGGGACATCCAAAAATGATATCATCCACATAGATTTGTACAAGCAAAGTGTCCTCTCCTTTTGTGATCCTGAATAGAGTTCTATCAACTCTCCCTTTGATGAAACCATGATCCAAAAGGAATTGTGACAAAGTATCATACCAAGCTCTTGGAGCCTGTTTCAGTCCATATAGAGCTTTTCTTAGTCTATATACTTTGTGACTTTCTTCAAAACCTGGGGGTTGCTCCACAGAGACTTCTTCATTGAGTACTCCATTCAAGAAGGCACTTTTAACATCCATCTGGTACACCTTGAATTTCTTGTGAGCAGCATATGCAAGAAATAACCTTATTGCCTCCAATCTGGCTACTGGGGCAAATGTTTCATCATAATCAAAACCTTCAACTTGAGAGTAGCCCTTTGCAACTAGCCTGACTTTGTTTCTAACTATGATATCATTCTCATCCTTCTTGTTCTTGAATACCCACTTGGTTCCTATCACATTGCAGTGATATGGTCTGTCCACCAACTCCCAAACTTGATTCCTTGTGAACTGGTTGAGCTCTTCTTGCATGGCAATGATCCAGTTGGAATCTTGAAGTGCTTCTGCTATGGAACTTGGTTCCTGGTTTGATAAGAAACAACAAAACAAATCACTTTCTCCATGAAAACTTCTAGTTTTGACTCCTGAGGAAGGATCACCTAGGATTTGCTCAACAGGGTGATCTGAGAGCCAAGTTCTCCTAGGCTGATGCCCTTCAGTAGAGTTTAACTCTTCTGAAGTTGAGTCACTAGATATAGGAATGAAATCAAATTCAGGAAATAAAACAGAGGGTTGAAGTCCTGAGTCATCATTCAAGGTATTCTCATTCTCAATGGTAATCTCATTGGTTCCCCCTTGAATGATGGGTTCAGTGAATGTCTCAGCTGTGACCACATCTTCATTGACATTGCTTACCTCTTGAACTGGGATAGTGTTCATCAGTTCAGTTGCTTGTTCAGGAGAGCTCTCAGGTGAGCTTTGAGGGGTGGTTTGACTTTGGGTGACCTCCTTGAATTGTTGATCTTCTAAATTATCCCATGTTGGGATGTATGTATCAACACAATTCTCAGGATAGCCTTTAGACTTGATACTCAGTCTGGTTAGTCTTTTGCTAATTACCTCCTCATTCTCCTTACTCCTGGACTCAAAAGTAGATTCATCAAAGACCACATGAGGTGTTTCTTCCACAACAAGAGTTCTACAGTTGTAAACTCTGAAGGCTCTACTGATTTGGGAATATCCTAAGAAAATTCCTTCATCAGCTTTGCTATAAAAAACTTTCAGTTGAGTTTTCCCATTGTTGTGAATGAAACACTTGCAACCAAAAATATGAAAATAGGATACCTGTGGCTTTCTGCCATTCCATAATTCATATGGAGTTTTTCCTTGATGTTTGGTTACCATGGATCTATTTTGAGTGTGGCAGGCAGTGTTGATAGCTTCAGCCCAAAATCTTTTAGGAACTTGAGCTTCTGCAAGCATTGTCCTTGCTGCCTCCTTGAGAGTTCTATTTCTTCTTTCAGCTACTCCATTTTGTTGTGGAGTTCTTGCAGCTGATGTCTCATGTGAAATACCTAATTCTTTGCAATAATCAGATATAATAGAATTAATGAATTCAGTGCCCTTATCTGATCTTATCTTTACAATGTTTAGGCTCTTCTCATTGCTAACTTTCTTCAGGAGCTCTGGCAGCCTCAGTTGAGTCTCCTTTTTGCTTGCTAGGAATATCACCCATGTGTACCTGGAGAAATCATCAACAACAACAAGTGTATACTTTCTCCCATTGATACTTACAGGGGTTACTGGACCAAAGAGATCCATATGTAACAGTTGAAGTACTCTGTCAGTAGAGGTTGCTACTTTGCTCTTGAAAGATGCCTTTACTTGCTTTCCCTCCTGACAGGCTTTGCAGATATGTTCTTTGTTGTATACTTCATTTGGCATTCCTTCTACCAGTCCATGTCTTGCTATCCTGTTCATCATCTTGAAGTTCAGATGACTTAGCCTTTTGTGCCATAACCAATTAGTGTCAGTTGAGCTCTTAGCAATAAGACATGCATTTGGTGTGCAAGACTTCCAATCTGCAAGATAGACATTACCCTTTCTTGACCCAGTTAGTAGTACCTGTTGTGAAGATATATTCTTAACAAAACACAGGTTACATGAAAATTCAACACTGTATCCTTTATCACAGAATTGACTTATGGACAGAAGATTATGCTTAAGTCCACTGACAAAGGATACATTGCTTACCCTTACTGAGCCAATGATTAAAGTACCATAACCTTTAGTGGCTTCTTGTGAGTTGTTACCAAAGGTGACTTGTGGAGCTTCTTTCTCAACAAATTCTGTCAGGAGATCTTTGTTGCCAGTCATGTGCCTAGAACATCCACTGTCCAAGTACCAGACTGAAGATTTAAGAGCATCTCCATTGTTGAGGTCCACTGAGCCCTGCAATCACAAATCAAGCTTTAGGTACCCATTTGGTGTTGGGTCCTACCAGGTTAGCTGTACCTTTCGGAATCCAAATTTGCCTCGCAGTTCTAATCACTTTAGATTGGCTAATTTGTCTTCCATAAACATCTACATAGATTGTTATCTCCCTAGGTGCCTTGGGAGTAAACTTTCTATGGGTGTCAGCCTTTGAAGGAACATGAACCTTCTTCACATTCTTTCTCTTTGGCTTGGGTGCACCTGGTCTTGGTTTTTGTTGATAAAGGTATGAAGGACCTTTTCCTTTAGGCACAAAAGGAATAGGTCTTCCATATGAGTCATTCCTTGAGGACTGCTCATGCCTGGGTGCTTTCAGCTGAGGCTGCTTCATCTGTGAAGACCTCGGCTGATAGTACCTCTGTTGAGATCTAGTTTGATAAGTCACCTGAGCCTTTCCATTTGGTTTTGGCTTAGATTAACTTTTCTTTTGAGTGATCTCAGCTGATCTTTTTCCTTTATCCACAGTCTGTGGTTGAAATGTCACAGACTTGACAAAAACTCTCTTTGTGCCACTTGAAGAAGCAACACTCAGAGGACCTTCTGAAGGTTTTGGAATAAAGCCTATCCCACACTTGTTATTAGGATTGATTTGAAAATTTTGAATCTCCTCTATGGCAAGAGAGGGTTTGTTTAGAGCATCAATCCTTTTTAACAAGGTCTCTTCAGATTTTTGTAAGACATCAATTTTCAGGAGAGAATCCTTTATTTGGCTTACCAATTTTAAATTCTCTTCAGTTAACTTCGTCTTAGATTCATTGAGATCTTTTATCAGTTGATCTCTACCATTTTCTTGACTCCTGAGGGTTTCCATCTCTTTTGTTAGTTCAATGGTAGATTTGGATGAGTTCAGATCTGCTTGATTCCCAGACTCGATTAACTTGGAGTTTTCACTCAAGAGTTGTTTATTTTCATCTTGAAGACAGAAACTTGCTTCTTGCAACCTTGAGAAATCAATCATTAATTGTTCCAAAGCGGACTGAAGATTGAGTTCTTCAGTTGACTCTGAGCTTAGCTCAGGTGTGTGTTCTAGAGAAATAGATGGTTTAGATTGTACCTCAGGTTCTTCTCTTGCCATGAGGCACATGTCATCATCACTGCTGTCAGAGAACAGTCCATCAGATGACTCCAGATTTTCATCCACATCCTCAGCCACCATGGCTTTCCTTTCTCCATATCTTCTGTCTCTTTTGGCTTGCCTTTCCTTTCTTTCTTTTGTGCTTAGTTGAGGACAATCATATTGAAAGTGCCCAATCTTCTTGCACTGAAAACACCTGTTGGCATCATCATTCTTTTCCTCAGTGGACTCTCTGGTCTTTGATGATGATCCTTCAGCCTTGGTGTAATTCTTGTATTCCTTTTTCTTTTCCAGCTCGGATGAGATTTTCTCTCCTTCTCTGGTGGTCTTTTGTGGATAACTTCTACCTTCCCTGTTATCCCTGTAAAATCTTTTATACTTGCCAAAGCGGCTGTTAAGTTGTTCAAACCTCCTAGCCATCAGACTGAGTTCCTCCTGCATCTCAGCCTTGCTTTGAGACTTGCTTGCCTTTGTACTCTTCTGAGGCTTTGGGGATTTTGGCTCAGACTCCTTGGCTTTGAAGGCTACTCCCTTCTCAGCTGAGGTCTCGTCAGGCGCCCTTTTCCTGTTCAGATCAAACTCATAAGCCTTGAGTTCAGAGAATACCTGTTGCATAGACATGCTGGATAGATCCTTGGTATTCTGCATCATCACAGAGTACACATCCCATCTTGAGGTTAGACCTCTCAGGATCTTTAAGGCAACCTCCCTTTTAGTATAGACTTTTCCCAGAGAATTTATCTCATTCATGATGTCTGTGAACCTCCCATCAAGCTGGTCAATGGTCTCAGTGGGCTCCATGGTGAACTGCTCATACTTTTGAATAGCTACTGAAAGCTTGTTCTCCTTTATCTTGTCAGTTCCTTCACACATGAGAGCAAGAGTGTCCCATAGTTCCTTTGCAGTTTTGCAGTGGATCACTCTTCCCATTACAGAATCTGGAATGGTGGTGTAGAGAATGTTCATGGCTATGAAGTTGAGGTTGTTTCTCCTCCTCTCATCTGCAGTGAAGTTATCTTCATCCTTGGGCCATTCTTCTCTAGGATCTGCAATAGTTTCAGTTGTAGTTCTAGGGTTAGGTGTCATAAAAACAAATGGACCTTTAGTAATAACCCTCAACATTTCATCATGCACACAGGCAAGATGAGCTCTTATTCTGATCTTCCAGAAGTCATAGTTTTCCACTGAGAATTGTGGAAGCTTGTGATGAGACATATGGTTCAAGGGATTAACTCCCATGTTGTTCTCTGCTGGTGGTGCTACCCTAGCTGCATTGTTAGCCATAGTATATAAACAAGTTTATCAAAAGATCAATTCAGGTGACCTTGAAAAAATACCTTTAAGCACAAGGTATACTTAGAACAATGGTCTTTTGAACCACTGCTCTGATACCAATTGTTGGTCCCGAAACGAGTAAACAGGTGTGGGTGGGGGGGGGGGGGGGAATACACCTGTGGTTACAAATTAAAACTTCTTCTAAAACTTATCAGGTTACTTAAGACAGTAGCTCGTCAGTGGACTTGAGGTCTGCTGAGAGTTACTTTGTGAAAGCTTACTGAGATAATACCTCCACTGAAAGCTCAAGACTTTCAGTTGAACTACTATCTAATTAGCTTTCAGATGCGGAATAGTGAGCCCTTAGAAAACTCGTTTTACTTTGATAAACTTTGAGATTAACACACACTTAGGAAAGCAGATAATAAGAACACAAGGTATAAAGTGGTTCAGAGATGAATCTCCTACGTCCACTGTCCTGATCAAACAGGAGAATTCCTTTCACTTGGAATTCCTTGTGTTATAGTGCCAAGGTGCACTGATCAACTAATCTTCTCTTAGGATGATTGATCACTAGGAAATTCCAGGTCCTAGTTCCCAAAACAAACCAGCTTTCAGACTGATACAACAATCAGCTTACTAACTCCACTTAACACTAGCTCTCAACCTAAACACTGAGTAGGGTTTTGAGTAGGGTTTTGGTTCCAACTATTTTGAGATAATCCTTACAAGTTTAGCTCAAGGCTTAGGATTGGATTATCTCTTTCTAAGATTTGGATATATCTTTAAGCTTGGTTACAGAAGGTTTATTAGGCTCTCTACAAATGTGAAACACTTGGGAAACAAAGGTAATTTCGAGTGCTTCTTAGTTGTTATGAATGTAGAGATAGCTTTGATCTTGTGAGTTTCCCGTGCATAGAAATGAGCACGCCCTTCTGTATTTATAGGCTTCCTTGAAAATCTTCCCGTTGGATTTGAATCTTCTCAAGTAAGTCTTCTTGTATCTGATTGGCTCAAACGGCTCTATTTGAAGCTTTAAGTCTTGTCAAGAAACGACTGAAAGACCATACCTGTTCACCAACTTTCTGTAGATTGCTAGAGAAAGACTTTTGGTACTTGTCAGGCTGGGGCAGGTCGGCTGTCAGTAAGGTACACTGACGTGTCATCTTCTCATTGGACCTTTAGTCTGTATGCCCAGATTCTTGTCTTGCTTTAAGGTGGAACTCCTCTGAGAGAACCTTCTAATTCTTTCATTTATTGTAAGCTTCAATGTAATTCGTTTTGCCTTGTTCCAACCAGATTAACTAACAGCTTTTAATATGTTTAGCATTGAATGTGCATTGTTAGTTACCATCAGTGGACCTTGGTCCTCTCCTGATAGTTTTAGTCTTAGTGAGAATGTACTTAGAAAACATTCAAGACTTAGACTTCTTCTCAGATCACTTGTCTTCAGCGGACTTTACTTCAGCAGACTTCATTCTTAAATACACTCTAACAATTACTAACTGTACTTCAGTTCTTTAACAGTTGAACTGTTTAACTAAGTACTAACTCTACAGAATAATTTACTTACAAAATAACTTAGGAGGAACATTTTGGCATCTAATCAAAACATAAATCTTATACATTTTCCCAACAACAACTCTTGGCCAACTTACGCATTAAATTCCAAGGATCAATTCTATGGCTAGCAACATAATCCCCATAGAAGCCCATAAAATAGAACATCACATCATCAAAAGAAACACAACAATGAATATGCACACGAGAATATGAGAGTAAAGACACATTCCAATTTTCATTCCAAAATATTAACAAACCACCCGACGCACCACTAGAGTCGACACCAAAAGCACAATTTTAGTTCAAGGTGGTTTTCCAAGCACATCCTACTCTAGCAGATACTTTAGATTCCATTACAAAAAGTAACGTTAGCTTGAGTTCAGTGACTAAACGCTGAAGAGACCGGAACGCACTGCGGTTGCCAAGGCCACGGGCATTCCAAATGATAATCTTCATGGCTCTCGGCGGAGCTGAGAGAGCTCAGTCTCCACCGCTCCAGTTACCTCACAGTTTCGAACATCATTCACCTCCTCTTCGTTATTCTTTACTTTTTTCCTTTCCATCCTGCTTCCCATCAGCAAAGGCATATTGAAACCTTCAGGCCCCATCTGCTGCCCCTCTTCCATATGAGCCGAGATCCCCTCCAACATCGGTTGAACTCCACTCATTCCCATTCTGCCTCTCTTCCTCATCTGGGAGTTTGTCTTCCGTCCCACCTCCAGTTTAACTCTCTGTAATTATTTCCCTTTGCCACCTAGTTCTAGAAGAAACACATGTGCTTTCTGCCCCTCCTTCCCTGGTTCTCCGATGGTCACCCCCATTTAAAAAACATGCCCCATCATGTTGGCAGGGCTCAACAGATCCTGGAAATTTAGGACTTTAGCTGCATTAGGATGAACCGCGATCTGAGCTTTCTCTTCCAAAGTCTTCCCAGCCTTATCCACCAGAGACCAACTTTCTCTCTTTTCTTCAACCTTCGCCTCTTTGTGGACCTGCATCAACATCCCCGAGCTTCGATCATCCATGGAGAAAAGGCCCAATTCAGCTAGATCTTTGCTAGTAAGTCCCTTCTGGCCATCGGCCCTCAACCAAGCCGGAAATTCCCTCTCAGCCTCCATACCCTCCTCCGAGAACGAGTGTACTCTCGGACAATCCTTTTCAACATGGTCTAGATGACCACACAAGTAACAGAAATCTGCAAGTCTCTCATAACGAAAGAAGATCCTCTTAGTTTCCCCTTTAATGACAATAGAAGTACCTCTGGAAAACGGCTTTGAGGCATCAATAAGAACCCTAACTCTCAGGCATTTCCTGAGAGAAACTCCCCCGGTTGGGCCTTCAACGTCAAGCACTCTTCCCAGCAAAGATCCTATCTTTTGGCCCACCACTCTTGTCATCGAACAAAGCTGCAAACAGTGAATTTGCACCCAGAAAGACACTTCATTAAGAGCAATGTCCTTCCCAGCATTAGGAGTGAACCATTAAGATTCCATGGTTGCTTATGCAAGACCTGTGCAATTTCTCCAGCATCCTCGAACTCGAACACGAACAGACCCTCCCCGATAGGTGTAGCATTGAGACCATGAGAGACGTTCCACAACTTCTTCATAGTAACCCCAAAATCAAATGGGCCTATATTCTTCTTTATCATGAGTTTTCCTGCGAGGAGATTGTTAGTCTCAGCAAGATCCCCATCGAAAATCTGGAGCTTAACGCATTCGGCCTCAGAGAGGGAAAGATTTCCCCATATTTCATTCAAAAGATCCGCCATTGTTAAGCTTAAGAGTTGAATCACAGAGAATGGGAGTAAGGAAAAGATTTGTGCTTGGTGAAGCTGCACATAAATCAGCCCTAAAGGGGGTATATATACAACCAAATACGCCAGATTAGGGGTAATTATAACCCAGATCATCTTACCACGCAATCCTTTCGAGAATCAAGAGTATTACGGGAAGTGGAAGAGTATCATACCAACTACTGGTAGAGCACCGTCCGACCCAGATCACGCGCTGCTCGAAGCTTATGGCAATAAGATTTTTTCAGCTCGCGTCCCAAGAGAGAGATATTGCTTTCTAGATAGAGAAATTTTTCCTTCTATGCAATCTATTCTAGTATGTGTATTAAATATAGTCCATATATGATACTGCACATCATGAAGATAGAACCATCCATAGGCCCTTCTATTCTTGTTTCCCTGGCAAGGTTCATAGGCAAAATCATATATTGTTTAATTAAGAAAAACAAGAAACATAATAGATAGAATTCCTTTAAAGAATGGTGATAAGAATATCAACCATTTTTTGTGCAATATAGTGAGAGTTATAATCTTGGGCATCTAATGAAGAGAATTTGAATAATATAATGGCCTAAAATTAAACAACCAACGGTAGCCGATTTCAATGTGCCCGCACATAATGATTAATTATGTGTTGTCATTCTAATCAATCTAAACATATTGATACGATTAATTATTCATTATTAGGTAGGTGAAACATCATTTTCGGACCGTAAAAAAATTATTTGTTGGTTCAAATTGCAACCAAATATTAAATTGGTTGTTTGCAAAGGTTAAAAAGTTTTGATTAGATTGCAATTTGTGATAATTTTTCGCATGAATTACCATGGTAATCATTGGTTGGTTGCCTTGCAAACAAATCACATTCATGAAACTATCTACCACCATGGTTCTCCTTATTTTTTAAATTTACACTGATTGTTACTAGAATTAACTTTTGTATCAATATAGCTCTTGGTGTCTATTTTACCTTACTAAAGTACTACTTGGGCACCTATTCTGGAAATAAGATTTAAGAAACCTTATGTGCATAGACTTAGAGACAGATTTTTCTTCTCCCATGTTCCACGTTTCCTTGGAAACTCTTTCCCAGATTGAGTATTTTGTTTCTTCTCCAAGTTTTTGTTCATTCGTTGAAGAACCAGTTACTGATGAACAATGATTGTGCAAATTGCCAATTTGGTGTTCATATCCACATTCTACCATGACCAGTTATTTTCTAACAATGGACCTCTACATTACCATGTAATAACAACACATGTTCATCTAATTTACTTATCCCTAACTTTTTTGAGATAAAAATGGTCTGTAACTTATTTTCCCTAGATCATTCCTTTGAGATTAAGGGGACTAACATTAATCGGTGTGCAAGAATGAGTTTGACGGTGCCAATTGCTAGCACATATAAGGGGAGATTTGAAATGTCTAGCCAATTGCTAGCATATGTAAGGGGAGATTTGAAGTTTGTCTAGCTAGACATTTACATAGCTACTAGGTTGGAACCATTGTAAAATAATGTAGTTTGACATTTTCTTGTTCGTGTTTACTTTTCACATAAACGTACGGCCATGTTGGTTTCAATAATACATGTCTATCAAGATTATCTTGATTCCAAATGCATTACCCTTTCTGGCAAATAGAGGTGTGAGATGCCATTAAGTTTGACAGTAGTGTGGTTCTGTGTCTAGAATTTCACAATTCTGTTTTTTTTTTTTTTTACAAACAGAATATAACAATTTTGTTTTAGAATGAGTAAGGGTGACCTTTTCTTATCTTGCGGGACGTGAGTGATATACACAACCAAAGAGCTGGAGGAACTACAAGCTAAGAGGTACTTGACTGAATAGGCAAATATATAACCAATACAAAGTGGATTAAAGTGTTCATAATTTTTTCTTTAAAAGTTAACCTTTTCACTCTCACATATGGTGTTAGTTTTTTTTGTTTCTAAAACTGCAGAACCATTCATCCCTATTATTTTAGTTTTGGCTATTAGTTTATTAAAATCCTTTTATGTAGTATAGAGCATCATCCTAAGATTTTTCTAATGTGAAATTTTTTATTGCACTTGTTGGTCTTTTAGAGAAGTCTTCTTACCTTTAGTTCCAAATGATCCATTCATTATACTTATAATTTGATACACATATGCTTACACTTTACTAGATTTTGTTGTTACTTTCTCTTACTATATATACATTTTTGTTTACTAAAAGGAAAAAAGAAAAGAAAAGGACAAAATTAAATATAAAATGTAGTACTATTTTTTTTTCCTGAAGTTAGATTCATCTCTAAACTCCAAAAACTCATTAAAGGACATACTGTTCATGACAGTGTCTTCGGATGCTCGGGCATGGAGGTCTCTGAAACAATCTTCAGGTAATCTTTGGTTGTAAGTTTCCATCTATTAATTTATTTAATAATAGTCGAATTATTTTTGCTACTGTGATTTGGAATTGGACTATAGAATTTTATAATACTTCTTTTTTCCATTTGTATGTATACTTTGTTGTAAATATGAGGCAAATGATAGTGATTTCAGAATTTGTGGGCTGTAGTTTCAACTTTTGATAGTATAAATTTTTTGTATTATAATGAGGTAATAATAATTTATGTGCTTTGGTTATTTAATATGTAGTTTAAGAGATTGGTTTATGTCCTTTCAATTCATATTTTTGTGTGATGAAGTTTAAGACTCTCAAATAATAGAGGAGATAGACATTGATGAATATTGCGACTTGATCCATTGAAACACAAACCCTCACATACGTCCTCTGTATCATATAGGTCATAACTTTTTTGTACTATAGTGTGGCGGTGGAGTGAGTAATTGAAGAATATATTGCAGTTCCCTTGAGTGGTCTCTCACCTATAAATGGTACATGTCTATAATGTGTAATCAATATCAAAAGTCCAATCTAAATTATTATTATTTACGGTTAATCTTGAGAGGCTTTTGACTATGTAAGTTGAAATTAAATGCTCCAATGTGGGGTACTTAATTTTACTAATAGGTGCATTTTCTCTGATATTTACTCCTAATTATAAATCAAAATCCACAAGTGAAATATATCAAGTGGTTAGAGAACCACTACATGGATTAGTTTGGTCATGGGTTCGAGTCACTTGGAGAATTTAGGAGCACCAAGGAGGAAAAAAAAGAACTAAGAAGTAGTATCAATCTCATGTGACTCTAATTTTGACCCAAAGAATTTAAAATTAATTCAATTTGTGTTTGGATCGGGGGAATTCAAATCCCAAAATGAATTTGGAATTTTTTAGATTTAAAATTCTCTCATCCGGGTTGAGGATAGATTTGTAAAAAATAGTTTCAAGTTCATAATTTGATATATGTTATATGATCATAAAGTGGTGTATGAATTATTTGATAATTAAAAATTGGTTATACTAGGTACAGTTTTCTTGATTACTTTTATTTTCGTGAGCGTCTTAGGTAAGACCAAGAATTATACAAGTTACCCAGTGGAGAAGGTGTAATACCCCGTCCCATATTATACCTTTTATATTCCTAGAACCCTTATTATTATCTTTGTTTCTTTTTATTTTATTATTTTGTGTGCTTTTGTGTAATTTAAATATATACCCTTTTATAAATTCCTAAATTCGAAGAAAGAAATCGAATCTTTCAAACGAATAAAGGACTACGAGAAATTTAATATTCAAGTTTAATTAAGGATTTCGATCCGTATAATTTGTTGATAAAAATATATAAGTATAATTCAAATGCGATAAAATATTAATTGAGTTTTAAAATTATATTAATTTTTAATTCGGTATTAAACTCGTGAACTAAACGATCCCTGAACCGTATCAAGTGGGAACTAAAATATCAAAGAACTCTACTTTTATTTCTAGCCACATGTTATTATCTCTTATTAAAATTAATTAATTAAGAAATGAAATTTTCCTTATAAAACTACCTCTCCGTCAGTTCTTAGAATGAATTCCAAAACCAAAATTTCACTCTCAGCTTTCCAATTCACAAACCCATATCTCTTTCTCTCTCCTCTTTCAGCCAAAACAAAAGAAGAAGATCGTCGTCTCCTTTCCTCCTCCGGCGAACGAGCGCCGCCGCAGCCCAGGCCCACGCCGCCTCTCTCGCTCTCTCCTTCTCCATCGCACGAACGACCGCCGCTTGAATCCAGACGCCGTCGCGCCTCCTCCTCCCGGCGAGCGAAGCCGCCGCCGTGTCTCCCGCCTCACGAAGCGTCGCCTCTCTCGCTCTCTCTCTCTCGGTCGCACGACGGCCATAACCCCAGCCGTCGCCGCCTCGTTCTCTCCTTGCGCGACGGAAACAGACCGCCGCCGCCTCTTTCTTCTTTCTTTTCCAGTAAGATCTAAATCTTTCTTTTCAATCCCAATTCTGCTTAAATTCCATTTTAATTACAACTTCGATTATTTCAATTTCAAAACCATAACTCGATTCACTATTTCTTTCTTCTCCGAGATGACGCCGTTGAACCGGTTGCTGTTGCCGGAATTTTTGGAGACCTCGAACGACGTCGTTAGGCTGTTCAATTCATTTTTTCGAATCCCCGATCAACGCCATTAGGCCGTCCGTTTAACACCTCGAACCGAGGCTCGTAAGGTCTCTATTTTTCATTCGTAAATTTCAGTTTATGAGTCGAGTTGTTCAAAAACCATTACGAGGAAGCGAGAGAGAAATGCAAACTTACTGTTGGAATTGATTTAATGACTTAGTGTTATTAGTTGACTTGTTTAGTATTGTTATTTTGCTCTTTTGTATCACTCTTTAGAAATAGGAAATTGAATATTATTTCCCCTGTTTTCTTTCCTTCACAAACCATGAGATTGGACTTTGGATTAGTGTTTTGGTATTAGTGGTTGAATGATGAAGTATTACTGTTTTGGAAGTTTAGTATCCTTTTGACTTAGTTGAATTTCTTTATGGAATTGTGGTTTTTAGTTTAATTGAATGGTGATATTAGCATAGTCCATTAATATCTTTGAATTAAAGAGTTGGTATTATTGTTGGATGATGATTTTCAATTGTTAACACATTTGTTTTGAATCCGCAGACAAATGGAAATTCGTCTTCTACCTTGTGCGACTTTAAGAAAAATTAGAAACACGAGATAAGTTCTTTTAATATCCAAAGCTAATATCAAAATAGTTTCTTGGAAAAATTAATATAATCCTTTGTTTAAGAAGTATTACAAACCAACTTTAGAAGTATCACTAATATTAGAAAAGAAAAGTACTTTTTATAAACTATATTAGATAATAATGTAAACTTCTTAGAAAAGTCAAAGTCTATCAATAAGTTTTAATAAAGGAAATTTATTTATAAAGTATGAAATTTTATATTCAAGAATTCTTTTAAAATATAAAATCTTAGAATGAAAAACTTTTTTTTATTATTATTCTCATTTATACTTTTAAATGAAAATCTTATTCTTTTTATTTCCAAAATTAATAATAATTATATTTTTTTATACTTAATGGGCCTATAGTTAAATAGACAAAGGAAATTAGTAAATACACCCCCTAACACACCTCCTCTTAAAAAGGGGTGTACTTATCAATTAGAAATCAAACTTTGGAAGCTTTAACTTTCGATAAGTCTTCTAAAGACAACGAACCGCTCAATTCTCGTAACACAAACTCTCATGTCTTCCTAAAACAATTCAAAGGTCAACTTTTAATTAAATGTTCTCCTACTAGGATTCGATACTAGTTGGAACGCGCACGAGGTTTTCGACCATCTGTTTGTACATCATTCACGGGACCCGGAGCAAACAGGTGGGTGATGATCTGTTGATTGATCTGCTTATAATACGTTATGCTGGTATACTCTGAACTCGACTAAATCAATTTAAAACAACTAATCCAACATAAATGTACACCCTATTATATAAGTGTGTGAACTATATGATATTATTATATATATACCTTATATGGACTGTTGTGTTTATCTAATTATATAAATCGATTATGACTGCATGGGTAGTAAGGATATTTTGTGAGCATGAATCTTTTAAGTATGAATTATGTGTGTTCTCCCCATGTTCTGAAATGATAGTTTTTGAAGGAAAGCTGGTAATTATTCTTGCGGAATGACGCGTATGGCCATGAGTGACAATAAGTCAGATTCATGGTCACTGGTAATTATTTTTGTGGAATGACACGTACGGCCATGAATGATAATAGATCAGATTCATGGTCGCTGGTATTATTTATATTGTTTTGGAAGAGATTTACTATATGTGAAAATGATTGTGGGCTTTGCTCCTTAATGTGAACCAACTTGTGATATTTCAATTATATGATGTGAAACCTGTTGTGCCCAACTGATTATTATGTGAACTTGTTATTTATATGATATATGATGTTCGTATCATTATGTCAATTGATTAAATGAATTAAATACTTTATTAATGAGTATAATTTAATATACTTCGGATTTACCAATCCCATGACGTTGCAAATCACCCATACGTGATAATTCAAATCTCACGCCCCCTTTTTACAACCCTTGCAGATTATGATTTCGTGGAGCAAGGACAGTAATAGAGACGACACGGAGTTCCCCACTTAAATAAAACATTACTGATAATCCTATGCTTTATGTACACATATATGTGTGTGGGATACTTACTAAAATTATTCTATTCATTTCTTCCGCTGCATAAAACTCATCATCTCTCATTTCCGTTATATATCCTTCAAAAATTTTATAGTTCGGACTTTTGATCATAATAATACTTCGAATCCGATATAATTAATATATTCTGGATTCGGGGCGTTACAGAAGGGCTCTACCATCACCTTTTATGATCTATTGGAATTTCGCACCAATCCGGCAGGGATCGGGTGGATTATTCTCTTAAAGTAAATCTTGTGTGAGACTATCTCATGACATGAGACAATGGGATGAGGTTTAACTTAGGCATTGACGCATTAACACTTTTGTAGGGGTATGTGTTAATTTGAATTGCCTCATACCATGAGACGGTCCCATACAAGTTTTTGTCATTCTCCTAGCATTGAGATGTATTTCTACATTATTTATATCAATTGTCTAAAAAGAATAAGAAAAACATGTATGAGTGTAAATCTTTGTTCTGTATTTGCCAAAATCCTGATTTTAAATCAAATTTGGAAAAGACAAGTGCATTAACTAACCTGTCTAAGAGATCCTTTTTATTGGGAATGGGATGTCTAACCCATTTTAAAGCTTTATTAAGAGGTTTATAATTAATGACTAACCTCGAAGCACCACGTTCCTGCTCAGAATGCTTATTAACATAGAAAGCAGTACAAGACCAGGGGGATTTAGAAGGAGTAATAAGTTTCTTTTGTAATAAAGATTTGCAAAGTTCTAAATAATCAGATTTCATCTGACAAGGCCTTGACTTATCATTAAAATTCTCTTCATAAGGAAGAGAAACAATATGTTTCTTTATGTTCCAGAAAGCATTTGGAAAATCATTGCAAATATCAATGGAGAGTTTGTTATATAAGAGCTGGATTTTATCCTGAAGCTTGGAGTTCTTTATTCTATCTTCAATAGTGAAGGAATTAATCTCATCTTTGAGAAAATTGATTTGACAATTTTCATAATTGATTTGATCCTGTATGATATCAAGAATACTATTAATAGGTTTAGTAATGAATCGGAAGGAAATATGTGTTTCCTTATAAACACCAGAAATTTCTTCTTCACTTACCTGTATAGGGTAAATTTTTTGAATAAAAGAAAGGCCAACAATCATTTGGCTAGTTAAATTTTTAACAATCATAAAATCATTGGGAATACAACAATTATCAATACAAACAGAAGCATTTCTGAGTTTGTATTCAATCTTTAAAGATCCTCCTCCAGCATGTGAAAGAGATTGAGTAGTTTTTTCAAAAAACTTGGTGGAAATAATGTCTTCCTAGATAACATTTTGGTTGGCTCCACTATCTATCATAGCAATAAAATCCTTTTTATAAGAATTATTAATAAGAAGAGAGATTTTTGTATACCATTTTCGAGACATAATCACATTAATGGTGGAAAGATGGTTTTTATCGATATTGAGATCACCACTAGAGTTTAAAAATTGAGAAAGGGTAGTGGTGTTAGTATCAAAATCATCAATTTTTTCTTTTCTTTTTTCCATAAGAGAAAGACGAAGAGAAAGATCAATGTTCTGTTTTTGTAGGACTTTAACATTAGTTTTAATTTTATCAATTTCCTGAACTAAATCATTAATAGTTACAGGGTTTTGTTTAATATTTTTATGTTTTAGAATTTTTTCTAATTCTCCCATATTATAATAATTATTATTATTGACCTTATTCGTAAGACTAGTTTTATTCTTATTAGAAGAATCTTCGAATTGTTCAATAATTTTGTCTCTTAAACCGGAATCTTTGATTTGTTTAAGAAAATCAATAATATTATTATTATTATCTAAGACATTTATATTCATGTCTTGAAATTGACTCATAAATCTATAATAATCATCATCATCATCATTATTAGTGTCATTGATACAATCAAGACAAGGTTTGGCATTTAAGCAATTTTCGCACTTTTTTTTCATCATCAGAGTTTGACCCTTCAGAGAAATCAGTGTCAGACTTATCAAAAATATTTTCTTCTTCAGACATATTATTGTCTGAATCCATAATGATTTTAAAATGAGTTTCTTTTAAATTATTATCAATATCTAGATTATTAATTTTATCTTTAGCATAACATTGGTTAGCATAGTGGCCATTTCTGCCACATTTTCTACAAATAATTTTATCAAGATAATTTTTATTTTTAAAAGAATTTCTTTTATCCTTTCCATGCTTATAAACATGGTTTCTTTCTTTATTATTATCTCGTTTATTAACAGGATGTCTTTTATGCTTTCTATAATTAGGTTTATAATTAATCTCTTTTTTATTTCTTTTATTAATACTATTTTTTAGTTTAGAATTATCTAAACCAAATTGGTCACAAAATTGACCCAACTGTTTCCTTTCTAAGGGACTATCTCTTTTCATCTGATTCCTTAATTTAAGCTCGTTGCAAAGATTTAATCCCTCTTGCACACAAATACTGATAATTTTTCCAAAAGAGTGTAACTTGTAACGGATCGAGTCAGAGTCTTTTCTCAAAATTTTCTTGACTCTTTCAGCAAATAAATAAGGAAGACCATCAATAAATTTATTCTTCCAAATATCCTGATTACAGTCAGGAATATCATAAATTCTAGATAAAAAGGTATCTTTGTACCATCTGAAATCAGTAAGAGTTTTACACTTCATATTTAAAAGAAGAGTTTTAGTATTCTCAGATTTATTAGTAAATATGCCAGTAAAGTGTTCTAAAATAGTACACACAATATATATATATATATATAAAGTTTTAAAGAATGCAAATCATCATACAAAACGTATTTTTCGATAATTATACATTTGGTTTAAGTTTTGAGTATATTTCAAAACATAGTTAAAAAAAGGTGTCAGATAAATCTTTTTACAAGTACCGATTTTGAAGAACGTGCAGCGCACATGTTAACAAACTATAATTTTATATATTTTTTTAAAAACTTATAAGATGTAACTTTTAAGTAGTTTATAAGACGAGAATTTATAATAAATATTTTTTAAATTTAAATTTTAATATAATTTTTTTTTTATGTTGAGGTAGAGATGGATAGAGACGGGAGATGAATGAGGTGAGGTGGGGCAGGGGCCAGGGGGTGGTTAGAAAAATAAGTTGAGAAATCTCAAATTATTTTTTTACAGCTAATAAATTGTTAGAAGCTTATTTTATAATCTTATAAGTTGTTAAACATCTTATTTTACCAAACACATTGATATTGCTTATGAACTCTTAAGCTCAGTCAAACACCGTCTAAAATTTTCAAATTCCCATTCGACCAAATTTCTATTTTATTTTTTCGATTCATAAACGTGAAAGCTACAGAGACTGTATATTCAAAAAAAAAAAAAACACTAAACTACTATTGGTTTATTTTGGAACAATTTTTCATTTTGAATCGGATAATTACATAATCTCCTTACACTTCAATAGCAGAATTTAGCAGTTGAAAGTATCAAGAAATTAAATGCACATTTTTTATGCTATTTTCAAGAGCTCATAGTGAAACAAAATTTATTTAGTAGTGATGAAATGAAATACGAGTGCCTCCAGAATTATGAGTGCAGTATCTTACCCAATTTTTGCCTAAACAGAAATACAACAATTCACAACAATGTTAACTACAAAATACACCGTATTTATCATCTCAAAACCAAATACTCCATTCATAGAACCTCTTATGATATCATCGTCTTTCTTTTCAAACAGTGTTCACCCGACAATGATTCAAATGATTTTTTTATTGTTAGACATATCATCTAAATGATCCATGATCATTTAGCAATAAAATTTTAAAATAAATTGCGTCCGACATGCAACACACGTGGTTCAAACTAGTATTTAAAAAATCGGGTTGTTTTAGTCCGATAGCCTGACAAAACCCGTCTAAGGCTAAAATGGGCTCAGATGTATGTGGCCCAAAGACAACCAATCCAGCTCGATATTGGCTTGGCTCTGTCCGGCTCGATCCATTTGACAATTCTACCACGGTCGACTTTTTCGTCATACTCCCCCTGTCCACTAAAAGTATACACTTGTTTTTTACAACGTTCTTTTTTTCTTTATCATCAAACCGCCACTTAATTATTTTACATGTTGTTAATTTTACACTCATAAACAATCACTTAATATATAAATAAATCACATAATATTCTAAAATACTCTACTCTATTTACATTTTCTTAAACCTATCAACTTTATTTACGTTGTTTTTTTTTATTTGTTTTTGTTGGATGTTAGATGGGTTAGGAGAAGTGGTAACAAAGTTGCGCATTTGTTAGCGCAGATTGCAATTTTTAGTTTTACATTTTCATTTTGGTTGGCTCTGTTCCTCAACCAGTGAACTATCTTGTTGACTTTGATTGTGGCAATGGTTAGTAATGCTTATTTTGTTTAAAAAAAAAAAAAAAACTTTATTTACGTTTTTAAAAAAAACTATAATAACAAATGTGTGTAAGTTTTAATGGATTACAGGGAGTATTATTTTCTGCTACTTTGGTTTTCCCAAGGACATCAATCCAAAGTCAAATTTTGTCTTCTTTCCCTCGAATATTCATTCCTATTCCAGTAGACAACTAAAATTTTCAAAATGCTCACTCCGTAAAATCCCGAAAATATCGATCATTTTTCTTCGACTTCATTTGGAACAAGATCAAATTTGTCTCGTCAGACGAACGATGAAGAAGATTAAGTTCGTCTCGAGATTGAGAGTGGCAGTTTTTCTTTTGAGTGTGGTATTACGCTTCAACAGCTTTGCTGATTCTGCAATTGGAGACCAGCCGTTGGCGAATATCGCAATTCATAAAGCCATTTCCGCTCTTAGGGATTCCGCCTCCATCAAAGCCCACCCTCATCTTCTTGGACTTAACGTGTGTGTCCTTGTTTCTTCTTTTATTTTGCTTTGATGTTGGAAATTTTGATTCAAGTGATTAGATTGAAAAATTCAGGATCAAAATCTATCAATCTAGCTCATTTACTACACTAATCCTGTTTTGAGATTATGTTTTCAACTAATTGATAAATCTCACAAAAGAGTCTTTCGTTTTAGTTTTGTGACTGAATTGATTGCATTACCTCCTGCAATTTAGTGGTACGGTTACAGATAGCAGATTTATAAGTGCATTATGTTGATGAGTTAGTGCCTAAATTAGTGCTAACAGTTAGTTTAATTGCGAGTAGTACAAATACATAGCACATTTTTACAGTCTTATTTTTATATATATGCAGAATTTTAATTCCAGTTTCATTTTCTCATACCTCTCTTCTTCCTTCTCTCAAAATTCGTTCATATCATTTAGCTTTTTGAAGTGCTACAATTTCCTTGTGTAAAATAGAAACATTTTTTTCTTTTTTATCACAGGGTGAGGATACAGTGTGGGTTGTTGTGGAATTTGAAAATGCTGAGCCCTCTAATGATGATTGGATTGGTGTATTTTCTCCAGCAAAATTCAAGTAATGTCTCTGCTTCTAGGATCTGTTTGTATTTAATTTTAACTATTTCTGGTTGGTCTATGCTGCTTATTTTATTCTTTTACATATGTACAAGTTCAAACACTGATAAAAAAAGGTGCATAAGTGTCACATTTAGTTACATTACTAATGAAATGAATTATTAATTATCAGTGGAACAACTTGCTACATGGAAAACAACCCTAAGGAGCAAGCTCCACATATTTGTACTGCCCCAATAAAGGTGTGGAAGTATTCTATGCAGTTCTACCTGACCTGTAATGTGATTCGATATTTACTCCTACTCGAAACCTGAATATCTGTGTTGTCATTTCAGTATCAGTTTGCCAATTTCTCTAATTCTGACTATTCAAAGACTGGGAAAGCTTCACTAAAGTTGCAGTTAATTAATCAACGAGCAGATTTCTCCTTTGCGTTGTTTGGAGGTGGATTATCAAATGTAAGTCATGTTAATCGTCATGGCAATGATTAATATCATTAAAATCTGACCTGAAGAATAAATCATTGATAGCTCTCTTTCATGTTGAGTATGTATACATGTTGACTCTTCAGAAGCTCGATGAGACTTCCTCTTGCTCAAAATTGGTATTGATCTTTGCAGCCACAACTGGTGGCAGTGTCGAATTCCATATCATTTATGAATCCTAAGGCACCACTTTATCCCCGCCTTGCTCTTGGGAAATCTTGGAATGAAGTAAGTACTCTAGAATAGGCATATGCTGTTGGTTCTATGATTTCTTGACCTAATTGAAAGTATAATGTTAATTGAAAAGATTTCAAATGGTTCGACACATTCATTTCATGCTAATGGTTATCTTATTGCATATTCGGAGCTTTATTGAACTTTCCTAATTTGAACTGTATTTTACAGATGACAATAACATGGACTAGTGGGTATACCTTAGATGAAGCTGTTCCTTTTGTTGAATGGGGCAAGAAGGGTCACACCAAGAAGCGCTCACCAGGGGGAACATTGACATTTCACAGAAGCAGCATGTGTGGTATGGTTGAATTTTAAATAATACATATTAATTAATCTAAAATGGATAAGCTTAAGCTTCAACCTTCAGCAGCATAGAATTAAAGGCCAATGGTGATTGAAGAAGTCATAGACTTGGTTATGATTGCTATTTCTTTTCTTGAGCATTGTCCTTTACTTTATTAATGTATATTGGTAGGGAAGTTGGCCTTATTGTCATTCATGAGCTGAATTATGGGGGGGTGGGGGGCTGATTGTTTATGGTCAATTGTTCTGTGTTGAATTTATTGTTATAATACTTGACCACTTCCTGAAGGTTTAGGTGCATCATAAGTAGAAATCGACTATACTTTATAAAAAAAAGAGTCATGTTTGAAAATTTAAACACCGCACATCCCTTTTTCTTATAGAATAAAGAAAATAAGCCTTCACATATGACATTATTAGAATATATGCATAAAAGAATCAATTTACTAAAATTTATTAATTAAAGAAACTTGATGGAGGCGAGAACGTAAGAATCCATGTTTTAACATCAACTAAAAGATATTAGTCCTTGAATTCATAATTATGACTCAAAATATAAACTTGGAAGTTTCATTCATCTAGACTACTTGCTTTAACCAGAAAGGCACTAGTATGCTCCTTAAATGATAATAATAAAAGGGTGAGCTGCCTGGCATAGTGGAATCATGTTGTCAATGATAATGACGACTTGTAAAACTATATTAAATACGTTCAGCAAGTAAAATAATCTTTTACTGGCCATTTTTCTGTATAAGCACACAATGAGACACCCCAAGGGTTTTCTTTTTGATTCCAAACCTTTTTGTCATATGCTTAATATGAATTCAATTTAATAATTTATGAATTATTCAAATCAAGCAAATAAATAAAACATGTACTATTTAAAAATCATTAAGTCTTTTTCAATTCTGTCATGTATGATGTATCTACTGCTAGTTTAAGAAAATTTGGAATAACAGGTTCAAGTCTCCCTAAGTGAATATTTACAACACGTCCGTCCATAGCCCGGATAAAAAACTAGTATAATAAATTGTAAGATAGGTTTAGGGTTTATTTTTTGGGTACAGAGAAAATTATGAATTTTACAATAAATACAAGTTGGTAGGAATTTGGGTTAAATCAAAAGATTGGAGATTTTAGCTATAGAATTGAAAGCTTCGAAGTTAAATTTCAAAAATAAAGGAATCCTATGCATATTTGTTTATTACTACAAAGTGATGTACTCCCTCCATCCCAATTTAAATGCACCATTTGCCGAAAAGTCCATCCCAAATTAGATATATCATATCCTAAAAAGGAAATAAAACAACTTTATCATTTTAAACTATGCTTCAACCATCTCAAATATCATATGCCATTATTTTACCCACACTAACCTAACTCTCACAAAACAATCCGTGCCAAAAGCCCATTCAACCCCCACTAAAAACCTACTTAATCTCCTTTGATTAATAAATAAATTTCACTTTAAAATCTGTGCACATAGTAACTTTTGCATCAAAATGGAGTATTATTTTTATATTCATAAACTGAGGAATGATCCGAAATTTTAGCGGTGGGTATTGGATTCAATAATAAGTAACATAGTTTGATTCTCTAAAACCTTGTGCAATTGTGTAAATAAATTAAATCACATTGGTTGAAATTTTGATATAAGATAAAAACACATATCGACACAAAACATTTCCAAAAAACACGCGGTTTTGGAGATCTATAGCTATAGTGTTCATATTCATATTTGGAATCCTGTGCAGTAGGGATAATATTCAACAAAACAACTCCGATAAATAAAACATGTTACTTTATTTTAATTATAATGAGGAATAACATACTTGAATTTCATAAAATCCAGAGGTATCTAGGTAGGATTTAGAAATTTACCCTAGTTTGAGAGCAAAAAGGAAGTTGAAATGGATGGATTTTGGTGGACATCGACCATGAGGTGATGGTGTTGGGCATGAGATGGAGAGATGATGAGATTTGTGAATGAAAATCCTTGCAATGACCAAAAACATATGTACAAGTGAAAATACTAAGGTTAAATGGTCTAAATTTTATATATGGGTCTCTTGAACTTGTAATAGAGACTTGTAAGATCTAACTTGCCACACTTTTAAAAGAAAATCCTAAACTTGGTTAGACTATTAAACAAGATTGACTAAAAATTGGAAGATAGACATTTTTTACAAAATTTCCAAGATTTACCTAGACTTGCCTAATAAAATCATATCTAGAATTTGGCAACTTGTTCGTGGGCTTTAAAGCGTGGCACTGGTACTTGATTTTTAATTATGGACTTGAAGAAGTACTTGTATACAATGTGGTAATATTGGCCTTGATCTTCTAATTAGTAGACCTTAAAATATTATAGCATTTCATTAAAATAATAAATTAAAAAGTTAGTAATCAACTGATTTTTTTACGTGGCTCTTATGTAAAAATTGCTTGAGAGTTGAATGCGGTTCAATAATTTAAACCAACAAATAAGTGGACGGGCTTAACCGAACTGATGATTTATAAAAGGTTGCACCTTCATCAAATTTACAAAAAATAAAAGTTGTAATGTGGACAACATGACTCTTATTCTGTATGGAGCGAGTATTTTTTCTTTTTTCTTTCATCCTAGTTTTTATTTCTTTACTTTCTTTTTGTCTTCTCGCTACGAAGGAGCTGGAGGGAGTTGTCCTGGAATCATTTCCGATTCACAGAATGGGTTTTTCTTCTTTCAATTAAGGATTATAATTTCCAGTTATTGACTTCTTAGTGGGAACATGAGTGGAAGAGCATGATAGGCATAGTCATTCCCCCTTGGGTATCTTTATTGTGATTGCTCCAGGCTCTCATGCAGTTAGTTAGAATGAAAAAGCACAGAAGGGACTTGACTTATCTGAACTGAACAACAGTGGCTTATATCATTGGAAGATTTAGAAATTTCATGAAAATAATATTCTGAGGATAAGCTGAACCTCTGGATTAATTAGTTGACGAGTGCATGGCTAAGCAGCTGCCTCTTGGATTTTGTGCTAAATGCTAATACAACAAACTTATTTGATTGTCAATGCTTTACAACTTTTTCTTAGTGTACAGATTGAACATGTATGGTATCTAACATTGGAACCTTGCTACTAGGAGCACCTGCTCGGACAGTTGGTTGGCGTGATCCTGGATTCATACATACTAGTTTCCTTAAAGATTTGTGGCCAAACACTGTGTAAGTCCCCAAAATAAAGCACAAATCCCCCCAAATAGCTGCTGTATATAAAATCTGGGCTGAAGTGCTGAATTTACTTCCCAGATACACTTACAAGATTGGCCACCTGTTATCAAATGGCTCCTATGTTTGGAGCAAGACTTATTCATTCAGATCATCCCCATATCCAGGACAAGATTCATTGCAGCGTGTTATAATATTCGGAGACATGGGGAAGGTATTGAACCTTTCAGAAATTTTGCCATTTCTAGGCCATAAACCTTCAAATTAATAGGAAAAGTTTAGTGCCACATTTTCTTTATGACATGAAAGAGAAACTGATTAACTATAAAAAAAAAAAAAAAAAAAAAATGAAAGGAGGATTCAGTCATTAAGTGGTCAAGTTTGTGTGCCATGAGCATAAACATGCAAGAATATCAAGAAATAACACTTAATTCTTTTTAAAGAATAATCTACCAATATAATCATTTAAATTCCACCTTAAAGGAAAATGTCATGGAGTCTTTGGGTGATGCAATTGTTATTATAGAATTTAATGAATCATTTTTTTTTTAAATATTTGCTAATTATCTGCTCTGAAAGCTTAAAAAAAATGGAATGATCACTTTAGAGTGAATTTTGGAGAAGCCTGATGTACTACTGCATATGCTTCTTAATTCTAACATTCCTACCTGTGCATGGTGATCTTATCTCTGGAGAGTAATCAGTAATTCTAGCACACAGACATGTATAACTTAAACTCAAAAATTGAATTGTTTGGAGATAGTTGATAATTAACTACTATAAAATGAGAGATTTTATCAATCTATTACACTCAGTTTTGGAGACTTCTTACGTGCTCAGTATTCATGACTATAGCTACTATTTCTTACCTTGGAAATCTTTGAAATTGCCGGTAAAACTAGATTTTTTTTTATCCACATCCCATGATCCTGTAGTTGCTGTGTTCATTATTACTATTATATACCACTTTTATATTGTTATTTATTTGTTTAATTTTCTGTGTTGATCAAGTTATATCTGGGTCATCATTTGGAAGTTCCGCAATACCTTTATTTTTTAAGGCTCCTTGTGTTGTTCACAAATGCTGGGGATGAAATACATATATTCATCTGTAAAAGGGATCCCTCATCCCTTGTATCTTTATCAATGAATTATGAATTCCTGTTTTTTATCTATAAAAAAGAAAGACATATATTTATCTAGTATTCAATTCAAATAGCTGGTATATACTCTGCTAAGGACTTGGGGTACCTGTTGCTTGATGAGATCATGGTCATTAACTAATTATGATGTTTGTGCTTTTTTAATCTTTACTTGGTGCATTTTACTTTAATACCATGTTCATATAATTATGATTTCCAGGCCGAGCGTGATGGTTCAAATGAGTATAGCAATTATCAGCCTGGCTCATTAAATACAACTGACCAACTCATGAATGACCTGAAGGACATTGATATAGTTTTCCACATAGGAGATATCACGTATGCTAATGGCTATATCTCACAATGGGACCAATTCACAGCACAAGTGGAGCCTATAGCATCCACTGTGCCTTATATGATTGCAAGGTTTGTTCGTCTGATTTTTCATACAAGATGCATGGTGTACAGCTATTCCTCTTTCACAATATCTAAGCTCATATTACCATGACAGTGGGAATCACGAGCGTGATTGGCCCGGGACAGGATCATTTTATGACACAACAGATTCCGGTGGGGAGTGTGGTGTGCTTGCTGAAACCATGTTCTATGTTCCTGCAGAGAATAGAGCCAAATTTTGGTAATGATAGTTATCTTCATTCGTGATAATCATTAAAGCAAGATGGGGATACCCGACGCTCTTGCTAATATTACTGATCATTTGCTAAACCCAATAAAATTTCCCCGAGTAATATATCAATTTTTCTTTAGTTGCATTGCATCACTCAAATTTTATTTAATCAGTTAGATGTCCTTGTTCTGGCTTTCAACTTAGGTTGGTAACTCTCTTTGGTAGGAACTTATTAAATTGCTTAATGGTCTAGTGAAATATAACAAGCATATTGCATCCAAGACCGGTTACAGTTTTGGGGAGGGGAAAAGTTTTTAAAGTTGTAGTTTCAGCTGTAAAAGATAACTTGTAATTATGTGTATTTTGAAGTCGGCGTATTTAATTTCAGGTACTCAGCAGATTATGGCATGTTTCGCTTCTGCATAGCAGATAGTGAGCACGACTGGAGAGAAGGATCGGAGCAGTACAGGTTCATCGAGCATTGCCTTTCATCAGCAGATAGGCAGAAACAACCTTGGCTGATATTTTCTGCTCATCGAGTCCTCGGTTATTCTTCAGACAAGTATTACGGCATAGAAGGTTCGTTTGAAGAGCCTATGGGAAGGGAAAGCTTGCAGAGGCTGTGGCAGAGGTATAAGGTGGACATTGCATTCTATGGTCATGTCCACAATTACGAAAGGAGTTGCCCCATTTATCAGGTGAGATGATACTCTACTGTCTCATGTATGTGATGCTCTTGTCAGTTTTTGAAATACTCAAGAGCATCATGTTGCATACATGCGACAGTCTCATGCAAGACTTTCTCATATTCTCAACTCAATCTTTTCTTCCTTGACAAAAAAAATGACTTGAACTGTGTGGGTTCAGAACAAGTGTGTGAATTCAGAAAAGTATCACTACTCCGGGACGACAAACGGGACGATACATGTGGTGGTCGGGGGAGGAGGATCTCACTTGTCGGAGTTCAGTACCGTGCAGACGAGTTGGAGCTTGTACAAGGATTACGATTGGGGTTTTGTGAAGCTAACGGCATTTAACCACTCTTCGCTTCTGTTCGAGTACAAGAAGAGCAGAGATGGTAAAGTATATGATTCTTTTGAAATCTCTAGGGACTACAGAGATGTCTTAGCCTGTGTGCCTGATGGTTGTGAGAAAACCACTTTAGCAACTTGAGTTAGTTGACGCAATCTTGAGTTGTATACTTCCAACAAATATCATATTATACCACGTAATTTATATTATTGGTTGGGGGACCGTCGTGGGCCCAAGGGAGTTCTTTTGCCTGCTGTCTTTCGTTTAGAATATGTAATTTGTATCGTCCATTCGATGGTTCCATCTGCGAACTAGTCCACTTCTATCGGCTTGAGTGAGAGTTTACAATTTTTTTGATGGGAAATAAAATGGATGGGAAAATGGAGTAAATAGTAAATTTGTGTTATCGTTTGGGATGTAGGAGTAGGAGTAACTTTACGTTATATTAATATTTTCCAGTAATGATGGTGTATTATTTTTTAGTACGAGTGTGTATGAAAAAAAAATAAAAAATTTGTGGAAGTAATTTAATTTAGTGATTGTGAAAAAAAATTATTTATTGGTGAAAGTGACAAGTGTGTACAAATAAGTTGAGTGTTTGATAAAATATTTTTTTGAATAAAGTTAATTATTTGTGATAAGCTATAATTAGGTAAAAGAATATCCTTTTCAATTTTTAGATTATAAATTCTAGTAGGTAAATTTATGCATAATCATTACATTAGAAAGCATTCAAAATCACTTTGATGCACAATTCTAAGTGCTTATAATCACTTATAATTTCTCAAAAACACATCCGATGTTTAGTGTGGAGCTAATTATTCATGCATAAATTATTTTGTAATATTTTTAGTAAGAACAACTCACACACTTTAATATAAACCATGCATATTCTTTAATGAAACAATCATTTGTACACTTCAATACATATTCTTTGGTGAAAACAACTTATAATCTCCAGAACTAATATCTTTTAGTGAAAACAACTAATATTCTTTGATGAAATAACTCACATCCTTCAAAGTGATTCATGTATGAACCAATTTCATGTCATTTTTTTTATTATTGTTATGTTTAGTAAAATAATAAATTAAGTTTAAGAGAAGTAGGAAAAAAAAAGTAAATATAAGAAAAGTGGGAGATAAAATGAATAAATAAATAAGTAAAAAGTAGTGATGTAATTATTTTAGATGTAGGTGTATAAAAAGAGTGAATGTGTATTCAGATGAAAAATTGGATGAGATGAAGAAACCAAATCTTAAATCCTGACTTCGCGACCCGAAAGAGAACATGGCCTAAGACACCGCTTTTCTTCTCTAAAAAAAATGCTCTGTTGGGATATATGTATTAGTTGATGATTTAGCTAAAACTCAAGTAATTAGTATCAGTTGTGTAAATTAGTACAACTTCGTAGTTTAGCAGCTGAACCTGCTAGAGTTGAGATAGACTTGGGTTAGTTTGTAGTTCACAAGTTAAGGAGGAACTTAACTTGTGCAGCTGAAGATCAGAAGACCGATTAAAAAGATCAACTGAGTTTAGAAGACCTGAAGTCAAGATCACCCAAGCAGAGACAACTTAGTTTCTAAGCCTAAACTGACCCTTGCTTAGCTGATATCAGAAGACACCAAGTCAGCTTAAAAGTGAAGTGTCCTCAGGATAATAAAAATTAATTAAGAATAACAAATGAAATATACTGTGAGTGTCAGAGACCTAAAAGAAAAGCTGAGAAGACAAAGAAGAGTTTTGTGATAAAGCATCACATTTGATAGTCTATTCAGCTGAGTTCAAAAGTGTATGTTGAATACATTCGAGCATGGTTCAATAAGGAGAAGACAACACGCGTACAAAACCTAATACTAAACATGACGCTATAGTCTCTACGAATATAAAGCACAAGAGTATGTGAGACTTTGTTAAAAATGGTATGAAATGTTTGTGCACCTATTCCAACGTATGATTACACCTAGAGATAGTAAGATTGCAAATTATCTCACAACCACATAATGATATTATGGAAATTCTACTAAGTTCACAAGCATTCGAGCACTCAAACAAATTTCCATAAAATATTGCTTTATACACAAATAAGTCTTCTTAGTTTTCTTCAAGTATAAGTGTTATATATCTGTTTTCACAAGTTTGCACGCATATATTCAAGATTAGAGAGATTTCTTCGGTCCTAGCCTTGGGGTAAAATTTGTAAGGGGAGATTGTACCTAGTTGGAAACCACACATCAAACCCTATCTTCGAGAGTTAGAATAGTCGATAGATTTAGTAAGTTGAGTTGGACTCATCTATGAAAGATTGTGTAAAGTGTCTCTTAACACTCTAAATCAAGATTTTCAAGGTACTGGAATCATCTCAGCTTCATCTGGGAAGAGTGGACGTAGAAGCCGAGCCTTCGAATTGCTATATTACATGTGTGTTTTACTTGCTTTATATCTCATCTGATCATATCATCTGCATACCCATTTGAATCTAATTCACACCAAGTGAGCAGAGACGTTTTGGACTTAACCGTTTTATAAAGATTTTCATACACGCGTTAGGGCTCATACACTTTTACACCTAGTCTAATCTGATAGTTGTCCAACTGTTCAGCTGACATAACAATCAGTAGGATAGTTATCAGTTTGGGTTAAATGCGTCGCACCACTTAACCTTATCTGAAGCTACTTCTTTTTTAGTTTTTTTTTAAGGTTGCGTTTACTTTGTAGGATAAAACCTATTTACCCTAATGGTAGACCTTTATATGTTGTTTACTTTGCATGCTAACGAACTCGGGTTAATAGCCCAACCCGGGTTAAACTCCTGCAATTTACCATATTTTAACCTCCACAACACGGGCGGGCTAATTTAACATGGTTTCAGTTTATATGCAAAATGACATTTTTACCCCTTAGAAATGCCCCTTTCCAAACAATTCTAGCTCTCCATTTTGAGATTAGTTGAAGAAGGCTCAGGAAATCAAAAGCCATAAAACCCATTTCAAAAAAAGATGTTATGTTTCTAGCATCTGCTTTTCTCCTCAATCGAACAATTTCTGCTTTTCTTCTTTGCATTTGAGGAGAATACCCAAACTTCTGGTAATCAAATCATTTTCTAATTGTTTCTTCATCATTATGGCAAATCGAGATTCATCCCTTCCTTCCGGCAACGAGTTTCTTTTCACTATTAATGGTGCCGGTGATTTGAACTCCTCTTTTCGGCACCGAGCCTCTACTTCTTCTTCAATTTTTTGGTGATTCACTTCGAATTGATGTTTCTTCATTTTTGGTGCAGATTCAAGCTTTTCCGGTGAATCAACTGTGGCGTTTCTCTCCATTATTTCCGGTATGGCGTTGCTCTACTGCCATTCTCTTCTTTGTTAACAGGTCCCATGAGTCATGTGAGATAAGAAAATTGTAGCTAGATATTAGACCCAAAAAATTAAAGTTGAAGCTGCAACTATTCATCATCTCAGTCTTAATGGAGAAATGGAGAGAGAATCGGAGTGGACATGTGGAAGTTGGAAGGGAGAAAAAAAGACGTGAAAAAATTAAATATAAATAAATTATTTTAATTAGGGATATTTTAGTAATTACATAATTTTTTATTTTTTTTTTATCTCGTGTTTTTTTTTTTAACCAGTAAACACATGATAAGTTATGTAAATTTATTTTTATCCCCCTGATATCATAAAGGGTTAATTTAGCCCCTTAATTACAAATTGGATCAAATAACCCTTTGACTCAATAAAAGGGATCGATTAAACCCTCCTGCTTAAAAAGTAAGCAAACGCCGTTAAAACATCTCTTCGCACAGGTCAATAAATTGTTCATCTCTCTTCCTATTATCAGTGCATTCATCTCTTGCTTGCTGACATGGTTAATATTTTCTTCCCCTATATCTCCGAATTCTTCAGTATGAGATGAATTCTAATTTTTAGAAATTTTTGATAGAGATGACTGTTGGCTGTTCGGACCCTATTTCAATAAAGGGATCCAGACCGGCGGCCCGATCAGTTGGGAAAATGGATATGGGCTCGGGCCGCGGAAATATTTGTTCTGCAGAGTGGATAATTGGCTTTGTTCTGAAGTCAAATGTCGATGCAATCTATGTGAAAAACGTGGGCTCAATCGGGGATAATTCGGAGTTTTTCCTGTCATTGGAATTCGTTAAAAAATACAACATATTCACACGATTTGGCATCAGAAACCCCTTCATCGCCCCTTTCGAACTTAAAAATTGGGATTCATATGATCTGGAGGCCGCGATTTTCCGGCGCCGGCGAGTAGGCCTTTTGGGGGTCTTCGATGCCATGGGAGGTCAATTATGGGTGAGTTTAAGTAACATTGGATGAAAATATGTAATAGTCAGAAGGAAGGCGGCCCTGCAAAAATTCACTCTCTTCAAGGAGATTTTTTGGATCCATAGATTGAAATAAGCAATTTCAATGGTGGTTCTATCCTAAAAAATTCACTCTCTTCAACATATTAAATTGAAGGTTAATGAGAGTGAAGTTTTGAAATAGAAGGATGTGTGTTTACTACGTAACTTTTAAATTAGGACAAACTCTTATGTGCAACAAGTGCACGATGCACTTACTTAACAGTTGATACTGTTTACACTGAAAAGTTGGTTCCAATTACTTGTTTGCTTTGATAGATAAGATTGATAAATAATTATCCTTTGTTCATGGGACAATTAATCCAATTTTTTTTTATTTGTCAATTATCTCTATAACCACTAATCCCGGGCCGATATCATACGAAGCAAACGTATAATTGAATGAGATTAAAGTATCAATTTCTCCTGGTCCCACAAAGCAAACATACCCCAAGTGTACAAGAGAGTTACTCTTAAATTTTTTGTCTATATATTGTAGATGTCAAAGCCTTGTACGCAATAAGTGTAATGTGCAATTTAAATGTATTTAAAAAAATTATTCCCTCCATTCATGAAATATAGTTCAGGTTGCTTTATTTGACTGTCCACCAAAAATAGTCATGTTACCTAAAATGGAAATAATAAACTTTATCTACACTTTTCAACATACACACATAACATGTTTAAAATAATTTATTTTGTATTTGATGTGACACGATATTTTTATTTTTTACATATTATATTAATTTTTTAATAACTGTGTATAAAATGGTTTAAAATGAACCGTTTTTGGTTTTATAGAAAAAATAATTTAATGTTTAAAATTCAAATTCGAATAGTAGTTCAAGTTGTTTGACGGCTCTGGTCCCACATCACTCACGAGAAGTTGCGATAAAGACAAGTATATTGGTGGTGTTCAAATTAAAGTGAGAATTTGAGCGCTAAAACCGCCTGCATTTACTACTTTCCTCCAAATTTGAAATCATGGCGGAGAGATAGAACTTAGAAGATCGCCCATTACATAATAACCGCCTCCGCCATTTTTCAAATCATCCATGGGCTGCGTTACATCCACTCTGCTCAATCACGATGACGAATTCCCCCAAATCGGCGGTTTCAACCACCACATCGTCTCCCTCACTTCCACCACTTACGGCTTGCTCACTCTGGACCGACCACCGCCGCCCAAAGACTCCCCGCCGCGGAAACAGGGCGGTTCCCTTCATCTCGAAACCATCAATTTGCGCGACCTTATGTCCGGACTCGACGAGAATGCGTGCCCTAACATCAGGCAACCGCCATCGTTGGATGATTTTCTCAATCAATTCGAAAGGATGTGCCCGCCCAACGGAGAGAACAAAGTGGTGATGTACAGCACCAGCCTGAGGGGAGTGCGGAAGACATTCGAGGACTGCAACGCCGTCAGATCGGCGATCCAGGGGCTCGGAGTTGCGATCTGCGAGCGGGACATCTCGATGGACAGAGGGTTCAGAGAAGAGCTGAGGGAATTGATGAAGGGGAAAGGGACGGCGATTCCGCCGAGGGTGTTTGTGAAGGGGAGGTACGTGGGTGGGGTGGAGGAGGTGATGAAGATAGCGGAGGAGGGGCATATTGGTAAATTGGTGCAGGGTCTGCCAAAATTGAGAGGGGTATGCGAGGGGTGTGGGGGAGTGGGGTTCCTGCCGTGTTTGAGGTGCCATGGGAGTTGTAAAATGGTGATGAAGAAGAAGAGTGTGGTGGTGAGATGTGGTGAATGTAATGAGAATGGATTGGTGCTCTGTCCTATCTGTTCTTGATTCACTCATTACTTTGATTCCATATCCTGGACTATATTTTCATGTCATATATAATGATGTAAACTTCCATGCTGGATTTTAGTTGCTCTGTCATGATAATACCTGCAAACCTTTCTTGAATCACATGAAATTATAACATTTTTAGTATTCAATTTTATATTTCATTTTCCGAATGTATAAAATGTGCAATTTAAAAAAAAAAACAATTCTGAGTTAATGTGTAAGGATCTAACGAGTGAAGTAAAAAGTTGCATAAGGAGAATTGAACTGTTCTTGAATGGCTTCATAACTTGTATGGTATTCCATGCGATTTGAAACCCAATTTTGAATTTTAAGTGATTTTTAAAAATTAACGGTAAGTTTTGAATAGAATAAATTTTGACTATGATGTAAAAATAAATGAAGTTATACGGTTATTTATAGGAATTTAGGAATAGGATTTCAAAATTTTGATTTTAAAGGATAAACTAGAATGAATTTTTTAAATGCAAAATTAAAATTTAGATTTTAAATTTTTTAAAAGAACATAGTTTAAAAGCAACTACAATGGTTCCATAGGTATAAAAATTATCTCTTCACCTCATTATCATCTCACAATTTTTATAACAATAACCAAATTATAATAATCTTCACAATGGTGAAGGAATTGTAACTCATTTTTGTGGGGCATCATCCACATACACTAACATTGGAATTCAATAATTAAATAAACATATATATAGAGGGTGGAGGTGGCGCCTTTTATCCTTAAGTATTAACTCAAATGGGAAAGAGAAACTTGATTATTCTGTCATAACTCTTTCGGAGAGAAAAATTGTAATATTGAGATATAACTCAACTCTACAATGCTTATAACAATTTATTTTGAGATATAATCATGTGAGTAACTACCATCTTGATTGCTCTAAATGACTATATTGTTCATTTGGTAAAACAATTTACTTCTTATTAGTGGTTGGTTACCGAATTAACCTATCGATAATCCATATGATTTGAAAATGATGAGTAACTATGTTCTTATTGTTTTGTCCACTTTATTGTATCAGATATTATATGTAATTGTTTAGCTCATTTTATTGTATTAAATATCATATACAATTGTCTAAATTGTACAATCAGATATCACATGCAATTGTCTGGTCTATTTTATTATACTAAATATTGCATACAATTGTCTAGTCCACTTTACTGTATCGAATACCACCTGCAATTGTCTAGTCCCCTGATATCACATGTAATTGTCTAGTTACTTTATTTGATATATATGCACATTAATGCTACACTTGCTGAATTCATATTAAAATTATCTTAACTCAATTGTTTTCTCTTAAATATAACTTCTACCCTTGTTGTTTACTCATTACACTTTATAAATATTTTTCAATTAAAATCCATCGGTAGATTTAAGCATCACATACAATTGTCTAAATTGTACTATCAGATATAACATGCAATTGTCTGGTCCATTTTATTATACTAAATATTGTATACAATTGTCTAGTCCACTTTATTGTATTGAATACCACCTGCAATTGCCTAGTCCCCTGATATCACATGTAATTGTCTAGTTACTTTATTCGATATGTATGCACATTAATGCTACACTTACTGAATCCATATTAGACTTATCTTAGCTCAATTTATTTTTCTTAAATATAACTTCTACCCTTGTTGTTTACTCATTACACTTTATAAATATTTTTCAATTAAAATTCATCGGTAGATTTAAGCATCACATACAAATTGTCTAAATTGTACTATCAGATATTACATGCAATTGTCTAGTCCATTGAGTGATTCTAGGGTGCATCCAAGTGCATACTATGCACTTGGATTTTACACCCAATTTAAAATCAATTTTGACCAAATCTTGAAATTCGCGGGTCAGTCAAACCCGAAAAAAATTTCGCGGGTCAGTCCAACCCGTAGCATATCTCCTTTCTTCTCTGTCTTCTCTCATCAAGCAAATCGCATACCTTCCTTCTTCTCCATCCCTCGCCTCCTCCTCATAGAATTCACCGGAAAACTAGCTGTTACAACTTCAGATCTGAATCTATCCCCAAAACAATGTTAAAACATGAAACCAAATCAAAATTTCTGGGAGAAATCGGTCTCAGCGACCACTTGATGAAGCCCAATGATAATTTCCATTAAGTTGAGGATTTTCTGCGTGCCAAAAGATTTGGTTCCAGGCGGTGGAGTTAATTCAGAATAGGAATTGATAATGTGGCTTGCGTGGAAAAGGTCTCCAGGCGGTGAAAACAATCAAAGAAAAGTTATCCCACGATCAGAGAGAGAGAAAGAGGAGAGAGATTTGAGGTTGAATACTATTATATAGCCAAATATATACCATTTGAATATCCCTAAATATAGGATAAAGATCAATCTGATAAGTAAAAAAGATGCAGAGTATATTCTAATATATTCTAGAGAAAAATACTGATATTTATTCTTAATATAACCTTGGGTATTGGTAATTATAACTTGGGGTATTGGTAATTATAACTTGGGGTATTGATGATTATAACTATGTGTATTGATGATTATAACTTGGGGTATTGGTGATTATAACTTGGGGTATTGGTGATTATATCTTCGGATATTGGTTATTACAACTTCGGGTATTGGTGATTATAACTTCGGGGTATTCGTGATTATAACTTCGGGTTATTGGTGATTACAACTTGGGGTATTGGTGATTATAACTTCGGGTATTGGTGATTATAACTTGGGGTATTAGTGATTAAGTCTTGGGGTACTACTGAATAATTATTTAGGATATTATTATTGAGTAATTTTTGGGGTATTAGTGATTATAACTTGGGGTATTGGTGATTAAGTCTTGGGGTATTTGATGATTATAACTTGGGGTATTAGTGATTATAACTTGGGGTATTGGTGATATAACTTCGGGTATCAGTGATTATAACTTCGGGTATCGGTGATTTAACTTCGGATATTGGTGATATAACTTCGGGTATCGGCCCGAAGCGCGCGTGACCATTTGCGACCCTGTTTGTTGCCAGACCCGCGAATTTTGGTCGGGTTGGGCCTGACCCGCGAGTTTTTGTTGGATCTTAATTGGTTAAAATTAATTTCAAATTGATTTCAAAATTCCAGGTGCATAGCATGCACTTGGATGCACCCTAGAATTTGCGTAGTCCATTTTATTATACTAAATATTACATACAATTGTCTAGTCACTTTATTGTATCGAATACCACATGCAATTGTCTAGTCCCCTGATATCACATTCAATTGTCTAGTTACTTTATTTGATATGTATGCAAACTAATGCTACACTTACTGAATCCATATTAGACCCACACTAAAATCCTTATCTAAATTCAATTGTTTTCTTTTAAATATAACTTCTACCTTTGTTGTTTACTCATTACACTTTACAAATATTTTTCAATTATAATTCATCAATAGAATTAAATGTAAATTTTGATTCTCTCGATTTCAACAAACTTGATGAATGGAAGAAATGAGTTGCGCTCAACAAAATTATCAAATTGATCATAAACAATCCTAATTTGGTTTTCGGATATCACACTCCTAGAGCCAGAAGAAGATACTGTGAAAGTGATTGCGAAATTGATGAAGAACATTTGATGACCGACTTTTTTTTGCAATAGATCGACGTACACTCCTTAGATTCTTTGACGAAGATTTTGCATGTTTTTTCTATTCAACAGAGTATAGAAATCGGTATATATGTCATTTAATGATGGCAATTAGTTATTGAAAATGCATAAAAAAAAAAATGTTTAGAACACACATGGTTGGAGAAGATTTTTACAAAGTTAATGTGTTGTGTTCTTTAATTAAAAAAATGTAATCGGCAACCTTCATTGGTTGGCACGAATTCAATTTAGGGTTCATTTGCTGTATGAGACGTGATATGAGGGCAATACTATATTGGGATAAATTTATCAATATTAGCTATGCAAATATATAACATGGATTGTATCTAATATTTGTTTGATTCTTCATACTAATGCTAAGGATGAGTTGTAATTGATCAATCGACCACTAGCAAAAAAAATTCGACGGTTAATCACTCATCAGTTTTCAATCATCGATTAGTACCAGATTTTCGTGACCACTTTGTTGAAATTTCCACCAAGAATTCCTTTCTTTATTTAAGTACCAGATTTTTGTATAACTGATAGTTAGATAAAGTTTAACCATATGCACTCTCAACTTTGTTTCTGGTACATCCTGTGCCTAGTTTATGATGAGTAACAGCCAATAAGAACAAGTATTAAGGGAAAAAACGAGTTCAATACTAGGATATAAAAGATACAATTTACTCCTTATCGGATGAATGCTTGAGCCCTAGTGAATACGAATACTCCACCACCTCCGACTGCACGTCCCAAAAGCATATTGTTATCTAGGTACGAAAGGTAATATAGTCCACCAACAGATCGCCTACGAATAATCTTGGTCAACTAACGTATCACAATAAGAGGTCATTATACTTGAAGAAAAAATAAATACCTCTGCGAACTTGTGACAGGAAATTGAGCTTTGAATGATCTAATGAACTGCAAGATCTGGAAAGAGGAGACAGATAATTGTCATTCAACTATCAACTTTAACGATCTTCTTCAAATAATATCGGTTGCTTATCTTTGTTTATTAACTTTGAAGTGTAAAGCCTGATTTATGGAAAAGGGCTAAATCCGGTTTTACTTGTTAAAAATATACATTTAACTTGAACATGACTAATATTTGATGCTTATCTTTGTTAATAAATCATGATGTACAGATTATGTGTTACGATCCCACATGAAAGTGTGGAAGAGTATATGAGTGGAAGTCAATCCTTAACCTTTAACCACGGTTTTGGGTTAAGTTAGGGCTCCCTATCTTGTATTCCTAACAATTGGCGCCGTCTGTGGTAAAACTCGGGCAGGCTGCGGAATGGGGCTACCCCATGGTGGGCCCAAGGGTTGCCACCCAGGAAGTGGGCCTTGGCATATGGGTTGCCACCTGGCTTTAAGGGGGGTCAATTGTTTCGATCCCACATCGACTCCACATATGACAGTGTAGAAAAGTATATAAGTGGAAGTCAATCCTTAAACTTTGACCATGGTTTTGGGTTAAGTTAAGGCTCACTAGCTTATATTCCTAACGTTATCAATATAGATAGACACCTTATGTGAATGATTCAAGCTCAATTGCAAGACATGCTTGAGGGTTTACCTGCAAACTCAAAAACGAACGTGGTAATATTGCTGGAGCAATCAGAGCTTGCAACTCCTCGCTGATCTTAATGTTTTCAACAGCTATCTGTCAAACATGTAGGATCATGTAAAACATATATCAAAATTTTGATAGCTATTATCATGATAAATTTTCATGGAGACGAAGGACTACAAAACAGTAAGCTGCAAGTAAGCTTTCTAGTTCAACTACCATATAAATATCTGCTAAAGCTATTTCCAAGAGAGAGATTGAGTTGCAACAGTCCTCTCATTCAACCAGTTACCTCAAAGGTCTTCCTATTTAGTTAATGAGATGGATGAACTTTTAACAACAATAATAAACCAAGTCTGTATCCCACTATGTGGCTATGTGAATCATACCTCGATAGATAAGAGAACATTTATTTAAAATTAAACTAATTTATATAGAAAGGCTGAGGCACTTCTACATGTCAAGAAAATTCACAATAAAGGCAGAAGATAGCTAACCATTCTCCGGATATTAGAATACGAACCTCTTCAAACTGAAGGTAAATGTTACGACTGGACACAACAGAAAATTTTGCAGACACAAGCAGGGTAGCACCTTCCTGCTCCTGTAGAAAGAACACATTGCACATACAAATTCTTATCCACAACCCCAAGTTTAATAAAACAGTGCAGCACATGATATAAGATGGAAGTAAGAACTTTGAACTTTCCTCTAATATATACTTCCAGTCAAAAGTCTAGGAGCTTTATTGGTACAGATATAAGGTTTTTTAAATTGTCATTTAGCTAATTCTTGGGCAGAGGTAATGAATAAGTCCAAAGCTGAAATCAGAGTGCAGAGATAACCATAATGGCACTTCACAATTTCAATTATTGAACTATACCTCAATTATTATTAACACTACTGACTCATGACCTAATTATTTTTTTTTATTTGGGATCAGCTAAACATGTTATTCTACATGATCCATTTTACTGGAGCCATCTTTATAGGCAAAACGACTCAAGCTTATATAAGAATCTTGAATTGTAATCCAACTGCACAAACCATCAGTTTATTGAGTAACATGCAGTTTTTTTATTGGCGAATATATCAGTTCCACCACCTTGTCTAGAGTATCTAGATCACATCATTTCTTGCGTTCACATCATATCTACATCAAGACTTGGCTTCTTAAATTTCCCGTTCTTACTTTTGTTGCCTTAGGAACTCATTGTCTTCATCAAATTACAGTGCAGGTTGAAAAGGCAATAAACATGAAAACTGATTTCCCAATACCTACAGCTTCTACCCTGGAAATAAAAAAATCATATCTACTTTGTTACTTACTCCTCCTTTGGACAGGTTTGGACATAACGCTTGCTTATGAATCACATGTCTTACACTTAACCCTTGTCAATTTTGAATAATAAAATTTAACGAATGAGGACTTCTGTAATACCTGGCTGTTTATTTATATTCATTATTGTTAACATTATTTATAAGAATTAAGGCCATATAATATTTTAGGCTTATTAATTAGAAGAGCAAGGCTCTACTAGATCTAGATTTTATTGAGTCTATATTCTAGAGATCTATGCATCTAGCCCGAAGCCTGAGCCTATGAGTAAGTTATTAAATATCGAGAATCCATTCTGCAACGCTAAGCTATCTTATTTAAAATAAATTATCCATTTAAGGCTTATACAAGGCTCAACCTATTGTTTTCTAGTCCAACAACTTATTCAAGTCAATAATCTAGAAATGCAGCTCCAAGTACGAGCCCATGACTAAATTGCCAAAATCTAGAATCATTCTACTATGTTAGTCTTGGAACTCAAGACTTCAATTTTACAAAATAACGATTTATACAATACAAATTTAAAATCCATTTTTTAATTTTAAGTAGCCAAAAATCTACAAATATATGTTACAACACATTTTACAAAGGTTCCTCCTTTTTTATTCGTCACCAATTAGTGTGCATGTTTCGAGAGTCACTCTGAAGGCCTGAATCATGTTTTCCTTCACTGTCCAGTCTCCCTGAACAGAGTCTTAACGAGTTCGATGTACTTTGGGCTCTATCACATTCGATTTTTTTTTTTATCTGTTTTCATCAAATCTAGAGGTTTCATATAATCAGAAAGGCTAGAATTATGGGGGGTCATTGTTCCAGTGATGTGTTGGTACATTTGGCAAGAGTGGAATATGAGAATAATTTGAAGATTGCAAAGTCATTAGAATAGGTATGATATATAATTATACTTAGGGTAGCTTCGTGGGTGACCATAGAGATTCCAAAACTATTCTCTTGTTGGATATATTTAGAGAATGGAATTTTGTTTTCTAGCCTTTTGTTATACTGATGATGGGCTTCTTGTTCCGACTATTACAATCATATTCAATAAAAAATTCTGCTTCTTAAAGGCAGTAATTTATCACTACAGCACTTAGAAAAGAAGTAATAAGAACAATATGCATCGGTTGTGCCATGTTCATAATTTTCTATAAGAGTTTGTCGAACCAAAAAGCATCCAAGTTGTGTTTGATACCTTTAAGCAAAATATAAAACCTTCTCCAGCAAAGAAGAAACATAACAAGTTATAAGAGTTACCTCCAGCAGTCTAGGTATGCTCCATTTGACAATGTTGCGGACTACACCTTCCCTAGATTGATCCCCGCATTCAAATTTTTGGAAAATTTGATCAACCTATTGGGAAAGCCAATGGTTACAAATCATGTAAAAATTCAAAAGTTCCTATATATATCATCAATGACATTGATATACCTCAAGAAAAGGAAGAGTAGCAGCAGATTGGAAGAGAATGAGAACATCAGGTGCAGATGTATATTGCAAACGCCAAGTCCCATCCAACAACCTCAATTCAACTGGCTTCCCTGCATCAAAACTTTCAACACTCACCTGCCACAGGATACACAACGCTCTTTCTTTGATTTAATATATAAATGAGCATCAATCAATCCAAAATATAACACAGTATGTATATACAGTTATTCAATTTCTAAATCAGGGAAAAACGAACAAACCAGGGTTTCTTCAATGGAAGATCGCTGTTCCGGCGTAACAGTTAGGCCACGTTTGGTATCGGTAACAGCTCTGAGCAGCTCAAATTTTCGATTCTCCAGTTCGATTTCGGACTCCTAACGGGAACTACTTAGACAAGTAAATTAAAAGTGCAAACTAGTAGTGTAATTGAGGAATACAATTGAGGGGAATCGTGAATGTGAAAGTTAAGTACCTTGGTGAGAATTGGAGCAGAGGGGGAGGCGGCCGCAAAAGAAAATCTAGGTTTTCTTCTTCCAAGAGAGAGGTGCGATGAGAGAAATGAAGCTGTGGAGAAGGAAGATGATGCGGCGAGCATTTTCACGGCTTCACTGCAAATCTGATGGATTGGAATATAATTATGACACACTCTTGGTCCTTGTGTGGTACCAAACTCTTGTGTGATATTTCGATAGTCTTGATCGATCGAATGCTCGATGCTAGATTTTCTATAGATGGAAGATTTTTTTTTTTTCCTTTTCATATCCAAAATGAAAAAATAAAATAAAACAAACTTTATTCTCTCAAATTAACCCCCTTATAAATATTTTTTATTCATACTTCAATGTCACTATTTTTTCCAATATATTCTCAAACAACAAATTAAATTATTTTTCATAAAATAAAAATAATCAATATACCCCAAACTTTACACCTTTAATACTAATAAATTTTTTTTTTTATTAAAACTCGTGTCATTTTCACTTTAGCAATTTAAAATAGGATAGATTGAGTATCTTTTTGTATAGAGAAGTAAATATTTCAAGATGATTCGCTTCTATATCTCAATATGGTATCAATTTCAAAATTCGATTATCTTTCAATTGAATTTCGATAAGCTTAGGTTTATTTTTTTTTATCTTTCAATTGAATTTCGACAAGCTTAAATTTATATTTTTTTATCCAAATTTATGTTGCTATCGATTAATTTGATTTCTTGGTTGGTTTTTTTGATTCATTTTGCTTGCTTTGGAAGTCTAATCTATTTAATACTTCACTCTACCATATATCTTGTATGAGGTAGGTATAACAAGTCGATATATGCAACAATCTAAGAAACCTCATTTGGAAGCAATATGACGAATATCGAGGTACACAAAAAGAAAAAGAAAAATACCGGTCTCTTTTATAATGAAATTAAGGTAGTTGGATACTGTGATGCTGATTATGTAGGAGACCATGATACTATCGATCGACGACGGGACTTGTATTCAAGCTTGGATCGGAGTTGTCACTACTACAAATTCAAACTAACATAGCTGTACTTGGATAACTCTTATAAAAACCGCTCTCCAAGACATAGTTTAGAGAGCGGTTTTACAATATTATATTAAAAAACAAAAATCTAAGATAGCGGTTAAAAACCGCTGTCTTAGTATAACACTAAGATAGCGGTTTAAAACCGCTGTGTAAGGCATAAAATTTAAGAAAGCGGTTTAAAACTGCTGTGTAAGTTGGACATTGCAGAGCGGTTCTTAACCGCTATCTAAGTGGTTCTTAGAGAGCGGTTAAGAACCGCTGTCTTAGTATTTAACTTGGATAGCGGTTACGAACCGCTATCCAAGAGTTTGACCCCTTTTAACCCCTCTTTGACCCCAATTCGATCCCTAATCTCTCTCAGCGCTCACCATCGATCTCCCTCCCCCACCGCCACCGAGCTTCCTCCGCCGCCTCGCGACGCCGCCCCAGGCCGCCTCACGCCCAGCCCTCCCCTGCGATGCCGCCCAGGCCACCGAGCTTCCTCTGCCCCCGACGCGACCCAACGCACTTCTCCTCCGCCCACCCCGACGCGACGCCGCCCCAGCTACTCCGTCCAAGCCCGTCGCCTCTCCGCCGCCGCCAGGTAATTTTCGTTCAATTAATTTTTTTTCTTTCAGTTTTCTTCATTATTAGAATGTGAATAAGATTTTTTGTTTCAATATTAGAATGAGAATAAGTAATTAATAGTTATTATTTTGAGATTGATGGCCAAGAAATATGTTTGTTTTTTATAAGTTTAATTGACAATGAGTAATTGATTATGCATGATATATATATACTTGATTATGGTATTAATGTATAGATGTGTATATGGTTGATTTTTGGAGGTGGGCATTTATGTATAGATGTGTATATGGTCTTTGTATCAAACTTGTAAAAATCTTATTTATTTGTTATCAAATATTGAGCTCATAAGATGATTTTATGCAGCATTGTTAGGGTTAGAATTGTTAATTGAAGGCTTTAGGATTAATTTTAGATGAAATTTAGAATTTTAGATGAAAATGTTAGAATTTGTTAGAATTTTAGATGAACATATTATACTTTTGTATAATTTTAGATGCATTTTAGGATTAAAAATGTTAGAATTTATTTCAAGAGGTTTATAGATGGGAAATATTGAAGCAAGTTGCTAAGAAATTAATAAAGCATGTAATAAGAGTGCCTTAGGACTTAGGCTCTGATCTATAGCATGTCCTAGCTAGAGGTTATAAAGTTTTAGAATGTAGTAGTAGTTGTAAATTGAGTTGGATTGCTAATTATATATAGACTCAACACGTGTGCTTTTCGGTTAATCAATATAGGCATCTCTAGTTCTATATGGATCGAAAGTGGGTTCGAGCAGATAGATTATCAGATGAGTATAGGAATGGGGTGGAAGAGTTTTGTAATCATGTAATTAGACACTGCATCGACCATCGATACATTCTATGTCCGTGTTGGAAATGTATGAATGGAAAAACTATTAGTGGTCGAGAAAATTTGTTTGACCACTTGATGTGTCACGGTATTGATAAAACATATACCGTTTGGATATTTCATGGTGAGAGAAAGGATGGATGTAGCTCAAGCAACATAGGAACTGACTTTAGGTTTGAAGATACAGTGGATGGGGATAGTTTCGGAGATGTACCGAATGCTGATACATCGAGTGGGGATGACACAAATTTGCGAGATCACCCTTATATGTCAGAGAAATTAAGGGATGACGCTGGATTACCCCTTTGGCCCGGGTGTAAGAAGGCAACAAAAGTGTCAGCTGCGTTGATATTGTTCAACCTAAAAGCAGCACACGAGTTATCTGATGTGTGCTTCTCAAGTATGTTGGAAGCAATTAGTGGTCTATTGCCCGATGGAAATGTACTGCCTACGAAAGCATATGAGGCTAAGAAAATGCTTAAGTCAATCGGGTTAACACATCAGAAAATTCATGTTTGCCCGGGTGATTGTATCTTGTTTCGGAAGGAGTATGAAGACCTCGGTGAATGTCCCAAGTGTGGGAAGAAGAGATATCTGAAAAATAAATCTCCAGCGAAGGTGATGTGGTACTTCCCAATAATACCAAGATTCAGGAGAATGTATAGTAGCGATGTGGATGCTAGAAATTTGACTTGGCATCATGATGATAGGATCAAGGATGGAATGCTGAGACACCCTGCTGATTCACCCCAGTGGAAAACATTCGATGCCAGGCATCCAGAATTTGGCAACGAGCCACGACACTTGCGTCTTGCACTCTCAACTGACGGAATGAATCCGTTCGGTATCCAAAGTACCAACCACAGTACATGACCAGTGATTCTGATGGTTTATAATCTTTCACCAGAATTGTGTATGAAGCGCACTTACATGATGTTGTTTATATTGATATCAGGACCCAGTCAACCTGGTAACTATATAGATGTATATCTGGCTCCTTTGATAGAGGACTTGAAGCTCCTGTGGGATGATGGTGTTGATGTGTTTGATGCTTATAGAAAGGAGAATTTCAAGTTGAAGGCCATGTTGTTTGGAACTATCAATGATTTTCCCGCTTATGGAAATGTATCTGGATATAGTGTGAAGGGGGCTGATGCATGTCCTTATTGTACTACGAATACAGATCACATTCGTCTATGTCATTGTAGGAAGACTGTTTATATGGGGCATAGGAGGTGGTTGGAGCCAACACATGAGTACAGAAGAATGGCCGATGCATTCAATGGCACAATCGAGGAACGTGGACCTCCACGTTTATTGTCAGGTACAGATATATTGAACGAGATGAAGAATATCAACACACAATATGGAAAACACTTTGCAAAGAGTCTCCCAACTAGAGGTTGGAAGAAGGAATCAATTTTCTTTCAATTACCCTATTGGAAAGAGTTGTATGTTAGACACTTCATTGATCTAATGCACGTTGAGAAGAATGTTTGTGCTAGTTTGCTCAATACTCTGCTAGCTGATAACAAGTCTAAGGATGGTTACAATGCAAGAATGGATATGGTTGATATGGGTATAAGAGCAGAACTGGCACCTGTGTGTGAAGAAGGTAAACCACCGAAATTACCTCCTGCTGCACACACCTTGTCCAAGAGTGAGAGAAAAATATTGCTTCAAACACTAAAGGATGTGAAAGTACCAGAGGGTTATTCGTCTAACATACAGAGACTTGTTTCAGATGATGGTGTGACATTGATGAATCTGAAATCGCATGACTATCATGTCATCATGGAGAATTTCTTGCCATTGCAATACATTCTATCTTGCCTGAAAATGTGCGCATAACCATAACAAAGCTTTGTTGGTTCTTCAAGGCAACGAGTAGCAAGGTCATTGATCCTAGAAAATTGCTTGGTTTTTAGACACAGATTGTGGAGACGCTCTGTGAGCTTGAAATATATTTCCCTCCATTATTTTTTGATATAATGGTTCACCTAACCGTTCATTTGGTACACGAGATAAGGATATGTGGCCCTGCTCGTATGCAATGGATGTATGGTGTAGAGAGATATATGAAAGTGCTGAAAGGGTATGTGATGAATATGTTCAGGCTGGAGGGATGCATTGCAGAATGCTATTTAGTAGAAGAGGCAGTCGAGTACTGGTCTGAATTTATTCCGAATGTTGATGTAATTGGACTTTCAAGTACCCGGTATACGAATAGGATGGATGGTGAAGGCATTACCGGTGGTCAACCTGTATGTGTTAGTGTGGAGGAGCTAACACGGATGAATTTGTGTGTACTTCGCAACACGGTTGATGTGCTTCCTTTTATTGACCTGCACATGCAATCACTTTCTGAGTCCTTTCCCACTAGAGATAGATCATGGATTGACGCTGAGCACAATCGCACATTTGTTGACTGGTTCAATGGTTATGTTGCAAATAAGTTGTCAGAGGATAAATAATCAGTGAAAGAAAGAGTTAAGTGGTTGTCCAGATTGCCTGATAGTCATGTGTATTCATACAAGTGTTATCTTATTAACGGATACACATTTTATACCAGAGATCATGATGCCACAAGTACATTGCAGAATAGTGGGGTGTCCATTACTGCAACTGCATGGAATCAGTCGAATACCACTTACTTTGGACAGATTGTCAACATTTGGGAACTCGATTATGTTGGTCACCGTGAACCAATCTTCATTTGTAGTTGGGTGAGGATCCCTAACGGGGTCCAGGTTGAGTGTTCTGGGTTCGTACGTGTTGATTTGAAGAATGTGGGATACAGAGATGACCCTTACATAATGGCCAGTCAAGCTCAACAAATTTTCTATGTTCCCGACCCAGTTAATAAGAAATGGTCTATTGTCCTTCTGTCAAATAAATTTAACAATAGTTACCAGATTAACGACCACGTCGATGAAGATGTTGATATAATCGATGATCCTTTTCAGAATTTGCCTTTTTCTGCACCCTCATTCGATGATCCTGCAAATCCACGCCCGTACCAGAGAAAACTTAGAAAGGAGGATGAATATAACAATCCGGATCTCGTTAACATTCATGGTCATGAACAAGAAAAGTCAAACAAAAAACAAAAAAGAAAAACTAGTGCTAAAAAGAAATATACGATTTTATTGAATGTTGTTTTTTCTGCTTTATTAAATGTTGTTTCTTTTTATTTAGTTAATTTAATTTTTTTTTTCTGTTTCACAGGATCATGAGTTATTTGCCCCATCCCGGAGATGATGGAGATTATGGAGATTATTTCCCCCGTCCCTATGATGGAGATGATGGAGATGACGGAGATGATGGAGATGACGGAGATGACGGAGATGATGGAGATGACAACTTGGGACAGGATAACACTGATACTCCCACCTCTACTAGCTCTGGGGAGAAGCGCAAGAGGGGCATAATTACGATGACTTCTTTGAAGAAAGATCGTAGCAAGGGGAAACTACTTAAGGTAATTTTATTATTATTGAATAGTTGAATTATTTATTATATTAATTAATTAATCGTTGACCTAACAATATACTTCACTTGCAGTTATCATTCAATGAGTATGGGCAGCCGATAGGAAAAGAGAGTGCGAAGTTGGCGTACTACCTTGGGGCTGCAGTCAGTAGAGTTATCCCGATCGTGCTGCCATGCGATGACTGGCGTAAGAAAGAAATGACTCCTTTAAAGGAAGCACTATGGGATGAGCTCGTAGTATGTTAATTATATACATATTAAAATTTTGATCTTGTGAAATTACTTGATTTAAATTGTTATATTATATGTGTATGCAGAATACATTCATCGGCCTTGATCACACAAAGAAGAAGCAAATACTTATGCAAGCTGGGATTATGGCCAAGAATTTTCGGTCTGCGCTGAGAAAACTTTCACGAGACCCGAATACTGGTCTGTACTCGTCTAGACCATCTAAAAACTATGAGGATTTCCCTTTGGTGGCCCAATACTGGGAGGAGTTCGTGCAAAGATCTATGAGTGATGATTTCAAGGTAAAATTGTTCGTTGTTATTTTATCTATTAATGCACGATTTTTTTTCAATATTTATCGTATTTATATTACACTGTAGAGGTTGAGTGCTAGAAATAGCACACAAGCTAAGAATATGGAGGCGCGATATCATGGATCTTCCAGAGGTTATGCACGCATTAGGGAAGATTTGGTGAGATCAAAATTATAACTTTTAATTTTTTTACATATTCATATATATTCGTTTTTAATATTTGGTGAGATCTAATAAGGGGACATGTTTATCATTATCGTAGAAAGAAGAAAAAAAGAAAGCTGGAGAGAGTGCACCTGTTGTTACTCGTTTCGAGTTATTTCAGACTACAAGAAGGACTCGGGATGGGAATATTTTCGATCCAAATGCTCAGCGTATCATTTCAGAAGGGGTAATTTATCTATTATTTTACTTTTGAAATTATAAACTATTATTTCTGTTGAAATTATTTAATAATATTTTTTTGTGATTCAGGAGCGCATATCTCAGAGCATGACGCCCGAGGACCTCCACACGATCGGGAATGATGGTCTGTTTCCACGGACAATAGATCGTCAGGAGCATCCTGGTTGCATACGGGCTCTTGGATATGACGTCACGAAGTCATCATTGGCGATGGCACTTGGTGTTGCAGCAATGTCTATGGTGGAAAAGCTTTCTGTGCAGGTTACTGATTTAGTTAGACAAATGGAGGAAATGAGAGAGTCGAGACACGAGATGTCATCGAGTGCTGCTAGCTGTGAAGGAAGTGTCCTATCTATGTTTTCCGCTGATGTTAGAAACGACTTCGATGATCCACTTCAAAACGTCCCCGAGGTATTAGATGTATTTCGTATTTATTTTAATTAAAGATTTGTATATTAAATTTTTCTAACTGAATATCCTCTTCGAACAGTCAGTGGATTGTTATCTTTATTTGGATCATCCTCTTCGGTTGGTGGCCACTGGAATATTGTACAACACCCCCGGTGAAATTATTCACTGTCGTTTCATCACTCCTGGTTTTGTGAAAGTCACAATGAATGTACCTAAAATCGGACAAGAGAATTCACCGGTGCCAAAACCAGTACATGTGGTCACCACAGTCGGAGAAGCGGTTAGGCACTTCCTCGAATGGCCAAAACACTTGGTCTCTCTCACCAAGAAGGTAAAATACATGTTATTAAAGTTTATTATTTTATTTATTCTAAATAATATTATAATTTGATTGTAGAATCTGCCGAGTCCAAAAAAGACTACACAAAAATCAAAGGGCGTCGTATATAGTGAGAGGGAGAGAATGAGGGACTCACACTCCACTGGTGATATGCGCAGACGAATAGGTTATCCCCTTCCAGATGACGTTCCACACGATGCCACTCTACAGACTACGGTGAACATGATGACAGCGTCCCCCAATTTCCAACAAGCTACAGTTCCCATTGTTGCTTACTTTCATCAGTGTGGTTTTATTGAACTGATCACTCGGGAGCATGTGGAAGAAGTCTTGAACGATGATTGGCTGAGTGCAACTTGCATGACTTTTTAACTTAGGTACGTGTTTATTAATTCACATTATTTACTTCTTATATAGTTTAATTTTTTTATTAAATATTAATTAGCGTATGTTGGTTAATTAGATATGTGAGTGAGGTATATCTCTCCAGAGATGCCGAGGAAAGTGCAAAGTATTCTTTCGTCTCCCCCCATGTGTCTTGCCTCGCAGATGAGGCCATTGTGGCAATTATTGCACATATGCTGAACTATGCTGATAATGATCATCTGATTTTCTGGCCAACAAATGTGGGGTGAGCACAATAAACATTTCATTTAAATTTATGTTCATATAAAAAGACAGTTAATTTTAATAATCTTAATATAATGTAGGCAACATTGGGTGTTGATCGCCATACACATGAGTACACTTAGAGATGTTAAACAGGCTAGCCCTAACCCTATAGGGTCGGCCCAGTGGGCTTCGGGCTAAACGGGTTAGGGCCTTATCCGGTTCATTCTTAACGGGCCTCTAATAAGTAAGACCTAACCCTAACCCTAGCGGGGCTCGGGCTAAACGGGCCATAAACGGGCTATGTCGAAAAAATGTAATTTAACACAAAATTTAAAATAGTGGCAAAATATTAATGAATTTAAACATTGTTCATAAATTCATTAAAATTACATAAAAACAATCCAGCATAATTATAAAAATTAAAACATCAATACTTAAAAAGTACAAAACACCAATACGAATAGTTCAAACATTAATATGTAATTCATGAACTGATAAATGTCTTCACTCTCCAGCATTCGATCCTTCCTTAGACAAAGACAACACATCATCTTCCAACTCATCCTCATCCTCATCATCTGAAATATTTACAAAAATATTATTCGGTTATTAATTAAAAAAATCTAATAATATGTAAACAAATTACGTAAAAAAATCATAAAAATATTACCAACATAAAAGCCTTGTAGCCAACTGCGAGTACACATGATGGCTTCAACATTTTTTCCAAGAAGCCGACTCCTGTACTTGTTGATAACACGAGCCCCAATGCTAAAAGCAGATTCAGAAGCTACAGTGGTGATTGGAATGCTAAGAATATCGCAAGCCAGAACAGATAATGTTGTATACTTGAGTCTATTTTCTTTCCAAAACGCCAACACATTCAAATTTTCGTTGAATTTCACTTCCATGACCGGATCATCCAAATAACTATCCAATTCTGACTTTTCAGTGTGAATATTCATTGCTTTACTCTGCCAATCTTCCACCTAAAATAAAATTATATGAATTAACAAGTATATTATACAATAAGAAAAATAAATAATTAAGTAACATGTTTAAGTGTAAAAAATAAAGACTTACATAAGCTGCATTTACGTGTTGTTTTCCCTTTCCCCCAAGTGTTGATGTGAAATATGAACTTGAAGAACTTTGTTGAAAACATCCACTTGGTTCAACCACAGACTTCCATTTCACATAATCATCAAAAAGTGCTTGTAATTTACTTCTTGTGAGATCAACCTTCCCTTGAGCTGTAGTAGGATCAAGTTCAGAGTAGTAATACTTGATCATTCCTAATTTGTTTCGAGGGTCGAGCACAGCCCCAAATGCAAGCACAATACTGTAATCACTCAAATACTTCTCAAACTTGACTTGCATTTTCAAAGCCATATCCTTAATAACTTCATCTTCACTTACCAGATTTGATTTTAAAAAACTCTCTATCTTCCATACTTGCGTAAAATATAAATTAGAAGTGGGATAAGATGAACGAGAAATCAGTGTAGTGATCGTAAAAAAAGGACGCAAGAAATCACACATTTTCTCACCCCTTGCCCACTCTTCATTTGTTGGAGCAAATGTGAACCCTTGATCATTCAACTGAAGCAAACTAAAAGCACGCTTATATCGAATTGCACTTTCAGGCATAATGTAGGTAGAATTCCATCGAGTGCATACATCCATTCGCAAACCACATTTAGTATCAATGCCACCAACTTGAGTCACACATTCTATAAAAGTTTTCATTCTTCCCTCTGAACTCTTGACATATTTGATACTTTACCTAATCTTTTTTAAAGCATCATGAGCCACTTTCAAACCCTCTTGAACAATAAGATTTAAAATGTGAGCACAACACCTCACATGAAAAAATTCACCACTGCATACAAGACTATTTTGCAAAGAAAGTCGTTCTTTCAAATTATCTTGCATGTTATCATTGGCAGAAGTATTATCCAAAGTAAGAGAAAACACTTTTTTTCTCAATTCCCCATTCTTTCAAACAACCAAACACCTTATTTGTCAATTCAAACCCAGTATGTGGGGGCTCCATTCTACAAAAATTAAGTATCTTACTATTCAACTTCCAGTCACAATCAACAAAATGCGCCGTCAAAGAAATGTAACCATGACCAGTACAAGCAGTCCAACAATCAGATGTTAAACAAATTCTACCACGACAATCCATCATCACACGTTTCAATTTTTCCTTTTCAACATGATACAACTTCAAGACATCGGTAGTAGCGGTTAATCTACCAAAACTCTTGACATCAGGATTACAATACTTAATCAATTCTCTAACCCATTTATATTCAACAAAGGAGAGCGGAAGATCGTGTGCAATAATTGACATACTAATCAGATGACGCACATGATTTTGATCAATTTTTCTAGGTCTTAGGTTCCCTGCACCATCTAACATTAAACCCACATCTTTATACTTTGGATTATTCTTACACGCATTCAGATGACGTTTAAGTGTAGAAGTCCCATAACTCGAGCTAGTCCAAACATATTCTTTATCACATTGATTGCATTTCACCTTACCATTAATGGGATTAGAGAAAATACTCCATACCTCAGATGAGGCTTCTCTACTCTTTTTTGAAGCTTTTTCAGGATCACCGTTAGCGATCGTCTCACTAGGAGCTCCAGAATCCAAGATCTCCACATCATCATTGTTGGTGATCAAATTTAATTGATAGGATTAGTGACTGTTTTAGATCGATTTAAGATCACCAATCAATTACGTGTGATTGATTACCACCGTAAATGGTAAATTGAAGATTCGGGATATGGATGTTGGAGTTATACGTGAAAGTATGCTTTTACTTCGTATAACTCGTGTATCAAACACTTGTTTTATGAGAATAATTCTTTTATCACATTTGCTTTAGTTATGATTGAATGTTGAATATCTATTGCAAACCGTACAATATATGGTACTAGTTGCATTGTAGTTAATGTGGTGATACCCGATCACGGAAGACAACATTAACAGTCTCCTTGTAACTAAACGTACATTTTCACGACCTAGGTGGAATTGAACAATCCGCCGTGAAAGGTCGATGTGTAAGTTTCAGATTGGTCTGTCTTGACTAAGAGATTGCACTAGCACATTTAGTATGTGTTGAAGAGGACCTACAGCGAGAATAAATTCTTTTGTTCTGAAATGTGAAGAATTAGACCTCAGTGGTTATTGGTTTCTTAATCTCCATCACTTAAATAGGACCGTGTGCGCTTAATGGTTACTGCTTTGATTCATGTTGGGTGAGAATCATCGTGACTTCAAACCTTGTGCTTTGGGTAGTAATATTAATCATACGACGGTTGCTAAGATTTAATACGGAGAAACGCGTGCGAGTACGGCTCATGTGATTAGTCCCCTTGGTGGACTCCGAAGTTTTATCGTACCAAATCTTGCAAGTAAAGAATTAGTTTCTTCGATACGGATAATAATGTTGAGCTGTCTTTACTCCAAGGTGAAATATATTAATTAATTTAGAGCTATTCAGAAGTTTAATTAATTAATGGACTTGATAATCTTAAACGCGGGAAATAATAACCGGGAGCCCATATTATCGTAATATGGATTAAGATGGATAGTGCAATATTAATTTATTAGTGGTAATAATTAATATTAATGGATTGAATTATATTGGGACTCAATATTGAAATTCAGAAGTCCATTAGGAGGTCCAATCTTAATTCTCCTTAAAGGCCCCTCAAGTAGCCCATTAAGTAGCCCAATAATGATAAGGTGATTAAAATAAAAAGATAATATTATGCTGATTTTATCCTCTAAATTTCGAAAATAAGAGATCAAGGAGAGAGAAGATTTTGTTGATTTTCTTGGAAAGATATTATGGAAGATATGTATTCTTGGAATACAAGAATATCTCATATATTCAAGAAGATCCAAATCTTGGGATCTCTACTTGTGTTTTTCGAAAATTACCTCTTTGTGAGGAGAGTGAGATTTTTGTGGAATATTTTATTATGGAGAAAAGAATATATGAGATATATTCAAGATTTCTTAGAGTCTAAGAAAAGATTTTCTCCAAGCCCATTAACCCTAAAAAAATTGGCCATCACTCTTTATAAATAGGGGATGATTATTTTATCCCCAAGTACATAATTCCATGTGTTGGAAAAATCAAGAGCATAGATATTTTTCTTTTTCCTTAGTTATTTAAATTATTCGAAAGCATCTCCCACAGGTGATCGAATACGGCGAAAGGGAAATACTTGAGAAGGCTTTTGGGTTGATAAAGCGCATACGTGTTTGTCCCGTTTTATTCAAAGGCCAAGTTCTACAAGAGGTACGTAAGTCACATAAATTCTTGTTTATTCCGCCTAGATTTTATGTGAATTAATTCAACATGCATGATGTTAAATTGGTTGTTGGAATTATTATTTGAATTAATTAGGATTAATTCATGCTAGTAATAATTGTATTTAAATTCGTATTTAAATTTCATCCCGAATAGATTCCGGGCACCCCTATTTCCCCAACAATTGGTATCAGAGCCACGGTTTCGGGCTCTGATCTTTAAATTGGAATTTAAATTGTTAACATTAAATTGAAATTAGATTGTAGAATTGCTAGATCTTTTTTGCAGGTATCCAATTGTCATGGTTTTAATGTTGTTATTTTTTCATGCGTGTGAATTAATTGTTTTTAATTCGATTCGTTCGAATTCGTTTTTCTCGTGAGAAAATCCACGAGTAGATTAGTTGTTTTTATTTTGATTCGATCATTGTAATAGACTAGTCTAGATCTAATATTTATTTTTTTTGAAAAATAAATTGTAACCGGATCGTGACGAAGAACGAAGAATTAAAGACGGCGTACCCGGACGACGCATGCATGCGCAGCGCATGCATGGACGTAAAATCGTGCATGGGGTGAAGAAAACGAGAACGGTTCGGCGCTCTGCGTGCAGCGCCTCGGCGCTCGGCATGCAGCGCTTCTGCGCTCGGCAGCCGGCGCTTCAGCGCCTCGGCTGCTTGGCCGAGAGGCGTGCGGGCCCACTCCGTGGGCCGACGCGCGCCGTATCTCGGGCCGTGGATTTTTTTTTTGGTTCTGTTTTTTTTCGTGTGATTTTAAACATCATCCCGAACCCCAAACGATGCTGTTTTTGATGAAGTGTTGCTGTTCGAGTGGGAGCATGTCGAGACGAATGACGGAAAGCAACAAGGACGATTTTTCGCATCAAGACGTGAAGAAATTAAACTGTGACAATTGGATTTGAGTGCTCCAATGTGTTTAGTTTTGTTTTGATGGATGTTTTATTTCATGCACGTATTATTATTTATTAATATGTGTTTGCATGAATTTAATTGTCCAAGAAAAACCTTACTTTCGAAAATTACTAAGTATGTTTATTTAATCGCAATTTTATTCCGGATATTAAAATTGGATTAATTTGGCCTTCAAATTTATTTATTTGTGAAGTTCTTTTGGAATACTTTTCCCCCTCGGATCGGCCAAAAGAACGGATTTCACATGAATAAATTCCGAAAGGATGATTGTGGATTATTACTAGTGGCGGTATTAACCCTCACCACGAGTGGCTTGCTCAAAGCGAAATAATAATCCTGTATTTAATTATGGTTATTACTTAGGCATAGGAAATTGATATTAACTTACTCCCCTCGGAGTCCCTGTCAATTTCTATGTGGTCAAAGTGGGAGCCAACTATTAATTTTGAATTAAGGATTTGTAACTTTTAAATTTGTGATCCGCTTGAATGCATTTAAATGTATAGACCACCCCTCGTGGCGTATTTAAATTGTTTCGAGATGTTGGCTGATGCATGATTATATTGTTTTAAGGTTTCAATATAATTGATGTGATCGAATTATGTGATAATTTCATATTTTTCTAGATATTGATATGAATGTATGTTTTATTCTCAGTTCATCATGTCGCAACCTTTTAATCCACTGTTTAGTATACTTAAAGATAACAAACTTGTTGGTGAGAACTATGTTGATTGGAAACATAACCTTGATATTGTCCTAACCGCTCAACACCACAAATGGGTACTTACTACTCCTAAGCCCCAAGAGCCTGCCGAAGATGCGAGCAAGGCGGTCAAGAAAGAGCATAAGAGTTGGTTTGACTCCGATGAGATGGCTAGATGTACTATTCTGGCTTCAATGTCAGATGTGTGATTAGGCGTGAAATTGTTATGTTTTGGTGCCGGATTTGCCCATGTTTTGAGTATTTTCGACGAGTGTTTGGAGTCAAATGAGTATCATTTTTATAAACTTATTAATTTGTCTCTTTGGTTTTCATAGATGGATAGAGGGCGAAAAGAGGAGTTTGTAGGACTTTGAATCGGCCAAAACGGACTCCCGGTTGAGAAGTTATGAAGGTTTTACGAACATGTGTACAGCCAGCGGTCGAGCGCCTCGCTTGACCTCTTGACCCGCTTGACCACCAAGCTCGAATGGGGCACTCGAGCTGCACTTGCACTCGAGCGTTTTTGCGTGTTTTTGGCCCAAAATCGCCCAAATTCGTCCCAAAGCCTATATATACCCCTTCCAAGCATATTTTCACATATCACAACATACCAACACATATTTTTACATACTTTGAGCAAGGAGAAAGCTTGGGAAGGAGTTTTGAAGAATTTTGTACGTTGTAATCGAGGTTTTAATTTACGAATTCTTAGTTTTAGTATTTCTTTTGAACGCATTAGATTAATTCTTTCTTTCTTTATTCTTTGAGACGATTAAACCTAGCTTTTCAGATTTATATAGATTTCTGTAGAGACTTTAATTTGTTCTTTCGTTTATGTTCTTGATTTCTTTCGTTAATTCAATTAGGCTAGAACCCTTGCATGCTTAGGATAGGATGAACTCGTAGAAGTAGGACGTTGGTATGTAATTAGGATAACATGTGATGTTTAGTTTTAATTCTCTTAATTAATGAACGCTTAAAATAAATTCCGGATTTACCTTTGAATTTCGTACGAAAATTGTTAGAGAGAGGACGATCTTATCACTCTTTAATAACTAATAGGCTTAACGAGAGGGTTTAGAAGGGGTTTATTCATCAACCGATTTATCTAAGGAGGACGACCGCATCACCTTAGTTAAATTAGGGTCTCTTTAATTAAGCACAATCTATTAACTTGTTTAGTGGATTAGTGAAGTCGATTGATAGGATAAAGTATTAGGATTAATTCTTGAGCTTTTCATCTTACAATCTTATACTTAGGTTATTTCTTGCACATCACAGTTATTTTAATTATCGTACCAACTCCGTTAGTATACGTAGGAATTCCTATCCCGAGCATCACCCTTTTATATTTGAGACAAAACCCTTAGATAATTAACTCATTTCTTTCTTTTGAATTAGTAGAGTAGAATAGTTTAGATTTAATAATTTTCAATCCCCAAACATACACTCATATTAACTAGGACGCGTAGATCTTCAGGGATCTATTCGCATACATACCTTCCCTTGGGTTCGATAATACTTGGTCTCTATACTTGCCCATACTACAGTGAACCCGTACTCTTGCGGGAAAGCTACTAGTAAAAGCTAGTATTTTCGGTTCAAGTCAATGTGTTGCAACACCAACACCAACACATGGATACCGCCTCTGAGATAATGCTCAATCTTGAAGCGATGTTTAAACATCAGAACCGAACAGCTAGGCAAATCACCATGCGAAAGATGCTTTCGTTGAAGATGGTGGAAGGTACGCCCGTAAGGGATCACGTTATCGAGATGATGGGTTATCTCAACAAGTTGGAAGTACTTGGTGCGAAATTTGATCTCCCTACTAAGGTCAATTTCGTTCTCCATTCTCTGCCGAAGAGCTTTGAGCAGTTTCAGTTGAACTATCAAATGAATGACTCGGCAAATAGTTTGCCCGAGCTCTTGCAAGCTTTGGTATCGGCGGAGACGTTAATGGATCATCAAACTGTTGCTATGGTGGCAAATGGTCCGTCCGCCTCTTCGGGTCCCAAGGGAGGGAAGAAGAGAAAGAGGACGAAAGGCCAGACCCAAGCAAATCCAACCGTTGCGAAACCCAAGGCAAATGGAGAAGGAGGTGGAAAGAAAGCTGCTAAGGGTAAGTGCTTCAATTGTGGTGAAAAGGGACATTGGAGGGCGACCTGTTCTAAGCCTAAGAAGGTGGGAAAGAAAGGTAAGTCTCATGCTTTAGTCGTTGAAACATATGTTGCGGCGTATGCTGCCCACATTTGGGTAGTGGATACCGGGGCAACTGATCATATTTGTTTCACTCTTCAAGGGTTCCAGCTAACCCAACAACTTAGCAAGAATGAGATCACCATCACTTTGGGCGATGCTACGAGAGTGGCAACTGAAGCAGTGAGAGTTGTGCACCTATCTTTTGAAGATAGAGTTTTAATTTTAAGAGATGTTTTATACGTTCCGAACTTTAGGAATAATTTAATTTCAGTTTCTAAGTTGTTTTTTGATGGATATTCAGTTACTTTTAATAAAGTTGTTACTGTTTCTTTTAAGAATGATGTTATCTGTCATGGAACGTTGGTAAACAATCTCTATACGATTAAGTGTGCACACCACTTAAATAATGAATCTAATAACACGTCGATCATTTTGAGTAATAAAAGAAAGCGTTCTTCGGAGATGAACGAAACACGTCTTTGGCATCTTAGACTAGGTCATATTAATCTAAAGCGGATAGAGAGATTGGTGAAAGACGGATCCTTGGAATCATTCCAAGTCGAACCGTTTCCAACTTGTGAATCCTGTTTAGAGGGTAAGATGACCAAGAGGGCATTTGGAGCCAAGGGGAATAGAGCCACGGAAGTGTTAGAACTCGTTCATACCGATGTGTGTGGTCCAATGACGATCAAAGCGAGAATGGGGTATGAGTATTTCATCACCTTCATTGACGATTACTCGAGATATGGGTACATTTACCTTATGGGGCATAAGTCTGAAACTTTTGATAAGTTCAAGGTGTTTAAGGCCGAAGCCGAGAAACATAGGGAAAAGAGTATCAAGTTTCTACGATCAGATCGTGGAGGCGAATACCTCAGCGATGAATTCTTGAACTACTTATCGGACGAAGGGATCGTATCCCAGTTAACCGCACCGGGAACCCCTCAATAGAACGGTGTGGCAGAACGAAGAAACCGGACTCTTTTAGAGATGGTCAGATCCATGATGAGTTATTCGGATTTACCCAAGTCGTTTTGGGGTAATGCCTTGGAAACGACGACTTACATTCTAAACTTGGTGCCATCCAAATCGGTTCCTAAAACCCCAAATCGCCTGTAGCTATGCTTAAGTCCATCCGTATTCTCTTGTCGATCGCTGCGCACCTAGATTACGAGATCTGGCAAATGGATGTCAAGACGGCTTTCCTTAACGGAAGTCTTGACGGGATAGATATCTATATGCAACAGCCCAAAGATTTCATTGAAAAAGGCCAAGAGAATCTCGTATGCAAGCTTAAGAGATCCATTTATGGACTTAAGCAAGCATCGCGTACTTGGAACCAGTGTTTTGATCAAGTAATTAAGTCTTATGGGTTTGATCAAAACGAGTTCGAAAGTTGTGTGTATAAGAAGCGTGACGGAACTGTGGTGATATTCTTAGTATTATACGTAGACGATATTCTGCTCATTGGAAACAATGTAAAGGTATTGTCAGACATAAAGATATGGCTGTCAAAACAATTTGATATGAAGGACTTAGGGGAAGCCGGTCACATCCTTGGGATCAAGATCACTCGCGATCGCAAGAAGAGGATGTTGGGCTTATCGCAAGCTTCATACATTGACACTGTTTGAAGCGTTTCAGCATGCAGGATTCCAAGAAAGGTTTTGTACCTTTTAGACACGGAATCCATCTATCGAAAGACATGAGCCCTAAGACGCAAGCGGAGATAGATGACATGAAAGGTGTTCCGTACGCTTCAGCCGTAGGAAACCTTATGTATGCAATGCTGTGTACGAGACCGGATATCTGCTTTGCCGTGGGCATGGTGGCAAGATATCAAAGTAATCCCGGGAAAGACCATTGGACTGCCGTAAAGTGCATCTTGAGGTATCTGAAAAGAACTCGTGAGCGGATGCTGATTTACCAGTCAGATAGTCTTGTTCCCGTAGGATACACGGACTCGGATTTCCAATCAGACATAGACTCAAGAAAGTCAACCTCGGGTAGTGTGTTTTGCATGGGAGGAGGAGCCATTTCATGGAGAAGCGTTAAGCAGAAATGCATCGCCGATTCGACCATGGAAGCCGAGTATGTAGCTGCTTGTGAAGCAGCGAAAGAGGCAGTTTGGCTCAAGAACTTCTTAGTGGACTTGGACGTTGTTCCAAATTTGCCCGACAAGATAACTGTCTTTTGTGACAATGCCGGAGCAGTTGCAAATTCAAAGGAACCGAGATCCCACAAGGCCAGCAAACACATAGAAAGAAAATACCATCTTATACTAGAAATCGTTAAGAGAGGAGATATAGAGGTGACAAAGATAGCATCGGGTGACAACCTAGCTGATCCATTCACAAAGGGTCTGCTTCAGAGTACATTCGAGAGACATGTAGATGGAATGGGAGTCAAGACTATTGCCAATCTGCTTTAAGTATAAGTGGGAGGAATTATTAGGTTAGTGTAGGTGTTGGTGAACAAATCTAATCGGGAGGATTAGTGGCTGTTTTAATCCGTTTTTACGTCACCAATCAATAACGTGTGATTGATTACCACCGTAAATGGTAAAACGAGGCTTGAGTTAATGAATTCGGGTAATATGAAGATCGAAATTGAAATTATTTCGTATATGTGTAAGTTTGGGTGTATTTGTGTGTATTTTGGTCTGAAATTCGAAAAATTACATAAGTAAGCTGGAGAACAACTATTTATAGAGACTAGCAAGCATGAGGTGTCCAAGACTCTTGGTCTCCCTAGCCTGCATGCTTGACATGTGTCCCTTTGATCTTATCTAAGCTGAATCTTAGTTACAAAGTCTTCTTTGGTCTTATCTCGAACTCATTGTTGTTCGTCTAGGTCGGCTTGATTGATCTTTGTTGATTCTCCAACCGAAAGTTGTTCGCCTCTTGAGGTTGTACTTTGGAAGTTGTTCGCCTTATGGCTTTGTTCAGCTTGGCTTTGGGATCTTTGTCCTTTGTTCACTTGTACAAACCTCCTTGACTGTTTGTTGTATCATAGTTTGACCAAGTTGTTCGTCATTGATGACTTCACAGTTGGCTCATTCTTGGTCTCGGGTCTTAATACCTGTTCGCCCATTAGTTGTTTGTCGGAGGAGTTGTTCGTCATTTTATGTACCTCTCAGATTGGTAGATGCACCCCAATATTGATTATCTTTGTTTAAACCCCTAACTTTTGCTCGTTTCATGCTGGATGATGTTCGCCTATCAACAATTGCCCCCTATCCTGACTAGATGTTGCATCAGACGAGCAACTTTATGGCGAGCAACTGTAGTTAGGATATTGTTCTGGTCAAGACTTGGACGAACAGCATCTTTGTGACGAGCAACATCGGGATAACCGTTTCGCCTTCCCATGATCTGGGGAGATCACGAAGATGACGCCAGCGCAATGATTGCGCGCCGTCCACGCGCGAGCAGCCCCGAGGCCACGCGCCCATATAATTGCCTATAGGTCCTTCAATTTTTAGTTTAGCTTGGAATTGACCCCGTCTTTTCTCAGTCGAGTCCCTGAATTTTCAAAAAATTATGCCCCAGACCCCGTTTTTGTTTGGGGTATAAATAGTGGGGGGAAACAATTTTTTCCCACTTTTTCATCTCTTGCTACAGTACTCCGGCGATTCTTTCTTCTCCGGCGATTCCAAGCTTCTCCGGCATCTTTTTTTCCAGTGTTTGGCTTCCAATCCTCGAAACAAGGTAGTTATCCTCTTATTTCTTTTCTCTTCTTTACTTTTTCTTTCGAAAACGCCATCGCCGCCGTGTGGGTTTGAGTGCTACCGTCTTCTCCGGGATAGCGCCGCCGTCTGCAAATCTTTCTACCGCCGCCTGGATTTTTCTTCCTCTTCTATGTCTTCGCACTCGAGCAATAAGAGTGAGGAGACCTTAGATCCACTTTTTCCAGTTGTGGTCCCCGTCGATCAACCTCCCTTCGAGATTTCCTCGGCGTCGGATCTTCACGTGGATTCAGTTGTTCGCTCTGTGGAGGACACCGGTGTGGGCCCATCTGGGAGAGAACTGACAGTTGTGGCGAACAACAATCGGGACGAAAGTTCTTCGTCTTCTGCCGAATCTGAAGATCCAGACCTTAACGAACTCACTCGCGAGTTTTTGGAGGGTATCAATTTTCCATCCCCAAAGATGCGAGAAAGTGAGATCCCAGCTGGGGTTGCTCGTCTATTTGAATGGCGAGCATATGCTGAACGATATGCGAACAGCTTTCCCCGTCCCCAGAGACAAATAATGGATAAGGTGAAAACTGGATTCCAGGCGAGCAAGATAAAAAGTGTTGTTCGCGAAGATGAACTGGACTCCATCCGAGAGGAATATAAGATCCCATTTGATATTCACATGTGGGCTCCTCAGAGGAAGGAAAGAGCTGATCGTCCACCTCCAGGGTGCACGGCGATCAACATTCACACTTTAATCGCCGGGCTAAAGCTGCCTCTTCCACCCATTGTTGGTCGATTCTTGGAGGCGACCAACTTGGCCATCACCCAAATTACTCCAATTGGGTGGATGAACCTCTTAGGTTCCATGTGCCTATTCGCCTTAGAGGGGTACGTTGATCGGATCACTGCGGAAGAGATCAACTACTTGATGACAATCACAAACTGCCCCAAAGGAGAAGAAGGCTATCACTATCTCAAGGCCAGGACTGGGCTGAAAATGGTAGAAGAGGTGCCGAACAAGGTTCGTGACTGGAAGCAGCACTTCTTCTGGATTGGGGGTGATTGGCGAGCATCTTCTGTTCCACACGGCGGCCCTGGACGAATAAATTCTCCAGCAGCCTATGGAAAATTGAAACGTAAGTTCAATTCTTGTTCGCCTTTGAGCTAAATTGTTCTAATTTAACTTTTTTTGTCTGTTCGCAGGCCCTCGTCTACCCAAGTGGGATTCGGAAGAGGAGGAGTTGAGCTCCGAGTTCCTGTTTACCTCGTGCTTGGTCGGCCTCCGCAACCGGGCAGATAGGACTATTGACTATCTTTGCCGAACAAGGTGTCAAAAAGCTGCTCGCCTCTTGACTTATCCTCACCACCTGGAGGCTCAAGCTGAGGTGCCCCCAGGTATGAAAATTTCTAACTCCCAGTTCAAACTTTGCTCGTCATTGTCTTGTTTAACTTGCTCGCCTAATTTCTTTTTCTCATCATTTCATTTTTTTTTTTAGCCGAGCAAGTAACAGTTACCGTTCCCCCAAGCTACGCTCTTCTTGAGCAAAGGGTCCTTGAAATGGGGCCACCAAGAGGGAAGAAAAGGAGAGGCGACCCTCCTCAAGCGGTGCTCGCCATGTCGAACAAGCCTGAGGGGGCTAAAGTTCCGAGACAGGCTGCCCCCCCAGTCCAAATCCGGTCCCCTCCCGTCTCCCCACCTCGTGGTGGGAAACGCCTTAAGAAGGCAGACGGGACCCCACTGGTCGGAGATGTCACCGGCAAGGGGAAAGAAAAGGTGGGCGAAAGTCATGCTCGCCACGAAGGGGATGTCACTAGGCGTTCTGCGGAGCTCACGGAAAGGTCGGGAAAAGCGAGCAAAGATGTAGGCTCACCCCGTGGCCCAGAAGATCTTACGTTCCTTGGATGGGATGATCGGAAGTTTGCCGAGTAAGTATCTACCCTCTTTTGCCGAACAACTTTCATCTTCTTTTTTTTAATTTTTTCTAAGTATCAATCTCTTTCTTGTTTGCAGATATCGTGCCGACGATTATCCCGGCCGAGCAAGTGTTGTACATCAGTATGCTTGCTCGAAGACTCCCGTTAACATAAGGGAGATTCCTGGCGAGCATGTTCGCAAGGCAACGGAGCTGGTCGCCCGAGCCTGGACGCGTCCCCTGGACAAGGCCATCCTCCAACAGGGGCAAATGGACAATCTCCATCTCTCGATGATGCTCGTTGCCAATGGCCTCGTCACTGCCCAAAGGGCAATTGCCCAAGTTGCCGAGCAGGAAGAGTCTGCTCGCCACTATGCGAGTACTGCTCGGCAACTCTCCGAGGAAAAAGACAAACTGGCGAACAACTTGCATGGCCAGATTGCTCGGCTCAATGACCAGCTTTCCCTCTATATTGACGGCAAGAAAAAGTACCTTGAAGACATTCAAGGCTTATCTGCCGAGCTGAAGAGCAAAGAGGCCTTGCTTGGTGAGGAGAAGAGCAAACTGTCAGCGGCCGAGCAAAAAATCGCTGATCTTGAGGCGGAGGTTGCTCGTCTCCGGGAGTCCAAAACCAACCTCTTTACCCGCGAGCAACTTGAAGAGGAGGTTCAAGCTCGTACCGGCCCCATCTCCAACCTTGGATATATTTGTGCCTACGCGGACAGCATCCGCACGGCCGATGCCTATGATTACAAGGAGATGGTGGAGGAGATGAGCAAAGATTTGAACGAGTTCCTCGAGAACTATCCTCCGCCGAACAACGTTACAATCCAGTTGGCGGATCTGGCTGTGCTAGGGGTTAAACTGGATAAACTCGACCCCAGTATCACCATCACTCATCCTCCACCAATTGTTGATGATGGCGAGCAAGGAGATGAGCCGGCTGCCGCGGACGAGCAAATTGCTAAAGAGGCGGAGGATAAGGCAGCTGAAGACCTTGCTCGAGATATGATTGTCGACCCTTCTGCCGAGCAACCTCAAGATCCTCCTCCCGCCGAACAGCAGTAGTTTTAGGACTTATCTTTTTTCTTCATCTCTTTTGTAATAGTTGCTCGTTCCTTTTTTGTAGTACTTGTAATGGCTACTTTCAGCTTGTACTATTTTTTAGGCTTAATGCCTTTGATTAATGGAACGTCTTTCTTATGTTCGCTCATTTTCTTATGTATGTTAATTGCCTTTACATTTCTGTCAATGCTTTTACAATTATAACATATAGTGTTGGGCTTTTGTTCGAATTGAACTTGCCTTTAGTGGAATCAGGGTTCAGCCTTAGGTTCTGTTCATTTTAAAAAACGAACAACCTTTAAGTGGCTTTGGTCCTTAGGTTCTGTTCATTTGTAAAACGAACAACCTTTGAATGGACTTGTACCTCGAGCTTTTGGACTTTTCCTTTGCTGACGAACAACTATTATATTTACATTGCAAAATAATTACAAGTGTTGTAAGACTGTCCATCACTATCATATACAATCTGACGAACAGCTTTAAACACAAACTAAAACTTGCTCGCTTATAATATTTTTTGCCGAGCAACTCTATCTATAAAACCAAAAGCACTAGCACCAGACTATACAATGTGCCGAGCAACTTTTGAATCTATACTTAAGAAAATTTAAAAAATTAGGTAAGTTTTTAGCCCTTTATAGCCTTCCTTCAGCTCATACGCATCCCTTGCCCCCCAAGACATTTGTTCGCCCAACTTTATTGATAGTACTTCTTTAGATGTACAGCATTCCAGGAGTATTGGGCCGGCTTGCCTTCCATGTCCTCAATATCGTATACGCCATTGATGTATTTTTCTGTTATACGATACGGGCCCTCCCAAGTTGGTCCCAATACACCTGGAGGTTGGGCGAGCAACTTTCTTAGAACCAAATCTCCAACTCTGAATTCCCTAACTTTTACATGGGAATTATAGTAACGTTCTGCTCGCTGCTTGTATGTGGCATTTTTTAGCTCGGCATTCAACCTTTTTTCTTCGAGCAAATCCAATTCAGCATTTAGAGCAGAGTTGTTCGCCTGTTCATCAAAGTTGGTCGTCCTAAATGTAGTGGCCTTTAACTCAATTGGTATTACAGCCTCTGTCCCGAAAGCCATTGCAAAGGGTGTTTCTCCGGTGCTAGACCTGGGAGAAACTTTGTATGCCCATAGGACTTCAGGAAGTTCTGTAGACCAACTGCTTTTACTCTCCGCCAGCCACACTTTTAATGTATGCTTTATAATTTTATTCACAGCTTCAACTTGTCCATTCGACTGGGGGTGATAAGGTGTGGAGTAATGTTTCTTGATCCCCCACTTCGTACAGAATTCTCTCAACTCTTGTCCATCAAATTGTGGACCATTGTCTGTCACAATTGCTTGTGGAACTCCAAAACGACAGACAATGTTCTTCCAAATAAAGTTGATCATCTTCTGCTGTGTGATATTCACCATGGCCTCTGCTTCCGCCCATTTTATGTAATAATCGACTGCCACGACGGCGAATCGAACATTTCCAACTCCAGCCGGGAAAGGACCAATGATGTCCATCCCCCATCTTGCAAAAGGCCATGGGCTGTATACTGACACAAGTTCTTGAGCCGGGGTATGGATGCCTGGGGCAAAAATCTGACATTGATGGCAAGTCTTGGCTTTTTTGATTGCGTCTTGACGTAAGGTCGGCCAATAATAACCTTGTCTGATTGTCTTGTATGCCAAAGCTTGCCCCCCAGTATGATTTCCACATACTCCAGCATGTATCTCTTCAAGTACTGCTTGCCCTTGTCCCCTAGGCAAACACTTGAGAAGTGGGATTGATATTCCCCTTTTGAAGAGTTGCTCGCCCACCAGAGTATATCTGGCGGCTCGCTTTATTAGCTTGGCAGCTTCAAAAGGATTGTTTGGTTTTTCCCCATTTTTCAAGTATTTGACTATACTTGTTCTCCAGTCTTCTTCTTCTTCACTGGTTTGATCGTCGAGTTGATTGACATTATAGCTTACTGTTGATGGATCTTTCATCTTTGTAACTATAATATCTGCCAACTCTACGGGGCCTTCACTTGTTGCTAGTCGGGCAAGCGCGTCTGCTTGAGTGTTGCTCGTCCTTGGAATTTGTTGTATGAAAACTTGCTGCAACATGGACATCAGGTGAGCAACAATCCGTTGATATTCGATCATGTGATCATCTTTTGCTTCGTATTCACCTCGGACTTGGTTCACGATCAATTGTGAGTCGCCAAATATTTGCAAGCGTCTGACACCAACTGCGAGTGATAGGTGGAGACCAGCAATAAGAGCTTCATACTCAGCTTCGTTGTTGGTTGCCATGAAACCAAATCTGATCGCCGAGGTGAATACTTGTCTGTCTGGACTTATTAATACTACTCCTGCCCCCGAGGCTATGTTGGTTGATGATCCGTCCACATAGAGATGCCAAGGATGATCAAGTCCTCTCGTCGGATCTGGTGGGAAAGTTAGTTCGACTATAAAGTCGGCTAATGCTTGCCCTTTGATCGCTGTTCGAGGAGCATAGGTCACCCCGAATTGGCTAATCTCTAGTGACCATCTTAAGAGACGACCTGCAGTGTCGGGGCGATGGAGAATTTGCCTGAGCGGGAAAGTTGTTAGAACTTCGACTTGATGGTCAAAGAAGTATGGTCGTAACTTTCTCACGCTCATAACCAAAGCATACGCCAGCTTTTCGGTTGGGGCATATTTGATCTCTGCTTCGTGTAAAGCTTGGCTGACGTAATAGATTGGTTGATGGAATTTGCCGTCCTTCCGCACCAAAACAGAACTAATGGCGACCTCTGATGCGGCTAAGTATAGAAAGAGCTTTTCTCCTGGGACTGGTTTTGATAGGATTTTGACATCTCCCAAGTAGTCTTTAAGTTGATCGAAGGCCGCTTGACAGTTGTTAGTCCATGCAAACTTTCCTCTTTTGACGGCCTCGAAGAATGGACGGCACTTGTCCCCTGACCTGGATATGAACCGGTTTAATGCTGCTAGGCACCCGGTGAGTCTTTGCACTTCTTTCACCGAACGTGGTGGTTGCATATCCAGGATGGCTTTAACTTTTGAAGGGTTGGCCTCAATTCCCCGCTGGCTAACAAGATGACCCAAGAATTTCCCTGAGTGGACTCCAAAGCTGCTTTTCTTTGGATTCAACTTCATGTTATAGTGTCGAAGAATTTCGAACACTTGAGTCAGATGTTGAAGATGGTCTTCCTTCCTGGGACTTTTGACCACGATATCGTCCACGTAGACTTCAACCGTGTCTCCAATTTGTTGATCAAACATCTTGTTCACCAGTCTTTGATATGTTGCTCCGGCATTTATGAGGCCAAATGACATTCTCTTCCAACACAGCAAGTTTTTGTTTGTATAAAATACCGTGTTCTCTTGATCATCTGGATGCATAGGAATTTGATGATACCCGGCGAAAGCATCCATAAATGTCAACATTTCGTGACCTGTAGTGCTGTCCACCAATTGATCGATGTGCGGGAGAGGAAAGTTGTCCTTCGGGCATGCTGCATTCAGATCTGTAAAGTCTATGCATAGCCTCCAGGTCCCGTTTGGTTTCCTCACGAGTACTGGGTTTGCTACCCATTGTGGACAGAGTGCTTGTCGAATGAGATCGTTGTCTAGCAACTTCTTAACTTCTTCATTTAAAGCTTGGTATTTGTCTGGGCCGTACTTCCTCCGCTTTTGATGGACGGGCTTTCTGGCTTGGTTTATATTCAGCTTGTGGCAAGCATGTTTTGGATCTATCCCCACCATATCTGCGTGAGACCAAGCAAAGACATCTAGATTCTCAGTGAGGAACTCTTTCATTCGGGATCTGTAAGGCTCTGGGAGCTCAGATCCTATGAATAATTCAAGATCCTCGTTGTTGGGATTAACTTTGAACGCCTCCAGCTCTTCGACTGGAGTTGCTCGTCGTTTTTGTCCTTTCCAACGGGGATCGAGTATGGGTTCCTCAGGGTTGGAATCATTTTCGATGTTCATGGGCTCTGCCCCCAGGCGGGGTTCAAGATCATCAGTTGGCTCCATCCCATTGTTGTTCGTTTGTACTTGGCCCTCCAAGTCCTCCACTGAAGGTTGTTCGTCATCACCCCTTTGTTGTTCGTCAGATGGAGGTTCCTCGCGGGTGGTAACGAGTTGTTCGTCCAACACCTGCTCGTCCAAGTGTTGTTCGTCCGCATCCGTGTGGTCGTCTATGTCCATCATATTATTTAGTATTGATGGTTCGTCGATGGGATAACTTGTTGCTTCCATCATGGATATTTGTACAAATTTTGCTCGTAGCTGTTGAACGCATTCTCGTGCTCTCCGTTGGTCTCCTTTAATTGTGCCTGTTCCACTAGCTGTTGGAAATTTCAAACAATAGTGGTAAGTGGAACACGCAGCTTTAAATTCATTAAGAAAAGGTCGGCCAAGAAACCCGTTATAGGTCGACTCCTGGTCTACAACCAAGAAATCTACCATTCTTGTTATATTTCTTTCGGGTTCATCGGCCGTTACAAGTTGTACAGCTAATGTTACAATTCCCAACGGTGTTGTCACAGCATTCCCGAAGCCTACGATTCTATGTGTTGTATTCCGAACATAACCCGAATAATCTCCCAGATTATCGAGGGTCTTCTTGAATAAGATGTTCGTGTAGGCTCCGGTGTCCACCAACAGTCTATGGACTCTGGTCCCCATAATCTTTGCACAGATTACGAGCGAATCATTGTGCGGAGTTAAGACGCCTTCAAGGTCTTTTTCGGTGAAAGTTAATTCTGCCGTTTGCATAATAGACGGCTTAACTCCCATCTCTTGTACTTGGCCAATCGCTCGTAGCTCCGCTTTCCTCTTCCGGTTAGATTCAGGTGGTTGTCCATCAAAACACCCTCCCGCGGGACCTGCGGGTTCCATCATGAACAGATCTTCTAAAGGTTGAGCTGGCATATTGGGAACTGGTCGCCCGGGTCTGTTGTTTCTCTGGGATTGACCATCCTCTTCGTCTTCTGAGTTGTTCTCCCGGGCTCTTTTCCCAGGTTGCCTTTTAACGAAATCGGAGAGCTTTCCCTCCTCATAAAATCGCCAGAGTTGCTTAAGCAAATCTCTACACTCACTCGTAAAATGCCCCACACTTTGATGGTTCGTCGATGGGATAACTTGTTGCTTCCATCATGGATATTTGTACAAATTTTGCTCGTAGCTGTTGAACGCATTCTCGTGCTCTCTGTTGGTCTCCTTTAATTGTGCCTGTTCCACTAGCTGTTGGAAATTTCAAACAATAGTGGTAAGTGGAACACGCAGCTTTAAATTCATTAAGAAAAGGTCGGCCAAGAAACCCGTTATAGGTCGACTCCTGGTCTACAACCAAGAAATCTACCATTCTTGTTATATTTCTTTCGGGTTCATCGGCCGTTACAAGTTGTACAGCTAATGTTACAATTCCCAACGGTGTTGTCACAGCATTCCCGAAGCCTATGATTCTATGTGTTGTATTCCGAACATAACCCGAATAATCTCCCAGATTATCGAGGGTCTTCTTAAATAAGATGTTCGTGTAAGCTCCGGTGTCCACCAACAGTCTATGGACTCTGGTCCCCATAATCTTTGCACAGATTACGAGCGAATCATTGTGCGGAGTTAAGACGCCTTCAAGGTCTTTTTCGGTGAAAGTTAATTCTGCCGTTTGCATGATAGACGGCTTAACTCCCATCTCTTGTACTTGGCCAATCGCTCGTAGCTCCGCTTTCCTCTTCCGGTTAGATTCAGGTGGTTGTCCATCAAAACACCCTCCCGCGGGACCTGCGGGTTCCATCATGAACAGGTCTTCTAAAGGTTGAGCTGGCATACTGGGAACTGGTCGCCCGGGTTTGTTGTTTCTCTGAGGTTGACCATCCTCTTCGTCTTCTGAGTTGTTCTCCCGAGCTCTTTTCCCAGGTTGCCTTTTAACGAAATCGGAGAACTTTCCCTCCTCATAAAATCGCCAGAGTTGCTTAAGCAAATCTCTACACTCACTCGTAAAATGCCCTACACTTTGATGGTAGGCACAATACTTGTTCGGGTTGAGTTTGCCAGTATCCTGACGGATTTTACGTGGTGGGGAAAGCAACTCTCTCTCCTTTACACTCTCATACACAGTATCAACTGATACTGTCAATACTTGGTTCAATTTTTCTTTCAAATCCGATCCTTCAGTGAATGCTTTCATGTTTTTCGGGACCCTGTAGCTTGTCCCGACGGGCTTTTTGTTATTCTCCTTAGGATCAGCTTTGTTCTCCCCTAAATTTGTTTGTAGGGCCTCGTGCATGGAAACGAAAATGCCAGCTTGGTTTCTGAACTCGGCATAAGTCTTTGGGCACTTCAGACGTACCTCCTTCCATAACTTCGACCCTTTTTTCAACCCGGCCATCACAGCGACGATCTTTGTATCTTCGCTCACCGGTTCTCCTTCTAGTAAAACTTTATCGAATCTTTCCATAAACGCCCGGTCAGTTTCATCATCATTTTGCCTCAAATTTGATAGCCGGTGTTTTTGGGAAAGATACGACCCCGCCGTTGAAAAGTGAGAAAGAAATTCTCGACTTAATTGGACGAACGAGTGGATTGATGCCGGCGGCATTGATGAAAACCACTTGTGAACCCGATCGCCCAATGTTAACGGAAAATTCTGGCACTGGGTGGCATCGCTGGCCCCCACGGAGACCATGTAGTCCGTATACTTCGTTAAGTGGACCCGGGGGTCGGTGATGCCCTCATATTGAATGCTAGCCGGAAATTGAATTTTTTTCTGGATCGGGGCCTTCAAAATGTGAGCTGCCAAAGGTGAGGATGGCATGCTGGTCGTTCCCATCCCCCTCTGTTGGTCTAGTTGCCCCTGCATGTTCTCCACAGCCCTCCTTAGGCTTGATAATTCATCAAGAGGTGCCCCCTGACTTGGAGGCTGTTCGGCGAGCAAAGGCATTAACCTTTCTGCTCGTCGCAGTCCCTCGCTTGGAGTGGGCACTTCCTGGGCTTGCCTCCTAATGTTGTTCGCCGCATTCGGCCCTAGGCGCCTGAAGGCTGACTGGGAGAGTCTTTCATGGACTGATGGGCGAGGCTGTTCAAAAGTTGCTCGCCCGTCTTCTGCTCCCCGGCGAGCAGCTTCCCGTTGGGGTTGGCTAAGCCTGTCTTGGGCACTGGAACGTGTTGTCCCATGGCTAGACATAGTTGTTCGTCAGCGACCAGACTCAGCCTGTACTTCTTGTTGGTCGACCACCTTGGCCTTTCCCTTGTTCCGTCTGACTTGGGCACTATCAACCTCTCGCTGTTCGCCCCTAGTGGTCCTGGGTCTAACAACTTCTAGGGACTTGTCCCTTGGCCTTGCTTGTGTTGGCCTAACCTGCTCTTGTTGCCTCTGGAGGGCCTGGAGAGCAGCAATGGTTTTGGCCAACTCGTTGGGGTTGTTTGCCAAAGCCTCCATCTCAGGGGGGAGGTTATGTGTTATGGCCGTATGCTGTGACCTGTTCGCATGTCTCGGGTCACGGTCCTGGTGGTCGGCCGACGTGGCTCGGGTCTAAGATGCTTTTTTCGACAAACATGATCCTTGGGTCTCTTTAGATTGAGGCATTTCAATTTAAATTACTTCTTAATTTATAAATTGAAGAACACCAAGAACACCAAGAACACTTTTGTTTGTATCTTCAAATATTTCTTGAAATTTCCTTTGAATCTTCAAGTTTTCAACTTGAAGTTCTTGAGTAATCACACTAAACCGGAGGTTCGACCCCTTCCTCTAGCGCCAAATTGTTGGTGAACGAATCTAATCGGGAGGATTAGTGGCTGTTTTAATCCGTTTTTACGTCACCAATCAATAACGTGTGATTGATTACCACCGTAAATGGTAAAACGAGGCTTGAGTTAATGAATTCGGGTAATATGAAGATCGAAATTGAAATTATTTCGTATATGTGTAAGTTTGGGTGTATTTGTGTGTATTTTGGTCTGAAATTCGAAAAATTACATAAGTAAGCTGGAGAACAACTATTTATAGAGACTAGCAAGCATGAGGTGTCCAAGACTCTTGGTCTCCCTAGCCTGCATGCTTGACATGTGTCCCTTTGATCTTATCTAAGCTGAATCTTAGTTACAAAGTCTTCTTTGGTCTTATCTCGAACTCATTGTTGTTCGTCTAGGTCGGCTTGATTGATCTTTGTTGATTCTCCAACCGAAAGTTGTTCGCCTCTTGAGGTTGTACTTTGGAAGTTGTTCGCCTTATGGCTTTGTTCAGCTTAGCTTTGGGATCTTTGTCCTTTGTTCACTTGTACAAACCTCCTTGACTGTTTGTTGTATCATAGTTTGACCAAGTTGTTCGTCATTGATGACTTCACAGTTGGCTCATTCTTGGTCTCGGGTCTTAATACCTGTTCGCCCATTAGTTGTTTGTCGGAGGAGTTGTTCGTCATTTTATGTACCTCTCAGATTGGTAGATGCACCCCAATATTGATTATCTTTGTTTAAACCCCTAACTTTTGCTCGTTTCATGCTGGATGATGTTCGCCTATCAACAGTAGGTTGACATGAGATGTCACGTAGAGCTACTACACTAAGACATGCGTCACTAAGACATGCGTGATGTATACTAAAAAGCAGACTTTAAGTATAAGTGGGAGATTATTGGAGTTATACGTGAAAGTATGCTTTTACTTTGTATAACTCGTGTATCAAACACTTGTTTTATGAGAATAATTCTTTTATCACATTTGCTTTAGTTATGATTGAATGTTGAATATCTATTGCAAACCATTCAATATATGGTACTAGTTGCATTGTAGTTAATGTGGTGATACCCGATCACGGAAGACAACATTAACAGTCTCCTTGTAACTAAACGTACATTTTCACGACCTAGGTGGAATTGAACAATCCGCCGTGAAAGGTCAATGTGTAAGTCTCAGATTGGTCTGTCTTGACTAAGAGATTGCACTAGCACATTTAGTATGTGTTGAAGAGGACCTACAGTGAGGATACATTCTTCTGTTCTTAAATGTGAAGAATTAGACCTCAGTGGTTATTGGTTTCTTAATCTCCGTTACTTAAATAGGACCGTGTGCGCTTAATGGTTACTGCTTTGATTCATGTTGGGTGAGAATCATCGTGACTTCAAACCTTGTGCTTTGGGCAGTAATATTAATCATACGACGGTTGCTAAGATTTAATACGGAGAAACGTGTGCGAGTACGGCTCGTGTGATTAGTCCCCTTGGTGGGCTCAGAAGTTTTATCGTACCAAATCTTGCAAGTGAAGAATCAGTTTCTTCGGTACGGATAATAATGTTGAGCTGTCTTTACTCCAAGGTGAAATATATTAATTAATTTAGAGCTATTCAGAAGCTTAATTAATTAATGGACTTGATAATCTTAAACGCGGGAAATAATAACCGGGAGCCCATATTATCGTAATATGGATTAAGATGGATAGTGCAATATTAATTTATTAGTGGTAATAATTAATATTAATGGATTGAATTATATTGGGGCTCAATATTGAAATTCAGAAGTCCATTAGGAGGTCCAATCTTAATTCTCCTTAAAGGCCCCTCAAGTAGCACCTCAAGTAGCCCAATAATGATAATGTGATTAAAATAAAAAAATAATATTATGCTGATTTTATCCTCTAAATTTCGAAAATAAGAGATCAAGGAGAGAGAAGATTTTTTTGATTTTCTTGGAAAGATATTATGGAAGATATGTATTCTTGGAATACAAGAATATCTCATATATTCAAGAAGATCCAAATCTTGGGATCTCTACTTGTGTTTTTCAAAAATTACCTCTTTGTGAGGAGAGTGAGATTTTTGTGGAATATTTTATTATGGAGAAAAGAATATTTGAGATATATTAAAGATTTCTTAGAGTCTAAGAAAATATTTTCTCCAAGCCCATTAACCCTAAAAAATTTGGCCATCACTCTTTATAAATAGGGGATGATTATTTCATCCCCAAGTACATAATTCCATGTGTTGGAAAAATCAAGAGCATAGATATTTTTCTTTTTCCTTAGTTATTTAAATTATTCGAAAGCATCTCCCACAGGTGATCGAATACGGCGAAAGGGAAATACTTGAGAAGGCTTTTGGGTTGATAAAACGCGTACGTGTTTGTCCCGTTTTATTCAAAGGCCAAGTTCTACAAGAGGTACGTAAGTCACATAAATTCTTGTTTATTCCGCCTAGATTTTATGTGAATTAATTTAACATGCATGATGTTAAATTGGTTGTTGGAATTATTATTTGAATTAATTAGGATTAATTCATGCTAGTAATAATTGTATTTAAATTCGTATTTAAATTTCATCCCGAATAGATTCCGGGCACCCCTATTTCCCCAACAATGGAATGGTAAATACGGAAGCCGAAATTGTGTTAATTTCCTATATGTGTGCGTTTAGGTGTTTAAGTGTGCGTTTTAGGAGTATTTGTGAATTTGAACTTGTATTTCTTAGCTGGAGAATAACTATTTATAGAGACTAACAAGCATGAGGTGTCTATGACTCTTGGTCTCCCTAGCCTGCATGCTTGACAAATGTCCTATTGACCTTTGTTTGACCTTATCTAAGTTGAATCTTAGTTACAAAGTCTTCTTTGGTCTTATCTCGGGCTCATTGTTGTTCGTCTAGGTCGGTTTAGTTGATCCAGAATGGTTCTTCCATAGAAGTTGTTCGCCTTTTGAGGTTATGGTTCAGAAGTTGTTCGCCTTTGTGTTTTACCCAGATTGGCTCTGGGATCTTGGTCCTTTGTTCGGTTCCATACACCTCTTAAACTGGTAAATGCACCATCTTTCATAATGTTGTTCGTCATTATTGACTTGGTGGAGGGTTCATATTTAGCTTCGGGTCTCTAGACCTGTTCGCCAATATGTTGTTCGTCGGTAGAGTTGTTCGTCAGTTTATACACTCTCTGGATTGATTTATGCACCCTAACTTGATTTTCTTTGTTAATCATCTTTGATTTGGGGTTGATTCTTCATAATCCTTTTTAAGGCTTTAATCCTTGTTCGCCCAGCAATGATTGATGTTCGCCTATCAACAATTACCCCCTATCCTGACTAAATGTTGCCCTAGACGAGCAACTTTGTGGCGAGCAACTGTAGTTAGGATACTATACTGGTGAAGATTTGGACGAACATCATTGAATCTGGCGAGCATCTCTGGGTGCACCGTTTCGTCTTCCCACGATCTGGGGGATGTACGAGGATGACGTGGACGGCATGATTGCGCGCCGCCCACGCGCGATCAATCCCGAGGGGACGCGCCCCTATATTTGCTCGTAGACCCCTTGACTTTTTATTGATTTCGCAAATTGACCCCGTTTTCCTTCAATTTGGTCCATATTTTTCTGGGAATTGCATCTTGTACCCCGTTTTTAGTTGGGGTATAAATTGAAGGGGGAAACAAATATTTTCCCACTTTTTCACTCCTTGCTACAGTGCTCCGTCGTCTTCTTCCATTCCCGGTGATCTCCAGCTTTCGGGTGACGTTTCTTCAGCGCTTTGGCCTCCAATTCCGAAGCAAGGTAGTTATTTTTCTTATCTTTCTCTTTCTCCATATTTTTCTTTCGACATTTTCTTCAAAAAAATTCCCACCGCCGCCGTGTGGGACCCTGCACCACCATCTTCTCCGGGGATTTGCCGCCGTCTGTACTTTCTATCGCCGCCGCCTGGTTTTTTCCTTTCCCTACCTCCCATGTCTTCACACTCGAGTAATAAATCGGAGGAAACCCTTGATCCCCTCTTCCCCACTGTGGCGCACAATAATCAACTCCCCTTTGAAATTTCTTCGGCATCGGACCCCCACGTGGACTCGGTTGTTCGATCGGTGGAAGATACTGGTGCTCGCCCGTCAGGGAGGGAGGTGGTGATCGTTACGAACAGGGATTCCGACGAGGGATCTTCGTCCAGTACCGAATCGGAAGAGGATCCCGAATTTGACGAGTTGACTCGCGAATTTTTAGAGGGGATAAACTTCCCATCTCCAAAAATGCTGGAAAATGAGATTCCGGTTGGAGTTGCTCGACCTTTCGAATGGCGAGCATATGTTGAGGAACACGAGAACAACTTTGCTCGCCCACAAAGACAAATAATAGACTTGGTAAAAACTGACTTCCACGCGAGCAAAATCAAGAGTGTTGTCCTCGAGGAGGATCTTGATCTGATCCGAGAGACCTACAAGATTCCTTATGACATTCACATATGGGCCCCTGGGAGAAAAGAAAGAGCTAATCGCCCACCTCCAGGATGCACAACGATCAACATTGATACACTGATCGCAGGCTTGAGGCTGCCGCTACCCCCAGTTGTTGGTCGCTTCCTCGAGGCAAACAATCTTGCCATTACACAGATCACGCTGATCGGACGGATGAATTTGCTCGGCGCAATATGCTTGTTTGCCTTAGAGGGATACGTTGATCGTCTTACTGCTGAGAAGATCAACTATCTCATGACAATTACCAAGTGCCCAGTAGGTGAAGAAGGTTACTACTATCTCAAGGCCAGAACCAGACTTAAGATGGTAGAAGGAGTGTTGAACAAGATTAGGGACTGGAAACAACACTTCTTCTTCATTGGGGGTGATTGGCGAGCATCTTCCGGTCCACACGGTGGCATTGGGCGAATTAATTCTCCTGCTTCTTATGGAATAATTAAGCGTAAATTTATCTTTGTTCGCTTTTGAACTGTATTGTTCTTATTTAACTTTTCTTGTTTGTTCGCAGGCCCTCGATTGCCCAAGTGGAACTCAGAAGAGGAGGAAATTGGTGCGGAGTTCCTGTTCACTTCCTGTTTGGTCGACCTACGCAACAAAGCAGATAGGACCATCCAGTACTTGAGCGAGGAGAAGTGTCAGAAAGTTGCTCGCCTATTTACATTTCCTCACCACCTAGAGGCCCAAGATGAAGTACCCCCAGGTATAGAAAATTTTTAACTTTTCCTTTTACAAGTTTGTTCGTCATTTGTTTCTCAAACTTGCTCGTCTAATTTTTCTTTTCTCTTTTTTTTAGCCGAGCAAGTTACCGTTTCCGTCCCTCCCTGCTTTGGACTCTTGGAGCAGAGAGTATTCGAAATGGCACCACCGAAAGGACGAAGGAAGAAAGGTGACCTGCCCTCCAAGGTGTTGGCGATGACCAACAAGGCCTCTGCTTCCGAGCAAGCCCATCGGACAACTCTACCGCCAAGCACATCGCCTAAACCGGCCCTTGCCTCCTCTCCTCATGGTCCTAAAAGGCTGAAGAAAGGTGATGGCTCATATGTATCCCAACCACCCCCCACCACTGACAAAGGGAAATCCAAGGTGGGAGGATCTGGTCGCCTGCCCTTAGCCGAAGTTGCTCGCCCTCCTGCAACTGATGAGAGAGGAGGAAAATCTAGCAAAGATAGGCACACTCCTCCTCGCGGGTCTGAGGACATCACCTATTTTGGGTGGGATGGAGCTAAATTTGCCGAGTAAGAACTTTTTTTTTTAAACTTGGAACCAAGGATCATACGTTAAAAATTTCCTAAGTCTCAAAACTTTCTTGTTCATAGGTACCGGGCCAGTGACCATCCAGGGCGAGCAGATATGCTCCATCAATATGCATGTTCGAAGACCCCGACGAACATTTGTGACATCGCTGATGGTCATGTTCGTCGGGCAACTGAGATAGTTGCTCGCGCCTGGTCAAAGCCACTGAACAAGACCGTTCTTGCCCAAGGGGCCATTGATAATTTTCATTTATCATTGGTGCAGGCTGCCAACTCCCTCGTGTCTGCTCAACGGGGAATGGCTCAGGTGGTGGAATTAGAAGAAGCTGCTCGCCATCACGCTGCTACTGTTCGCCAACTCTCCGAAGAAAAAGATACGATGGCGAACAACTTTAATGGCCATATTGCTTGGCTCAATAACCAGATCTCCCTCTACATCGATAATGAAAAGAAATACCTTGAAGAAATTCAAGGTTTATCTAGTGAATTGGGAGGCAAAGATGCCATGCTCGGCGAAGAGAAGAGCAAACTGTCCGCTACCGAGCAGAAGATAGCCGAGCTTGAGGCGGAGGTCACTCGCCTTAGAGAAGTGGAGGCCAGCACATTTACCCGCGATCAACTCGAGGCAGAGCTCCAAGCCCGGTCTGCCCCCATCTCAAGCCTGGGATACATCTGCGCTTATGCCGATTGCATCCGCATGGCTGACGCGTATGATTTTAGAGATATGGTGGAGGAGATGGGCAAGGACCTGTCCGAATTTCTGGAGCACTATCCCCCGTCGAACAACATTGAAATGCAACTGGGGGATATTACCGAGCTGGGGGTTAAAATTGACTGCCTTGACCCCAGCATCACCATTACTCGCCCTCCACCTATGGTCGATGAGGGCGAGCAAGAAGAGGAGCCGGCCGTTGCGGACGAGCAAGCCGAGAGGGAGCAAAAAGCTGCCGAAGATATGGCAAGAGATATGATCGTCGACCCACCGGCCGACCAGGCTCAAAGTCCTACTCTTGCCGATCAAACTCAAGATCCTCCTCCCGCCGATCAGTAATAGATTTAGGACTAGTCTTTATTTTGTAATAGTTGCTCGCTCTTTTTGTAGTACACTTCTTCTAGAATCCTTGTACTATTTTTTAGGCCCAATGCCTTCTATTTAATGAAATGTCTTACTTTTGTTCGCTCATTTTCTTTATACGTTAATTGCCTTTACATTTTTGTCAATGCTTTTGCAATTATAACATATAATTTTGGGCTTTGTTCGATTTGAACTTTGCCTTAATGGAATTTGGGTTTAACCTTAGGTTCTGCTCATCTTAAAAGACGAACAACCTTTAATTGGCTTTGGTCCTCAGAATGGACTTGTACCTCGAGCTTTTGGACTTTTCTTTTAACGAACAACTATATGTACATAATGAAAAATTTACAAGTGTTGTAAGACTGCTCGTCACTAACATATACAACCTGACGAGCAACTTTGAACACTAACTAAAAACATGCTCGCTTATAATATTTTTGCCGAGCAACTTTGTCTAAAACTAAAAAAGATGAAATAACACTAGACTATACAATGTGCCGAACAACTTTTCATTCTATACTTGCAAAATTTTCAAAAAATTAGGCAAGTTTTTGGTTTGCCTTACTTGGTTCACCTGCCCCCCAAGACATTTGTTCGCCCAATCAAGAACTTGTTTGCCTCATTGATAGTACTTCTTTAGATGTACAACATTCCAGGAGTATTGGGCCGGCTTGCCTTCCATATCTTCGATATCGTATACACCATTAACGAATTTTTCCATTATACGATACGGACCCTCCAAAGTTGGTCCAAATACACCTGGAGGTTGGCGAGCAACTTTCTTAGAACCAAATCTCCAACTCTGAATTCCCTCATTTTAACATGGGAATTGTAGTAGCGTTCTGCTCGTTGCTTGTAGGTAGCATTTTTTAGCTCGGCACTTAATCTTTTTTCTTCGAGCAAATCCATCTCATTAGCTAGAGCAGAGTTGTTCGCCTACTCATCAAAGTTGGTTGTTCTGAATGTGTTGGCCTTTAACTCAATTGGTATTACAGCTTCTGTTCCGAAAGCCATTGCAAAAGGTGTTTCTCCGGTGCTTGACCTGGAAGAAACTCTATATGCCCACAGGACTTCCGGAAGTTCTTCAGACCAACTGTTTTTGCTCTCCGCTAGCCGTACTTTTAATGTATGCTTAATTATCTTATTTACGGCTTCGACTTGTCCATTCGACTGGGGATGATAGGGCGTAGAGTAATATTTTTTGATCCCCCACTTTACACAGAAATCTCTCAACTATTTTCCATCAAACTGCGGACCATTGTCTGTCACGATGGTTTTTGGAATTCCAAAACGACAGACAATGTTCTTCCAAATGAAGTTGATCATTTTCTGCTGCGTGATCTTTACCATGGCCTCTGCTTCCGCCCATTTCGTATAATAGTCGACTGCCACGACGGCAAATCGAACATTTCCAACTCCTGCTGGGAAGGGACCAATAATGTCCATCCCCCATCTTGCAAATGGCCACGGGCTATAAACTAATACGAGCTGTTGGGCCGGGGTATGAATGTTTGGGGCAAAAATTTAACATTGATGGCAAGTCTTTGCTTTCTTGATTGCATCCTGGCGTAAAGTCGGCCAATAGTAGCCTTGTCTGATAGTTTTGTATGCCAAGGCTTGCCCCCCAGTGTGATTTCCACATACTCCAGCATGTATTTCTTCGAGTATTGCTCGTCCTTGCCCCCTAGGTAAACACTTGAGAAGTGGGATTGATATTCCCCTTTTGTAAAGCTGCTCGCCCACCAGAGTGTATATGGTGGCTTGCTTTGTTAGTTTGGCAGCTTCAAAAGGGTTGTTTGGTTTTTCCCCACTTTCTAAGTATTTGACTATACTTGTTCTCCAGTCTTCTTCTTCACTTGCTTGTTCGTCAAGTTGGTTGACATTATAACTTTTTGTTGATGGATCATTCATTTTTGTAATTATAATGTCTGCCAACTCTGCAGGTCCTTCGCTTGTTGCTAGTCGAGCCAATGCATCTGCTTGCGTGTCCTTGGAATTTGTTCAATGAAGACTTGTTCTAACAAGGACATTAGGTAAGCAACAATCCGCTGATACTCGATCATGTGATCGTCTTTCGCCTCGTATTCACCTCGGACTTGGTTCATAATTAATTGTGAGTCGCCGAATATTTGTAACTGTCTAACACCTACCGCAAGGGATAGGTGGAGACCAGCAATGAGAGCTTCATACTCAGCTTCGTTGTTGGTTGCCATGAAACCAAATTTGATCGCCGAGGTGAATACTTGTCTGTCAGGGCTGATTAGAACCACTCCTGCCCCCGAGGCTACATTAGTTGAAGATCCGTCAACGTAAAGATGCCAGGGGTGATCAAGTCCTCTAGTTGGATCTGGTGGGAAAGTTAGTTCGACAATAAAGTCGGCTAACACTTGCCCTTTGATCGCTGTTCGAGGAGCATAGGTCACCCCAAATTGGCTAATCTCTAGCGACCATTTTAGTAGACGTCCAGCTGTGTCGGGGCGATGGAGAATTTATCTGAGTGGGAAAGTTGTTAGCACTTCAACTTGATGATCAAAGTAGTAGGGTCGTAACTTCCTCACACTCGTGACAAGTGCGTACGCCAGCTTCTCGGTTGGAGAGTATTTGATCTCCGCTTCGTGCAAAGATTGGCTGACGTAATAAATGGGTTGATGAAATTTACCGTCTTCCCGTACTAGAACAGAGCTGATTGCCACTTCTGACGCTGCCAAGTACAAGTATAGCTTTTCTCCTGGGACAGATTTTGATAGAATTTTGACATCTCCCAGGTAGTCTTTAAGTTGGTCGAATGCCTTTTGACAGTTGTTAGTCCATGTAAACTGTCTTTTCTTGATAGCTTCGAAGAATGGACGACATTTGTCCCCCGATCTGGATATGAACCGATTCAATGCTGCTAGGAATCCCGTGAATCTTTGCACTTCTTTTATCGAACGTGGTGGTTACATGTCCATGATAGCCTTGACTTTTGCTGGATTGGCTTCAATCCCTCGTTGACTAACAAGATGGCCCAAGAATTTTTCGGAATGGACTCCAAAACTGCTCTTCTTCGGGTTCAGCTTCATATTGTAATGCCGAAGAATATCGAACACCTGGGTCAAATGCTGAAGATGGTCTTCCTTTCGGGGGCTTTTAACTATGATATCGTCTACATAGACTTCTACCGTATTTCCAATTTGTTCGTCGAACATTTTGCTCACCAATCTCTGGTATGTGGCTCCGGCGTTGATGAGGCCGAAGGGCATTCTCTTCCAACATAACAAGTTTTTGTTCGTATAAAATACCGTGTTCTCTTGATCGTCTGGATGCATTGGGATTTGATGATACCCGGCGAAAGCATCCATGAATGTTAGCATTTCGTGACCTGCAGTGCTGTCCACCAACTGGTCAATGTGAGGGAGAGGAAAGTTGTCCTTCGGGCATGCTGCATTCAGATCTGTAAAGTCTATGCATAGCCTCCAGGTCCCATTTGGTTTCCTCACAAGGACTGGGTTTGCTACCCATTGTGGACAGAGGGCTTGTCGGATTAGGTCATTGTCTAACAACTTTTTTACTTCTTCATTCAAAGCCTGATACTTGTCTGGGCCATATTTTCTTCGTTTTTGATGGACAGACCTTTTTGCTTGATTGATGTTGAGCTTATGGCAAGCATGCCTTAGATCTATCCCCACCATGTCTGCATGAGACCAAGCAAAAACATCTAGATTTTTGCTGAGGAACTCTTTCATTCGGGATCTGTAAGGCTCAAGGAGCTCAGATCCTATGTATAATTCGAGATCCTAGTTTTCAGGATTAACTTTGAACGCCTCCAGTTCTTCAACTGGAGTTGCTCGTCGTTTTTGTCCTTTCCAACGAGGATCAAGTATTGGTCCCTCAGAGTTGAAATCATTTTCGATGCTCATGGGCTCTGCTCCCAGGCGGGGATCTAGATCGTCTGTTGGCCCTGATTCGTTGTTGTTTGTCAACACCTGGCCCTCCAAGTCATCTGATAAATGTTGCTCGTCACCCCCCCTTTGTTGTTCGTCAGATGAAAGTTCTCCATGGATGGTGATGAGTTGTTCGTCCAATACTTGTTCGTCAGAATGTTGCTCGTCAGTATCCATGTGGTCCTCTATGTCCATCATGTTCTCGAGTATTGATGGTTCATCAGCAGGATAGCTAGTTGTGGCCCCCATCATGGACAATAATGCATGTTTGGCTTGCAGTTGTAGGAGACATTCCCTGGCCTTTCTTTGATCTCCCTTCATTGTGTCTGCTCCGCTTGCTGTAGGGAACTTTAAGCAATAATGGTAAGTTGAACATGCAGTTTTGAATTTATTTAGAAAAGGTCGACCAAGAAATCAACCATTCTCGTTATGTTTTTCTCGGGTTCCTCGACCGTTACAAGCTGAACGGACAACCTAATTTCCCCTAACGGGACTGTTACAGCATTTCCGAAGCCTAAAATTCTGTGATTTGAAGGTTGGATGTAGCCCGAGTAGTCTCCAAGCTGGTCAAGCGTCTTCTTGAAAAGAATGTTGGTGTAGGCTCCGGTGTCCACCAACAATCTGTGCACTCTGGTCTCCATGATCTTAGCACAGGTCACGAGCGAATCGTTATGGGGGGTCAAGATTCCTTCCAAATCCTTCTCAGTAAAGGTCAATTCTGCTGTCTGCATGATGGATGACTTAACCCCCATTGCCTGTACTTGATCGATTGCTTGCAATTCGGCTTTTCTTTTTCGGTTGGAGATCGGCGGCCGTCCATCAGAACATCCTCCCGCTGGTTCCGCGGGTTCCATCATGTATAGGTCTTCAGGTGGACGAGCAGCAACTGCCCGAACTGGTCGTCATGGTTTATTATTCTTCTGAGGTTGATCATCCTCATCCTCAGAGTTGCTCTCCCGGACTCTCTTTCCAGGTTGTCTATTAACAAAATCGGAGAGCTTTCCCTCCTCGTAGAACCGCCAAAGTTGCTTGAGCAAATCTCTACACTCGCTCGTAAAGTGCCCCATGCTTTGATGGTAGGCACAATACTTGTTAGGGTTGAGTTTGCCGGTGTCTTGACGGATTTTCCGGGGAGGGGAGAGCAACTCCTTCTCTTTCACGTTCTCATAAACAGTATCGACTGACACTGTTAGCACCTGGTTCAACTTTTCCTTAAGTTCCGTCCCTTCAGTAAATGCCTTCATGTTTTTCGGGACTCGGTAGCCGGTTCCACCGAGTTTCTTATTGTTCTCCTTGGGATCAGCTTTGTTCTCCCCCAAGTTTGATTGTAAGGCCTCGTGCATGGAAACGAATATGCCGGCTTGATTTCTGAACTCGGCATAACTTCTTGGGCACTTCAGACGTACTTCCTTCCATAACTTCGATCCTTTTTTCAACCCGGCCATAACGGCAACAATTTTCATGTCCTCGCTGATGGGTTCACCTTCCAACAGCACCTTGTCGAACCTGTCCATGAACGCCCGATCGGACTCGTCATCAATTTATTTTAGGTCTGACAATCGGTGCTTTTGGGATAAATATGATCCCACCTTAGAGAAATGGGAAAGGAACTCTCGGCTTAGTTGAACGATCGAGTGGATAGATGCTGGTGGCATCGCTGAAAACCACTTGTGCACTCGGTCCCCCAAGGTTAACGGGAAGTTTCGACATTGGGTGGCATCGCTGGCTCCCACCGAGACCATATAATCTGAGTACTTTGTTAAATGGACCCTGGGATCAGCAAGACCATCGTACTGGATACTTGCTGGGAATTGAACCTTCTTTTGAATCGGGGCTTTCAGAATGAGGGATGATAACGGTGAGGATGGCAAGCTGGTCGTTCCTACTCCTCTTTGTTGGTCCAATTGTCCCTGCATGCTCTCTACTGCCCTTCTTAGGCTTGATAGCTCATCCAAAGATGCCCCCTGACTTGGAGGCTGTTCGGCGAGCAAAGGTACAAACCTTTCTGCTCGTCGCAGTCCCTCACTTGGAGTGGGCAAATCCTGGAGCTGTTTCCTAGGGTTGCTCACCGCATTTGGCCCTAGACGCCTGAAGGCAGACTGGGAGAGTCTCTCATGAACTGATGGGCGTGGTTGTTCAAATGTTGTTCGCCCATGCTCTGCTCCCTGGCGAGCAACTTTCTCATGTTGTTGGGGTTGACCAAGTCTATCCTGGGCACTGGAACGAGTTGTTCCATGGCTCGACACTGTTGTTCGCCCGCGAACAGACTCAGCTTGTAACACTCTTGGTTCGACCACCTTGGCTTTGCCCTTATCCCGCCTGACTTGGGTACTATTCACCTCGTGTTGTTCGCCCCTAGCTGACCTGGCCCTAACAACTTCCAGGGGTTTATCCTTAGGCCTTACTTGTGAAGGCCTATTCTGATCTTGCTGTCTCTGGAGAGCTTGAAGAGCAGCAATAGTCTTGGCCAGTTCATTAGGGTTGTTCGCTAGGGCCTCCATTTCAAGTGGGAGATTATGGGTTATAGCGGTATGCTGTGATCTGTTCGCATGCCTGGGGTTACGATCCTGATGGTCGGCCGACGAAGCTCGGGTAGGAGATGCTCTCCTCGACAAGCGTGATCCTTGTGTTTCCTTGGATTGAGGCATTTCAAATTAATTTGTCTTAATTCTTATGATGAAGAACACCAAGAACTCTTTTGTTTGAATCTTCAAATATTTCTTGAAACTTTCTTCAAATCTTCAAGTTTTCAACTTGAAGTTTTTGATTAATCACCCTAAACCGGAGGTTCGTACCCTCCTTCTAGTGCTAATTTGTTGGTGATCAAATTTAATTGATAGGATTAGTGACTGTTTTAGATCGGTTTAAGATCACCAAGCAATTACGTGTGATTGATTACCACCGTAAATGGTAAATCGAAGATTCGGGATATGGAATGGTAAATACGGAAGTCGAAATTGTGTTAATTTCGTATATGTGTGCGTTTAGGTGTTTAAGTGTGTGTTTTAGGAGTATTTGTGAATTTGAACTTGTATTTCTTAGCTGGAGAACAACTATTTATAGAGACTAACAAGCATGAGGTGTCTATGACTCTTGGTCTCCCTAGCCTGCATGCTTGACAAGTGTCCTATTGACCTTATCTAAGCTGAATCTTAGTTACAAAGTCTTCTTTGGTCTTATCTCGGGCTCATTGTTGTTCGTCTAGGTCGGTTTAGTTGATCCAGAATGGTTCTTCCATAGAAGTTGTTCGCCTTTTGAGGTTATGGTTCAGAAGTTGTTCGCCTTTGTGTTTTACCCAGATTGACTTTGGGATCTTGGTCCTTTGTTCGGTTCTATACACCTCTTAAACTGGTAAATACACTATCTTTCATAATGTTGTTCGTCATTATTGACTTGGTGGAGGGTTCATATTTGGCTTCGGGTCTCTAGACCTGTTCGCCAATATGTTGTTCGTCGGTAGAGTTGTTCGTCAGTTTATTCACTCCCTGGATTGATTTATGCACTCAAACTTGATTTTCTTTGTTAATCATCTTTGATTTGGGGTTGGTTCTTCATAATCCTTTTTAAGGCTTTAATCCTTGTTCGCCCAGCAATGATTGATGTTCGTCTATCAACAATCATCATCATTTTCAAAGGTTTGACTTTCAAAATCCATGCTGCAAAAATGATAATAAATAACTTTAAGGCCACTTCTCTTGACCATTTTTCAGGATTAACTTATTTCAAAAATTAATATATAAACTATTCGAATAAAAAAGAGTTTGTGCACAGGCTCAATTTTATTAGTAACTATCGTTGAAAAGGACTAAGATGGTGCAGGAGAACACAATATCAACTTTAATATATAATTCTCAGATTCTAACTTAATAGTACTAGAATAATCAAAACCCCTAATCTGCAAAAATCAATGAATAGACCTTATTATTACCACCTCCTCAATATAATTAATTAATTATGCACAAGCCTTAAGAAGAACTAGTATACTGCATAACCAATCCTCAAATCATACTATATCCTTACACGCAACCCAATAGATATGTGATATATCTAAAACTAATATAACTAATCTATAATGAGCTTCGGCAAGAAGAATTCTTAGAACTATATCAACATAGATACTAACTTATATCATTTGAATTATGAGAACAATAAAAATGAATTAACGGAAAAAAGAAAGAGTTTACCATGAAAAAGAAAATATACCATAGCTGGAGAAGGAAAGGGGGAAAATAGAAAGAGTTAAATACCTTGTAAAACCAGGGGGGCTGCAGTGGGGCTGCGGTGGTGCGCCGCCGAACGTGAAAAGGGGCGCCTCCGATGGAACGTGAAAAGGGCGCCGCAGCAGCCGCTGTTACTTTGTGTTGTTGATTGTGCAGAATGTGTGCTTGAGGAATTCAATTAGGGCAGCAGCCTGAATTCAAGTCATAGGCTGAAAAGTGAATTCATTATATTAATATTTATTAATTTATATAATATAACTTATAAATTATTAATTATTATATAATATAAAAAAAAATCCGGGCCGGCGGGCTAGCCCGGTTAATCGGCGGGTACATTTAGCCCGCGGGCTAATAGGGCCGGGCCAAAAAAACCCAGATTTAAACGGGCCTTTTAAACCATGGCCCTAACCCTGTATTTTTTAGGGTTAACCGGGCAGGCCCGTTTAGCCCGGCCCGAATTAACATCTCTAAGTACACTTACTGTGTATTATATGGATCTAGCTATAGGCGGGGTGATATCGAATCGTCCTACTCTCATTAATTATATTAAAACGTAAGTTAATTTTTAATAAAATAAAATGATTTGTTTTGTACTTTTAAAATTATGTATATGTAATTTATTTTTATTTTTTATGCATAATAATAGTGTGATGAAGATGTATCGGAGTCGACTTCCGGGTACTCCAGACCTAGAGACCCTTGAAAACGTGGACTGGAAAAACATTGAGGTAAATTTACTAAATTTTTTTGTCAAATTAATAGAAAATAATCGTAATCGTATTACGTAACTATATATAATTGCTAATCAACAGGTTCCGAGACAGCGAGATGGCGTCCACTGTGGACATTTTGTATGCTGCTACATCGAAGATATAATCAAGAGTTTCCATTCGATCATTCCTGACCGAGTAAGTCGATTTATTTAAATTATTATTGATTGAATAAAAGTTCGTACACTATATCTAATTAAATTTTTAATATTTGTAGTTTGTATATGATCGTCCGCTTGCTTCTTACTCCAAGAGAAGATTGGAGAAATTGAAATAGATTGGACGGGGTATTTGTACAACCGATTCTTGTATTATATTATATAGTATAATTTTTGTTAGCATGCATATGTAACTGATATACTAATTTGTGATTGATGATATATTTCACATTTTTGTTATATTTAATTGATGCTTTGGTGTTGGACGTTTATATATGTATATATATATATATATATATATATGGTATAATATATATTATATTTGTTTGTAATATATCAGGTTTTAATAAAATAAATCAAAAGAATTAAAAAAAAAAACAAAGACAGCGGTTAAGAGCCGCTGTCTAAGAGGAATTCGAAAATATTAAATAAAAAAAAAGAAAAAAAAAGCAAAGACAGCGGTTAATAACCGCTGTCCAAGAAGAAACCTTGGATAGCGCTTGGACAGCGGTTAAAAACCGTTGTCTAAAAAGAGACTTTGGATAGCGGTTGGAAACCGCTGTCTAAGAAGAAAATTTTAAAGAGCGGTTTTTAACCACCGTGTAAGTGTAGCTCTAAGACAGCGGTTCCCAACCGCTGTCTAAGTGCTACCTCGACTTGCATAGCTGCTACTTGGAAAGCGTTTTTAACCGCTTTCCAAGGGTAATTTGAACCGCTCTCTTAGAGCTTATTTGTACTAGTGTGTATCTTGGTTCAGCAAATGACAATCCACAATATCATTATCAACTATTGAAGCCTGAGTATAGAGTCATAGTATAGAGCCATGGAAATGGTAGCTTAAGAGAGCATGTGGCTCATGTAATTGATGGATGATCTACGTCAGTTTACAGACTATGAGGTAACACTTGATTGTGATAGTCAGTTTGCAATTCGTCTAGCAAATGATCCATTTTTTCATGCTCGAATGAAGTAAACTGAAGTTCATTACCATTTTCTAAAAGAAAAGGTACTACAAGAAGAATTGTATGCTTCAAAGTTAAGATTGAAGATCAAGAAGCAGACATATTCACTAAAAGACCAAACACACCAAAGTTTTAGAAGCCAAGGGAACAACTAAGCATTAGACAAAGAAACAAGTTATATTGAGGGGGAGTAAAACCACCGAATTAACCGAGGGGGCGCTTGGTTAGTAATTTTTCAATGGTAATGAGAATGCAAATTGATTTCCATTTATGCCCTCATAATAAAAATGATATGTTAGAGGAAGAAGTGTTTCAATGGTGACTCCATTGCTAGTGTCATGCCCCAATTTTGGAATAGATGTGGACAACAAATGGTTGTTGGTGGAGGAATAGGGGAGTGATTGAGGAGGATGATCGTAGGAAGAAAATAGGGTAATCAAAATGGGGTAGTGATTACCTTATTTAGGAGGAGAGGTAGTGATTTTGTTCTCATGAACCATACTAATTACACTAATTTTCAATCCCATTCTCATTACCATTGAAGAGTTGTTAACCAATCGCCCCCTGAATTTCTCTCGAACTAACTTGTTTGAGCAAGTTATACTTTAAGTTGACAATTTTTTTAAGGTCACAAATCTTTGTATTTCACTAGAATGGTCAAGTTAGACCATCTCCAGCAGTGGAGATGGTCGGTGCAAAATGCATTTTATGTTCTCCAGCAGTGTCATCATACCTCACACTAAAATGGTGCGGACTCCATTTTGAGTTCAAAGCTCACCAGATGTGGCGTTCCAAAAATTTGGACGCCACAATTTCCTTTTTTTTTTTTTTTAGTTTAATTTAGTTATATATATATATATATATATATATATATATATATATATATATATATATATATATATATATATATATATATATATATATATAACTAAATTACATATTCATAAAGCGATACAAATATTACAATACGTGTACAATTAAATTAAAGTACTAGAAATCGATAAAACTACGTAAAAAAGGCACACAATAGAAAACAAAGATAAAAACATGCAATTACATAATAACTAATATATTTTCTAGTAATCATAACACACTAATTGATCATTTGTGGGAAGAATATTCCAATAAGAAATAATGGGTGTGGATTAGTTTGTAATTCTAATTTATTATTGTAATATTATGATGGGTGAAGATTATTTTTAATTAAATTTATTATATTATAAACATCAAATGAATTATAATATAGATTATTATTGAATAAATAAAAAAACCATTAAAGTAAAGAATTTTATTGGAATATTCTATTTTAATGTAAAAAGTAGTGTAAATTGTTGGAGAATTTTTACTAACACTATAATATAGTAGTGCAGAATTAACGGGAAAATGGTGCCACTTTTGGGAATGAGCTTAGTTCTTTAAGTCAATCTTGTGGCCGCAAATTCTAATGACTATCTAGAATTTAAACATCATTCACTATGCATTTGAATGTCAAATATTGTAAATAAAATATTGAAAAAACTAGAGAGTTCTAGTAAGGCAAAACTAGTAGATTATGTCTTTGATGTCAACCGATCTAGTAACCTCTATATATAGTACTTCCTCCGTTCCGGTCTAAGTGTTTCATTTCTTTTGGTTGAATAGTTTAAGAAAGTGTATTTGTTTATTAATATAAGGTGTAAAAGTAATGAATAGTGTTGAAAAATAATGAATAATGTTTAATAAAGTAATGAATAGTGTTGAAAAGTGGATTGAATGAGTGACATTTTTTTGTAATATTTTGTGAATTTGAAGGTTAAAGTTTATATGTAGTTGAGTGTTGCTTTTTCCATTTATGGAATGAGACACTTATTGTGGGACAACCAAAAAAGAAAAGTGAGACACTTAGAGTGGGACGGAGGGAGTATAAGTTAGTCTATCTATTTGTATATATGAGAACTTGAGAAGTAAGTGTGCTTCCATAGGGAGGTAAAGAGTGACTAAGGTGTGTCTTCTTGGGAGTCTAAAAAGTGAATTCTGAGTGTTTCATAAAATTAGATTCTAATATATTAGTTGTAAAAATTGACTATCGAGTCTTTAAATAATGTAGCGTTTTCATTATATTGTAGTCATGAGACGGTCTCATACAAGACCTACTTTTATATTGACAAAAAATTGTATGAGACCGTCTCATGGTATGCGACCACACAAATTAAGATTTACCCTACCAAAGTGTTAATGAGTCAATGCCCTAGTTACATTTATTTTCATTGTCTCATGCCATGAGACGGTCTCATTCAAGACCTACTCAATTACATTATATTCCACCTACTTTCCTAGTAACTAAATAGGAAATAAGAAGTTCTCATCCCCAATTCTTGCTTTCTTCTTTATACATAAGTGCTTTTTTACTGTATACTCCCTCCGTCCCTAAGTTGTTTACCCTTTTTTCCCAAAAGGTCCGTCCTAAAGTTATTTACCCCTTTCCTAAAATAGAAATAACCCATCATCATAATTCTAACTCACACCCCTAAAAACATCTCTTATTTACTACATAATGCCACTGATGGCCCACATCTGTTGTTACTTTTTGTAATAAAGCAACCTCCTTGTAATAAAGTAATCTCCTTTATAACACACAATAATAATAAACAACTCATACATTAATACCCGTGTCCAACCCTAAGGGGTAAACAACTTAGGAACGGAGGGAGTATAAGAGAAAAAATGGTCAGCGATGGCTATTCGGGCAAAACATATCGATAGTGGTATTTCGCAACTCTCAAGTAATTAAACAAGAGATCAATAGAAAAAAAAAATTGAGACAACACCTCTATACAATTGATAGATGATTTTTTTCCCTAAATATTAAATAATTCTACTATATATTTATATAATTGTGTAATATATTAAAATAATAAATATATAATAGTAAAAAAATTCGAATTCTCACAGGGAGCGGGACCATTTCTATCCTGTGAAGAAAAAATAAAACGGTAATTTTTCACTTCGTTCGAGATAAATTTTAGTAAGAACAAGGATTCTCCAAACTATTACCAAACCTACTTGCCAAGGATCCGAAAAAACGAAGAAAAAAATTTGAAGGTGACTTGCAAATGCAGAGAGTATAAATTAGATGCACTCTCTCCATCCACAAAAAAAAACGGTTCTGTCATTTTGTACGGAGTTCAATGCAATATGTTGGAGGTATTATGTTATTTTACGTAACTCACACTATGGCATTAATTTTCGTGAAAAAAATGACCATTTGGGCGTAAAGGGTATTAGATACAATTTCTTTTTTTGAAGCAGTAGATTAGATATACAATTAAAAAGAAAAAACTTAAGACACAAACTATTAGTATAAGTAATCAACAAATGAAATTAAAAAAGAAGTTAAAAGTCAAAGAGGCTATCTTTATTAGAAGAAGCTGCATTTCTGCTGCTGGAGAGGCTCCAGTGATCGGAAAATCCTCCTCTCAACCCACTCCCACATTTGGCCACCGTTCTAACGCTTTCTATCAGCTCCTCTGTCCGACACTCCTCCCCCAATATCTCCACCAACTGCTCCGCGCTAATCACCAGCTTCACCTTCCAAAACCCCTCCACCTCCTCCTCCGCCCTCTTCGCCACCCTGTACGCCGGCGCCTGCCCCGGCGGCGCGCTTTTCGACCTCACGTGCCCCGCGTGACCCGCATCCAAGAGCGGGAGCAGGTGGTACGATTCTCCCGGGATGAGCGCCGCCGTGTGGGGCAGCGGCTTCCAGAAGAGGTCCTGGCCACGGAATATTCCGTGGCCGGGGAACTCGTCTGTGATGGATTCCACCGTGACGGAGGCGTGGAATTCCATCACGCCCCCGTTTGTGGTGGTGACTTTGATCGGGGATTGGGTGCCGTCTCCCATTCCTCCGACCAGGCAATTCCCCATTTCACTACAGTTTTGTGGTGGGTTTTTTTTGGAGGGGGGTTTAAATAAAGTAAAGAAAAGGAGGGAAAGCTTGGGGGCAGCTTGGGGCATTTTTTGCTTTTGTTCTTTAGGTTAATTAAAGTACGGAAAGGGAGCAATTATGTTATGACCACTCACTCTCACACTAGGAATATATGAAGTTAAATGATGAGTAATCAATCATAGTGTGTTCATGCTTTCGGATCTAAGAGGAGTTTGGGGATTTAGAGTAAGTTTTATATATGAAAATGGTTTATCATAAATTTATCATAAAATTGTTTTAAGTTATAAAATATTTGATTAGAAATATCATTAATATAACTTCAATAATATTTACAACAATTACAATATAATACCATGACCCAAATTAATAATACTCCTAATAAAATTATCGATACTCATGATTGAATATTCGATACTTTAATATAGTTTTATGATAAATATAAAACTTTGTCATAATTTTAATACTATGATAAACTACGTACATTTCTAAGGTTTTTATTTTATTTTTTATTTAAGTCATTACGTATTTTTAGTTGACCAAAACATTCTTATAAACATACTTAATTTTCAATCTAATTTTTGTATCACCTTTTTTGTAAGAGTTAAAAAGGAAAATGGAAGGAAAATATTCAAATTTCAATCATATTAAAGAAAATCTGCGAGAATTTTTTTTGTAGGAGTAAGAAAAGTTAAGATTAATGTACAAATAAAATATATGTTTAATATAGTAATTATCTTGTGCACTTGGTGTATGATGCACTTACCCAACAGTTGTCCATGTTTATACTGAAAAGTTTGTTTCAATTACACTGAAAAGTGTGGTTGGATTACACTGAAAATTAAGTTTCAATCTGTTTTTAGTGTAAACTTTTCAGCGTAATCAAACCACACTTTTTAGTGTAATTGAAACAAACTTTTCAATATAAACATGAGTAATTGTTGAGTGAATGCACCGTGCACTTGATGTATACGAGAGTCTGCCATGCTCAATAGCTTTCACGACCGATCTCACCCTTCCTTGTCACATATAAGGATATTATCATTTCTGTAATTATTACTGGAATTTTCCTAATTAATATTAAGAGGGATTTGGCAGTCAAAGATGGTTGGGGAAACTTTTACTTTTTATTGTGTTTTTTGTTTTCTCCTTTGAGAGCTTTTAGAATTGGCCCACCCTGTGATGTTACCTATGCATGCTGATTTTCTAGTATTTGTTCGAAAAGTGAAACCGACATCGAAGCTCATGCTGGCCCGAATAATGCCTACCTTTTCGGGGAGAAATTAATTACTTTGATTTAAGATGGAACCCTAGTTTAACTTGATCAGGACTAATTTAGTAAATTCTCATTTTAATGGGATTAAAACCGTTTTTGTCCCGTAACTTTTTATTTTTTTCTTTTTGATCCCATACTTATTTACTTTTTTCGATTTAGTACCACAACAATTCAAATTTACTCAAATTAGTCTCAAATGGGAGGAAAACTTGTGAAACGATGCCGTTTTGGTCACGTGCTAATATTTTCCGGCGGAATAGGATGACGGGTCCCATTTTGCGGACGTGACACGCTGACTAAATAATTTCTCTTATAAAATAAATATAAACCTATAAAAATATTTTCCATTACAAATATAAAACAAATACTTGCTGGATTATATAGTACGCTATGCATAATCGGGGCCTTCCATTACTTTAATTACAGGTAGCTTTATTTTTAGTTTTAAGGTTTTTTTTTAATTGAAAAAATGAGTTGGAAAATATTTTTTTAGTTTTATATTTATTTTAGAAGAAAAATTACTTAGTCAGCGTGCCACGTCTGCAAAACGGGACCCATCATCCTATTCCGCCGGAAAATATTAGCACGTGACCAAAACGACGTCGTTTAACGAGCTTTCCGGCCATTTGAGACTAATTTGGGTAAGTTTGAATTGTTGTTGGACTAAATCGAAAAAGTAAATAAGTATGGGACAAAAAAGAAAAGGTAAAAAGTTATGGGACGAAAACGGTTTTAATCCCCATTTTAATGGATTAGAAATTTACTTGTTTCTTTATAATTTGATCATTTGCATTTTTCATATATATAATTAATGAGCATGTATAGATTGAAATTTGGTTCATACATGAATCTTTGAAGGGTATTAGTTGTTTTCACTAAAAAGTATTAATTGTTTTCACTGAAGGGTATTAGTTGTTTTCACTGAAGAGTCTTAGTTTGTTTTCACTGAAGAGTCTTAGTTTGTTTTCATTGAACAACTGAGACTCTTGAGTGTAAATATGTAACACTCTTCAGTGAAAACAACTAATACATTTTAGTGAAAACAACTAATACTCTTTAATGATTCATATATAAACTAGTTTCACTCTATACTTTGTCATAATTAATTTGTTTTGGTGAATTGATGTCTGTAGCTAACACATTTACAATTGTCTTTAGTTGTATTATATTGGAATTGATTTCTCTAATCTTGTAGTTCATATTTTTTTCTTTCTGTTAAGAGATACACCACATATTTATTTTGTTGAGAGCTCTTTGTATATGAACACATATTTTGGTAATATGAGACTTATATTTTCCGCATATTTTAATTCTATTATGTTATTGGAGTCAAAATCGGAAAAAAAAAACAAAATCCTACACAAATAAAATAATCGCCCTAAATACACAGATTTCCATACACTGATACACAATCTATGGATTTCCATACACTGATACGGCAGCAGTGACGAGTTGAGGAAGCCCTCTTCCCGCAAGACAATATTTCCCTGGTAGTGCTCTTCGGTCTTGGAAATTTGCCCCTAGAGGTAAAACGTCACTATCGTTTCCAAGAGTGTAGCACCACAGGTTTTGGAGCTCCGGCGAACAGGATGAGCGCTTCGAACTGGACTGGCCTTAAGACTCTATATGCAGAGACAGGAGGGAGAAGAGAAATTTCTGAATGCATGGCCAGACAAATGCATGAGGACGCTATATATAGGCGAACCTCCACTCAATGCAGAAGGAAAAACCGCGTGGGCATTTAATTCAAATGCATTTTCGTTGGTGGCAGTGTGAACACCGAAGTTGACCAGACGCGTTTCCACAAATCACGCTGGTAACATCCCACGAATTTAACACACGCGTTTTATGTGCTCTTATGAAGTATGATCCGGTTTGACCTCTCTAACCGGGGTGGGTCTCTGATCCGAATCCAAACTCTGTGGACCTGATATCCTAATTTTTGTTCTAAAAAAATTAGATACCCACTTGACCCAAGATCCAAAGTCCACCCAAAGTCCAATTGCCAAAAACCAAGTCCGCGGCCACCGCGCGGCTCAGCTCGGCGCGCGCACGCGCGCGCGTGTGTCAACTTTGATTGACTAGTAATCAACTATAATTTATTATACTTCATAGTTCCCATACTAATATCATGTATATTAGTATTCCAAAAATCCAATGTGGGATGGTGAATTAAATGACTCATTTAATTCCTTCATTTAATCCCATATATAGGTGTTGAACCTTTCGACTTCCGATTCAATTTCTCACTCACCGAAAATCGGTTTTGCGAGTATGAATACACCATTCTCATCTACTCCAAGAGTAGAACGCACTTATAATAATTACTTTCCGAGAATTTAATTTCAACACCCAAAATTAATTGGTCAACTATTAAAGTCTCAAATAAACTTTAATACCAATTAATTATAAAATAATACCACCAACCAATTTTCTCTAACAATTCCCCACATGAGTGGAAATTGAACCTATAGACATGCAGACTCACGGTCTAGTTCAAACACAAAACATTATTGCTTCTGGATAGGTAGTTTGTGGCTTTGAACCTTCCATAGTCAAGCATTACCGAGTACACCGGCAGCCTGGTGGACACATTGCCTTGAACCATTCCGCCTTGGTGTGTACTTAGACAGTAATACTTACACAATAATATCTCTACGCTCATTTCTTATTATAACGTTTTTGTCCATTTCGGCCATGGACACCCTTTGGATTCATAAGTGTTTAATATCCACGGGTATTTGAGGTGTCTCTCACCTCACACTTACATAGGTGAACTCCTCTTGAGTATCCCGTAATACTCCGTCCCCCACATGGACTTAGGATTCATTAAAAGTCGTATAGACTTAGCCTGTACCACATACGGGTTCTCACTTGGTGTACTGTCCTATAAGGAATGGTCGGGTTACCAAGTGCATTCTCTAACTTCCACAACATAGTTTTCCCGTTGAACCAAGATCTTGGGATCTCCAGTCAACTTGGTTGGGTTACCACTGCTTCAGTTTACTTTGTGGATTTTAGACCCATTCCTTCTGACAGTTTAGACAATTAATCTCGATTTATACTCTTAGTTAACGGATCTGTAAGATTGTCCTTAGACCTCACATAGTCTATTGACATCACACCACTTGAGATCAATTGTCTCACGGAATTATGTCTACGACGAATGTGTCTAGACTTTCCGTTATACATGTCATTTAAAGCCCTACCAATTGCGGCTTGACAGTCGCAATGTACTATTATCGTATGTACGGGTTTATCCTAACATGGAATATCCTCGAGGAAATTTCGAAGCCACTTCGTTTCTTCACCAGCTATGTCCAAAGCTATGAATTATGATTCCATGGTGGATTGGGCTATGCATGTTTACTTAGTCGATCTCCATGACACAACCGCTCCTCATATAGTGAATACATATCCACTAGTGGAGAATGACTCTTTAGTGTCTGAGATCCAATTAGCATCGCAGTACCCTTCAAGTACAGCAGGATACCTAGTGTACTGTAGCCCAAAGTCGAGAGTATACTTTAAGTACCTCAAGACTCTCCTGAGTGCATTCCAATGCTCATTGCTTGGATTGCTTGTGAATCTACTAAGTTTATTCACCGCACATGCTATATCGGGACACGTACAATTCGAAATATACATTATGCTACCGATAACTCTAGCATATTCTTGTTGAGCTACAGGACTACCTCTGTTTTTGCACAAATGCACACTCACGTCCAATGGGGACTTTGCAGGTGGATCATCAAAGGCATTGAACTTTTTTAGCACTTTCTCTACATAGTGAGATTGTGTTAAAGATATGCCATTTGATGTCCTGCTGATCTTGATTCCTAGAATCACGTCAGCAACACCCAAATCTTTCATGTCAAAGTTTCGACTCAACATGTGTTTCGTACTCATGAGTAAATCATGATCATTACTCATAATGAGCATGTCATCAACGTATAGACACAATATGACAAATCCTTTCGGTGTACTTTTCACGTACACACATTTGTCACACTCATTAATACGAAAGCCATTTGATAACATGGTGCTATCAAATTTCAAATGCCATTGTTTTGGAGCTTGCTTAAGTCCATACAACTACCTCACTAGTTTGCACACCTTTTTCTCATTTCCAGGTGCTACAAACCCCTCTGGTTGATCCATATAGATATCTGTATCCATTTCACCATTGAGAAACACAATTTTAACATCCATTTGGTGGAATTTTGAGATTATGCAAAGCAGCAATCGCGATTAACACCCTAATGGAAGTAATCCTCGTTACAAGTGAATATGTATCAAAAGAATCGTACCCTTCGATTTGTTTGAACCCTTTGGCCATTAAGCGAGCTTTGTATTTTTCAACTGACCCATCCGCTTTATACTTTCTTTTAAGGATCCATTTGCATCCTAAGGGCTTTCAACCTTGTGGGAGATCAACCAACTCCCACGTGTGGTTTTGCATGATAGAGTCGATTTCACTGTTAATCGCCTCTTGCCAGAGCGGAGCATCTGACCTAGATAAACCATCTTTGATAGTCCTAGGTTCCTCTTCCAACACGTAAGTGATGAAATCGGGACCAAAGGTTTTAACTATCTTAGCTCTCTTGCTGCGTCGTAACTCGCCACTATCTTGAGTGGACGGACCAGCATCCTCATCAACCTCCTCATTTTGAGGTCTTTTGGTTGATATCTCATCTTCCTTGGTCTTGCAAGGAAAAATGCTTTCGAAAAACACATCGTTTCTCGATTCTATATAAGTGCATTCTGTCATATCGGGAACTTCTGATTTGTGAATCAGAAACCGATAGGCACTACTATTCAGTGCATACCCAACAAATATGCAATCAACCGTTTTAAGGCCGATTTTAACTTGTTTAGGTAGAGGCACTTCAATCTTTGCTAAACACCCCCACACTTTGAGGTATTTATACGACGGTTTCTGCCCCTTATGAACCTTCCACAATTCATAAGGAGTCATATCTCTACTCTTATATGGAATTTTGTTCAAAATGTGGTTAGCCGTCAGAATGGCTTCTCCCCACAAGTTTTGCGGTAAACCGGGGCTAATAAGCATATCATTCATCATTTCTTTGAGTGTTCGGTTCTTTTATTCCGCAACACCATTAGATTGAGGCGAGTAAGGAGCAATAGTTTGATGTATGATTCCGGATTCAGAGCATATCTTCTCAAACGGTGCTACATACTCTCCTCCTCTATCACTACGAACCATTTTGATTCGTCTATTCAACTGGTTTTCCACTTCACTTTTGTACAGTTTAAAAGTATCTAACGCTTCATCCTTACTGTGCAAAAGGTAAACATGGCAAAACCTCGTACTATCATCTATGAAAGTGATGAAGTACTTCTTCCCTCCTCTAGTTTGTATGAATTTTAAGTCACACACATCAGTGCGAATTAATTCTAGAGGTTCTGAGTTCCTTTCAACCGAAAGGAAAGACGACTTTGTCATCTTAGCTTCTACACAAATTTCGCATTTGTTCTTTAAATCGACATTCTTTATATCTAGTAAATTTAAACTTACTAGTCGTTTTATCGATTTAACATTTACATGTCCCAATCTGTAGTGCCATAAATATGAAAACTCAGTGATATAAGAAGAAGTAGAATCTTCTTTATTCATAACAGATTTCCCCTTGGGATGTACAACAATGGCACTCATCTTTAACAGACCATCGTGGACATATCCACGACCTAGGTACACTGAGTACTTGCTAAGAACAACCCTATTAGACTCAAATATAAGTTTGAGATTATTCTTCACTAGTACAGAGCCTGAGATGAGGTTCTTGCGAATGTCCGGGACATGCAGGACATCTCTCAGTGTGATGTTCTTCTCACTGGTCAGCTTCAGAACAACATTGCCAACCCCAGCCATCTCAGACGTGGCTTGATTCCCCATGTGCAGCTTTCTCCCATTGGCTGGCTCATAGGTCGAGAAAGCATTCATGTCAGAACAGACATGACAGGTAGCCCCCGTATCAATGAACCACTCCTTTGGGTTGCCCACGAGGTTCACTTCAGTGGTCACTGCAGCAAGGTCCTCTTCAGTGAACTCCCCTTCAACCACGTTCGCATTGGACTGCTTGCCCTTGCCTTTGTCATCTTTTTTTGGGGCCTTGCAGAATCTTGCAATGTGGTTCGGCTTTCCACAGTTGTAACAATCACCAGTAAATTTGGGTCAAGTTACAACTGGTTGTTTGCCTTTGTCGGAATTTGGCCTCTTGTGCTTCTTTGATTCCATTAAATTAGCTTTGGCCTCTTCCTGACCTTTGTTCCTCTCCAGCCCACCCTCGCAAATCTGAAGTTTGCCTATGACCTCTTGCAAGGTCATACTCTTCTTCTTCTTCAACTTCAAGTGGCTTTGAAACTCCTTCCAGCTTGGAGGCAGTTTCTCAATTACTGCAGCAGCTTGGAAAGCGTCTGTCAGTATCATTCCTTCTGCAGCAATGTCATGCAGAATCAACTGGAATTCTTGAACTTGTTCGACAACAGACTTCAAGTCCACCATCTTGAAGTTCAAGAGCTTTCCAATCAAGTACTTCTTAGTACCGGCATCCTCGGCCACATATTTGGCCTCCAAGGAATTCCACATTTCCTTGGCCGTTTTGCACTTCTGGTAGACACTGTACAAAGCATCTGCCAGACCACTCAGAATGTAATTCTGAGCATAGAAGTCGGGTTCCCACCGCGGGCACGAACTTCATCATTCTGCGCATTGTTCTCAACGACCGTAGGCGGGTCCTCAGTAAGGAACCTCGCCAACCTCAAGGTGGTCAGAAAGAACAACATACGCTGTTGCCACCTCTTGAAGTTCTTACCCAAAAACTTTTTGGGTCTCTCACTTTGGACCACAAAAGGTCTCGAATTGTCAAAGGGGAAAGGGCTCACCACAGAGGGATTAGAAGTTTGCCCAAAATGGACAGTTACAGGGGGAACGGGGTTAGTGGTGCCCTGGGGAGTGGGGTTACCAGGAGGAACAACAGTGTTTCCCTAGTTAGCAGACTCCGAATTGTTATTTCCAACAGTCATTTTGAAAACAACTATTGTCTTGCGATTGTTGTGAAAAAAAAAATATAACTCGAATACCTGGTACAAAGAGAGAATAAAGAAAAATGGCAGCAGTGACGAGTTGAGGAAGCCCTCTTCCCGCAAGACAATATTTCCCCGGTAGTGCTCTTCGGTCTTGGAAATTTGCCCCCAAAGGTAAAACGTCACTATCGTCTCCAAGAGTGTAGCACCACAGGTCTTGGAGCTCCGGCGAACAGGATGAGCGCTTCGAACTGGACTGGCCTTAAGACTCTATATGCAGAGACAGGAGGGAGAAGAGAAATTTCTGAATGCGTGGCTAGACAAATGCATGAGGACACTATATATAGGCGAACCTCCACTCAATGCAGAAGCAAAAACCGTGTGGGCATTTAATGCAGACACATTTTAGTTGGTGGCAGTGTGAACACCGAAGTTGACCAGACGCGTTTCCACAAATCACGCTGGTAACGTCCCACGAATTTAACACACACATTTTATGTGCTCTTATGAAGTATGATCCGGTTTGACCTCTCTAACCGGGGTGGGTCTCTGATCCGAATCGACCCAAACTCTGTGGACCTAATATCCTAATTTTTGTTCTCCAAAAAATTAGATACCCACTGGGCCCACGGCCCAAAGTCCATGATGGAGGTCATCTATGCAAAACCATGCAAGCACGAAGGATCCATTGATTATTCATGAAGGGCCAATTACAAGAGCAAGAGCTAAGAAGATTAAGGAGACCATGATGATCCTTGTAGAAGAAATAAAAGACAAAGCCCAAATGGAATCTACAATGGCCCAAATGATGAATTTTATACAAGTTGATGGGCTGGAATTTTCATGAAGTGTTGGGCTTACAACATGTCCAAATTAGAAGCCCAAATGAAGAAGAAATCATGCAATTTTCGTCCATGCACAAGGACCCTTCAAGAATGACTCTTCATCTTAGTCAAAGTGTGTTAATTCATCATTTATAAGGTCCTAGATACATTGTCTACATGCATGGAATCTTTTCTAGTCAAAAAGCAGCTTAAATGTGTTCATACTTGTGGAATTAAAGTGTCATCAATATGTATATGCATGAAGACACTTCAAGAGTCCTTTGTAGCCTATAAATAGGTCATATAATCATTTGAAAAAAACAGCTTGAATATACATACGAAAATTCCGTGTGAATTAGTCATAACTCTCTTTTGTGAGGTTGTTAATTTAAGAACTTATCAAGATTCTTGAGCAAGATCTTGTGGCGTTCAACTATACCGAGGTTCTTGGCTCTTCTATAGCAAATGGATCGAGGTTTTCTAGCTCTAAGTAAGATCAAACCAGATTCACGATTTGGGTAGATCCGCTGCTTATTTATACGTTGGGTTCTTAGATCTTTATATCTAATGGGTCCTTCATCTCTATCCGCATCAGTATGGTATCAGAGCCATCTGGTTTTGATCTGATTTTACATTGTTGTCTCCTATCTTTATTCTTGTAGCAAAAAAAAAAAAAAAAACATAAAAAAAAAGTCGACGTGAAAAAAAAAAGTTATTGGAAGGATCATATATCCTCGAAGTTGTAGTTTCAAGAATTCCTTCTTCCCTACATCTATAGGACTAAGGGATTGTTGAGTGTTTCTTGAAATTGTTCAAGTTTGATTTTGTTCTCAAATTTTGAGTGGTAAAAGGCAAGAGTGGTGAGTTCATTAGAGGGGAGGTAAAAGCCAAAGGAGTGATACACGAGCGATTTGTGAGGAAATCTTTCGAGTGATACACGAGTGATTGTGAGGAACATGGAAGGAAATCAACGAGGAGCTTTCACACTAGAAGCCATGCAACAACAATTTACCAGGTTCGGAAGGGTTCTTCAAGCCATCATGGATCGGTTGGAATTATTAGAACAACATACACCAATCGAGCAAGAAAATCCGTTTGCCAATCAAGGAAGACAGAACGAGGAAGTCCAATCAGAGGGAGAGAATGACGATTTGGGGGTTGTTCACCATGTTGACCGAAGAAGAGGAAGAAGGCAAAATGACGAAGTTGATCGAAACTTGGGAAGCTTTAAGATGCATATCCCTACTTTCCAAGGACATAGCGATCCAGAAGCATATTTAGAGTGGGAAAAGTGTTAGGATAAAAAATTGTATAGTTTTGATGAGTTAAAAACAAACCAGAAGATGGAATATGACCATCTGGACCTGTTAGCCAGATGATGATCTATATTATGATTTAGTCTAGGGGGAACTGCCAGACCAGAAGACCTCACCAGAAGAGTCACCAGAAGACAGACCAGAGGACTCACCAGAGGACTTCACCAGATGAGACTGACCAGAGGCAGAGAACCTTTTCCCAGACCAGACGAGTCCGGACCAGACGAGTCTGGTGAAACAAAAGATGCTCAGAATCATCTCCTGATTCTGATGAGCTATCTATTTCATAACCAGATCAGGACCAGGAGACATCAAGGTTACCTGGTGTCTGGTATTGCCTTCTCTGGAGAGAATCAGAGTTTGGCATTGGAAGCTATTGACCGTTGGTGATTCAAATCAAGTCAACAAGATCAGGATTGGAAAGTCTTGAAGTCAATCAATCCAAGGATCTCACCAACCCAATCAATCAATTAGGGAATTGATTGATTGAAGCTTCCCTAAATAGAGGATCTGATTGGATTAGCTCTCCAACGGCTATTCCATAATCACCTCTATAAATACAGAGTGCAACCTCAAGAAAAAGGGCTAGAGAGATACATACGCGCACGAAGATACATAAAAAGCTCTTGTTCATCCACGCACATAGCACTCTTATATTGTTCATACCTTTATACTCACTCTTAAGGAGTAGTTGGACCTCAACCTGTTCATCTACAAGATAAGGTTGAAGGCTGTTGTCTTTAGATCGAAGTTAGATCTAAAGAGTTTGTAAGAAGGAACTGGTACTTCTCAATTCCAGTAAGTAAGTTGGTTGGATAGTGAGACCCCTTTGATCAAGGGAGAGTGGACGTAGGATTTTCAGATCCGAACCACTATATATCCGGTCTTATTTACTATTTTCTGCATTTAAATTCCTGTTTATTATAGTGTGCTCTTGTAAAAAGAAGTTGTCTAAGACATTTACTTTAAAGCTTCCGCAATTTATCAAACTAGTGGGACCAACAAGTGGTATCAGAGTAGTGTGTCCAACGACCACTGCTTTGTAAAGCTTTTTGGTGGTCACCGGGCAGATCTATTGCTCTTTATTGTGTTTTTGGTTAAATTTTTGTTAAATCTCTTGTGTAAAAATGTCTGCAAAATCTTCTTACAAGAGCCGTAAGCTTCCAGAATTCTCCTTCGAGGATTACAGCCACTGGAGCTTCATGATGAGTAATCATCTTGGAGCTATTCATCACCGCATGTTGGATGTGGTAGAGAGTGGCCTGACTTGATGCGAAAATACCAGCTTCTACTAGTAGCTTCCCCGCAAGCGGACGGGTTCACTATAGTAAGAGTAAGTATAATGACCAAGTATTATCGAACCCAAGGGACAGTGTGTATGCGAATAGATCCCTGAAGATCTACGCGTCGTAGTTAATATGAGCGTATTGTTTTTGGATTTTTGGAAAGATTAATTAAACTAAACTAAATTATCCTACGAATGCAAAAGGAAAATTAAACGAAATAACAAAAGGTGTGTTTTCAAGTATGAGATGGTGATGCTTAAGATAGGAATCCCTACGTATACTAATGGAGCAAGTACATAATCAAAATAACTGTGACACACAAGAATTAACCTAAGTCTGAGAATGCAAGGTGAAAGCTCAAGATTCTAAACCCTAATACTTTACCCTAACACTCGACTTCACGAATCTACTAACAAGTTAATAGATTGTGCTTAATTAATGAGACCCTAATTTAACTAAGGTGATGCGGTCGTCCTCCTTCGCTAAACCGGTAGATGAATTAACCTTTCCTAAACTCTCTCGTTAAGTCTACTAGTTGTTAAAGAGTGATACGGTCGTCCTCTCTCTAACACCTTTCGAACGAAATTCAAGAGCGAAGTCTAGATTAATTTTAAGAATTCATTAACCAAGAGAATTAAAACCTAACGTCACAAGTTACTCTAATTACATACCCACAACCTACTTCTACGAGTTCATCCTACCCTAAGCATGCAAGGGTTCTAGCTAGACATGGCTTTAACAAACATAAAAGCAATAGAAGAAACAACGAACATGAACATAATGAATTGAACGAAGAAAATAAGAAACATGAACTAGGGTTTAAAGAAATAAATACTAAAAACTGAAATTTAATTAACTAAAACAAAGTTTCAAAGTGTTTAAAGAAATCAAACTAATGAAAAGAAACTAATAAACGAAAAGAAACTAAGAATTCGTACGAAAAACCTCAACAAAACGTAAGTAAACTTGCTTCTCTCCTTCCTCTCCAAAAACTAAGTCTAAAAGTGGTGTGTTGCGTTCGGGGATCCTTCAAAACATGTTTGGAAGAGGTATTTATAGGCAACGGGTTGAAACGGGATCTCATGGGCCAAAATTCCGTCGAGCTCGAGTAGAGCTCGAGTAAAAGTACTCGAGCAATGCAAGCTCGAGTGTTAAAATTGTACAGAACATGAAAAGTACTCGAGCCCCTTAGCTCGAGTAGTGCTACTCGACAGGACCTTGCTCGAGTAGTCTACTCGAGTGCCCGCGTACTGCCTACTCGACCGGCTTCTGCTCGAGTGCACTACTCGAGTGCCTGAGTATTGGCTACTCGACCGAAGCTGGCTCGAGTAGTCTACTCGAGTGCATGAGTAGTGTTTACTCGAGCACCTTCATCTTGAATACTTCAATGACACTTTTGCTCGCTCGAACTAATACTTCTCGTATTTCTTCCATATCTTCTCATACGGGTATCCGTTTGAGTCGATTCGAAGTCCTACGAACTCCTCTTTTTGCCCTCTATCCATCTATAAGCATCAAAGACACAAATCTGTTAGTTTGAGAAAATAATACTCAAATGACTCTAAATACTTATATGAATCCATCAAAACAAAGGCATTTCGAGCGACGAATAATGACAATTTCACGCCTAATCAACCCCCCCAAACTTACCATGTTGCTTGTCCTCAAGCAACAAAATAATAAGTCAAGTGAAATTGTTAGGAATGAGTCAAGGAATCCAATCATGCAAGTACATAAATTCGAGCTTCAAAGATGCATCACAAGTATACTCACTCACCTTCCTTCATCATATTCATGCAACAACAACAAGAAACACCAAAATCCAACATGGATGTGCACTCAACGATGTGTTTCACTCCCTCACAAGTGTATATCAATAATAAAGGGCACACTCAATCAATCAATCACTCAAATCAGCAGCCATAGACTTGTAAGCACTCTCAACTCCGACCATACTCTAGAAATCAATGCCGAATCAAAAAGGACTTTTCTCAAGGTTGTAATGTAGGCTCTTTGGACAGGTGGGATAACAATATAGGGTAAAGTGACTAACGTGAATGGAGAATAGAAATTCAAACTTTGGCACTTCGAGATTAGGAACAGACTACTTCAAACATATTCAATCAACACTCTTTCAATTCCACTTTTCTCAACACTTCAATTTTTTCTCTAACTCTTTTCACTTTTTTTTTTCAATCACTTCACTTTTTTTCTTTTTTCGCACAAACACATGAGCTCAATTTTTTTCTTTTGCTCATTCTCAATTTTTTTCTTTTTCCCACAACTCAAAACTTCATTACACCTTCTTCTCATATTCACTCAACAAACAACCTTTCCCTTTTTCAACTCAATTCACTCCCTTCACATTCACACTTTCCTATTCTCCACTCAAATTGGGACAAAAAGGCTTAGGAATTGGAATAGTGTTCATATGTGCTAGCAAATAAAATAGGTCTAAGGCTCAAAGGGGCTAACAAGGGACGAATGTCAATGGTAAGGAAATTTTTTAGCTAAGTGACTCATTCAAATCAAAGATGGCCTAAGATCACATTCGGCATATCAAACAAGACACAATCAAGAAAAGAGAGCACACACAAGTTCTAGCATCCTCTAAGGTGACGATCCACTCACAAACGAATAGATCAATTAATGCATCAAAATCTCATAAGGCTCAAATCTCACGGCTTTCACATCCATACTAGTCCTAGTGAATTCTCACTCTCATCACACAAATACTCAAAAAGAAAAATTCACAAGCATACAAGTTCTTTCTCAAATCAACTCTCATCCAAACACTCACACAAAAGAGTCCCTAACTCAAATCCATAAATCTACTCTACTAATCAAATCATGCTCAAAGATAGCAATAAACAAGCATAAGATGGTTGATAGGCATGAAATATGCAATATCGAGTCAAATCAAAATCACCCCAAGGAGTATCTCAACAAACCAATAATCAATCAAACTCAACTCAAAGATAAGGGCGTGCATGCATGTGCAATGTAATCATAAAACAAATAAAAAACTCCACCCCCCAAACTTCGACCTTGCTAGAGGTCTAAGTTTGGGGTTGTGGGTTACCTCAACCAAATAATTCAATTTCTCTCAATAGCTTTGCACACTCCCTTGTCTCAAGTTGGTTCCTTCAATCTCCACTTCTTTGGTACTCCATCGAGACAAGCCTACAAAATAAAACTCTCAAGTACAAGGTTAAACATACGACTCAACAACATCCTAGTAACATAAAAGGAAAATAACTAAAAACACTCAAAAGCAAATAAAAATGATCTGCCTCCCCTTCAGCGCTATTTTTAAGGTCCTCATGCCGGACCAAGCTCAAAGGAGCTTATGGGACATCATACTCAAATTTCCCTCCCTCACTCTCATAAGAGTGGTGTTTGAACTCATTTCCTTGATGCCCCACCATCATGAGCCCTTTTGCTTCCTTCCCATCCCCAAGTGTTATGGGTCTCAACTCCTTCTCCCCTTTATCTGGAGGAGTCTTACTAAACAATTTCTTGAGTTTGGACTTTTTCTTCTTAACTCCTCCTTTTCCCTCTAACTGGACCACGTCCACTTTCTTCACCTCTTCATCCTTCAACTTCTTCACTTTATCCCTATCAAAATAATCAAGATCATAATGCTCATGGGTTAAATAATCAAGTGAAGGACTAACAAAATCATGAATATGAGAAGGATTAGGGATAGGAGGTGTGTCTTCAACACGAGGATCAATTCCATCCATGCAATACAAACTCTCCTCCTCCTTCGGATGCTTCATGGCCTCATATAGGGAAATCTTCACTTCTTGATCATCGACCTTCAACGTAATCTTCCCATTTGCCACGTCTAGCACCATCCCCACCGTAGCTAAGAACGGTCTTCCCAAGATTAGGGGCACGTGCTCATCTTCCTCCATCTCTAGGACTACAAAGTCGGCTGGAAAAATGTGATCTCCAACTCTCACGGGGACGTCTTCAACCACACCTTGAGGTCGAGTAATAGACCGGTCGGTAAGTTGAAGCGTCATCATTGTGGGTTGAAGTTCACCACCTTCCAACTTCTTGAAAAGCGACAAGGGCATCAAATTAATGCTCGCCCCGAGGTCGCACAACACTCCCTTCTTGATCCCGTTTCTGATATCACAAAGAATAGTGAAGCTCCCGGGATCCTTCAGCTTTGGAGGAAGCGCCTTGTGCACTAACGCACTCACCTCATGGTTCAATTGCACCAACTTCGGCTCATCCACTCGCCGTCTTTTCACGATCAAGTCCTTCAAGAACTTTGCATAATGCGGCATCTGGTCCAAAGCATCATAAAAAGGAATGTTAATGTGAAGTTGTTTAAAAACATCAAGAAATTTTGCAAATTTTTCATCAAGCTTCTTTTTCATGAAGCGCTGTGGATATGGGACGGGTATCACAGATTTGGGTACCCCCCATTCATCTCTTTCTGTTTCTTTCACTTTCTCCCTTGCTTCCTTTGCCTTCTTCCACTTAGGAACTCTCCCCCCCTTCTCAATGCCTTCTTCTTCTTGCTCTTTACTCTCATGAGACTCATCCACATCTCTATGCTTCTCAATCCCTTCACTTTCAATCCCCTTCTCAACTTGGGGCGTCTCAGAATCAGCAGGCATCTGAGGACCTTCATAGTTGGTTCCACTTCTAAGCTGGATCGCCTTGCAATGCTCTTTCGGGTTCTCCTCCGGCATGGAAGGATATTTTCCCGGCTCTCTATTCACCATCTTTGCAATCTGGCTCATCTGGAACTCTATAGAAGTGAACCGCCTATTGTTCTCTTGTTGAGTTCTAGTCCACTCAACATTCATCTTTTGGAGCTCTTGATCACGTTGATCACCCTTCTTATGCAACTCTTTCACATCGTACTCCAAGGATGACAACCGCTTGCTACCTTCCTCCACCTTCTGAAGAATAGCCCTCAACATCTCCTCGGTTGATGCACCGCCTTCTCCACCAGGAGGTTTTGACCCCGGATCAACACCTGCAGGAACAGTAACACCAGCTTTTGGGTTAGCATAAGAAAAGTTCTCATTCTTCCTCCATGTGTTTTGAGGAGGCTGCTGGCCTCCTTGAGCTCCTTGTGTGTTCCTCCATTGATTTTGAGGCGGCTGAGGGCCTGGAGGTACAAATGGCTGACCATAAGAAGGTCTTCCAAACTGATTTCCACCTTGGTAGCCATTCTGATTGTAATACGGACCTCCCATGTAATTGGCTACCTCTTGCTGTCCACTTGGTTGGTCTACTCTCTCGTTCTCTACTGCATGCTCTCCAACCAAATTCTTCCCCAACTCGAGGTTGTTGATCTTCTCCATCATGGCCATCAATAGCCTTCTCGTTCCTTCACCCTCTTCAACCTGATGCACTCTTTGGAAATCTGTATCCACGTTCCAAGCACCGGCATTCGTGACAATGTTGTCCACGATCTCTCTACACCTCTCTATGCCTTGATTCAGGAATGCTCCGCCCGCACAGACGTCTAAATGGTCTTGCCCCGCCTTGTTGGCACCACTGTAGAAGAATGCCATAATATCCCCCTCATTGTACCCATGTTGCGGGCACTCTATCAGCATGTTTAAGTATCTCTCCCACGCTTGATGTAGGTCCTCTCCTTGCTTCTGGCGGAAAGAAGAGACCTCAATCCTCGCTTTTATAGTTCTTGATGGAGGGTAGAAGCGCTCGAGGAACAGACACTCGAGCTCGGCCCAAGTGGTAATACCTCCCCGCGGGAGCGTATTATCGTACCACTCTTTGGCTATTCCCGTCAATGAGAATGGGAACAGCCTAAGCCTCTTGGCATCTTCAGACATGCCATTGTAATTGAAAGTAGATGCTATCATGAGGAAACTCCTCAAGTGAGTGTGAGGGTTCTCCTTCCCGATCACCCACTTGAACTGATTTTCAGTAAGCAACTTTAAAATTCCCGGGGATATTGAGAAGTTGTTCGCCTCAACAGGAGGCAATGCCACTCCATCATAGTATCGTTGTGGCTGCGCTGCAAACCTCCCTCGAATAGCCATATGTTGATCTACGTTCTGAGGAACGTGTTGAGGATTAGCAGCAGGTACTGGTACTTGTTGGGGTGGTGGTGGGTAAACAGGTGGTTGATTATAGACTGGAGGTGGAGGATACGGGTATGGTGGGTAAGGATAAGGTGGGTATGGGTAGGGTGGATAGGGTAAGTTGTTTTGTGGTATGGGGTAAGCAGGGTTGTTATGAGGATTTTGGATCATGTTATGAGCTGGGCTATTTTGGTTCTGAGTACCTGGGTTTTGGCTCTGGCTCTCTCCTAACGGAACTTGATTCTTGCTGGTATTGCCATCTGTGCCATCAACCCGGTTCAATGCCTGATTGAACTCATTCTCGGCATCCTCCAACTCATTAGTGATGTCCATCGGTTCTTTCCCTAAGTCGGCAGCGTTCATCCTTCTCAAGAAAGCTCGGTTCCTTCTCGCTATTGTCTCAGGGTCTAACGGTATTCTTTCTTCGCTCGTATTGCCTTGTGAGCGTGTTTTCATAAACCTGACACACTAGCAGAAGAATCAAAACGCAACTGCCGAATAAATAGAAATAAAAATAAAACAGAAAAGAAAGCACTCACTACTAACTACTAAGCTATCGACAAGTCCTATTCAAAAAGCATACAACGCCATCCCCGGCAACGGCGCCATTGACTTGATGCGAAAATACCAGCTTCTACTAGTAGCTTCCCCGCAAGCGGACGAGTTCACTGTAGTAAGAGTAAGTATAATGACCAAGTATTATCGAACCCAAGGGACAGTGTGTATGCGAATAGATCCCTGAAGATCTACGCGTCGTAGTTAATATGAGCGTATTGTTTTTGGATTTTTGGAAAGATTAATTAAACTAAACTAAATTATCCTACGAATGCAAAAGGAAAATTAAACGAAATAACAAAAGGTGTGTTTTCAAGTATGAGATGGTGATGCTTAAGATAGGAATCCCTACGTATACTAACGGAGCAGGTACATAATCAAAATAACTGTGACACACAAGAATTAACCTAAGTCTGAGAATGCAAGGTGAAAGCTCAAGATTCTAAAACCTAATACTTTACCCTAACACTCGACTTCATGAATCTACTAACAAGTTAATAGATTGTGCTTAATTAATGAGACCCTAATTTAACTAAGGTGATGCGGTCGTCCTCCTTCGCTAAACCGGTAGATGAATTAACCTTTCCTAAACTCTCTCGTTAAGTCTACTAGTTGTTAAAGAGTGATACGGTCGTCCTCTCTCTAACACCTTTCGAACAAAATTCAAGAGCGAATTCTAGATTAATTTTAAGAATTCATTAACCAAGAGAATTAAAACCTAACGTCACAAGTTACTCTAATTACATACCCACAACCTACTTCTACGAGTTCATCCTACCCTTAGCATGCAAGGGTTCTAGCTAGATATGGCTTTAACAAACATAAAAGCAATAGAAGAAACAACGAACATGAACATAATGAATTGAACGAAGAAAATAAGAAACATGAACTAGGGTTTAAAGAAATAAATACTAAAAACTGAAATTTAATTAACTATAACGAAGTTTCAAAGTGTTTAAAGAAATCAAACTAATGAAAAGAAACTAATAAACGAAAAGAAACTAAGAATTCGTACGAAAAACCTCAACAAAACGTAAGTAAACTTGCCTATCTCCTTCCTCTCCAAAAACTAAGTCTAAAAGTGGTGTGTTGCATTCGGGGATCCTTCAAAACGTGTTTGGAAGAGGTATTTATAGGCAACGGGTTGAAACGGGATCTCATGGGCCAAAATTCCGTCGAGCTCGAGTAGAGCTCGAGCAATGCAAGCTCGAGTGTTAAAATTGTACAGAACATGAAAAGTACTCGAGCCCCTTAGCTCGAGTAGTGCTACTCGACCGGACCTTGCTCGAGTAGTCTACTCGAGTGCCCGCGTACTGCCTACTCGACCGGCTTCTGCTCGAGTGCACTACTCGAGTGCCTGAGTATTGGCTACTCGACCGAAGCTGGCTCGAGTAGTCTACTCGAGTGCATGAGTAGTGTTTACTCGAGTACCTTCATCTTGAGTACTTCAATGACACTTTTGCTCGCTCGAACTAATACTTCTCGTATTTCTTCCATATCTTCTCATCCGGGTATTCGTTTGAGTCGATTCGAAGTCCTACGAACTCCTCTTTTTGCCCTCTATCCATCTATAAGCATCAAAGACACAAATATATTAGTTTGAGAAAATAATACTCAAATGACTCTAAATACTTATATGAATCCATCAAAACAAAGGCATTTCAAGCGACGAATCATGACAATTTCACGCCTAATCATGGCCCAATTAAATTTTACTGGACTCCTATTGATAGTGGCAGGTCAGAGTCCAGGGAAGAAACAAGTGAAACTGCCCAGAAAGCTGCAGAGGACAGAGTCCCCAGGCAAAGAATCCTCAAGAAGAAAGATGAGCTTGACAATGATGAAAGAAAACTTTACAATCTGGACCTGGTGGCACAGACTGAGATTATCAACACACTCACTAAGGAGGTGATAGAGAAGGTCAGAACCTGTGCTACTGCCAAGGAGATGTGGGATAAACTTGCCCTGCTCTGTGAAGGAACAGAGAAGATCAAAGATAACAAACTTCAAGCTGTTCAACACTCGTTTGACACCTTCAAAATGAAACCAGATGAGACCATTGACCAGCTGGATATGCGTCTCACAAATCTCCTCAACAAGGCTAGTGCCTTAGGTAAGACCTACTCTGAAAAGGAAATAAATAGTAAAATATTGCACTCACTAACCAGCAGGTGGAGAATCAAAGTAATTGTGATAAAAGATAGCAAGGATCTCAACACTCTGGATCACCATCTTCTGCTATCTGATCTTAAAGCCTATGAATATGATCTTCAAGAGGAGGATCAAACAGAAGAGGTTTCCTCTTCTGGTCAGAAGGGAGTTACCTTCTCTTCTACCATCAAGACAAATGACAAACCAAAAGAGTCTCCTGCAGATGACCTGAGTCTCAAGGAACAGGTAACACTTCTAACTCGTAAATTGGATAAAATGAGTTCAAAATATGGCAGGTACAAGAAGCACTGGAAGGAATCTACTAGAGACAGGAAGAGTTCCTTCAAAGCAGCAGATAAAGAAAGAAAATCTGGAGACTCAAGGGAGACCAGATTCAGAACTCCAGAGAGGAGAAGAGAAAACATCTCTTGGAGATCAGATTACCAGAGGAGGGATGACAGTTCTGGCAGATCAGACTACCAGAGGAGAGAGAGTAGTCTAGCCAGAGCAGAGTTCAACTAGAGGAGGAGGGATCCAAGCCCCAGTCCCAGAGGAGATAACACCTGTTACACCTGCAACAAGCCTGGTCACTACAGCTATGATTGTCCTCAATCGACTCCTAGAGAAAGAGAAGAGAAAAGAATCAAGAGAGATAGGAGATATGCTGACAAGAGAGCACTACTGGCAGAAGCAGAGGAGGAAGATACAAGTTCCAGTTCTTCTTCTTCTTCTTCTTCTTCTTCTTCTTCTTCTTCTTCTTCTTCTTCTTCTGATTTCGGATCAGATGACGATGTGTGTCTTATGGCAGACATCACTGAGGTAAATGAAACTACCCTATGCTTATCTAATTCCAAATATACTGAATCCTCTAATTCATCTGGTAACTCCAGAGAGTCTGATATGCAACAAATGCTATCAGATCTCCAAAATTGTGTTTAATTATGTCAGAAACTTGAGAAAGAGAATGGTAGGCTCAGAACTGAAGTTCAATCCTTATCTCATGAACAAAAATCCACCAGAGAACTCATGAAAGATCATTCCAAAGAAGTTTTTGAACTTCAGGATAAGATCACAGAAAGAGATACTCTGGTAGATCAACTCATGAAGGAAAAGAACTCTCAAGTAGAAGAGTTAAATGAGCTTAGAGCCAAATACCAGACTCTTATCAAGGGAAAACAAGTTGAGCAAACTATTGAGATACCTATGCCCAGAGAAGCTTCCATGAAACCAGATGTTGTATCTATTATATCAGGATCTTCTCAACGCATAAATGATAAGAGTGGTTTAGGATATCCTGGAATCATTAAAAGATCTCATAAATATTGCTTTACTAAAGACAAGTCTGTAAGAACTGGTGAATTTGTGGAACTCTAGAATGAAGAGGATCCTTCTGGTAATGATCGCATGGTGGTTCACAGACCTGGTTGGAAGTGGGACCCCCCTGCTAATCATTCAGAATATAGTCCAGAAGAGGTGAATGTTCTGGAAGTGAAAATTCTAGAGCATACAAGCCAGAAAAGAGAACCTAAGAAGATTGATGGTTCTGTTCAGATGCCTAACCTGATTAGGGAACCTCAGAGGAATCCTAAAAGAGTGGAACCTAAGCAGATTAGGGGACCTAAAAAGGAGACTCTACAAGGAAACCCAATCAGAATAGGAGATACCAGAGGAGGTATACTGAACCAGAGAACCTCAATCAGAATCAGGGATCTCAAAGATGGAATGCTCCAAGAAGATTCCAGAACAGGAAAACTCAGAAGGAATTCTATCATCAGAATAGATCCACTTTTCAAAACTAGAGGAGGTCTTCCAGACCCATCTATAGAAAACCAACTGATCTGGGAAGCTATGACACCAGAGATGGTTCTTCTAGGATGTACCCTTACAACCAGACCTTTAAGACCATGTCTTTAAGGCAGGCTATTCCAAGAGCCAGATTTGAGAAAAGATACACCAGACCTGTTTATAGGAAAGGTGTTCTGATCAGACCAGTAGCTCAATATGTCATTGTAAGAGGACATGTGCTGGTAGATAGATTTGGAAGGAAGATAAGATCTCCTCATCCAGCAAGGGATGATCTTTATCTTTGGATTCCTACAAAACCTGCAACTAACCAATCAGGACCCAGCTCTAGTAGGGGACCTAATTGATTTCTCTGCAGGATGATAAGAGCCCATTGGAGAAAGGACTTTCAAGCAAACATGTGTGGTACATTGATAGTGGATGCTCCAAGCATATGACATTCCAGAAAGATCATCTCCAGGATTTCAAGCCAATGAATGAGCCAAGAGTGATGTTTGGTGACAACAACTATGGAGTCACCAGAGGAGTTGGAAAGTTAATTTTCAATGGAGTATCTGTAGATGAAGTCTACTATGTTGAAGGACTCAAGCATAATCTACTTTCAGTATCCCAATTCTGTGACAGGGGATACTCAGTGAAGTTCTCTAGTGATTCATGCACTGTTTTCTCCTCTGATTATAATGATATCTTGCTAATAGGCTTGAGGAAGGGTAACATTTATCTTGCAGATTTTAGCAGTTGCCCAAGAAATGCTTGCCTGGTTGCTAAAGGATCTGCAGAAGACAGCTGGTTATGGCACAAGAGATTGAGCCACCTTAACTTCAAAACACTGAATAAGATTGCCAGAAAAGATCTTATTCGAGGTCTTCCTAATGAAGTGTTTAAGAAGGATCAGGTTTGTGGTTCATGCCAGAAGGGTAAACAACCCAAGACCTCCTTTAAGGATGTCCAGAGCACAACCACAACCAGAGTACTTCAACTACTTCACATGGACCTGTTTGGACCTGTTTCTCCTCTTAGTTTCAGTGGAAGGAAGTACACCTTGGTGATAGTAGATGACTTTTCAAGATACACTTGGGTAGTGTTCTTGTTTAAGAAAAATGAAACTATCACTAAGCAGCCAGAATTCTTCAAGCAGTTTCAGAATGAGCAGAACCAGAGCATAGTCAGAATCAGAAGTGACAAGGGGACAGAGTTCTTGAATTCACACATTGCAGAGTACTGCAGAGAACATGGGATTTTTCATGAGACATCTGCTGCCAGAACACCCCAACAAAATGGAGTAGCAGAAAGGAGGAATAGAACCCTTAAAGAAGCTGCAAAAACTCTTCTAGCAGAGTACAACACACCACAAAGGTTTTGGGCAGAAGCCATCAATATAACTTGTTATACCCAGAATAGATGCCTAATTGCCCAGAGACATAGCAAAACTCCATATGAGGTATGGAAAGGTAAAACCCCATCTGTTTCATATTTTCATGTTTTTGGATGTAAGTGTTTCATCCATGACAATGAGAAATCTAAATTAAAAACCTTTGATGCTAAAGTGGCAGATGGAATATTCTTAGGATATTCTAGCACTAGTAAAGCTTTTAGAGTTTTTAATAAGAATTCACTTTGTGTGGAGGAAACACCACATGTTGTTTTTGATGAATCTGCTGTTGAGTGCAAGGTGGAATTAAAGTCTTCTGGAGAGACCCAGAATCAGACCACTCCCAGAGTAATCAAGGTCAATCCACCTATTCTTGATTCAGACTCAGATTCAGATTCAGATGGTGACCCATTTTCTGGTTCTCTGAAGAAGAAGTCTTCACAAGGTGCAGAACCAGAGGAGGTTGGAACTCCTGTAGGGGGAAGCTCTTCTGCAGTTGGTGATACTCACCAAGGTACTGCAGAGGATGATCAACTAGGCAAGACCACGGGAAGGAGGACACTGGTTGATCACCCCAATGACCTGATAATTGGAGATCCAACTAAGGGTGTCCAGACTAGGAGAACTCTTAACTTAGCTGCCTTATTCAGTTTCTATGTATCCTTGATTGAGCCCAAGAACATCAAGGAAGCACTGAAAGATTCAAATTGGATTGTTGCTATGCAAGAGGAGTTTAATCAATTCACCAGACAGGATGTTTGGGAGCTGGTAGACAGACCAAGACATCAAAAGGTGATAGGCACTAAGTGGGTTTTCAAAAATAAGAAAGATGAGAATGATGTCATTACTAGGAACAAGGCAAGGCTAGTGGCTCAGGGCTATTCTCAGTATGAAGGAATAGACTATGATGAGACTTTTGCTCCTGTTGCCAGACTAGAAGCCATCAGATTGTTCTTAGCATATGCTGCTCACATGAAGTTCAAAGTATACCAGATGGATGTGAAATCTGCCTTTCTTAATGGGATTCTCATTGAGGAAGTGTATGTGGAACAACCTCCTGGTTTTGAACAAGGTGACAAGGTGTTTAAGCTTAAGAAAGTTCTTTATGGGCTGAAGCAGGCACCCAGAGCATGGTATGACACTATATCTCAGTTTCTTCTGGACAATGGTTTTTCTAAGGGAAAGATTGATAGGACCTTGTTTAGGAAAGAAGAATGAAATGACATCCTTCTGGTCCAAATATATGTTGATGACATCATATTTGGATCCCCTAACAAGAAGCTGTGTGAGAAGTTTGGTGATCTCATGCAGAGCCAGTTTGAGATGTCAACGATGGGTGAAATGAATTACTTTTTAGGTCTGCAGGTAAAGCAAACAGAGAAGGGAATCTTCATCAATCAGGCAAAGTACATCAGAAACATGTTAGAGAAATTTGGAATAGGATCTAGCAAGGCAGCCAAGATTCCTATGATGACTAATTTCAACATGGATCCAGATGAGTCTGGAGAGAATGTGGACCAGACTCAGTACAGATCACTCATTGGTTCTCTTTTGTATCTGACTGCAAGTAGACCAGATATTACCTTTGCTGTAGGTGTGTGTGCCAGATTTCAAGCTAATCCTAAGAGAAGTCACTTGGAAGCAACTAGGAAGATATTGCAATATCTTAAAGGTACAGTGAATTTGGGGTTATGGTATCCTGCAGATGACAACTTAGAGTTAAGTGGTTATTCAGATTCAGATTATGGTGTATGCAGAATAGATAGAAAGTCTACAAGTGGAACATGCCAATTTTTAGGAAATAAACTTGTATCCTGGTTTTCTAAGAAGCAGACTTCAGTTGCAACATCTACAACAGAAGCAGAGTACATGGCTGCAGGGAGCTGTTGTTCACAACTACTCTGGAATAGTCAACAACTTAGAGACTACCAGATTAGAGCCAAGGATATTCCTATATTCTGTGATAGTAATAGTGCAATAGCAATCACCCAGAATCCAGTTCTTCATACCAGGTGCAAACATGTTGATATAAGGCATCACTTTATCAGAGATCATGTTGAGAAGGGAGATATAAGGATGGAAAAGATTGCAACAGAGAAGCAGAGAGCAGATATTCTGACTAAGCCTTTGGCTGAAACCAGATTCAGGGAATTAGAATTTGAGTTAGGCTTATTGGATCCAGAGACAAATTTATTTTAGGGGGAACATCAGAGAAGTATCCTTTGTTTCATTCCTTTATTTAAAATATTTATTTTCAAACTAATATGCCTACAGGCTAGATATACCAGGGGAGTTACATCTTCAGAAGTGAGTCACACCAGATAAGGCTTGTACCAGATGAGGTGTTGCTTAAGATTCCAGAAAAGTATGGAGTCTTCTCTGACCAGAACCAGATGGGTTCCATCAGAAGAGATGTAACATCAGACTAGCTGTGGTATCATCTGGTTACAATATCAGGTGACAGGTATGCTTTTACTTCTCTAGCCTCTGATCATTGGGATACACTTTTCAAATTACTTAATACACCCAAAATGTTTCAACTTCAGAGTGTATTTAAGACTAGGGTATAGGGACTAGGCAATCATTTCACTTTTTCTCTTGACTGCCACAAAACCCCCTCGAACCCAGTCCCAATGTTCACGCCTACGCACCAGATTAAATCTGTATTTTGCCTTTTAATCTTGGCCATCAGATTTAATCAATGTGCAATATGTCAATCAATTCGAAAATTGATTTTGTTCCCTAAATTAAATTTTGCAATTACATGCGTTCACACTTCATTAATTAATCAAGCCACGCGTCTTGCCCTATTTAAATCAAATTTCTATTCAATCTGTCTTTTAACGTTTTCTATTTTTCAAAGCCCTAACTTTCTCTCTGCAAGTTTCTCTCTATCTCTTTCCCTCTCTCTCACAGCAATGACACCCAAATGCAACTTCGATCCAGACTACGTTTGCAAGAAATTGAAGTCTGAGATGGTGGTGGACTTCTATTCCACCAAGAACCCAGCCGCACTGGAGATTTTGGAATTGCTCAGGCGATCTGACGTGGAGGAGTTAATTTCCAATGTCCCCAAGGACCTGCGCACTGTGGATGGGTATGCTGCCCAGTTTCTTGTCCAGATGAAGATCCATGATGATCATATTTCATCCAAGCTTGATAAGGAAGACGTGGTCTTCTCAAAGGCTGACTTCTGTAGTCTTTTTGGCAACATTTCTGCGGAGGGTGTGGACCCATTGAAGTACAAGGAAGGAGAGGCGTTGGAATCCTTCAAGCTCTTTGCCAGAAATTCATGCCAGAATCTGACCAAGGGCTTCTTGGACAAGCATCTGCGGCAGAAGTACAAGGTGTTATTTGACATAGTGGTGAAGATTCTTATGTGCGAGAGCCATAGCACAGATGCCATCTTTACTGGCAGGCTCTGTGTTATGAGGGCCATCTTGGATGGTGCCCAATGTAACTGGGCGGAGTTCTTTTGGGGAGTTTTGCGGAAGAACAAGTTGAAGGTCCAAAAGGAGGAGTGTCCCAGCAAGCCAGGGGAGCAACAATTCTTCTTCAATGCTAATGTCTCCCTAGGAACCAAGCTTACATTGATCTTGGACTCAATCTTTCCAGAGAAGAAGTGGAAAGATACCTGGTGCAAGGGCTTCCACAAGTCCAAAGTTTTGTTCTCTAAGGATGGTCCCCTTCATGGCCATCCTGATTCTGATGGTGAGCAAGCCATCCCTGCCCCTCCCCTTCAAGCTATTCCCTCACCTGCAAAGGGGCAGAAGCAGCAATAGAAGCAGAAGAGCCAGAAGAAGGCTGCTGAAGCAACAGGTTCCTCAACTGTTGCTTTCTCTGGTTCCTCATAGGAGGACCAGATTCCCCTTCTTGATGTCTTGAAGAAGAAGGGTGAAGGTGCTGAAGCTGCCAAGAAGGCAGGAGCTTCCAAGAGGAAGAGGCCAGAGGAGGCCAAGAAGGTGTCTGCAAAGAAACCAAGGACAGGCATAAGAGCTCCAAGGACACTTCTGGTGGATGAGCCATCAGAAGAGGAAGTAGAAGAAGAGGTTGAGCCTCTGAAGAAGAAGAAGTTCAGGGCCAGGAGGGCCATACTTCAGGGGTCAGACTCTGATTCTGACCTAGGAGATGCCTTGGAGCAGACAATTGAAGAGGCCTCTCTGCTGATGGGAGATGCTCCAGAGGTGACTGATCCAGCTGAGGTAATCCCTACTATCTCAACCTCTACCCCCATAAACCTTGTTTCCCCATCAACCTCTCCCCCAGATAACCTTCCCCAAAATCCCCCATCTGCTCCTGGTGCCCACGTTGCCTCACCAGAGCAGACTCTCCCAGATACCCCTATATTCACTCCCTCCACCATACCTACCCAAACACCCTCTCCACCCCTTAACACAAACCCCTCTCCCCCAGCCCCTGTACCAGAGGTACCCTCCACTTCTGGTGCTGAACCTCCCCTGCCTCCCTCTCCCACCTCTCAAACACCCATTCCTGTTTCTGTACCAGAAGTACCATCTACTTCTTCTGGTGCAGAACAACCCCTTCCTTCTCCATCTACCCCTCCTCAATCACATACAGAACAGGACCCAACCATCTCTATGGCTCTGGGTTTCCCTGCCCCTCCCTCTCCCACCTGTTTAACCAGCGATGATAGTGAAGATGAGGATGCTTCACTGGAGCCGGAGGCCTTAGCCCCATCCTCCTCTGCCTCTGGGCCCAGACCTTTCACCTTCTCATCTGTAGAAATGGGTCCCATTAGGCAGAGTATGAGTGTAAGTGCTCAGCTCTGGCTTAGAGAGCATTTACCTATTCTGTTGGAGCACTTACCTCTTCTAACAGAGTTGACTGATGCCAAGGTCTGGAGCAAGGCCAGACTTGAAGATGTGGAAGACCTCATGTTGTTGCTTGAGGAAATGGGTCCCTCCAACTTCACTGCTTGGGAGATTGATCTAAAACAGAGGCTGAACATCCAGAACCTAGCTGAGCTGGAGACCCCTGTAGCAGCGAAGGTGTTGATTCGCACTCTGCTCATCCAAAGAGGGGTTATGATCACTCCAGAAGGCCTATCCTACAAATTTGGCCCTCACTTCGTCTTCCCTCCAGAGCTCTATTCAGACGAGGAAGATTTTGATGTCACTCCTGCCGTGCTGCAGAAGATGAAGTCCTTCTTCAATGAACAAATCATGCAGATTGGGCGGTTTTCCAAGGCAATTCAACACATGGCCCCTGCTATGATTGAGCACCAGATCCGGCAGGAGAGGAGGATCTTTTTGAAGCAGATCAAGTCTACCTTCGCAGCTGCCAAAGCCTCTTTCAAGGCCAATGGACTCCTGGTCAAACTGGATGTTATGCACAGCTAGAAGCAGCTCCAGGAGCATGTGCTTGAGCAGCTGAGGCCAGTCTCTGTGCTGAAGGTGGAGATGGCTTCTCAAATGCTGCAGACTGCTAAGTTAAAGGACTCCATCCAGGAGATGTTGGAGAAGCAGGAGAAGCTGGTTGCAGAGTCGAAAGCCTACCTGGAGGAGGCCAAGAAATTGCGTGATCTTCACTCTTCCTCCAATACTGCCTTGCCCGATCTCATTAGGCAGGTAGTGGAGCCCTTCCTTGATGAAGTTAAAAAGGGGGAAGAGAAGGCCAGAACTGATCTGGCGAAGACCACTAATGAGACCCTCCTTAGCCATGGTGCTCGTCTGGACCTGCTAGAGAACACCTTGGCCCAGGCAGAGCTGCAGAAGAAGAAGAAAGAGGAGCTTAAATCCCTTACAATGGCTAAGCAACTTGCTGCAGAAGAGAAATCATCAGAAGCAGAGTAGGATCATATCTCTATCTCTGGACCTGCTAAGAAGAAAATCAGAAAAGTCAAGAAGAGCTTCCTTGAAGAAGTTGTGGAGGAAGCAGAGAAGAGATTTCGAGAAGAGGCGCCTGAAGGGAGGCAAGCCAGAATAAGGAAAAACATAGATGAAGAGCAGAGGCTCCGATATGCTAGGAGGCAAAATAAGAAGAGCAGAGAAGCTGGTATCACTCCTGGTGCCAGTGGATCCAGCCAGAAGAGGAAATGTCTTGTTGAAGTCTTGAACATCTTACCTCTCAGGACAGATGGGTCCTGTGACTCTACTGTGCCTGTGCCTCTGATAGAGAAGTGGAGAGAAGCCAAGACTCTCTGGTTCATTCAACACTACATCCAGAGGCCTCCACCAGAGGATGATGCTCTCATCAACATAACCTTCTATTCTTGGATGAAAGCCTATGATGCAGATCTTTACAAGCAGCTGATGGATTCAACTATAGAGTTCAACCTGGAGGTCACTGCCCCTGAATTCCATTATCTCAACACTCCTATGGTAGGAGTCCAGGTTGATTGGGCTGAATTGAAGAAACTGTATAAGACTAAGGTGTTGGTCAATTTCACTCCAACATCTTCTGCAGAGTTGAAGGCCATTTAAGATAGATTCCTTGACTGGTTCCTGGTGCCTAAAGAGAACAGAAGATATGCTTAGATAGGACCAGACTTGCTTTGTATCTGTAATCTCTTTTATCCTTATTATTAATGAAAGTATCATATCTTCTCTGTTCAAAAGATAACCTCTTGTTGTCTTAATTGTTTGCCTGATAAGATCTATTCTAAGGTCTTATCCTTCTACTGTTTTTATGCTTAAGTTTTACTTTTTGATCAGTTCTGGTTTTTGTTTTAACTCCATCAAAAAGGGGGAAATTGTTAGGATAAAAAATTGTATAGTTTTGATGAGTTAAAAATAAACCAGAAGATGTAATAGGACCATCTGGACCTGTTAGCCAGATGATGATCTAGATTAGGACTTGGTCTAGGGGGAACTGCCAGACCAGAAGACCTCACCAGAAGAGTCACCAAAAGAGTCACCAGAAGACAAACCAGAGGACTCACCAGAGGACTTCACCAGATGAGACTGACCAGAGGCAGAGAACCTTTCCCCAGACCAGACGAGTCCGGACAAGAGGAGTCTGGTGAAATAAAAGATACTCAGAATCATCTCCTGATTATGATGAGCTATCTGTTTCATAACCAGATCAGGACCAGGAGACATCAAGGTTACCTGGTGTCTGGTATTGCCTTCTCTGGAGAGAATCAGAGTTTGGCATTGGAAGCTATTAACCGTTGGTGATTCAAATCAAGTCAACAAGATCAGGATTGTAAAGTCTTGAAGTCAATCAATCCAAGGATCTCACCAACCCAATCAATCAATTAGGGAATTGATTGATTGAAGCTTCCCTAAATAGAGGATCTGATTGGATTAGCTCTCCAACGGCTATTCCATAATCACCTCTATAAATACAGAGTGCAACCTCAAGAAAAAGGGCTAGAGAGATACATACGCGCACGAAGATACATAAAAAACTCTTGTTCATCCACGCACATAACACTCTTATATTGTTCATACCTTTATACTCACTCCTAAGGAGTAATTGGACCTCAACCTGTTCATCTACAAGATAAGGTTGAAGGCTGTTGTCTTTAGATCGAAGTTAGATATAAAGAGTTTGTAAGAAGGAACTGGTACTTCTCAATTCCAGTAAGTAAGTTGGTTGTTGGTTGGATAGTGAGACCCCTTTGATCAAGGGAGAGTGGACGTAGGATTTTCAGATCCGAACCACTATATATCCGGTCTTATTTACTGTTTTCTGCATTTAAATTCCTGTTTATTATAGTGTGCTCTTGTAAAAAGAAGTTGTCTAAGACATTTACTTTAAAGCTTCCGCAATTTATCAAACTAGTGGGACCAACAAAAAAAAGGTAGATTTGATCTTTGATTGTCATAACTACTCGGAGGAGAAGAAGGTTAAACTTGCGGCGGTTGAGTTCACCGACTATGTTATAGTTTGGTGGGATCAATTCGTTACAAATCGGAGGCGAAATAGAGAAAGACCAGTTTCTACATGGGCTGAAATGAAATCGATCATGCGTAAGAGATTTGTACCCTCTCATTATTTTTGTGAATTGTATCAAAAACTTCAATCTATGATTCAAGGCACGAAAACGGTGGATGAGTACTATAAAGAGATGGAGATTGCCATGATTAGGGCAAACGTTAAAGAGGATCGTGAGGCAACTATGGCTTGTTTCTTGAATGGGTTGAATAGGGAGATTGCTAACATTGTGGAGCTTCAACACTATGTGGAGCTTGAAGATATGGTACATACCGCCATGAAAGTCGAGAGACAACTAAAGAGGAAGGGTGGTTCCTTGCAACAGAACTATCCTAATACTTTCAATCTTCAAGCAAGACGAAAGAAGGGGTAACTAAGACAACTTTTGGAGGTACATCAAAATCACATGGCGAGTCATCAAAGGTGAAATCTAATGAGGTGGAAAATGGAAAAGGTATTGTTTCTACACATTTTCGTAGTCGTGATATTAAATGTTTTTGTTGTCATGGACATGGACATATTGCATCCGAATGTCCAAACAAGAAAATCATGATTATGAAGGATAATGGAGAGATTGAGTCGGAAGGCGAGAATGAAGAGGAGGATAAAGAGGATCTTACGACTTTCCCCGTTGAATCAAGTGAACTTTTGGTGGTAAGGAGAGCTCTCAACATGCAAGTGAAGGAGGATGAGACGGAGCAACAAAGGGAAAATATCTTTCACACGAGGTGTTTAGTTCAAGATAAGGTATGCATGTTAATTATCGATGGTGGGAGTTGTACTAATGTTGCTAGTACATACATGGTGGAGAAACTTAGTTTAATTACGTCGAAACATCCTAATCCATATAAGCTTCAATGACTTAATGATTGTGGAGAAATTCGAGTAACTAAACAAGTTTTGGTACCCTTTTCTATTGGGAAATACAATGATGAAGTCTATGTGATGTGGTACCAATGCATGCAAGTCATATTCTTTTGGGAAGGCCATGGCAGTTTGATAGGCAAGTGATGTACGATGGGTATCTTAATCGATTCACCTTCAAGCATCAAAAGAAGACCATCATACTCATACCTTTGTCTCCACAACAGGTTAATGAGGATCAAATCAAAATGTCACAAGCGAGGAGAGCACGTGAGGAAGAGGGAAAAAGAGAGGAAAGTGAGAATGTGAGCAAAAAAAAAAAAGAGTGGAGAGAAAAATATGAGGGCTGGTTTGAGTGTTTCCGAGGGAGAAAAGAATTTGGGTGGAAGTGAGGACAAAAAAAGAGTGAACTTCTTTGTAAGAGGGAGTGAACTAAAAAGAGCTTTGGTTAAAAAAAGAGTGTGTTTGTGTTGGTGTTTAAGGAATCACTTTTCAGCACTAACGACTTAACTCCTTCCTTGCCTAGTTCTTTTGCATCACTTTTGCAGGAATATGATGATGTCTTCCCCGAGGAGGAACCTCACGGTTTACCACCAATTAGAGGCATTGAGCACCAAATTGGTTTCATTCCGGGTGCAACACTTCCAAATCGTCCAGCTTATAGAGCTAATCCGGAGGAAACCAAAGATATTCAAAGACAAGTGGAGGAATTGATGACTAAAGGCAAGGTTCGGGAAAGCATGAGTCCTTGCGCTGTACCAGTGATAGTGGTTCCAAAGAAGGATGGGGAATGGAGAATGTGCACCGATTGTCGCGCCGTCAATAAAATCACGGTGAAGTATCGCTATCCTATCCCTAGGTTAGATGATATGCTTGACAAATTGTATGGGGCTGTGTTGTTTTCTAAAATTAATTTGAAAAGTGGTTATCATCAAATAAGGATCAAAGAAAGAGACGAATGGAAAACTGCTTTCAAAACAAAATATGGTTTATATGAGTGGTTAGTAATGCCATTTGGCTTAACTAATGCACCTAGTACTTTCATGAGGTTAATGAACCATGTTTTGCGTGATTTCATAGGAAAGTTTGTTGTTGTCTACTTTGATGATATCCTTATTTATAGCAAAAGCATGGAAGAACATCTTGATCATGTGCGAATTGTGTTAGACACTTTAAGGAAATAATCTTTGTACGCTAATCTTAAGAAGTGTTCTTTTTGCATGGATAAAGTTATTTTTCTTGGTTTTGTCATTAGTGTCAATGGGATTGAAATGGATAAGGATAAAGTCCAAGCTATTTTAGATTGGCCGGTTCCTACTAACATTGCACAAGTAAGAAGTTTTCATGGTCTTGCTAGTTTCTATTGAAGATTTGTTAGAGACTTTAGCACCATTGCTGCACCATTAAATGAAATTGTGAAAAAGGATGTGGGTTTTCATTGGGGAGAAAAACAAGATCATTCATTCAATCTTTTGAAAGAAAAACTCACTACTGCTCCAATTCTTGCATTACCTAACTTTAACAAAAACTTTGAACTTGAATGTGATGCATCTGGAATAGGTATAGGAGCTGTTTTGATGCAGGATGGAAAACCGATTGCATACTTTAGGGAGAAGTTGAAGGGAGCTCAATTGAACTATCCAACTTACGACAAGGAGTTGTATGCTTTGGTGAGAGCATTGGAAACATTGCAGCATTACTTGTGGTCTCGGGAGTTCGTTATTCACACGGACCATGAATCTCTCAAATACCTCAAGGGGCAAGGTAAGCTTAGTAAGAGGCATGCTAAGTGGGTAGAATTCATTGAATTATTTCCATATGTGATTAAGTATAAAAGGGGTAAAGAAAACATTATTGCTGATGCATTGTCTAGAAGACATACTTTGATCACTACATTGAGTTCTAAACTTCTTGGTTTTGAGTCAATTAAGGGAATGTATGTTGATGATTCTGATTTTGGTTCTATTTATTTAGCTTGTGAGCATGCTGTAGTTGATAAATTCTATAGGCATGAGAAATTTTTGTTTCGTGAAAATAAGTTATGCATTCCTAAGTGTTCTATGCGTGAATTGCTTGTTAGGGAAGCACATGGGGGAGGACTAATAGGACATTTTGGAGTACATAAAACTTTGAGTGTTTTGAGGGATCATTTTTATTGGCCTAAAATGCGTGTTGATGTTGAACGAATTTGTGAAATGTGTATAACTTGTAAGCAGACCAAGTCAAAAGTGCATCCTCATGGATTGTACACACCATCACCTATACCAAATGAACCTTGGGTAGACATATCCATGGATTTTGTTTTGGGTCTTCCAAGAACGAAGAGAGGTAAAGATTCAGTGTTTGTGGTGGTTGATAAAGTTTTTAAAAATGGCACACTTTATTCCTTGTCATAAGACTAATGATGCAACTCATATTGCTGATTTATTCTTTAAGGAAGTTGTCCGTTTACATGGAATTCCAAAAACCATTGTAAGTGATAGAGATGCAAAATTTTTGAGTCACTTTTGGCGTGTGTTGTGGAACAAATTGGGAACTAAGCTTCTATTTTCTACTACATGTCATCCACAAATGGATGGACAAACGGAAGTTGTGAATAGAACTTGTTGGTCCCAAAACGAGTAAACAGGTGTATGGGAGGGGGAGGGGGGGAATACACCTGTGATTACAAATTAAAACTTCTTGTAAAATTTATCAGGTTACTTAAGACAGTAGCTCGTCAGTAGACTTGAGGTCTGCTGAGAGTTACTTGTGAAAGCTTACTGAGATAATACCTCCACTGAAAGCTCAAGACTTTCAGTTGAACTACTATCTAATTAGCTTTCAGATGCGGATTAGTGAGCCCTTTAGAAAACTTATTTTACTTTGATAAACTTTGAGATTAACACACACTTAGGAAAGTAGAGAATAAGTACACAAGATATAAAGTGGTTCAGAGATGAATCTCCTACGTCCACTGTCCTGATCAAACAGGAGAATTCCTTTCACTTGGAATTCCTTGTGTTATAGTGCCAAGGTGCACTGATCAACTAATCCTCTCTTAGGATGATTGATCACTAGGAAATTCCAGGTCCTAGTTCCCAAAACAAACCAGCTTTCAGACTGATACAACAATCAGCTTACTAACACCACTTAACACTAGCTCTCAACCTAAACACTGAGTAGGGTTTTGAGTAGGGTTTTGGTTCCAACTATTTTGAGATAATCCTTACAAGTTTAGCTCAAGGCTTAGGATTAGATTATCTCTTTCTAAGATTTGGATATAGCTTTTAAGCTTGGATACAGAAGGTTTGTTAGGCTCTCTACAACTGTGAAACACTTGGGAAACAATGGTAATTTCGAGTGCTTCTAGTTGTTATGAATGTAGAGATAGCTTTGATCTTGTGAGTTTCCCGTGCATAGAAATGAGCACGTCCTTCTGTATTTATAGGCTTCCTTGAAAATCTTCCCGTTGGATTTGAATCTTCTCAAGTAAGTCTTCTTGTATCTGATTGGCTCAAACGGCTCTTTTTGAAGCTTTAAGTCTTGTCAAGAAACGGTTGAAAGACCATGCCTGTTCACCAACTTTCTGTAGATTGCTAGGGAAAGACTTTTGGTACTTGTCAGTCTGGAGCAGGTCGGCTGTCAGTAAAGTACACTGACGTGTCATCTTCTCATTGGACCTTTAGTCTGCATGCCCAGATTCTTGTCTTGCTTTAAGGTGGAACTCCTCTGAGAGAACCTTCTTATTCCTTCATTTATTGTAAGCTTCACTGAAATTCATTTTGCCTTATTCCAACCAGATTAACTAACAACTTTTAATATGTTTAGCATTGAATGTGCTTTGTTAGTTCTCATCAGTGGACCTTGGTCCTCTCCTGATGGTTTTAGTCTTAGTGAGAATGCATTTAGAAAACATTCAAGACTTAGACTTTTTTTCAGATCACTTGTCTTCAGTGGACTTCATCTTCAGCAGACTTTGACTTCGCAGACTTCATTCTTAAATACACTCTATAAATTACTAATTGTACTTCAGTTCCTAAACAGTTGAACTGATTAACTAAGCACTAACTCTACTGAATATTTTACTTACAAATCAACTTAGGAGGAACATTTTGGCATCTAATCAAAACCTTAGTCTTATACATTTTCCCAACAATTTCCCCCTTTTTGATTATGCTGGAACCTATCTTATTACATATCTTCTTTCAGATGAGGTTCTTCAGATGACATACAAAGTTCAAGGAATTTGTAAGTAAAACATTCAAGTACATAAGGCTAAATGATAATGAGATATTATCTTGGGCAAAACATCAGTAGAGTTCATTTCATGATAAATGGTGAAGTACAAATTACATGAATTCAACTATCAAAAGATTCAAACTTAAAAACATCTGGGACTTATAAACAAATGCCCAGCAAATATACTTAATCTCTCAGATGGATTCGAAAATAGGTTCAAGTCCATACTGCTTGAATACTCTGATCTTCAGCTCGTTCTTTCTTTCCATCATTTCCTTTAAGTGTCCTCTGAGTCCAAGATGCTCACATAGGGATGTCCACTCTTCAGTGATCCTTTCTCTATCCACAACACCAGTTGCATCTTGAGGAGGCCAGTAGACGATTGGCTCAGGAGCCTTCAAGGCATGATCTGGGAAGACATCATTCCAAGCATCACTGATCTCAGGATAGAGTTTTGGATAGGCTTCAAACAACCATGAGTTGAAAACCTCTTGAGCATTATCTCTTCCTAATTCTCCACTGACATAAAAGGAATACACAAATTCCCTTTTAGCAGTTTCCCAAGCATCATTGAGCTTTTTAGGAACCCAAGTATCAAGATGAGGGTATTTGGGCTTTGAGAAAGTCATTTTGTCCTTTTTAAGCTTAGCAGCCCATCTTTGATAACCACTCCTGAACTTCTTTGAAGTAGTTTTATCAAAAGTGGACAGCCTCTCCTTCCTTTTCCTCTCAGCTAGCTCGGCAATGGTTTCCATCTTCCCAACCACCTTGTCTCTCCTTTCCTGCTGCTGAGTTGTTAGCTTTCGAGCTCTTTCATTCATCCCTCCAGCCTCTTTAATTAGCTCAGTGAGCTGTGTGACTCTTGTGGGGGCAGACTTAGGAGGTTCAAATGAAAGATGTTCAGGGTTAAGAATGGGGAGTACCTCAACTTCATCAGATGAGGTTGTGGACTTAGCTGCCAACCTCCCTGAGGTTCTGGTCTTTTTGGCTACCTCAGCTGAGAGGGCATCAGATGCCTTTCTCTTGGTGGTTTCCCCCTTCTTTGCAGCTCTCTCTTCCTTTTCTTTCAGATGTACTTCCTTGAACTTTGACACGTCTTCTGAGGGGATCTCCTTGCCCTTCTTGGCCTCTGCAATCTTCAGTGCCTCAGCATCCACCTTCTTCAAAGTGCTCTTCACCTGTTGGCCTTTCTCAAAGTCAGGGGTCTCAAGGATAATCTTCATTTTGTTCTTGGGATCAAGCTTCATATCCTTAGCGCTTATCCTCTTTTCCCCCTTTCCAGCATTAATCATACATTCAGCCACAGTGATATTGAGCTTCAGTTGATCATGAGCTAAGGCTTTCAGCTCAGTTGAGCAATGATCAACTTCATCTTCCAGCCTCTCCAAGGTTGCTCCAGCTGTCTGCCCAAATTGTACAAACTGTGCTAGCTTCTCATCAATTAGCACATTTGTTTTCTCCTGGGTGGGGAAGTCTTCTGCTGCCTTCTTCAGAACTTCTCCCAGCTTTGCTCCCAACTCAGCATGCTTGGCCTCGAATTCTGTCAGCTTTGAATTCCACAACCCTTCAACCTTCCCAAGTAGGTCCGCTGAGAAAGCCTCTACTGAGGACTTTAGGTTGATGGATACATTCTCCACTGAGTCTTTTAGAAATTTAGTTCTGGCCTCTTCCTCCTTCTGCTCCAGCTTCTTCAAGGCTTCTATGACCAGCACGCTCTGTCCTTCAACAACATCAATCACCATCTGCTGAGAATCTTCAACTTTAAGAGTAAGATTTTGAAGTGATGTTGTTGTGGATTCCATGAGTTCATCAACATGGTCTGAGAGGATGACCATCTTATCTACTTCTTCTTGCACAATCTCCTGGACATCCCTCAGCTGTGCTTGAAGAGCAGGAAGCTTGTCATCTTGAATGGAGTTAACAGCATCACTCAGGGGAGTTAGGTTGACCTCTACTGGGGGAATCTCAACAATTGAGTACCTGCATGGCAAATAAGGTTAGCTTTATGTTGGTCCCACTAGATAGATTAATTGTGGAAGCCTTTAAAGCCAAAATGTCTTTAGCGAAAATCTTTTCTAAGAGCACAAATAATAAACAACAGGTATTAAAGAAAGCAATAAATAACACCGTATTTATAGTGGTTCGGATCTGAATATCCTACGTCCACTCTCCCTTGATCAAAGGGGTCTCACTATCCAACCAACAAACTCACTACTTACTGGAATTTCCGAAGTACCAGCACCTTCTTACAATCTCTTTAGATCTAACTTCGATCTAAAGACAAACTTACTCCAACCTTGTCTAACAAGATGAACAGGTTGAGTATATAAACTCCTTACGAGTTGGATGAGTAATTAAGAACAAAGTGAGTGCAAATGCGTAGTGATCAAAAAGCTTAGTATGCTATGTGCGCGTGTAGAATATGAAACACTTTACTGGTGCTGGAATATCCTAAAAATATTCCATCAGCCACTTTAGCATCAAAGGTTCTTAATTTAGATTTCCCATTGTCATGGATGAAACACTTACATCAAAAAACATGAAAAATATGAAACAGATGGGGGTTTACCTTTCCATACCTCATATAGAGTCTTATTATGTCTCTGGACAATCAGACATCTGTTCTGAGTGTAGCAAGCTGTATTGATGGCCTCTGCCCAAAATCTCTGTGGAGTGCTGTATTCTGCCAGAAGCGTTCTTGCAGCTTCTTTGAGGGTCATATTCCTCCTTTCTGCAACTCCATTTTGTTGGGGTGTTCTGGCAGCAGATGTCTCATGAAAAATCCCATGGTCCTTGCAGTAATCTGCAATGTGTGAATTAAAAAACTTTGTTCCTTTGTCACTTCTAATTCTGACTATGCTCTGGTTCTGCTCATTCTGAATCTGCTTGAAGAACTCTAGCAGCTTAGTCATAGTTTCATTTTCCTTAAACAAGAACACTACCCAAGTGTATCTTGAAAAGTCATCTACTATTACTAAGGTGTACTTCCTTCCACTGAAACTAAGAGGAGAAACAGGTCCAAACAGGTCCATGTGAAGTAGTTGAAGCACTCTGGTTGTGGTTGTGCTCTGGACATCCTTAAAGGAAGTCTTGGGTTGTTTACCCTTCTGGCATGAACCACAAACCTGATCCTTCTTAAACACTTCATTAGGAAGACCTCGAATGAGACCTTTTCTGGCAATCTTATTCAGTGTTTTGAAGTTAAGATGACACAATCTCTTGTGCCAAATCCAGCTATTCTCTGCAGATCCTTTTGCAACTAGGCAAGCATTTCTTGGGCAACTGTTAAAATCTGCAAGATAAATGTTACCCTTCCTCAAGCCTATTAACAAAATATCATTATAATCAGAAGAGAAAACAGTGCATGAATCACTAGAAAACTTCACTGAGTATCCCTTGTCACAGAATTGGGATACTGAAAGCAGATTATGCTTGAGTCCTTCTACGTAGTAGACTTCATCTACAGATACTCCATTGAAGGTCAACTTTCCAACTCCTCTGGTGACTCCATAGTTGTTGTCACCAAACATCACTCTTGGTCCATTCAATGGCTTGAAATCTTGGAGATTATCTTTCTGGAAGGTCATGTGCTTGGAACATCCACTATCAATGTACCAGACATGGTTGCTTGAAAATCCTTTCTCCAATGGACTCTTATCTACCTGCAGAGAAATCAATTAGGTCCCCTACTAGTGCTGGGTCCTGATTGGTTAGTTGCAGGTTTTGTAGTAATCCATAGATAAAGATCATCCCTTGATGGATGAGGAGATCTTATCTTCCTTCCAAATCTATCTACTAGCACATGTCCTCTGACAATGACATATTGAGCTACTGGTCTGATAAGGACACCTTTCCTATAAACAGGTCTGGTGTACCTTTTCTCAAATCTAGCCTTTGGAATGGCCTGCCTCAAAGACATGGTCTTAAAGGTCTGGTTGTAAGGGTACATCCTAGAAGAACCATCTCTGGTGTCATAACTACCCAGATCAGTTGGTTTTCTATAGATGGGTCTGGAAGACCTCCTCTGGTTCTGATAATTAGACTTGCTCTGGTGATTATAGTTCCTTTTAGTATACCTATTCTGGAATTGATTCCTCTGAGAAAATTGTCTCTGGGGTACCTGGTTCTGTTGAACATTGTTCCTTCTCTGGTAGTTGTTACTCTGATTGGTATTCCCCTTTCTTGTGTGTTTCCTTTGAGGTCCCCTAATCTGTTTAGGTTCCCTTTGAGGATTTCTCTGGGGTCCTCCAATTTGAGTAATTTCTACTCCTTGGGACTCATTGTTCACAGAACCATCAATCTTTAATGGTTCCCCTTGTTGACACTTATTCTCTAGCATTTTCTCTTCCAGAACAGTCAACTCTTCTGGACCATTTGTTATGTGATTAACAGAGTGATTCCTTTTCCAATCAGGATTGTGAACCACCTTGTAACCATTACCAGTTAAGTCTTTATCATTCCAGATTTCTACCAATTTACCAGCTCTTACAGACTTGTCTTTATTATAAAGGTATTTATGAGTTTTAGTGGTAATTCCAGAATATCCTAAACCACTCTTATCACAAATGCGCTGAGAAGACTCTGATATGATAGATACAACAGATGGTATCTTAGGAGCTTCTCTGGGCATAGGTATCTCCTCTATGTTGTGAGCAACTTGTTTTCCCTTGATAAGAGTCTGGTATTTGGCTCTGAGTTCATTTATCTCATCTTCTTGAGAGGTCCTTTCTTTCATGAGTTGATCTACCAGAGTATCTCTTTCTGTGATCTTATCCTGAAGTTCAGAGACTTCTTTGGAATGATCTTTCATGAGTTCTCTGGTGGATTTGTGCTCATGAGAGAGAGATTGAACTTCAGCTCTGAGCCTACCATTCTCTTTCTCAAGTTTTTGACAAAGTTGGACACAATTTTGGAGATCTGATAGCATTTGTTGCATATCAGACTCTCTGGAGTTACCAGATGAATTAGAGGATTCAGTACATTTGGAATTTGATAGAACTAGAGTAGTTTCATTTACCTCAGTGATGTCTGCCATGAGACACACATCATCATCTGATCCAAAGTCAGAAGAAGAAGAACTGGAACTAGTATCCTCCTCCCCTGCTTCTGCCAGCAATGCTCTCTTATCTGCATATCTCCTATCTCTCTTAATTCTTTTCTCTTTCCCTAGGAGTAAGCTGAGGACAATCATAACTGTAGTGATCAGTCTTGTTGCATGTGTAGCAGGCATTGTCTCCTCTGGGACTAGGGCTTGGCTCTCTCCTCCTCTGGTTGTAGTCTGATCTGGCTGGACTACTCTATCTCCTCTGGTAGTCAGGTCTGCCAGAGCTACCATCCCTCCTCTGATAATCTGATCTCCCAGAGCTGCCAGGGTTGTCATCTCTCCTCCTCTCTGGAGTTCTGAATCTGGTCTCCCTTGAGTCTCCAGATGTCTTCTCCTTCTCTGCAGGCTTGAAAGAACTCTTCCTGTCTCTGGTAGACTCCTTCCAATGCCTTTTGTACCTACTATACTTTGAACTCATTTTATCTAATTTACGAGTTAGAAGTGCTACCTGCTCCTTGAGGCTCAAGTCATCTGCAGTAGACTCCTTTGGCTTGATATCAGGCTTGAGAGTTGAAGAGAATGCAACTCCTTTCTGGCCAGAAGAGGAAACCTCTTCTATTTGATCCTCCTCTTGAAGATCATATTCGTAAGCTTTGAGATCAGACAACAGAAGATGATGATCCAGAGTATTGAGATCCTTGTTGTCCTTGATCACAGTAACTTTGATTCTCCACCTGCTAGTTAGTGAACGCAAAATTTTACTATTAATTTCCTTTTCAGAGTAGGTCTTACCTAAGGCACTAGCCTTGTTTAGGAGGTTTGTGAGACGCATGTCCAGCTGGTCTATGGTCTCTTCTGGTTTCATTTTGAACGTATCAAATGAGTGTTGAACAGCCTGGAGCTTGTTATCTTTAATCTTCTCTGTTCCCTCGCAGAGAATTGCAAGTTTGTCCCACATCTCCTTCGCAGTGACACAGGTTCTGACCTTCTCTATTACCTCCTTGGTGAGAGTGTTGATAATCTCGGTTCTTGCCACCTGGTCCAAGTTATATAGCTTTCTCTCATCGTTGTCAAGTTCTTCTTTCTTTTTGAGGATTCGTTGTCTGGGAACTCTATCCTCTGCAGCATCGCTAGTTTCTTCTCTGGACTCTGACCTGCCACTATCAATAGGAGTCCAGTAAAATTTAATGGGGCCACTCTCTACCACATCTAACATGCGGTGGTGGATAGCTCCCAGTTGATTACTCATCATGAAGCTCCAGTGGCTATAGTCCTCAAATGAGAACTCTGGCAATTTGCGACTCTTAGAAGAAGATTTTGCAGACATTTTAAATGAAATTTGGGAAATAATAAGAACTTTAACAAAAGCACTTTAAGAGCAATGGATCTGCCCGGTGACCACCAAAAGCTTTACAAAGCAGTGGTCGTTGGACACACTGCTCTGATACCACTTGTTGGTCCCACTAGATAGATTAATTGCGGAAGCCTTTAAAGCAAAAATGTCTTTAGCGAAAATCTTTTCTAAGAGCAAAAATAATAAACAACAGGTATTAAAGAAAGCAATAAATAACACCGTATTTATAGTGGTTCGGATCTGAATATCCTACGTCCACTCTCCCTTGATCAAAGGGGTCTCACTATCCAACCAACAAACTCACTACTTACTGGAATTTCCGAAGTACCAGCACCTTCTTACAATCTCTTTAGATCTAACTTCGATCTAAAGACAAACTTACTCCAACCTTGTCTAACAAGATGAACAGGTTGAGTATATAAACTCCTTACGAGTTGGATGAGTAATTAAGAACAAAGTGAGTGCAAATGCGTAGTGATCAAAAAGCTTAGTATGCTATGTGCGCGTGTAGAGTCTCTGGAGCTTTTTCTTGAACTGCACTCTTGTATATATAGAGGGGATTAGGGCTAGCCGTTGGAGGGCTAATCCAATCAGATCCTCTATATAAGGAAGCCTCAATCAATCAATTCCCTAATTGATTGATTGGGTTGGTGGGATCCTTGGATTGATTATCTTCAAATACTTTCCAATCCTGATCTTGTTGACTTGATTTGAATCACCAACGGTCAATAGCTTCCTCTGCCTAACTCTGATTCTCTCCAGAGAAGGCAGGACCAGACACCAGGCAACCTCGGTGTCTTCTGGTCCTTATCTGGTGAACAACCAGAATACTCAGTAGAATAAGGGGATCAAACTGAGCATCTTTTGTTCCACCAGACTCGTCTGGTCCGGACTCGTCTGGTCTGGGGAAGGTCCTCTGCCTCTGGTCTGATCTCATCTGGTGAAGTCTTCTGGTGGAGTCCTCTGGTGAAGTCCTCTGGTGAAGTCTTCTGGTGACTCTTCTGGTGAAGTCTTCTGGTCTGGCAGTTCCCCCTAGACTAAGTCCTAATCTAGATCATCATCTGGCTAACAGGTCCAGATGGTCCTATTACATCTTCTGGTTTGTTTTAACTCATCAAAACTAACAATTTTTATCCTAACACTTTATCTCCCTCAGCCTTACAACCTAAGTCTCCTGATGCTTCTACTTCCATTGGGACTCCCCCCTCCTCACTCTTCTCTCTTTTCTCACTCTCAGTCCACTTTTTGACTATATTTTTTTCAGCCAATTCACCCTTTACAGGGATGATTGCTCTAATCTCTCCACTTTTAACTCCAGTAATTTCCACTTCAGTTTTTTTTTCATTAATATTTTCAACTCCAACAGTACCAGACACCTCAGTTGACTCCTTAGCCACCACTGAGGGCTGTTGTGGGAGAACTTCAGTAGACACCTCTACTGAGCTCTCCTATGGCAATTTTTGTGCCTCAGTATTCCTTGCCATGGATACATCCTTGGCTGATTCACCATCACCTTGCTTAGGTGAAGCACCTCCTCCTTGTACACTTTCTTTCTCTTTTTCCTCTTCCTCCTCTTTCTCCTTCTCTTCAACACCTGCCTCAACAGTTTGCACATTTTCAGCTTCTCCTTCAGCTAAGATCTCAGCTGGCTTCTCTTTATCACCTCCATCAACCTTCTCCACTGTATCTTCCTTCCTTGCCTCAGCTATTTTATCCATAACCAGACTCTCAAAGATCTTCTCATCACAGAGAAGTCTGGTTTTGGTCATACCGGCAAACTGCATCACTTCCACCTCTTCCTTTTTCCAGTCCTCTGCATTGCTGCCTCTGACATCCAGTAGAATTTCTCCAAGTCTTCTGTCTTTGAGCTGGACAAGGAGTCTCAGTCTCAAGAACATAGCTTTGAGGGTGGGAAACCCATCAAGCTCAGGATATTTGGACTCCAAAGAGTAGGCTACCTCATCCTTAAGAACGTCTAAGAATGAGTACTCTTCTTCATCGTCTGAAGGAAGGGAAGTGGTAGGGGATCTGTTGTCTGTTGGCTCCTCTGGGATAGACTCCAGGTGAGTTGTGTGTGATTCAGGAAGGTTTGGTTAAGATGAGGTTTGGGTTTGGGTATCAGTGGAGGTAGTATTTTGTTCAGTAGGGGTTGAGGGTAGGGGTTCAGAAGGGGTTGAGGGGATGGGTTCAGAAGGGGTTGAGGGAGTGGGTTCAGATGTGGTGGTTTGGGATCCACTTTCAGGCTGTTGAGAGCCTTCAGTGGGGGTTTTAGTTATTTTGGAGATGCGTTTGGTTTTGGCAGGGGTGCGTAGTTTAGTTTTGGGTTTGATAGGGGTAGGTGCAGGGACATCTGAGTCAGACTCAATTGAGATTAAATTGGGAGTGAGTCAGGGTTACCTGATGAAGATTCATCAGTAGAGTTGGAGACTCTGACTTTCTTAGAGGCACTCTCCTTCTCAGCCTCAGAAGACATATTCTTTTCCTTCTTAGAAGCTTTCTCTGCCTCTGCCTCCTTGTGCTGGGCCATCTTATCGCTCAATTTAACCAGCCTTCTCTTTAGCTTGGTTTTCTTCCCTTCAGTAGGGTCAGCTTCTTCTTCCTCAACTGCCTCTGGGCTCTCCTCAGCAGGCTTAATCATTCTTGTCTCTAGAGCCTTTCCAGACTTGAACAAGGCTTTTAGATTACTCCACTTCCTGTCTGAAATCCAGTCTACTCCCAGATCCACATTCTCTATCAAGTAGGAGATTTTTGTTGCAAAATTTAGCTTACTTGATAGTTGGGGAGTTTTGTCAGGTTGGAGCTTTGAGTGCTCTTTATTCAACGCCCTTAGAAAGAACTGTTGCCAGTTGTATATCTTCTTCTTACTCTCCACAATAGCCTTCATCAGTCTGAGCTTGGGCTTGCTCACCTGCTCCGTGCTTCCCTGGTTTCCCAGTATACATTTTCCAACAACTTCACAGAGAACATTGTATACCGGCATGAGCACATTTCTGTTCATTGTTGGACTGTATTTCACATTTCTTTGCATAATGGAATTTACCCATTCTTCCTCTTCGCCCGCAATACAAGTATCTGGATTCAGACCTTCAGAGGGGAGATTGAACAGCTCCTTCAAGTCATCTCCACTGATGCGGATCTCCTTTCTAATCTTCTGGCATTCAACAATTTCCATGTCGTCCCTCATCACCTTCTTCTTTCTTTGTAGTATGAGATGAGACCTGATTCTTGAATCAGAGTTGGATATACGACAGAAAAATTCAAGAACCTGCCTGTCAAAACAGTTCTTAGGATGAACTGTTAAAAACTTCTCTAACCCAGCAGTTTTAATCATCTCTAGGGCTTCTTTGATGTGAGCAAATTCTGGTTTAGATTCTATCTCAGGGTTATCAAAAACCACGATGGGTTCATACCAGAAATTCTCCTTATTGGTAAGGAAACTTAGATTTAATTTTGCCATTTGAAAGATAGGGTTTGTGAGAAAATTAGCAGAGGTATTTGGATAGATAGAATGGATTTTTGCTTGTGAGTGTTTTCGAAAAGGTTTACAAGCGTAAGTTTGGGGTTTTTATATGAGTAATGAACGGTGAGATTGAGAGGAGAGATCAACGTCTGAGATTAATTTGGTTTAAGATCGTGGATAGTCCAAGAGTTTAGTGGGGAGTTTTTAAGAGATCTTGACAGTTAGAAAAGAACCGCCTAAAATGAAAGGTTTGGATTGAAAGGGTTGGTAGCCGGAAGGTCACATCATCCGGGTTTTAAGGCGCGTGAGATAGGTAACTGTAAAAGTGAACCTGACTTGTACAACGCGCATTAAATGCTTGCCATACCAAAATCTCTTCGAAAAAGTGTAAGAAAGATTTAATTTTCAGAAAGCACTCATTAGTAATTCTATTGAAACCAGATATATATTAAAAACTAAGAGGCTTTAGATTGAAAAAAATAAACTTTTGACCTCCACTGAGGTTTGACCTCGTCTGATATTCAGGACTCTCCTGAGATGAGGAGCTTCTACTGAGAAAGATCATCTTCTGAATATGAACCTCCATTGAGTTGAAGGTAACTCTTCTGAGATTAAATCCTTCCTTTACTCTCCTGGATCTAGGAGTCCAAGCTCTACTGACAACTCTTGAAACCTTGCTTCAGCCAGAGGTTTAGTGAATATATCTGCCTTCTGCTTGTCAGTGTGGATTTTGAGCATTTTGATGTCCTTCTTCTCCACATGATCTCTGATGAAATGATGCCTTATATCCACATGTTTGTATCTTGTGTGGAGAACTGGATTTTCTGAAATGGCAATTGCACTATTATTGTCACAGAAAATAGGGACTTCATTGGCAAAGATATTGTAATCTCTCAGTTGTTGTCTTAGCCAAAGAATTTGAGCACAACCACTTCCAGCTGCCATATACTCAGCTTCAGTAGTGCTTGTGGCTACTGAGTTTTGTTTCTTGGAGAACCAAGAAATCAGCTTACTTCCCAAGAATTGACAAGTGTCTGAGGTTGATTTCCTGTCAATTCTACATCCTCCATAGTAGCATCTGAGTATCCTGTGAGTTCCAGATTGTCATCTGATGGATACCACAATCCCATATTCACAGTACCCTTAAGGTATTTGAGAATTCTTTTAGCAGCTTCCAGATGACTTTTCTTTGGATTGGCTTGATATCTTGCACAAATCCCAACTGCAAAAGTGATATCAGGTCTGCTTGCTGTGAGATACAGTAGAGATCCAATAATAGCTCTGTAGAGAGTCTGGTCTACTGATTCACCATCTTCATCTGGTTCCATCTTGGTGTTGGTGTTGAGTGGAACTCTTGCTACTTTGCTGGTCTGGCATCCAAATTTATTGATCAGCTCCCTTGTATATTTGGCTTGATTGATGAAGATTCCTTCAGGAGACTGCTTAACTTGAAGTCCAAGGAAGAAGTTCATTTCTCCCATCATTGACATCTCAAATTTTCCCTTCATCAGTTGAGAGAACTTTTCACAGAGGACTTGGTTGGGACAAAAAAAAATGATATCATCCACATAGATTTGTACAAGCAAGGTGTCCTCTCCTTTTGTGATCCTGCATAGAGTTCTATCAACTCTTCCTTTGATGAAACCATGATCCAAAAGGAATTGTGACAAAGTATCATACCAGGCTCTTGGAGCCTGTTTCAGTCCATATAGAGCTTTTCTCAGTCTATATACTTTGTGACTTTCTTCAAAACCTGGGGGTTGCTCCACATAGACTTCTTCATTTAGTACTCCATTCAAGAAGGCACTTTTAACATCCATCTGGTACACCTTGAGTTTCTTGTGAGCAGCATATGCAAGAAATAACCTTATTGCCTCCAATCTAGCTACTGGGGCAAATGTTTCATCATAGTCAAATCCTTCAACTTGAGAATAGCCCTTTACAACAAGTCTGGCTTTGTTTCTGACTATGATATCATTTTCATCCTTCTTGTTCTTGAATACCCACTTGGTTCCTATCACATTGCAGTGATATGGTCTATCCACCAACTCCCAAACTTGATTCCTTGTGAACTGGTTGAGCTCTTCTTGCATGGCAATGATCCAGTTGGAATCTTGAAGTGCTTCTGCTATGGAACTTGGTTCCTGGTTTGATAAGAAACAACAAAACAAAGCACTTTCCCCATGAAAACTTCTAGTTTTGACTCCTGAGGAAGGATCACCTAGGATTTGCTCAACAGGGTGATCTGAGAGCCATGTCCTCCTAGGCTGATGCCCTTCAGTAGAGTTTAACTGTTTTGAAGTTGAGTCACTAGATATAGGCATAAAATTAAATTCAGGAAATAAAACAGAGGGTTGAAGTCCTGAGTCATCATTCAAGGTATTCTCATTCTCAATGGTAATCTCATTGGTTCCCCCTTGAATGATGGTTTCAGTGGATGTCTCAGCTGTGACCACATCTTCATTGACATCACTTACCTCTTGAACTGGGATAGTGTTCATCAGTTCAGTCGTTTTTTCAGGAGAGCTCTCAGGTGAGCTTTGAGGGGTGGTTTGACTTTGGGTGACTTCCTTGAGTTGTTGATCTTCTAAATTATCCCAGGTTGGGATGTATGTATCAACACCATTCTCATGATAGCCTTTAGACTTGATACTCAGTCTGGTTAGTCTTTTGCTTATTATCTCCTCATTTTCCTTACTCCTGGACTCAAAAGTAGATTCATCAAAGACCACATGAGGTGTTTCTTCCACAAAAAGAGTTCTACAATTGTACACTCTGAAGGCTCTACTGATTTGGGAATATCCTAAGAAAATTCCTTCATCAGCTTTGCTATCAAAACTTTCAGTTGAGTTTTCCCATTGTTGTGAATGAAACACTTGCAACCAAAGATATGGAAGTAAGATACCTGTGGTTTTCTGCCATTCCATAACTCATATGGAGTTTTTCCTTGATGTTTGGTTACCATGGATCTATTTTGAGTGTGGCAGGCAGTGTTGATAGCTTCAGCCCAAAATCTTTTAGGAACTTGAGCTTCTGCAAGCATTGTCCTTGCTGCCTCCTTAAGAGTTCTATTTCTTCTTTCAGCTACTCCATTTTGTTGTGGAGTTCTTGCAGCTGATGTCTCATGTGCAATACCTAACTCTTTGCAATAATCAAATATAATAGAATTAATGAATTCAGTGCCCTTATCTGATCTTATCTTTACAATGTTCAGGCTCTTTTCATTGCTAACTTTCTTCAGGAGCTCTGGCAGCCTCAGTTGAGTCTCCTTTTTGCTGGCTAGGAATATCACTCATGTGTACCTGGAGAAATCATCAACAACAACAAGTGTATATTTTCTCCCATTGATACTTACAGGGGTTACTGGACCAAAGAGATCCATATGTAACAGTTGAAGTATTCTGTTAGTAGAGGTTGCTACTTTGCTTTTGAAAGATGCTTTCACTTGCTTTCCCTCCTGACAGGTTTTGCAAATATGTTCTTTGTTGTATACTTCATTTGGCATTCCTTCTACCAGTCCATGTCTTGCTATCCTGTTCATCATCTTGAAGTTCAGATGACTTAGTCTTTTGTGCCACAGCCAATTAGTGTCAGTTGAGCTCTTAGCAATAAGACATGCATTTGGTGTGCAAGACTTCCAATCTGCAAGATAGATATTTCCCTTCCTTGACCCAGTTAGTAGTACCTGTTGTGAAGATATATTTTTGACAAAACACAGGTTACATGAAAATTCAACACTGTATCCTTTATCACAGAATTGACTTATGGACAGAAGATTATGCTTAAGTCCACTGACAAAGGATACATTGCTTACTCTTACTGAGCCAATGATTAAAGTACCATAACCTTTAATGGCTCCTTGTGAGTTGTCACAAAGGTGACTTGTGGACCTTCTCTCTCAACAAATTCTGTCAGGAGATCTTTGTTGCCAGTCATGTGTCTAGAACATCCACTGTCCAAGTACCAGACTGAAGATTTTAGAGCATCTTCTTTGTTGAGGTCCACTGAGCCCTGCAATCAAAAATCAAGTTTTAGGTACCCATTTGGTGTTGGGTCCTACCAGGTTAGCTGTACCTTTCGGAATCCAAATTTGCCTCACAGTTCTAATCACTTTAGATTGGCTAGTTTGTCTTCCACAAACATCTACATAGATTGTTATCTCCCTTGGTGCCTTGGGAGTAAACTTTCTATGGGTGTCAGCCTTTGAAGGAACAGGAACCTTCTTTACATTCTTTCTCTTCGGCTTGGGTGCACCTGGCCTTGGTCTTTGTTGATAAAGGTATGAAGGACCTTTTCCTTTAGGCACAAAAGGAATAGATCTTCCATATGAGTCATTTCTTGAGGACTGCTCATGCCTGGGTGCTCTCAGCTGAGGTTGCTTCATCTGTGAAGACCTCGACTGATAGTACCTCTACTGAGATCTAGTTTGATAAGTCGCCTGAGCCTTTCCATTTGGTTTTGGCTTAGTTTGACTTTTCTTTTGTGTGATCTCAGCTGGTCTTTTTCCTTTATCCATAGTCTGTGGTTGAAATGTCACAGACTTAACAAAAACTCTCTTTGTGCCACTTGAAGAAGCAACACTCAGAGGACCGTCTGAAGGTTTTGGAATAAAGCCTATCCCACACTTGTTATTAGGATTGATTTGAAAATTTTGAATCTCCTCTATGGTAAGAGAGGGTTTGTTGATAGCATCAATCCTTTTTAATAAGGTCTCTTCAGATTTTTGTAAGGCATTATTTTTCAGGAGAGAATCCTTTATTTGGCTTACCAATTTTAAATTCTCTTCAGTTAACTTTGTCTTAGATTCATTGAGATCTTTTATCAGTTGATCTCTACCATTTCCTTGACTCTTGAGGGTTTCCACCTCTTTTGTCAGTTCAATGGTAGATTTGGCTGAGTTCAGATCTGCTTGATTCCCAGACTCGATTAACTTGGAGTTTTCACTCAAGAGTTGTTTGTTTTCATCCTGAAGATAGAAACTTGCTTCTTGCAACCTTGAGAAATCAATCATCAATTGTTCCAAAGCGGACTGAAGATTGAGTTCCTCAGTTGACTCTGAGCTTAGCTCAGGTGTGTGTTCTAGAGAAATGGATGGTTTAGATTGTACCTCTGGTTCTTCTCTTGCCATGAGGCACATGTCATCATCACTGCTGTCAGAGAACAGTCCATCAGATGACTTCAGATTTTCATCAACATCCTCAGCCACCATGGCTTTCCTTTCTCCATATCTTCTGTCTCTTTTGGCTTGCCTTTCCTTTCTTTCTTTTGTGCTCAGTTGAGGACAATCATATTGAAAGTGCCCAATCTTCTTGCACTGGAAACATATGTTGGCATCATCATTCTTTTCCTCAGTAGACTCTCTGGTCTTTGATGATAATCCTTCAGCCTTGGTGTAATTCTTGTATTCCTTCTTCTTTTCCAGCTCATATGAGCTTTTCTCTCCTTCTCTGGTGGTCTTTTGTGGATAACTTCTGCCTTCTCTGTTATCCCTGTAGAATCTTTTATACTTGCCAAATCGGCTATTAAGTTGTTCAAACCTTCTAGCCATCAGACTGAGTTCCTCCTGCATCTCAGCCTTGCTTTGAGACTTGCTTGCCTTTGTACTCTTCTGAGGCTTTGGGGATTTTGGCTCAGACTCCTTAGCTTTGAAGACAACTCCCTTCTCAGCTGAGGTCTCATCAGGAGCCCTTTTCCTGTTCAGATCAAACTCATAAGCCTTAAGTTCAGAGAATACCTGTTGCATAGACATGCTGGATCGATCCTTGGTATTCTGCATCATCACAGAGTACACATCCCATCTTGAGGTTAGACCTCTCAGGATCTTTAAGGCAACTTCCCTTTTGGTATAGACTTTTCCCAGAGAGTTTATTTCATTCATGATGTCAGTGAACCTCCCATCAAGCTGGTCAATAGTCTCAGTGGGCTCCATAGTGAACTGCTCATACTTTTGAGCAGCTACTGAAAGCTTGTTCTCCTTTATCTTGTCAGTTCCTTCACACATGAGAGCAATAGTGTCCCATAGTTCCTTTGCAGTCTTGCAGTGGATCACTCTTCCCATTACAGAATCTGGAATGGTGGTGTAGAGAATGTTCATGGCTATGAAGTTGAGGTTGTTTCTCCTCCTCTCATCTGCAGTGAAGTTATCTTCATCCTTGGGCCATTCTTCTCTAGGATCTGCAATAGTCTCAGCTGTAGTTCTAGGGTTAGGTGTCATAAAAATAAATGGACCTTTAGTAATAACCCTTAGCATTTCATCATGTACACAGGCAAGATGAGCTCTCATTCTGATCTTCCAGAAGTCATAGTTTTCCACTGAGAATTGTGGAAGCTTGTGATGAGATATATGGTTCAAGGGATTAACTCCCATGTTGTTCTCTGCTGGTGGTGCTACCCTAGCTGCATTGTCAGCCATAGTATAAAAACAAGTTTATCAAAAGATCAATTCAGATGACCTTGAAAATACCTTTAAGCACAAGGTATACTTAGAACAATGGTCTATTGAACCACTGCTCTGATACTAATTGTTGGTCCCGAAACAAGTAAACAGGTGTATGGGGGGGAATACACCTGTGATTACAAATTAAAACTTCTTGTAAAATTTATCAGGTTACTTAAGACAGTAGCTCGTCAGTGGACTTGAGGTCTGCTGAGAGTTACTTGTGAAAGCTTACTGAGATAATACCTCCACCGAAAGCTCAAGACTTTCAGTTGAACTACTATCTAATTAGCTTTCAGATACGGATTAGTGAGCCCTTTAGAAAACTCGTTTTACTTTGATAAACTTTGAGATTAACACACACTTAGGAAAACAGAGAATAAGTACACAAGATATAAAGTGGTTCAGAGATGAATCTCCTACGTCCACTGTCCTGATCAAACAGGAGAATTCCTTTCACTTGGAATTCCTTGTGTTATAGTGCCAAGGTGCACTGATCAACTAATCCTCTCTTAGGATGATTGATCACTAGGAAATTCCAGGTCCTAGTTCCCAAAACAAACCAGCTTTCAGACTGATACAACAATCAGCTTACTAACACCACTTAACACTAGCTCTCAACCTAAACACTGAGTAGGGTTTTGAGTAGGGTTTTAGTTCCAACTATTTTGAGATAATCCTTACAAGTTTAGCTCAAGGCTTAGGATTGGATTATCTCTTTCTAAGATTTGGATATAGCTTTTAAGCTTGGATACAGAAGGTTTGTTAGGCTCTCTACAACTGTGAAACACTTGGGAAATAATGGTAATTTCGAGTGCTTCTAGTTGTTATGAATGTAGAGATAGCTTTGATCTTGTGAGTTTCCCGTGCATAGAAATGAGCACGTCCTTCTGTATTTATAGGCTTCCTTGAAAATCTTCCCGTTGGATTTAAATCTTCTCAAGTAAGTCTTCTTGTATCTGATTGGCTCAAACGGCTCTTTTTGAAGCTTTAAGTCTTGTCAAGAAACGGCTGAAAGACCATGCCTGTTCACCAACTTTCTGTAGATTGCTAGGGAAAGACTTTTGGTACTTGTCAGTCTAGAGCAGGTCGGCTGTCAGTAAAGTACACTGACGTGTCATCTTCTCATTGGACCTTTAGTCTGCATGCCCAGATTCTTGTCTTGCTTTAAGGTGGAACTCCTCTAAGAGAACCTTCTTATTCCTTCATTTATTGTAAGCTTCACTGAAATTCGTTTTGCCTTGTTCCAACCAGATTAACTAACAACTTTTAATATGTTTAGCATTGAATGTGCATTTTAGTTCTCATCAGTGGACCTTGGTCCTCTCCTGATAGTTTTAGTCTTAGTGAGAATGCACTTAGAAAACATTCAAGACTTAGACTTTTTCTCAGATCACTTGTCTTCAGTGGACTTCATCTTCAGCAGACTTTGACTTCAGCAGACTTCATTCTTAAATACACTATATAAATTACTAACTGTACTTCAGTTCCTAAACAGTTGAACTGATTAACTAAGCACTAACTCTACTGAATATTTTACTTACAAATCAACTTAGGAGAAACATTTTGGCATCTAATCAAAACCTTAGTCTTATACATTTTTCCAACAGAACTGATGGTCCCGTTTTCGAAGGGCAAAATGGGAATTCAGGAGCAATTTTTTTTTTAAACCTTCGCGTCGCACCCTGACTGTGTTCAGTGATGGAATACTCAAGTCATTGCGTTGCTCAGAGTCAGAGCTATCAAGTCAGTGATGAGACTTGAAAGCTCAGGCTCTGAACAAGGCAGTGACTCGAGAGACTGAACTCTCGAGTGCCTTGCCTGATTTAGTCAGTGAGTTGGATCTCCCTGACAAATGCTTAACTAAAGTTTTCTTAACAAAGCTCTCAGTGAGCTGATTTTCACAATACTTTAGTAAATACTTTGAAAGATAAGTACGCTCAGTTTAACGTGGTTCAGAGACTCAAGCTCTTACATCCACGGCCTGATTTAACAGGAAATCCACTAACTTGGATTCTTGTTTTTAACGTGCCAAGGTGCACTTACAGCTGGACTCACGCCACTCCCTGGGCTGCCTCTCCCCACCTCACTACAAACCTAACAATCTTCTGAAAGGGTTTAGTTTGGTTTGGTTTTCTCCAACTAGGTGAGGTTTTCCCTTACAATGTTTTAGCCTCAATACTAAGGTTTGGAAAACTTCTCTAAGCTAAGAGTTACAAGCTGAACACTCAGATAATATATGTGAAGCCCCTAGTGGTCAGTGTTCTAGATGTGAGACGTGTCTCCTTATACCTCCCATGAAATGCACTCAACTCTCACACCTTCACAACTCGTAGGTGTTGATTTTTCTTACTTCACACACTACAACACACCATACAATGAAGCTATGAGCTTGTATTTATAATGAGGATTCAAATGTATCCGTTGGAGGGAAGATACATTCGAATCCAACATTTAATGGTTTCAACCACTTTTCTTGGAATGCAGCCTTTGTTAGTGTCAGAGTTGCTGCCTCGTGCTAATTGGTCCACGTGGCCTGGATTCACGGATCTTTGACTCAGTGGGTTTGACTAAGACCCACTGACTTTAGGTAGCTTCCTCCTTCACTGACTGATGATCTTCAGTGGACTGAACGTCTTCAGTGTAGTTGTCCTTCAGAGACTGTTTGAAGATCATTCCAAGAAGTTTGTCATAAGGCTGAATGACAAACTTCCCTGACCACAGTAGCCTGACTCCTTCAGGGCCTACTTGGTGCAGCACTGATCCTCTTGATCATGCTCTTCACTGAGTGGTCCACCTGACTTAGCTTAGATCAGTCCGGTTTACAATCAGTGGGATATCCTTCAGACTTCTCTTCTGGTTCAGGTTGCAAGCATGGCTTCAGTCAGTTCTCCTAGGTGTCATCTTGATATTCTCAGGCTGTGTTGCAGAGTTCCCCCTCGCTGAGTTCCCCCTCAACTGAACAACCTATTCTACTAAGAATTGACTTAGCCTGACCTGAAATAAAAGATACTATCCTGACTGCTTTCAAACCTATTACATGTTTTGGAAAATCATCAAAACTGTTGGTCCCACTAGTTAGATTAATTGAGGAAGCTTATGTTAAATGTCTTTCAAAGTCTTTTACAAGAGAACAATAATCAACAACAGTAAGTAAAATAAAGCGATAAAGAACACAAGATATATAGTGGTTCGGATTGAATATCCTACGTCCACTCTTCCTTATAACCAAGGGGTCTCACTATCAACCAACTCACAAACTTACTTACTGGAATTGGGAAGTACCAGTTCCTTCTTACAACCTCTTTAGATTTAACTTCAATCTAAAGATCAACCAGCCAACAACCTTATCTGATAGATGAACAGGTTGTGGTTTCAATAACTCCTTTAGAGTAGATAAATATTATGAACAGTAAGAGTGCTTGGTATGAATATCAAAAGCTTGGATCACTTATGCGCGTGTAGAGTCTCTAGAGCTTTTTCTTGAACTGCACTCTTGTATATATAGAGGGGATTAGGGCTAGCCGTTGGAGGGCTAATCCAATCAGATCCTCTATATAAGGAAGCCTCAATCAATCAATTCCCTAATTGATTGATTGGGTTGGTGGGATCCTTGGATTGATTATCTTCAAATACTTTCCAATCCTGATCATGTTGACTTGATTTGAATCACCAACGGTCAATAGCTTCCTCTGCCTAACTCTGATTCTCTCCAGAGAAGGCAAGACCAGACACCAGGCAACCTCGGTGTCTTCTGGTCCTAATCTGGTGAATAGCCAGAATACTCAGTAGAATCAGGGGATCAAACTGAGCATCTTTTGTTCCACCAGACTCGTCTGGTCCGGACTCGTCTGGTCTGGGGAAGGTCCTCTGCCTCTGGTCTGTCTCATCTGGTGAAGTCTTCTGATGGAGTCCTCTGGTGGGGTCTTCTGGTGACTCTTCTGGTGAAGTCTTCTGGTCTGGCAGTTCCCCCTAGACTAAGTCCTAATCTAGATCATCATCTGGCTAACAGGTCCAGATGGTCCTATTACATCTTCTGGTTTGTTTTAACTCATCAAAACTAACAATTTTTATCCTAACAATTTCCCCCTTTTTGATGGAGTTAAAACATACCAGAACTGATCAAGAAAGATAAACTTAAGCAAGAAAACATTAAAGGATAAGACCTTAGAATAGATCTTATCAGGCAAACAATTAAGACAACAAGAGGTTGTCTTTTGAACAGAGAAGATATGAATTTCATTAATAATAAGGACAAATATGATTACAAATTACATTGAAGATCAGGTCCTATTCTATGCCTATCTTCTGTTGTCTTTAGGCACCAGAAACCAATCCAAAAACCTACCCTGGACGGCCTTCAACTCTGCAGAAGATGTTGGAGTGAAGTTCACCAACACCTTGGTCTTGTACAATTTCTTCAGCTCAGCCCAATCAACCTGGTCTCCTGCCATTGGAGTGTTGAGAAAATGGAACTCAGGAGCAGTGACTTCCAGGTTGAATTCAATGGTTGAATCCATCAACTACTTGTACAAATCTGCATCATATGCCTGCATCCAAGAATGGAAAGTCCTGTTGATGAGAGCATCATCCTCTGGTGGAGGTCTCTGGATGTAATGTTGAATAAACCAGAGAGTCTTGGCTTCTCTCCATTTTTCTATTAAAGGCACAGGAACAGTTGAGTCAAAAGACCCTTCTGTCCTGAGAGGGAGGATGTTCATGACTTCAACAGGCCCTTTCCTCTTCTGGCTTGAACCACTGGCACCAGAAGAAACACCAGCTTCTCTGTTCTTCTTATTTTGCCTTCTAACATATCGGAGTCTCTGCTCTTCATCTATGTTTTTCCTTATCCTTGCTTGCCTCTCTTCAGACGACTCTTCCTTGAATCTCTTCTCTGCTTCTTCAACCACAGATTCAAGGAAGCTCTTCTTCACTTTCCTTATCTTCCTCTTTGCAGGTCCAGAGATGGAAATTGGATCCTGTTCTGCTTCGGACTCCTCTTCTGCAGCAAGCTGCTTAGCCATAGAAAGAGATTTGAGCTCTTCCTTCTTCTTCTTCTGCAACTCAGTCTGGGCCAGAGTGTTCTCCAATAGGTCCAGACGAGCTCCATGGCTGAAGAGTGTTTCATTTGTGGTCTTCGCCAGATCAGTTCTGGCCTTCTCTTCCCCTTTTTTAACTTCATCAAGGAGGGGCTCCACTACCTGCCTTATAAGATCAGGCAAGGCAGTGTTGGAGGAAGAGTGAAGATCATGCAGCTGCTTGGCCTCCTCCAGGTAAGCTTTAGACTCTGCAACAAGTCTCTCTTGCTTCTCCAACATCTCCTGGAGGGAGTCTTTCATCTTGGCCGTTTGAATCATCTGGCTGGCCATCTCCACTTTAAGTACAAATACAGGTCTCAACTGCTCCAGCACGTGCTCCTGTAGCTGCTTCTGGCTGTGCATAACATCCAGCTTGACAAATAAGCCATTAGCCTTGAAGGAAGCCTTTACCTCTGCCAGAGAAGACTTTAACTGCCTCAGGAAGATTCTCCTCTCATGCCTGATCTGGTGCTCTATCATAGCAGGGGCCATATGTTGAATAGCTTTTGAAAAGCGCCCAATCTGCATGATTTGCTCATTGAAGAAAGCTTTCATCTTCTGGAGCACAGCAGGAGACATCTCAAAGTCTTCCTCATCTGAATATAGCTCTGGAGGAAAGACAAAATGAGGACCAAACTTGTAAGTGGGGCCCTCTGGAGTGAGCATTACTCCTCTCTGGATGAGCAGGGTGCGAATCAAGATTTTAGCAGCACCAGGAGTCTCCAGCTCTGCTGGGTTCTGAATATTCATCCTCTGCTTTAGCTCAATCTCCCAAGCAGTGAAGTTGGAGGGACCCATTTCCTCAAGCAACAACATTAGGTCCTCCACATCTTCAAGTCTGGCCTTGCTCCAGACCTTGGCATCAGTAAGCTCTGCCAGAAGTGGTAAGTGCTCCAGAAGAACTGGGAAATGCTCTCTTAGCCAGAGCTGAGCACTTACACTCTTACTCTGCCTAATGGGACCCATTTCTGCAGATGAGAAAGTGAAGGGTTTGGGCCCAGAGGCAGAGGAGGAAGGGGCTAAGTCAGCAGGCTCAAGTGAAGCTTCCTCATCTTCACTATCATCGCTGGTTAAACAGGTAGGAGAAGGGGGAGGGCCAACAAATCCCAGAGCCATAGAAATGGTTGGGTCCTGGTCTGTATGGGTTTGGGGAGGGTTAGGATTTTGTGAAGTAGAGGTGGAAGGAATGGATTGCTCTGCACCAGAAGATGATGGAATATCTGGTACAGAAGGTGTAGGAGGGATTTGAGATGTGGAAGTGTTTGGAGGGGGGATTTCTGCACCAGAAGAGGTTGAGGGTACCTCTGGTACAGAAGGTGGGGGAGAGGGGTTTGTGGGAAGATGTGTTTGGAAATGTGGGGGAGAAGGTGTTTGGGTAGGAATGGTAGAGGGAGTATATACAGGGGTATCTGGAAGGGTCTGCTCTGGTGGAACAATAGGGTTACCAGAGGCAGATGGGGTTTGGGGAATATTATCTGGGGGAGAGGTAGAAGGGGAGACAAGATTAATGGGGGAAGAAAATGGAAGGGAAGGGTTTACCTCTGCTGGGTCAACACCAGCAGGTACAGCAGACTCCGGAGCATCCTCCATCATCTGGGAAGCATCCTCAATATCCTTCTCCAAGGCCTCTCCAAGATCAGATCCAGAGTCTGAATCTTGAAGAAGGGCTCTCTTGGCCTTGGATTTCCTCACAAGAGGCACATCCTCGTCTTCATCTTCCTCCTCTGATGGCTCATCCACCAGAAGGGTTTTCTTGGCCTTCCTGCTAGTCTTTGACTTCTTAGCAGAGCCTCTCCTGGCCTCCTCTGACCGCTTCCTCTTGGCTGCTCCAGCCTTCTTAACAGCTTTATCATCATCACCCTTCTTCTTAAGCACATCAAGAAGGGGAATCTGGTCCTCCTCTGAGGAACCAGAAAAGGCAACGGTTGAAGAACCAGTTGCTTCAGAAGCTTTCTTATGGGTCTTCTGCTTCTGCTGCTTTCTCTGCCCCTTCGGAGGTGAGGGAATAGATTGAATAGGAGGGGCAGGGATAGCCTGCTCTCCATCAGAGTCAGCATGGCCATGAAGAGGACCATCCTTTGAGAAGAGGATCTTGGATTTGTGATAACTGTGGCACCAAGATGATTTCCACTTCTTCTCTGGAAGGAGAGAATCCAGAATAAGAGTTAACATAGTTCCCAAAGAGACATTTGCAGTGAAAAAGAACTGCAACTCCCCTGGCTTGGAAGGACAAGGCTCCTTCTTCACCTTCAATCTGTTCTTCCTCAACACATCCCAGAAGAACTCCGCCCAATTACACTGAACACCATCATATAAAGCCCTCATCACACACATCCGGCCATTGAAAATGGCATCTGTGCTGTGATTTTCACACATAAGCACCTTTACCACAATATCGAACAACACTTTGTACTTCTGCCTTAAATGCTTGTCCAAAAAGCCCTTTGTGATATTCTGGCAGGAAGAACGAGCAAAAATCTTGAAGGATCCAACGATATCATCTTCCTTGTACGTCAAAGGATCCACTCCCTCTGCAGAAATATTCTCGAAAAGAGCGTAGAAATCGTGCTTAGAAAACACCAAATCATCTTCATCAATCTTTGAAGAAACGTAATCCTCATGAATCTTCATACGAACCAACAACTGGGCCGCATATCCGTCAAGAGTACGAAAATCCTTGGGAACAGTGGAGATCAACTTCTCCACCCCTGCATTCTGGAACATCTCCAGAATCGACAGCGCAACAGGGTTCTTGGTGGTATAAAAGTCCACCACCATCTCCGTCTTTAGCTTTTTCATCATCAGGACATGGTCAAAATTGCACGGAGGAGCCATTACTGTGAAAGAGAGAGAGAGAGAAAGAAATGCTTTGCAGAGAGAGGTTAGGGTTTGAAAGTATGGAAACGTGAAAGGACAGATTGAAAGGAAAATTGATTTAAATAGGTTAATACGCGTGGCTTGAATATTAAATGAAGTTTGAACGCGTGTAATTTCAAATTTAATTGAGGAAACAAAATCAATTTTAGCATTGATTGACATTTTGCACAGTGAGTAAATCCGATGGCCATGATGAAAGGCAAGACACAGATTTAATTTGGTGCGTTGGCATGATAATCGGGACTGGGCATAAAGGGGTTTTGTGGCAGTCAAGAGAAAAAGCGAAATGATTGCCTAGGCCCTATACCCTAGTCTTAAATACACTCCGAAGTTGAAACGTTTTGAGTGTACTTACTAATTTGAAAGGTGTATCCCAATGATCAGAGGCCAGAGAAGTAAAGACATACCTGTCACCTGATATTGTAACCAGATGATACCACAGCCAGTCTGGTGCAACATCTCCTCTGATAGAACTCATCTGGTTCTGGTCAGAGAAGACTTTGGATATTGTGGACTCTGGCTCAGCACTTTATCTGAGACAAGTGTCACCTGGTGTATACCTCATCTGGAGATATACCTTCTCTGATATGTCTAGTCTGCAGGTATGTTAGTTTAAGAAAATAAATGTATGAAGTAACGTAATATAAAACAAATGATACTTCTCTGTAGTTCCCCCTAAAACAAATCTGTCTCTGGATCCAACAAACCTAACTCAAAAGCTAACTCTCTGAATCTGGTCTCAGCCAAAGGCTTGGTTAAGATATCTGCTCTCTGCTTCTCTGTTGCAATCTTTTCCATCCTTATATCTCCCTTCTCAACATGATCTCTGATAAAATGATGTCTTATATCAACATGTTTGCACCTGGTATGAAGAACTGGATTCTGGGTGATGGCAATTGCACTATTACTATCACAAAATATAGGAATATCCTTAGCTCTAATCTGGTAATCTCTAAGCTGTTGACTAATCCAGAGTAGTTGTGAACAACAGCTCCCTGCAGCCATGTACTCTGCTTCTGTTGTTGATGTAGCAACTGAAGTCTGCTTCTTAGAAAACCAGGATACCAATTTATTCCCTAAAAATTGGCATGTACCACTTGTAGATTTCCTATCTATTCTGCATCCACCATAGTCTGAATCTGAATAACCACTCAATTCTAAGTTATCATCTGCAGGATACCATAATCCTAAATTCACAGTTCCCTTAAGATATTTCAATATCTTCCTAGCTGCTTCCAAGTGACTCTTCTTGGGGTTAGCTTGAAATCTGGCACAAACACCTACGGCAAAGGTAATATCTGGTCTGCTTGCAGTCAGGTACAGAAGAGAACCAATAAGTGCTCTGTACTGAGTCTGGTCCACACTCTCTCCAGACTCATTTGGATCCATGTTGAAATTTGTCATCATAGGGATCTTGGCTGCTTTGCTAGATCCTATTCCAAATTTCTCTAACATGTTTCTGGTGTACTTTTCTTGATTAATAAAAATTCCCTTCTCTGATTGCTTAACCTGCAAACCCAAAAAGTAATTCATTTCTCCCATCATGGACATCTCAAACTGTCCCTGCATGAGTTCACCAAACTTCTCACACAGCTTCTTGTTAGGGAATCCAAATATGATGTCATCAACATATATTTGGACCAGAAGGATGTCTTTTCCTTCTACTTTTCTAAACAAGGTTCTATCAATCTTACCCTTAGTAAAACCATTGTCCAGAAGAAATTGAGATAGAGTGTCATACCATGCTCTGGGTGCCTGCTTCAGCCCATAAAGAGCTTTTTTAAGCTTAAACACCTTGTCACCTTGTTCAAAACCAGGGGGTTGTTCCACATACACTTCCTCAATGAGAATCCCATTAAGAAAGGCAGATTTCACATCCATCTGGTATACTTTGAACTTCATGTGAGCAACATATGCTAAGAACAATCTGATGGCTTCTAGTCTGGCAACAGGAGCAAACGTCTCATCATAGTCTATTCCTTCAGACTGAGAATAGCCCTGGGCCACTAGCCTTGCCTTGTTCCTAGTAATGACATCATTCTCATCTTTCTTATTTTTGAAAACCCACTTAGTGCCTATCACCTTTTGATGTCTTGGTCTGTCTACCAGCTCCCAAACATCCTGTCTGGTGAATTTATTCAATTCTTCCTGCATTGCAACAATCCAATTTGAATCTTTCAGTGCTTCCTTGATGTTCTTGGGCTCAATCAAGGACACATAGCAACTGAATAAGGTAGCTAAGTTAAGAGTTCTCCTAGTCTGGACACCCTTAGTTGGATCTCCTAAGATCAGGTCATTGTGGTGATCAACCAGGGTCCTCCTTCCCGTGGTCTTGCCTGGTTGATCATCTTCTGCAGTACCTTGGTGATTATCACCACCTGCAGAAGAGTTTCCCCCTACAGGAGTTCCAACCTCTTCTGGTTCTGCTCCTTGTGAAGGCTGCTGCTTCAGAGAACCAGGAGATGGGTCATCATCTGAATCTGAATCTGAATCAAGAACAGGTGGATTGACTTTGATAACTCTGGGTGTAGTCTGATTCTGGGTCTCATCTGAAGACTGAGAGTCCACCTTGCACTCAAAAACAGATTCATCAAAAACAACATGAGGTGTTTCCTCCACACAAAGTGAATTCTTATTAAAAACTCTAAAAGCCTTACTGGTGCTGAAATATCCTAAAAATATTCCATCAGCCACTTTGGCATCAAAGGTTCTTAATTTAGATTTCCCATTGTCATGGATGAAACACTTACATCCAAAAACATGAAAATATGAAACAGATGGGGTTTTACCTTTCCATACCTCATATGGAGTCTTATTATGTCTCTGGGCAATCAGGCATCTGTTCTGAGTGTAGCAAGCTATATTAATAGCCTCTGTCCAAAATCTCTGTGGAGTGTTGTATTCTGCCAGAAGTGTTCTTGCAGCTTCTTTGAGGGTCCTATTCCTCCTTTCTGCTACTCCATTTTGTTGGGGTGTTCTGGCAGCAGATGTCTCATGAAAAATCCCATGGTCCTTGCAGTAATCTGCAATGTGTGAATTCAAAAACTCTGTTCCTTTGTCACTTCTGATCCTGACTATGCTCTGGTTCTGCTCATTCTGAATCTGCTTGAAGAACTCTGGCAGCTTAGTCATAGTTTCATTTTTCTTAAACAAGAACACTACCCAAGTGTATCTTGAAAAGTCATCTACTATCACTAAGGTGTACTTCCTTCCACTGAAACTAAGAGGAGAAACAGGTCCAAACAGGTCCATGTGAAGTAGTTGAAGTACTCTGGTTGTGGTTGTGCTCTGGACATCCTTAAAGGAAGTATTGGGTTGTTTACCCTTCTGGCATGAACCACAAACCTGATTCTTCTTAAACACTTCATTAGGAAGACCTCGAATGAGACCTTTTCTGGCAATCTTATTCAGTGTTTTGAAGTTAAGATGACACAATCTCTTGTGCCAAATCCAGCTATTCTCTGCAGATTCTTTTGCAACTAGGCAAGCATTTCTTGGGCAACTGTTAAAATCTGCAAGACAAATGTTACCCTTCCTCAAGCCTATTAGCAAGATATCCTTATAATCAGAAGAGAAAACAGTGCATGAATCACTAGAAAACTTCACTGAGTATCCCTTGTCACAGAATTGGGATACTGAAAGCAGATTATGCTTGAGTTCTTCTACGTAGTAGACTTCATCTACAGATACTCCATTAAAGGTCAACTTTCCAACTCCTCTGGTGACTCCATAGTTGTTGTCACCAAACATCACTCTTGGTCCATTCAATGGCTTGAAATCTTGGAGATTATCCTTCTGGAAGGTCATGTGCTTGGAACATCCACTATCAATGTACCAGACATGGTTGCTTGAAAATCCTTTCTCCAATGGACTCTTATCTACCTGCAGAGAAATCAATTAGGTCCCCTACTAGTGCTGGGTCCTGATTGGTTAGTTGCAGGTTTTGTAGGAATCCATAGATAAAGATCATCCCTTGATGGATGAGGAGATCTTATCTTCCTTCCAAATCTATCTACCAGCACATGTCCTCTGACAATGACATATTGAGCTACTGGTCTGATAAGGACACCTTTCCTATAAACAGGTCTGGTGTATTTTTTCTCAAATCTGGCCTTTGGAATGGCCTGCCTCAAAGACATGGTCTTAAAGGTCTGGTTGTAAGGGTACATCCTAGAAGAACCATCTCTGGTGTCATAGCTACCCAGATAAGTTGGTTTTCTATAGATGGGTCTAGAAGACCTCCTCTGGTTCTGATAATTAGACTTGCTCTGGTGATTATAGTTCCTTTGAGTATACCTATTCTGGAATTGATTCCTCTGAGAAAATTGTCTCTGGGGTACCTGGTTCTGTTGAACATTGTTTCTTCTCTGGTAGTTGTTACTCTGAATGGTATTCCCCTTCCTTGAGTGTTTCCTTTGAGGTCCCCTAATTTGTTTAGGTTCCCTTTGAGGATTTCTCTGGGGTCCTCCAATTTGAGTAATTTCTACTCCTTGGGACTCATTGTTCACAGAACCATCAATCTTTAATGGTTCCCCATGTTGACACTTATTCTCTAGCATCTTCTCTTCCAGAACAGTCAACTCTTCTGGACCATATGTTATGTGATTAACAGAGTGATTCCTTTTCCAGTCAGGATTGTGAACCACCTTGTAACCATTACCAGTTAAGTCTTTATCATCCCAGATTTCTACCAATTTACCAGCTCTTACAGACTTGTCTTTATTATAAAAGTATTTATGAGTTTTAGAGGAAATTCCAGAATATCCTAAACCACTCTTATCACAAATGCGCTGAGAAGACTCTGATATGATAGATACAACAGATGGTATCTTAGGAGCTTCTCTGGACATAGGTACCTCCTCTATGTTGTGAGAAACTTGTTTTCCCTTGATAAGAGTCTGGTATTTGGCTCTGAGTTCAGTGATTTCATCTTCTTGAGAGTTCTTTTCTTTCATGAGGTGATCTACCAGAGTATCTCTTTCTGTGATCTTATCCTGAAGTTCAGAGACTTCTTTGGAATGATCTTTCATGAGTTCTCTGGTGGATTTATGCTCATGAGAGAGAGATTGAACTTCAGCTCTGAGCCTACCATTCTCTTTCTCAAGTTTTTGACAAAGTTGGACACAATTTTGGAGATCTGATAGCATTTGTTGCATATCAGACTCTCTGGAGTTACCAGATGAATTAGAGGATTCAGTACATTTGGAATTTGATAAAACTAGAGTAGTTTCATTTACCTCAGTGATGTCTGCCATAAGACACACATCATCATCTGATCCAAAGTCAGAAGAAGAAGAACTGGAACTAGTATCCTCCTCCTCTGCTTCTGCCAGCAATGCTCTCTTATCTGCATATCTCCAATCTTTCTTGATTCTTTTCTCTTCTCATTCCCTAGGAGTGAGTTGAGGACAATCATAACTATAGTGACCAGTCTTGTTGCATGTGTAGCAGGCATTGTCTCCTCTGGGACTAGGACTTGGCTCTCTCCTTCTCTGGTTGTAGTCTGATCTGGCAGGACTACTCTCTCTCCTCTGGTAGTCAGGCCTGCCAGAGCTACCATCCCTCCTCTGATAATCTGATCTCCCAGAGTTGCCAGGGTTGTCATCTCTCCTCCTCTCTGGAGTTCTGAATCTGGTCTCCCTTGAGTCTCCAGATGTCTTCTCCTTCTCTGCAGGCTTGAAGGAACTCTTTCTGTCTCTGGAAGATTCCTTCCAATGCCTTTTGTACCTGCAATATTTTGAACTCATTTTATCTAATTTACGGGTTAGAAGTGCTACCTGCTCCTTGAGGCTCAAGTCATCTGCAGTAGACTCCTTTGGCTTGACATCAGGCTTGATAGTTGAAGAGAATGCAACACCTTTCTGGCCAGAAGAGGAAATCTCTTCTATTTTATCCTCCTCTTGAAGATCATACTCATATGCTTTGAGATCAGACAACAGAAGATGATGATCCAGAGTATTGAGATCCTTGTTGTCCTTGATCACAGTGACTTTAATTCTCCACCTGCTTGTTAGTGAACGCAAGATTTTACTATTAATTTCTTTTTCAGAATAGGTCTTACCTAAGGCACTCGCCTTGTTCAGGAGGTTTGTGAGACGCATGTCCAGCTGGTCAATGGTCTCGTCTGGTTTCATCTTGAAGGTATCAAACGAGTGTTGAACAGCTTGGAGTTTATTATCTTTGATCTTCTCTGTTCCCTCACAGAGTAACGCCAGTTTGTCCCACATCTCCTTGGCAGTGGCACACGTTCTGACCTTTTCAATCACCTCTTTGGTAAGTGTGTTGATGATCTCCGTTCTTGCCACCTGGTCCAAGTTGTAGAGCTTTCTTTCATCATTGTCAAGCTCATCTTTCTTTTTTAGGATTCGTTGCCTGGGGACTCTATCCTCTGCAGCTTTTTGAGCAGCTTCACTAGTTTCTTCCCTGGACTCAGACCTGCCACTATCAATAGGAGTCCAGTAAAATTGAGTGGGGCCACTTTCAACCACATCTAACATGCGGTGGTGAATAGCTCCAAGATGATTGCTCATCATGAAACTCCAGTGGCTGTAATCCTCAAAAGAGAATTCTGGGAGCTTACGGCTCTTGTAAGAAGATTTTGCAGACATTTTGATAAGAAATTTAGGGAAAAAACAAGAACTTGAACAAAAGCACTAAAGAGCAATGGATCTGCCCGGTGACCACCAAAAGCTTTACAAAGCAGTAGTCGTTGGACACACTGCTCTGATACCACTTGTTGGTCCCACTAGTTAGATTAATTGCGGAAGCTTAAGTTAAATGTCTTTCAAAGTCTTTTACAAGAGAACAATAATCAACAACAGTAAGTAAAATAAAGCGATAAAGAACACAAGATATGTAGTGGTTCGGATTGAATATCCTACGTCCACTCTCCCTTATAACCAAGGGGTCTCACTATCAACCAACTCACAAACTTACTTACTGGAATTGGGAAGTACCAGTTCCTTCTTACAACCTCTTTAGATTTAACTTCAATCTAAAGATCAACCAGCCAACAACCTTGTCTGATAGATGAACAGGTTGTGGTTTCAATAACTCCTTTAGAGTAGATAAATATTATGAACAGTAAGAGTGCTTGGTATGAATATCAAAAGCTTGGATCACTTATGCGCGTGTAGAGTCTCTAGAGCTTTTTCTTGAACTGCACTCTTGTATATATAGAGGGGATTAGGGCTAGCCGTTGGAGGGCTAATCCAATCAGATCCTCTATATAAGGAAGCCTCAATCAATCAATTCCCTAATTGATTGATTGGGTTGGTGGGATCCTTGGATTGATTATCTTCAAATACTTTCCAATCCCGATCATGTTGACTTGATTTGAATCACCAACGGTCAATAGCTTCCTCTGCCCAACTCTGATTCTCTCCAGAGAAGGCAAGACCAGACACCAGGCAACCTCGGTGTCTTCTGGTCCTAATCTGGTGAACAGCCAGAATACTCAGTAGAATCAGGGGATCAAACTGAGCATCTTTTGTTCCACCAGACTCGTCTGGTCCGGACTCGTCTGGTCTGGGGAAGGTCCTCTGCCTCTGGTCTGTCTCATCTGGTGAAGTCTTCTGATGGAGTCCTCTGGTGGGGTCTTCTGGTGACTCTTCTGGTGAAGTCTTCTGGTCTGGCAGTTCCCCCTAGACTAAGTCCTAATCTAGATCATCATCTGGCTAACAGGTCCAGATGGTCCTATTACATCTTCTGGTTTGTTTTAACTCATCAAAACTAATAATTTTTATCCTAACAAAAACTAAAATATATCCCAACAATTTCCCCCTCTTTGATGATTCCAAAACTTCTAACCAAATGATTTTCTATTACAAGAATAATGTCAGAGTACAGGTATTAGTTTGAAATACGCAGGAATTCCCATAGTTTAAAACTTTTAAGATCTGTTCGGTTGACCATTTTTCTTAACAAAACTGGATCAGTGGTCATGTGAACAACCCGCTTTGATACCAATTATTGGTCCCGTTTTCGAAGGGCAAAATGGGAATTCAGGAGCAATTTTTTTTAAACCTTCACGTCGCACCCTGACTGAGTTCAGTGACGGAATACTCAAGTCACTGCGTTGCTCAGAGTTAGAGCTATCAAGTCAGTGATGAGACTTGAAAGCTCAGGCTCTGAACAAGGCAGTGACTCGAGAGACTGAACTCTGGAGTGCCTTGCCTGATTTAGTCAGTGAGTTGGATCTCCCTGACAAATGCTTAACTAAAGTTTTCTTAACAAAGCTCTCAGTGAGCTGATTTTCACAATACTTTAGTAAATACTTTGAAAGATAAGTACGCTCAGTTTAACGTGGTTCAGAGACTCAAGCTCTTACATCCACGGCCTGATTTAATAGGAAATCCACTAACTTGGATTCTTGTTTTTAACGTGCCAAGGTGCACTTACAACTGGACTCACGCCACTCCCTGGGCTGCCTCTCCTCACCTCACTACAAACCTAACAATTTTCTGAAAGGGTTTAGTTTGGTTTGGTTTTCTCCAACTAGGTGAGGTTTTCCCTTACAATGTTTTAGCCTCAATACTAAGGTTGGGAAAACCTCTCTAAGCTAAGAGTTACAAGCTGAACACTCAGATAATATATGTGAAGCCCCTAGTGGTCAGTGTTCTAGATGTGAGACGTGCCTCCTTATACCTCCCATGAAATGCACTCAACTCTCACACATTCACAGCTCGTAGGTGTTGATTTTTCTTACTTCACACACTACAACACACCATACAATGAAGCTATGAGCTTGTATTTATAATGAGGATTCAAATGTATCAGTTGGAGGGAAGATACATTCGAATCCAACATTTAATGGTTTCAACCACTTTTCTTGGAATGCGGCCTTTGTCAGTATCAGAGTTGCTGCCTCGTGCTGATTGGTCCACGTGGCCTGGATTCACGGATCTTTGACTCAGTGGGTTTGACTAAGACCCACTGACTTTAGGTAGCTTCCTCCTTCACTGACTGATGATCTTCAGTGGACTGAACGTCTTCAGTGTTGTTGTCCTTCAGAGACTGTTTGAAGATCATTCCAAGAAGTTTGTCATAAGGCTGAATGACAAACTTCCCTGACCACAGTAGCCTGACTCCTTCAGGGCCTACTTGGTGCAGCACTGATCCTCTTGATCATGCTCTTCACTGAGTGGTCCACCTGACTTAGCTTAGATCAGTCCGGTTTACACTCAGTGGGACATCCTTCAGGCTTCTCTTCTGGTTCAGGTTGCAAGCATGGCTTCAGTCAGTTCTCCTTGGTGTCATCTTGATATTCTCAGGCTGTGTTGCAGAGTTCCCCCTCGCTGAGTTCCCCCTCAACTGAACAGCCTATTCTACTGAGAATTGACTTAGCCTGATCTGAAATAAAAGATACTATCCTGACTTCTTTCAAACCTATTACATGTTTTGGAAAATCATCAAAACTAAAATATATCCCAACAAGAACTTTGTCTCAATTGCTTAGAGTTTTGATTCAAAAGAACTTGAAAAATTGGGAAGATTGCTTGTCATTTGCTGAATTTGCTTATAATAGGAGTGTTCATTCTGCTACTAATCATTCTCCCTTTGAAGTCGTTTCTGGCTTTAATCCACTAAGTCCACTTGATCTTGTGCCATTACCCGTGGAAGAACGTGCAAGTCTTGATGGAAAAACAAAAGCCGGGATGATTAAAAAATTGCATGAAAAAGTGAGACTCAACATTGAGAAGCGAACCAAGTAATATACCAAACAAGCTAACAAAGGTCGAAAACATGTCACATTGAGCCCGATGATTGGGTATGGCTACACTTGAGGAAGGAAAGGTTCCCGAGCAAGAGAAAGTCGAAATTGCAGCCAAGAGGAGATGGACCATTTCAAGTGATTGCAAGAATCAATGACAATGCATACAAGATTGACCTTCCAGGTGAGTATAATGTAAGTGCAACTTTCAATATCACTGATCTTTCTCCTTATGTTGGTGATGTAGATTCGAGGACGAATCCTTTTGAAGAGGAAGAGAATGATGGAGGTCCATCCATGCAAAACCATGCAAGCACGAAGGATCCATTGATTATTCATGAAGGGCCAATTACAAGAGAAAAAGCTAAGAAGATTAAGGAGGCCATGATGATCCTTGTAGAAGAAATAAAAGACAAAGCCCAAATGGAATCAACAATGGTCCAAATGATGAATTTTATACAAGTTGATGGGCTGGAATTTTCATGAAGTGTTGGGCTTACAACATGTCCAAATTAGAAGCCCAAATGAAGAAGAAATCGTGCAATTTTCGTCCATGCACAAGGACCCTTCAAGAATGACTCTTCATCTTAGTCAAAGTGTGTTAATTCAGCATTTATAAGGTCCTAGATACATTGTCTACATACATGGAGTCTTTTCTAGTTAAAAGTAGCTTAAATGTGTTCATACTTGTGGAATTAAAGTGTCATCAATATGTACATGCATGAAGACACTTCAAGAGTCCTTTGTAGCCTATAAATAGGTCATGTAATCATTTGAAAAATCAGTTTGAAGATACATACGAAAATTCCTTGTGAATTAGTTATAACTCTCTTTTGTGAGGTTGTTAATTTGAGAACTTATCAAGATTCTTGAGCAAGATCTTGTGGCGTTCAACTATACCGAGGTTCTTGGCTCTTCTATAGCCAACGGGTCAAGGTTTTCTAGCTCTAAGTAAGATTAAACCAGATTCACAATTTGGGTAGATCCGCTGCTTATTTATACGTTGGGTTCTTAGATCATTATATCTAATGGGTCCTTCGTCTCTATTCGCATCAGTCCACCCAAAGTCCAATTGCCTAGAACTAAGTCTGCGGCCGCCGCGCGGCTCGGCTCGGCGCACACACGCGCGCGCATGTGGCAACTTTGATTAACTAGTAATCAACTATAATTTATTATACTTCATAGTTCCCATACTAATATCATGTATATTAGTATTCCAAAAATCCAATGTGGGATGGTGAATTAAATGACTCATTTAGTTTCTTCATTTAATCCCATATTTGGGTGTTGAACCTTTCGACTTCCGATTCAATTTCTCACTAACCGAAAATCGGTTTTGCGAGTATTAATATACCATTCTCATCTACTCCAAGAGTAGAATGCACTTGTAACAATTAATTTTCGAGAAATTAATTTCAACACCCAAAAGTAACTGGTCAACTATTAAAGTCTCAAATAAACTTTAATACCAATTAATTATAAAATAATACCACCAACCAATTTTCTCTAACAATCCATTGGTGTCACCATGTATTTGTGCTGCACAGGACGCTCATGTACAGCACCGGATTCAAATCCCACAATCTATGGTGAGTAGTAAAAACATTGATCATCTATTTCCTTACTATACTCATGCCTCTGATCATCCTGGATAAGTCTTCGTCGGCGAATTACTTCGTGATGGAAATTATCGAGATTGGTTTAATGAGATGAGCAACACCCTATACTCCAAAAAGAAATTTGGCTTTGTCGACGCTACAATTCCTAAACCAAAAATAAATGCCCTAGAACATGGACCTTGGACAAGATGCAACACCATGGTGAAAGGTTGGTTGCATAGTTCCATGGACAAGGAAGTTCGTGCTATCGTTAAATACGCTAAATTTGCCTACAAAATTTGGGTGGACTTGAAAGAGAGATTCGGGAAATAAATCGCCCCACAGGTGTATGAACTAAGACAAACCGTAGTAAGCACTCGCCAAAATAAGGCTTTTGTGTCTGCATACTATACAAAGATGAAAAGTCTTTGGGGGGAAATTCAGTCCATGACTTCTATACCAAAGTGTACTTGCGGTAAATGCAAGTGCGATGTCGAAAAGAAGAATTTAGCCATGAAAGAAAATAAGAGACTTTATGAATTTCTCATAGGATTAGATGAAGAGTTTGCAACAGTGAAAACTCAAATTCTGAGTGCTAATCCAATTCCAAGTGTCAGTGTCGCTTCTCATCTCGTCTCTGAAGATGAAAAATAGAGGATGATTACGACGTCAAGAAAATAGATTGTGGAGGCTACAACTTTTTCCACGCAGTCGTGTGGAGATAGCCTCACAAGACAGTTTGATGGCAGAGGTGAGTGTCGCGGTTGGAATAGTTGTAACCATAGAGTTGAGTGTCGAGCTGCAAATACAGACCTTAAGCGTATCTATTGTGGTAAGAAGAAATATTTTAAGGGATGTGTTTTGAGTAGATCAGGTATCCAGAATGGTTTATGAAAGCAACGAGAGAGAAAAAATTAGCGAAAGCAACCAGTGACAAGTTTTAATTCCTCTCTTTATGTAAAATGTAAAATCCGTCTTTTTGGTTGATCCGTTGGTGGAAATGTATTCCAAAAAAACTTCACAAATAAATAAATTTTGGAGGTCAAAATTAATCCAATTTTATAATCTGGAATAAAATTGTCGATTAATTAAACAAAACATACTTAGTAATTTTCGAAATTAAGATTTTTTTTATCACAAAACTCATGCATCACATATTCAATCAAATCAAATAAATGCATAATAATAAACATTCATCAAAATAAAAAATTAAATCAAATTGGAGCACTCGAATCCAATTGTTATAGTTTAATTTTCCTCCATGTCTTGATCCCGAGAAATCGTTCATGTAGCTTTCATCATTCGTCTCGAAAAGCTCCCACTCAAACAACAACAATTCATCAAAACGTCCTTTGTTTGGGGTCGGGATGACGTTCGGAACCGTGCATAAAAAAACAAGCACGTAATGTTGGTCCCACTAGATAAATTAATTTGCGGAAGCTTTAAAGTTAAGTCTTAACAAAGTCCTATTATAAGAGCACAAGTTAAAGCAATGATAAAGAAAGCAGTAAATGGACAAGATGTATAGTGGTTCGGATTTAAAGATCCTACGTCCACTCTCCCTTTTATCAAGGGGCCTTACTACCAACCAACCAACAACTTACGATCTACTAGAATTGAGAAGTACCAGTTCCTTCTTACAATCTCTTTAGATCTAACTTCGATCTAAAGCCTTTAAATCTACAACCTTGTCTTAAAGATGAACAGGTTGAGATTCAATACTCCTTATATGAGTGGATAGAATGTATGAGCAATAATAAGAGTGCTTGTGTGATGATAACTAAGGCTTGAATATATCTTCGTGCGCGTGAGAAATCTCTAGAGCCTTTCTTCGAAACTGCACTCTTGAATTTATAGAGATGCTTAGGAAATAGCCGTTTGAGAGTTAATCCAATCAGATCTCTAATTAAGGAAGCTTTTAATTAATAAATTCCCTAATTGATTGATTGGGTTGGTGAGATCCTTGGATTGATTGACTTCAAATACTTTCCAATCCGATCTTGTTGACTTGATTTGAATTACCAACGGTCAAATACTTCAAATGCCTAACTCTGATTCTTCCAGAGAAGGCAGGACCAGACACCAGGAAACCTCGATGTCTTCTGGTCCAGAGTTGGTTAAGAACCAGAATACTCAGTAGAATCAGAAGATGATTCTGAACATCTTTTGTTCCACCAGACTCGTCTGGTTCAACTGCTTATACAGATTAGCATCATAAGCCTTCATCCAGGAGTGGAAGGTTCTGTTGATAAGCGCGTCATCCTCTGGCGGAGGCCTCTGGATGTAGTGTTGAATGAACCACAGAGTCTTGGCTTCTTTCCACTTCTCTATGAGAGGAACAGGCACAGTAGAGTCAAAAGACCCTTCTGTCCTGAGTGGCAAAATCTCCACCACCTCAACAGGACCCTTCCTCCTCTGGCTGGATCCACTGGCACCAGGAGTGATACCAGTTTCTCTGGCTTTCTTGGTCTGCCTTCTAACATATCTGAGCCTCTGCTCTTCATCTATGTTCTTCCTTATCCTTGCTTGCCTCTCTTCTGGTGTCTCCTCCTTAAACCTTTTCTCTGCTTCCTCAACAACTTCTTCGAGGAAGCTCTTCTTCACATTCCTTATCTTCCTCTTAGTAGGGCCAGGAATAAAAACTGGATCCTGCTCTGCATCAAGAGTCTCCTCTTCTGCTGCCAGCTGCTTTGCCATATTTAGAGACTTTAACTCTTTTTTCTTCTTCTTCTGCAGCTCAACCTGTGCCAAGGTGTTCTCTAGCAGATCCAGACGAGCACCATGGCTGAAGAGGGTCTAATTAGTGGTCTTCTTCAGATCAGTTCTGGCCTTCTCTTCCCCCTTTTTAACTTCATCAATAAGGGGCTGCACTACCTGTTGAATGAGACCAGGCAAGGCAGTGGTGGAGGAAGAGTGAAGATCACGCAGCTGCTTGGCCTCTTCCAGGTAAGCTTGAGTCTCAGCCACAAGCCTCTCCTGCTTAGCCAACATCTCCTGGAGGGAATCTTTGAGTTTGGCAGTCTCTAGCATCTGAGAAGCCAATTCCACCTTTACCACAGAGACTGGACGCAGCTGGTCCAAAACATGCTCCTAGAGCTGTCTCTAGTTGTGCATCACATCCAGCTTCACAAAAAGTCCATTTGCCTTAAAAGATGCCTTGGCAGAGGCAAAAATGGACTTGATCTGCTTCAGAAATATCCTCCTCTCCTGCCGAATCTGGTGCTCAATCATAGCAGGAGCCATATGCTGGATGGCCTTGGAGAAACGTCCAATCTGCATAATCTGTTCATTAAAGAATGCCTTCATCTTCTGCAGCACGGCAGGAGTGACATCAAAGTCTTCTTCATCAGAGTACAACTCTGGAGGAAAGGTGAAATGAGGGCCAAAGGTGTATGAAGGGCCCTCAGGGGAGATCATCACTCCCCTCTGGATCAGCAAGGTGCGGATCAACACCTTCGCTGCTTCTGGGGTCTCAAGCTCCGCAGGATTCTGAATGTTTAGCTTCTTCTTGAGATCAATCTCCCAGGCAGTGAATGTAGAGGTGGTCATCTCCTCCAACAACAACACCAGATCCTCTACATCCTTGAGTCTGGCCTTGCTCCAGACTTTGGCGTCAGTCAGATCCGCCAGTAGTGGTAAGTGCTCCAACAGGATTGGGAAATGCTCTTGTTGGTCCCACTAAGTGGATATATTGCGGAAGCTTTAAAGGTTATGTCTTTAGCAAAGTCCTTTTACAAGAGCACAAATTAAAGCAATGATAAAGAAATCAGTAAGTGGACAAGATGTATAGTGGTTCGGATTTAAAGATCCTACATCCACTCTCCCTTTTTAACAAATGGGCCTCACTAACCAACCAACAACTTACGATCTACTGGAATTGTGAAGTACCAGTTCTTTCTTACAAACCCTTTAGATCTAACTTCGATCTAAAGTCTACAGCCTTCAACCTTTTCTTAGAGATGAACATGTTGAGATCCAACTACTCCTTTATGAGTAAATATGAAGGTATGGACAATAAGAGTGCTATGTGCGTGATAAAACAAAGGCTTGGAATATGACTTCGTGCGCGTAAGATTCTAGAGCCTTTCTTTGAGTCTGCACTCTTATATTTATAGAGATGATTAGGGTTTAGCCGTTGGAGAGCTAATCTAATCAGATCTCTATTTAAGGAAGCTTCCAATCAATCAATTCCCTAATTGATTGATTGGGTTGGTGAGATCCTTGGATTGATTGACTTCAAAACTTTTCAATCCGATCTTGTTGACTTAATTTGAATCACCAACGGTCACAAGCTTCCAATGCCTAACTCTGATTCTCTCCAGAGAAGGCAGGACCAGATACCAGATAACCTCGATGTCTTCTGGTCCAGAGTTGGTTAAGAAACAGAATGCTCATCAGAATTAGGAGATGATTCTGAGCATCTTTTATTCCACCAGACTCATCTGGTTCGGACTCGTCTGGTCTGGGGAAGGTCCTCTGCCTCTGGTCTTGATCTCATCTGGTGAAGTCTTCTGGTGGAGTCCTCTGGTGAAGTCCTCTGGTGGGTCTTCTGGTGACTCTTCTGGCGAAGTCTTCTAGTCTGGCAGTTCCCCCTAGACTAAGTCCTAATCTACTTCATCATCTGGCTAACAGGTCCAGATGGTCCTATTACATCTTCTGGTTTGTTAACTCATCAAAACTATACAACATTTATCCTAACAATTTTCCCCTTTTTGATGGAGTTAAAACACAAACCAGAACTGATCAAAGATAAAACTTAAGCAAGAAAACAAGTAAAAGGATAAGACCTTATAATAGATCTTATTAGGCAAACAAGAAGACAACAAGGAGTTGTCTTTAAGACAGAAAGATATGACTTTTCATTAGTAATAAGGACAAAAAGATTACAGATTACATTAAGTTCAGAGTCCTAGTCTATGTATATCTTCTGTTCTCTTTAGGCACTAGGAACCAGTCAAAGAACCTATCTTGGACAGCCTTCAGCTCAGCGGAAGATGCTGGAGTGAAATTCGCCAACACCTTGGTCTTGTACAATTTCTTCAATTTTGCCCAATCAACCTGGTCCCCAACCATTGGAGTGTTGATGTAGTGAAACTCAGGGGCAGTCACCTCCAGGTTGAACTCTATGGTTGAATCCATAAGCTTCTTGTACAGATTAGCATCATAAGCTTTCATCCAGGAGTGAAAGGTTCTGTTGATGAGCGCATCATCCTCTGGTGGAGGTCTCTGGATGTAGTGCTGGATAAACCATAAGGTCTTTGCTTCTCTCCACTTTTCTATCAGAGGAACAGGCACAGTAGAGTCAAAAGACCCTTCTGTCCTGAGTGGCAAAATCTCCATCACCTGAACAGGAGTCTTCCTCTTCTAACTGGATCCACTGGCACCAGAAGTGATACCAGCTTCTCTGGCCTTCTTGCTCTGCCTTTGAACATATCTGAGCCTCTCCTCTTCATATATGTTCTTCCTTATCCTTACTTGCCTCTCTTCAGACGTCTCTTCCTTGAATCTCTTCTTTGCTTCTTCAACAACAGATTCAAGGAAGCTCTTCTTCACTTTCCCTATCTTCCTCTTAGCAGGACCAGAAACTGAGATAGGATCCTGCTCTGCATCTGTGGTCTCCTCTTCTGCCGCCAGCTGCTTTGCCATGGTAAGAGATTTTAACTCTTCTTTCTTCTTTTTCTTTTTCTGCAACTCAGCCTGGGCCAACATGTTCTCCAGCAGGTCCATACGAGCACCATGGCTGAAGAGGGTCTCATTTGTGGTCTTCGCCAGATCAGTTCTGGCCTTCTCTTCCCCCTTTTTAACTTCATCAAATAGGGGCTGCACCACCTGCCTTATGAGATCAGGCAAGGCAGTGGAGGAGGAAGAGTGAAGATCACGCAGCTGCTTGGCCTCCTCCAGGTAGGCTTGAGATTCTGCAACTAATTTCTCCTGGTTGGCTAAACTCTCCTGGAGAGAATCCTTCAACATGGCTACCTCTAGCATCTGGGAAGCCAACTCCACCTTCAGCACATAGACTGGTCGTAGCTGGTCCAGCACATGCTCCTGGAGCTGTCTCTGGCTGTGCATCACATCAAGCTTCACAAACAAACCATTTGCCTTAAAAGAAGTTTTGGCAGCGGCAAAGGTAGACTTGATTTGCTTCAGGAAGATTTTCCTCTCCTGCCAGATCTGGTGCTCTATCATAGCAGGTGCCATATGCTGGGTGGCCTTTAAAAAATGCCCAATTTGCATGATCTGCTCATTGAAGAAAGCCTTCATCTTCTGGAGCACGGCAGGAGTGACATCAAAGTCCTCTTCATCAGAGTAGAGCTCTGGAGGAAAGGTGAAGTGAGGGCCAAATTTGTACGAGGGGCCCTCTGGATAGATCATCACTCCCCTCTGGATCAGCAAGGTGTGGATCAACACTTTGGCTGCTTCTGGGGTCTCAAGTTCAGCAGGATTCTGGATGTTCAACTTCCTCTTGAGATCAATTTCCCAGGCAGTGAATGTAGAGGGAGACATTTCTTCAAGCAACATCATCAGGTCCTCTACATCCTCTAGTCTGGCCTTGCTCCAGACTTTGGCGTCAGTCAGATCCGCCAACAGTGGTAAGTGCTCCAACAGGATGTGATGGAGGTCCATCCATGCAAAACCATGCAAGCACGAAGGATCCATTGATTATTCATGAAGGGCCAATTACAAGAGCAAAAGCTAAGAAGATTAAGGAGGCCATGATGATCCTTGTAGAAGAAATAAAAGACAAAGCCCAAATGGAATCAACAATGGTCCAAATGATGAATTTTATACAAGTTGATGGGCTGGAATTTTCATGAAGTGTTGGGCTTACAACATGTCCAAATTAGAAGCCCAAATGAAGAAGAAATCATGCAATTTTCATCCATGCACAAGGACCCTTCAAGAATGACTCTTCATCTTAGGCAAAGTGTGTTAATTCAGCATTTATAAGGTCCTAGATACATTGTCTACATACATGGAGTCTTTTCTAGTCAAAAGTAGCTTAAATGTGTTCATACTTGTGGAATTAAAGTGTCATCAATATGTACATGCATGAAGACACTTCAAGAGTCCTTTGTAGCCTATAAATAGGTCATGTAATCATTTGAAAAATCAGTTTGAAGATACATACGAAAATTCCTTGTGAATTAGTTATAACTCTCTTTTGTGAGGTTGTTAATTTGAGAACTTATCAAGATTCTTGAGCAAAATCTTGTGGCGTTCAACTATACCGAGGTTCTTGGCTCTTCTATAGCCAACGGGTCAAGGTTTTCTAGCTCTAAGTAAGATCAAACCAGATTCACGATTTGGGTAGATCCGCTGCTTATTTATACGTTGGGTTCTTAGATCATTATATCTAATGGGTCCTTCGTCTCTATCCACATCTGTTTGGTATCAGAGCTATCTGGTATTGATATGATTTTACATTGTTGTCTTCTATCTTTATTCTTGTAGCAAAAAAAAAAAACGTCCAAAAAAAAAGTCGACGTAAAAAAAAACCTCCAAAAAAAAAGTCGACATGAAAAAAAAATTTAGTTATTGGAAGGAATATATATCCTTGAAGTTGTAGTTTTTAAGAATTCCTTCTTCCCTACATCTATAGGACTAAGGGATTGTTGAGTGTTGCTTGAAATTGTTCAAGTTTGATTTTGTTCTCAAATTTTGAGTGGTAAAAGGCAAGAGTGGTGAGTTCATTAGAGGGGAGGTAAAAGCCAAAGGAGTGATACACGAGCGATTTGTGAGGAAATCTTTTGAGTGATACACGAGTGATTGTGAGAAACATGGAAGGAAATCAACAAGGAGCTTTCACACTAGAAGCCATGCAACAACAATTTGCCAGGTTCGGAAGGGTTCTTCAAGCCATCATGGATCGGTTGGAATTATTAGAACAACATACACCAATCGAGCAAGAAAATCCATTTGCCAATCAAGGAAGACGGAACGAGGAAGTCCAATCGGAGGGAGAGAATAACAATTTGGGGGTTGTTCACCATGTTGACCGAAGAAGAGGAAGGAGGCAAAATGACGAAGTTGATCGAAACTTGGGAAGCATTAAGATGCATATCCTTACTTTCCAAGGACGTAGCTGTTGGTGTATACTGTAAAGCAAACTTTTGTTGGGCTTTTATGGATATATTCGATTTCTTTATTATCTGAAATAAATGGTTTTTCACATTATTGCAATCTTATTAATTGCTTGTATTACTTGTATGTCTGTTTATCTTATATTGTAGATAATGTGGTGGGTTTGTAGTCACACAGAAGATCACATTGTCAGTTCCTTATAAGATATAAACAGTATTCACAACTGAGATAGTTCTGGACATAACTATTGGTATAAGTTGTAGCATGAACTTGTTAGTGGCTTATCTTGGCCATTAGTTCATACTAGTACGCTATGTCGTATTGAATGGATCACAGTTAAGACATGTTCTTCTATTCTGACTGTTATGAAGAACTAAAGGTCTTGGTGACTCTTGTAATTCTTAACCCTAATTGTGATATCTAGATATGTGGAGCGCTTGTTCACTACTTTGATTTACTATGGGTGAGAATCTTGTTAGATTCAACGCACTATGTATTTTGGGTAGTGACATCGTTTGCACAATGTCTATTTATTGACATTAAGGCACCGTGTCCTGGTGATCCAGGTTGATGACGTCCCCTTGAGGAAACTCATAAAGGATTGTCGTATTAAACCCTGCAGGTGGATTATATCCATACGACAACAAGGTTGAGTGGTACTACTCAAGGAATAATAGATGTTAATTAATTAAAGCGGCCAGGAGCTTTAATAATTAATGGACGTGCGATATCTTTAACACGGGGAATTATAGAGTCTAATAGAAGCCCTGATTCGGTTCGGGATAGGATGGGAGTGCAACATTAATTCTCTAGTGGAATGAATTAATGTTCGCGGGCCAAATAAATGTTCTGGGCTGAACATAAGAGTATTTGGGTCCGTGAGGAGCCCAAACCCTATACCTTCTAACAGATCCCTAGTCTGGCCCATGAAACTTAAGGAGTCTATATAAAGGCTTCAATTTCGTGTTTAAAACCCTAGCACTCTAAGATAAAACGTGCAGCAGCTGAAATTCGTGAGTGGGGTTGAGAGGGAGACGAAATTGTGAGGCACTTTTCTCCATGTTCGCTAGTTCGCCGTCCACCCGGTGTACGAACGAGGTTGGGAGACAGACTAGAAGATCAGTAGTGGAATCAACGCCTCGGTCTTCAAGGGTAACAGATCTAAACTTATCTTTAGATGCATGTTTAGGTCTTTAATTGTTTATACACGTTTGGTATCCCAACAACGATCTTGGGGACGGATCAAATCTACTTTCTTTTCCCACTCCAAATATGCTTCTGGATCGCTACTGATGGAGGAGAAGAAGGTTAAACTTGCGGCGGTTGAGTTCACCGACTATGCTATAGTTTGGTGGGATCAATTCGTTACAAATCGGAGGCGAAATAGAGAAAGACCAGTTTCTACATGGGCTGAAATGAAATCGATCATGCGTAAGAGATTTGTACCCTCTCATTATTTTCGTGAATTGTATCAAAAACTTCAATCTATGATTCAAGGCACGAAAATGGTGGATGAGTACTATAAAGAGATGGAGATTGCCATGATTAGGGCAAATGTTGAAGAGGATCGTGAGGCAACTATGGCTCGTTTCTTGAATGGGTTGAATAGGGAGATTGCTAACATTGTGAAGCTTCAACACTATGTGGAGCTTGAAGACATGGTACATACCGCCATGAAAGTCGAGAGACAACTAAAGAGGAAGGGTGGTTCCTTGCAACGGAACTATCCTAATACATTTCAATCTTCAAGCAAGACAAAAGAAGGGGTACCTAAGGCAACTTTTGGAGGTACATCAAAATCACATGGCGAGTCATCAAAGGTGAAATCTAATGAGGTGGAAAAGGGAAAAGGTATTGTTTCTACACCTTCTCGTAGTCGTGATATTAAATGTTTTCGTTGTCATGGACATGGACATATTGCATCCGAATGTCCAAACAAGAAAATCATGATTATGAAGGATAATAGAGAGATTAAGTCGGAAGGCGAGACCCGTTGAATCAAGTGAACTTTTGGTGGTAAGGAGAGTTCTCAACATGCAAGCGAAGGAGGATGAGACGGAGCAACAAAGGGAAAATATCTTTCACACGAGGTGTTTAGTTCAAGATAAGGTATGCATGTTAATTATCGATGGTGGGAGTTGTACTAATGTTGCTAGTACATACATGATGGAGAAACTTGGTTTAATTACGTCGAAACATCATAATCCATATAAGCTTCAATGGCTTAATGATTGTGGAGAAATTCGAGTAACTAAACAAGTTTTGGTACCCTTTTCTATTGGGAAATACAATGACGAAGTTCTATGTGATGTGGTACCAATGCATGCAAGTCATTTTCTTTTGGGAAGGCCATGGTAGTTTGATAGGCAAGTGATGTACGATGGGTATCTTAATCGATTCACCTTCAAGCATCAAAAGAAGACCATCATACTCATACCTTTGTCTCCACAATAGGTTCATGCGGATCAAATCAAAATGTCACAAGCGAGAAGAGCACGTGAGGAAGAGGGAAAAAGAGAGAAAAGTGAGAATGTGAGCAAAAAAAAGAGTGGAGAGAAAAATATGAGGGCTGGTTTGAGTGTTTCCGAGGGAGAAAAGAATTTGGGTGGAAGTGAGGACAAAAAAAGAGTGAACTTCTTTGTAAGAGGGAGTGAACTAAAAAGAGCTTTGGTTAAAAAAAAAGAGTGTGTTTGTGTTGGTGTTTAAGGAATCACTTTTCAGCACTAACGACTTAACTCCTTCCTTGCCTAGTTCTTTTGCATCACTTTTGCAGGAATATGATGATGTCTTCCCCGAGGAGGAACCTCACGGTTTACCACCAATTAGAGGCATTGAGCACCAAATTAATTTCACTCCGGGTGCAACACTTCCAAATCGTCCAGCTTATAGAGCTAATCCGGAGGAAACCAAAGACAAGTGGAGGAATTGATTACTAAAGGTAAGGTTCGGGAAAGCATGAGTCCTTGCGATGTACTAGTGATAGTGGTTCCAAAGAAGGATGGGGAATGGAGAATGTGCACCGATTGTCGCGCCGTCAATAAAATCACGGTAAAGTATCGCTATCCTATCCCTAGGTTAGATGATATGCTTGACGAATTGTATGGGGCTGTGTTGTTCTCTAAAATTGATTTGAAAAGTGGTTATCATCAAATAAGGATCAAAGAAGGAGACGAATGGAAAACTGCTTTCAAAACAAAATATAGTTTATATGAGTGGTTAGTAATGCCATTTGGCTTAACTAATGCACCTAGTACTTTCATGAGGTTAATGAACCATGTTTTGCGTGATTTCATAGGAAAGTTTGTCGTTGTCTACTTTGATGATATCCTTATTTATAGCAAAAGCATGGAAGAACATCTTGATCATGTGCGAATTGTGTTAGACACTTTAAGGAAAGAATCTTTGTATGCTAATCTTAAGAAATGTTCTTTTTGCATGGATAAAGTTGTTTTTCTTGGTTTTGTCATTAGTGTCAATGGGATTGAAATGGATAAGGATAAAGTCCAAGCTATTTTAGATTGGCCGGTTCCTACTAACATTACACAAGTAAGAAGTTTTCATGGTCTTGCTAGTTTCTATCGAAGATTTGTTAGAGACTTTAGCACCATTGCTGCACCATTAAATGAAATTGTGAAAAAGGATGTGGGTTTTCATTGGGGAGAAAAACAAGATCATGCATTCAATCTTTTGAAAGAAAAACTCACTACTGCTCCAATTCTTGCATTACCTAACTTCAACAAAAACTTTGAACTTGAATGTGATGCATCTGGAGTAGGTATAGGAGCTGTTTTGATGCAGGATGGAAAGCCGATTGCATACTTTAGTGAGAAGTTGAAGGGAGCTCAATTGAACTATCCAACTTACGACAATGAATTGTATGCTTTGGTGAGAGCATTGGAAACATGGCAGCATTACTTGTGGTCTTGGGAGTTCGTTATTCACACGGACCATAAATCTCTCAAATACCTCAAGGGGCAAGGTAAGCTTAGTAAGAGGCATGCTAAGTGGGTAGAATTCATTGAATCATTTCCATATGTGATTAAGTATAAAAGGGGTAAAGAAAACATTGTTGCTGATGCATTGTCTAGAAGACATACTTTGATCACTACATTGAGTTCTAAACTTCTTGGTTTTGAGTCAATTAAGGGAATGTATGTTGATGATTCTGATTTTGGTTCTATTTATTTGGCTTGTGAGCATGCTGCAGTTGATAAATTCTATAGGCATGAGGAATTTTTGTTTCGTGAAAATAAGTTGTGCATTCCTAAGTGTTCTATGCGTGAATTGCTTGTTAGGGATGTTGGGAAAAAAAGGGGTGCCCGGAATCTATTCGGGATGAATTTTAAATACGAATTTAAATACAATTATTACTAGCATGAATTAATCCTAATTAATTCAAATAATAATTCCAACAACTAATTATCATCATGCATGTTGAATTAATTTCACATATTTAATTAAGCGGAATAAACAATTAAATATGCGATTAACGTACCTCTTGTAGAATTGGTCTTTGAATAAACGGGACAATCACGATCTCGCTTTATCAACCCAAAAACTTTCTCAAGTATTTCCCTTTCGCCTTACTTGATCACCGGTGGGAGATGCTTTCAAGTAATTTAATAAACTAAGGAAAAAGAAAAAATATCTATGCTCTTGATTTTTCCAACACATGGAATTATGTTCTTGGAGATGAAATAATCATCTCCTATTTATAAGAGGTATTGATCGAAAATTTAGAGATTAATGGGCTTGGAGAAAATCTTTTCTTAATCTCTAAGAAATCTTGAATATATCTCATATATTCTTTTCTCCAAAATAAAATATTCCACAAAAATCTCACACCCCTAAATAAATATGCAATTTTCAAAAACTTTATAGATGAAATCCAAGATTTGGATCTTCTTGAATATATGAGATATTCTTGTATTCCTAGAATACATATCTTCCATAATATCTTTTCAAGAAAATCAACAAAATCTAATTTCTCCTACACATGCATTTTTCGAAAATTAAGAGAGAAAAATCAGCAATATTATTTTCTTTTTATTTTAATCACCTTATCATTATTGGGCTACTTAATGGGCTACTTGAGGGGCCTTAAGGAGAATTAAGATTGGACCTCCTAATGGACTTCTGAATTTCAATATTGAGCCCCAATATAATTCAGCCCATTAATATTAATTATTACCACTAATAAATTAATATTGCACTATCCATCTTAATCCATATTACGATAATATGGGCTCCCGGTTATTATTTCCCGCGTTTAAGATTTACAAGTCCATTAATTAATTAAGCTTCTGAATAGCTCTAAATTAATTAACATCTTTCACCTTGGAGTAAAGACAGCTCAACATTATTATTCGTACCGAAGAAACTAATTCTTCACTTGCAAGATTTGGTACAATAAAACTTCTGAGCCCACCAAGGGGACTAATCACACGAGCCGTACTCGCACGCGTTTCTCCGTATTAAATCTTAGCAACCGTCGTATGATTAATATTACTGCCCAAGACACAAAGTTCGAAGTCACAATGATTCTCACCCAACATGAATCAAAGCAGTAACTACTAAGCACACACAGTCCTATTTAAGTGACGGAGATTAAGAAATCAACAACCACTGAGGTCTAATTCTTCACCTTTCAGAACAGAAGAATTTCTCCTCGCTGTAGGATCTCTTCAACACATACTAAATGTGCTAGTGCAATCTCTTGGTCAAGACAGACCAATCTGAGCCTTACACATCGACCTTTCACGGTGGATTGTTCAATTCCACCTAGGCCGTGAAAATGTACGTTTAGTTACAAGTAAACTGTTAATGTCGTCTTCCGTGATCGGGTATCACCACATTAACTACTATGTAACACGTACTATATATTGAACGGTTTGCAATAGAAATTCAACATTCAATCATAACTAAAGCAAATGCGATAAAAGAATTATTCTCATAAACGAGTGTTTGATACACGAGTTATACAAAGTAAAAGCATACTTTCACGTATAACTCCAACAAGGGAAGCACATGGGGGAGGACTAATGGGACATTTTGGAGTACATAAAACTTTGAGTGTTTTGAGTGATCATTTTTATTGGCCTAAAATGCGTGTTAATGTTGAACGAATTTGTGAAAGGTGTATAACTTGTAAGCAGGCCAAGTCAAAAGTGCATCCTCATGGATTGTACACACCATTACCTATACCAAATGAACCTTGGGTAGACATATACATGGATTTTGTTTTGGGTCTTCCAAGAACGAAGAGAGGTAAATATTCAGTGTTTGTGGTGGTTGATAGTGATGGTCCCGTTTTCGAAGGGCAAAATGGGAATTCAGGAGCAAATTTTTTTTTTTAAAACCTTCGCGTTGCACCCTGAGTGAGTTCAGTGGCAGAATACTCAAGTCACTGCGTTGCTGAGAGTCGGAGCTATCAAGTCAGTGATGAGACTTGAAAGCTCAGGCTCTCAACAAGGCAGTGACTCGAGAGACTGAACTCTCGAGTGCCTAGCCTGATCTGGTCAGTGAGAGGAATCTCTCTGACCTGATTGCTTAACTAAAGTTTTCTTAACAAAGCTCTCAGTGAGCTGATTTTCACAACACTTTAGTAAATACTTTGAAAGATAAGTACGCTCAGTTTAACGTGGTTCAGAGACTCAAGCTCTTACATCCACGGCCTGATTTAACAGGAAATCCACTACTGGGATTCTTGTTTTTAACGTGCCAAGGTGCACTTACAACTGGACTCACGCCCCTCCACGGAGCTGCCTCTCCTTACAAACAACTTACTCCCAACAAACCTAACTAGAGGGTTTTGGTTTCGGTTTGGTTTTCTCCAACTATGTGAGGTTTTCCCTTACAATGTGTTAGCCTTAAAGCTAGGATTAGGAAAACCTCTCTAAGCTATGAGTTACAAGCTGAACACTCAGATAATATATGTGAAGACCCTAATGGTCAGTGTTCTAGGTGTAAGATGTGCTTCCTTATATCTCCCTTTGAAACGCACAAAAACTCTCACACCCTCACAGCTCGTAGGTGTAGATTTTCTCCTCTCACACACACTTCAATCCGCAGCTGGAAGCTTGTATTTATAATGGGGATTCAAATGTATCCGTTGGAGGGAAGATACATTTGAATCCAACATTTAATGGTTTCAACCACTTTTCTTGGAATGCGGCCTTTGTCAGTGTCAGAGTTGCTGCCTCGTGCTGATTGGTCCACGTGGCCTGAATTCACGGATCTTTGACTCAGTGGGTTGACCAAGACCCACTGACTTTAGGTAGCTTCCTCCTTCACTGACATGATGATCTCCAGTTGGACTGACTCGTCCTCAGTGTAGTTGTCCTTCAAGGACTGTTTGAAGATCACTCCAAGAAGTTTGTCATAAGGCTGAATGACAAACTTCCCTGATCACAGTAGCCTGACTCCTTCAGGGCCTACTTGGTGCAGCACTGATCCACCTGATCAAGCTCTTCACTGAGTGGTCCACCAGACTTGGCTTAGATCAGCCTGACTTACACTCAGTGGGACTTCCTTCAGGCTTCTCCATTGGTTCAGGTTGATGGCATGTCTTCAGTCAGCTCTTCTGGTTGTCATCTTGATATCTTCAGGCTGTGTTGAGGAGTTCCCCCTCGCTGAGTTCCCCCTCAACTGAGCAACCTATTCTACTGAGAGCTAACCTAGCCTGACCTGATCTAAAGGATACTATCCTGACTGCTTTCAAACCTATTACATGTTGTTTTGGAAAATCATCAAAACTAAAACATATCCCAACAATTTCCCCCTTTTTGATGATTCCAAAACTTCCAACCAAATGATTTTCTACTACAAGAATAATGTCAGAATACAGGTAATAGTTTGAAATATGCAGGAATTCCCATAGTTTAAAACATTTAAGATCTGTTCGGTAGACCATTTTTCTTAACAAAACTGGATCAGTGGTCATGTGAACAACCCGCTCTGATACCAATTGATGGTCCCGTTTTCGAAGGGCAAAATGGGAATTCAGGAGCAAATTTTTTTTTTAAAACCTTCGCGTTGCACCCTGAGTGAGTTCAGTGGCAGAATACTCAAGTCACTGCGTTGCTGAGAGTCGGAGCTATCAAGTCAGTGATGAGACTTGAAAGCTCAGGCTCTCAACAAGGCAGTGACTCGAGAGACTGAACTCTCGAGTGCCTAGCCTGATCTGGTCAGTGAGAGGAATCTCTCTAACCTGATTGCTTAACTAAAGTTTTCTTAACAAAGCTCTCAGTGAGCTGATTTTCACAACACTTTAGTAAATACTTTGAAAGATAAGTACGCTCAGTTTAACGTGGTTCAGAGACTCAAGCTCTTACATCCACGGCCTGATTTAACAGGAAATCCACTACTGGGATTCTTGTTTTTAACGTGCCAAGGTGCACTTACAACTGGACTCACGCCCCTCCACGGAGCTGCCTCTCCTTACAAACAACTTACTCCCAACAAACCTAACTAGAGGGTTTTGGTTTCGGTTTGGTTTTCTCCAACTATGTGAGGTTTTCCCTTACAATGTGTTAGCCTTAAAGCTAGGATTAGGAAAACCTCTCTAAGCTATGAGTTACAAGCTGAACACTCAGATAATATATGTGAAGACCCTAATGGTCAGTGTTCTAGGTGTAAGATGTGCTTCCTTATATCTCCCTTTGAAACGCACAAAAACTCTCACACCCTCACAGCTCGTAGGTGTAGATTTTCTCCTCTCACACACACTTCAATCCGCAGCTGGAAGCTTGTATTTATAATGGGGATTCAAATGTATCTGTTGGAGGGAAGATACATTTGAATCCAACATTTAATGGTTTCAACCACTTTTCTTGGAATGCGGCCTTTGTCAGTGTCAGAGTTGCTGCCTCGTGCTGATTGGTCCACGTGGCCTGAATTCACGGATCTTTGACTCAGTGGGTTGACCAAGACCCACTGACTTTAGGTAGCTTCCTCCTTCACTGACATGATGATCTCCAGTTGGACTGACTCGTCCTCAGTGTAGTTGTCCTTCAAGGACTGTTTGAAGATCACTCCAAGAAGTTTGTCATAAGGCTGAATGACAAACTTCCCTGACCACAGTAGCCTGACTCCTTCAGGGCCTACTTGGTGCAGCACTGATCCACCTGATCAGGCTCTTCACTGAGTGGTCCACCAGACTTGGCTTAGATCAGCCTGACTTACACTCAGTGGGACTTCCTTCAGGCTTCTCCATTGGTTCAGGTTGATGGCATGTCTTCAGTCAGCTCTTCTGGTTGTCATCTTGATATCTTCAGGCTGTGTTGAGGAGTTCCCCCTCGCTGAGTTCCCCCTCAACTGAGCAACCTATTCTACTGAGAGCTAACCTAGCCTGACCTGATCTAAAGGATACTATCCTGACTGCTTTCAAACCTATTACATGTTGTTTTGGAAAATCATCAAAACTAAAACATATCCCAACAGATAGGTTTTCAAAAATGGCACACTTTATTCCTTGTCATAAGACTAATGATGCAACTCATATTGCTGATTTATTCTTTAAGGAAGTTGTCCGTTTACATGGAATTCCAAAAACCATTGTAAGTGATAGAGATGCAAAATTTTTGAGTCACTTTTGGCGTGTGTTGTGGAACAAATTGGGAACTAAGCTTCTATTTTCTACTACATGTCATCCACAAACGGATGGACAAACGGAAGTTGTGAATAGAACTTTGTCTCAATTGCTTAGAGTTTTGATTCAAAAGAACTTGAAAAATTGGGAAGATTGCTTGTCATTTGCTGAATTTGCTTATAATAGGAGTGTTCATTCTGCTACTAATCATTCTCCCTTTGAAGTCGTTTCTGGCTTTAATCCACTAAGTCCACTTGATCTTGTACCATTACCCGTGGAAGAACGTGCAAGTCTTGATGGAAAAACAAAAGCCGAGATGATTAAAAAATTGCATGAAAAAGTGAGACTCAACATTGAGAAGCGAACCAAGCAATATACCAAACAAGCTAACAAAGGTCGAAAGCATGTCACATTTGAGCCCGATGATTGGGTATGGCTACACTCGAGGAAGGAAAGGTTCCCGAGCAAGAGAAAGTCGAAATTGCAGCCAAGAGGAGATGGACCATTTCAAGTGATTGCAAGAATCAATGACAATGCATACAAGATTGACCTTCCAGGTGAGTATAATGTAAGTGCAACTTTCAATATCACTGATCTTTCTCCTTATGTTGGTGATGTAGATTCGAGGACGAATCCTTTTGAAGAGGAAGAGAATGATGGAGGTCCATCCATGCAAAACCATGCAAGCACGAAGGATCCATTGATTATTCATGAAGGGCCAATTACAAGAGCAAGAGCTAAGAAGATTAAGGAGGCCATGATGATCCTTGTAGAAGAAATAAAAGACAAAGCCCAAACGGAATACAACAATGGTCCAAATGATGAATTTTATACAAGTTGATGGGCTGGAATTTTCATGAAGTGTTGGGCTTACAACATGTCCAAATTAGAAGCCCAAATGAAGAAGAAATCATGCAATTTTCGTCCATGCACAAGGACCCTTTAAGAATGACTCTTCATCTTAGTCAAAGTGTGTTAATTCAGCATTTATAAGGTCCTAGATACATTGTCTACATACATGGAGTCTTTTCTAGTCAAAAATAGCTTAAATGTGTTCATACTTGTGGAATTAAAGTGTCATCAATATGTACATGCATGAAGACACTTCAAGAGTCCTTTGTAGCCTATAAATAGGTCATGTAATCATTTGAAAAATCAGTTTGAAGATACATAAGAAAATTCCTTGTGAATTAGTTATAACTCTCTTTTGTGAGGTTGTTAATTTGAGAACTTATCAAGATTCTTGAGCAAGATCTTGTGGCGTTCAACTATACCGAGGTTCTTGGCTCTTCTATAGCCAACGGGTCAAGGTTTTCTAGCTTTAAGTAAGATCAAACCAGATTCACGATTTGGGTAGATCCGCTGCTTATTTATACGTTGGGTTCTTAGATCATTATATCTAATGGGTCCTTCGTCTCTATCCACATCAGGATGGGAAAGTGCTCTCTTAGCCAGAGCTGAGCACTTACACTCATACTCTGCCTAATGGGACCCATTTCTTCAGATGAGAAAGTAAAGGGTTTGGGCCCAGAGGCAGAGGAGGATGGTGCTAAGTTTTCAGGCTCAAGTGAAGCATCCTCATCTTCACTATCATCGCTAGTTAGGTATGTGGGAGAATGGGGAGGGGTAGAAAATCCCAATGCCATGGAAATAGAGGGGTTTTGTTCAGTTTGAGATTGGGGGGGAGTAGGGAATTGTGAGGTAGAGGTTGAGAGGAAGGGTTGCTCTTCACCAGGAGAGGTTGATGGGACCTCTGGTACAGGAGATGGGATAGGAATTTGTGAGGTGGAAGAGGGTAGAAGGGGTTGTTCTGCACCAGAAGTGGTTGATGGGACCTCTGGTACAGTGGTTGGGGGAGATGGGTGTGTAGGGAGAGGTATTTGTGAGGAAGGGGGAGAGGGTATTTGAGTGGGAATGGTGGAAGGAGTGTATATGGGGGTATCTGGTAAGGGCTGCTCTGGTGAAGGAATGGGGGCACCAGAAGCAGGGGAGGGGTGTTGGGTAAGTGTTTCTAGGGGAGAAGAAGTGGGGGTAACAAGGTTAACAGGGGTAGAAGAGGGGATAGATGGGTTTACCTCACCAGAGACTGGAGCATTTGAATCTTGCATTATTCTGGCGGCTTCATCAATTGCCTGCTCCAGTGCATCTCCAAGATCAGACCTAGAGTATGACTCTTGAAGAATGGCCCTCTTGGCTTTGGACTTCTTCACCAGAGGAACCTCCTCCTCTGATTCCTCTTCGTCTGTTGGCTCATCTACCAGCAGAGTTTTCTTCCCCCTTCTTGAAGTCCTTGGCTTCTTAGTCGAGGCTTTTCTTGCAACATCCTCTGGCCTCTGCTTCCTCTTGGCTGCTCCTGCCTTCTGTGCAGCCTCACTTTCACCCTTCTTCTTCAATGCAGCTTGAAGGGGAATTTGATCATCATCTGATAAATCAGAGAACGCCACCGTTGAAGAATCAGTCGCCTCAGACTTCTTCTTCTGGCTCTTCTTGGTCTTCTGCCCCTTAGCAGACGAAGGCACTGCTTGGAGAGTAGGGGCAGGGATGGCTTGTTCTCCATCAGAATCGGCATGGCCATGGAGAGGGCCATCCTTGGAGAACAAAATCTTGGACTTATGGAAGGCTTTGCACCAAGAATCCTTCCATTGCTTCTCTGGGAACAAAGAGTCCAGGATCAGGGTCAGCTTCGTCCCTAATGACACATTTGCAGTCAAACAAAACTGCAACTCCCTAGGTTTTAAAGGGCATGCCTCCTTCTTCATCTTCACCCTGTTCTTCCTCAACACTCCCCAAAAGAACTCTGCCCAGTTGCACTTCACTCCATCAAACAAAGCCCTCATAACACAGAGCCTGCCAGTGAAAATGGCATCTGTGCTATGGCTCTCACACATCAAGATCTTGACCACAATGTCAAACAAGACCTTGTACTTCTGCCTCAAGTGTTTATCCAAAAACCCCTTGGTCAAATTCTGGCATGAACTCCTGGCAAATAGCTTGAAAGACTCCAACACCCCGTCTTCCTTGTATGTCAATGAATCTACTCCTTCAGCAGAAATGTTCTCGAACAGCTGGCAAAAGTCATGCTTTGAAAACACCACATCTTCCTTGTCGATCTTGGAAGAGATATGGTCATCGTGGATCTTCATGCGAACCAGGAACTGGGCTGCATATCCATCCAAGGTCCTAAAATTCCTTGGAATCGTCGAGATTAACTTCTCCACCCCTACTTTCTGGAGTAGTTCCAGAATGGCCAATGCCGTCGGGTTCTTGGTTGTGTAGAAATCAACCACCATCTCTGACTTCATCTTCTTCATCACATAATCGTGATCAAAGTTGCACTTGGGAGCCATGTCTGTAAGAGAAATTTGAGAGAGAGAGAGAGAGAGAGAGAAAAAACTTGCAGAGAAAGATTAGGGTTTGAGAGTAAGAAAACGTGAAAAGACAGATTGAAAAAGTTTTGGCTTAAATAGGACAAGATGCGTGGCTTGAGCAATTAATGAAGTGTGAACGCGTGTAAAATCCAAATTTAAATTAGGGAACAAAATCAATTTTTGAATTGATTGACATTTTGCACAGTTATTAAATCCGATGGCCAGGATTAAAAGGCAATTACAGATTTAATATGGTGCGTGGGCATGGTCATTGGGACTGGGATCGAGGGGGGTTTTGTGGCAGTCAAGAGAAAAAGAGAAATGATTGCCTAAGCCCTCTACCCTAGTCTTAAATACACTCTGAAGATGAAACGTTTTGAGTGTATTTACTAATTTGAAAAGTGTATCCCAATGATCAGAGGCCAGAGAGTAAATACATACCTGTCACCTGGTATTGTAACCAGATGATACCAAGGTTAGTCTGGTGTTACATCTCATCTGATGGAAACCCATCTGGTTCTAGTCAGATTAGACTCCGGATTTCTCTGGAATCTGTCTTTGCACCTCATCTGGTACATGCCTCATCTGGAGCTGTAATTTCCCGGGTATATCTAACCTGTAGGCATGTTAGTATAAACATAATAAAGTATGTATAGTTGAAATAAAGGATACTTCTCTGATGTTCCCCCTAAACCAAATCTGTCTCTGGGTCCAACAAACCTAACTCAAATGCTAACTCTCTGAATCTGGTCTCAGCCAAAGGCTTAGTCAGAATATCTGCTCTCTGCTTTTCTGTTGCAATCTTTTCCATCCTTATATCTCCCTTCTCAACATGGTCTCTTATGAAGTGATGCCTTATATCAACATGTTTGCATCTGGTATGAAGAACTGGATTCTGGGTGATTGCAATGGCACTGTTGCTATCACAAAAGATTGGAATATCCTTAGCCCTAATATGGTAGTCCCTTAGCTGCTGACTAATCCAGAGTAGTTGTGAACAACAGCTTCCTGCGGCCATGTACTCTGCTTCTGTTGTTAATGTAGTAGCTGAAGTCTGCTTCTTAGAAAACCAAGATACCAATTTATTCCCTAAAAATTGGCATGTTCCACTTGTAGACTTCCTGTCTATTCTGCACCCACCATAATCTGAATCCGAATAACCACTTAATTCTAAGTTATCATTTGCAGGATACCACAACCCCAAATTCACTGTTCCCTTAAGATATTTCAATATCTTCCTAGCTGCTTCCAAGTGACTTTTCTTAGGATTAGCTTGAAATCTGGCACACACACCAACAACAAAGGTTATATCTGGTCTGCTTGCAGTCAAGTACAGAAGAGAACCAATAAGTGCCCTGTACTGAGTCTGGTCCACACTCTCTCCAGACTCGCCTGGATCCATGTTGAAATTTGTCATCATAGGAATCTTGGCTGCTTTGCTAGATCCTACTCCAAATTTCTCTAACATGTTTCTAATGTACTTTGCCTGATTTATGAAAATCCCTTCTCTGATTGTTTTACCTGCAAACCTAAGAAATAATCCATTTCACCCATCATAGTCATTTCAAACTGACTCTGCATGAGTTCACCAAACTTCTCACACAACTTCTTGTTAGGGGATCCAAATATAATGTCATCAATATATATTTGGACCAGAAGGATGTCCTTTCCTTCTTCTTTCCTAAGCAAGGTCCTATCAATCTTACCCTTGGTAAAACTATTGTCCAGAAGAAACTGAGATAGAGTGTCATACCATGCTCTGGGTGCCTGCTTCAGCCCATAAAGAGCCTTCTTAAGCTTAAACACCTTGTCACCTTGTTCAAAACCAGGAGGTTGTTCCACATACACTTCCTCAATGAGAATCCCATTAAGAAAGACATATTTCACATCCATCTGGTATACTTTGAACTTCATGTGAGTAGCATATGCTAGAAACAATCTGATGGCTTCTAGTCTGGCAACATGAGCAAATGTCTCATCAATGTCTATTCCTTCAGACTGAGAATAGCCCTGAGCTACTAGCCTTGCCTTGTTCCTAGTAATGACATCATTCTCATCTTTCTTATTCTTGAAAACCCACTTAGTGCCTATCACCTTTTAATGTCTTGGTCTGTCTACCAGCTCCCAAACATCCTGTCTGGTGAATTGATTCAACTTCTCTTGCATAGCAACAATCCAATTTGAATCTTTCAGTGCCTCCTTGATGTTCTTGGGCTCAATCAAGGACACATAGCAACTGAATAAAGCAGCTAAGATAAGAGTTCTCATAGTCTGGACACCCTTGGTTTGATCTCCAATTATCAGGTCATTGGGGTGATCAACCAGGGTCCTCTTCCCGTGGCCTTGCCTGGTTGACCATCTGCTGCAGTACCTCGGTGATTATCACCAATTGCAGAGAGCTTCCCCCTACAGGAGTTCCAACCTCTTCTGGTTCTGCTCCTTGTGAAGGCTTCTGCTTCTGCTTCAGATAACCAGAAGATGGGCAATCATCTGAATTTGAATCAGAATCAAGAATTGGTGGATTGACTTTGATTACTCTGGGATTAGTCTGATTCTGTGTCTCTTCTGAAGACTTTAAGTCCACCTTGAACTCAAAAGCAGATTCATCAAAAACAACATGAGGTGTTTCCTCCACACAAAGTGAATTCCTATTAAAGACTCTGAATGCTTTACTGGTGCTGGAATATCCTAAGAATATTCCATCTGCAACTTTAGCATCAAAAGTTTTTAATTTGGATTTCCCATTGTCATGGATGAAACACTTACATAAAAAAAACATGAAAATATGAAACAAATGGGGTTTTACCTGTCCATACCTCATATGGAGTCTTACTATATCTCTAGGCAATTAGGCATCTGTTCTGAGTATAGCAGGCTGTGTTGATAGCTTCTGCCCAAAATCTATGTGGTGTGTTGTACTCTGCTAGAAGAGTCTTTGCAACTTCCTTGAGGGTTCTATTCCTACTTTCTGCTACTCCATTCTGTTGGGGTGTTCTGGCAGCAGATGTCTCATGAAAAATCTCATGTTCCTTGCAATACTCTGCAATGTGTGAATTCAAAAACTCTGTCCCTTTGTCACTTCTGATCCTGACTATGCTCTGGTTCTGCTCATTCTGAATCTGCTTAAAGAACTCTGGCAGCTTAGTGATAGTTTCATTTTTCTTAAACAAGAACACTACCCAAGTGTATCTTGAAAAGTCATCTACTATCACCAAAGTGTACTTCCTACCACTGAAATAAGAGGAGAATCATGTCCAAATAGGTCCATGTGAAGTAGTTGAATTACTCTGGTTGTGGTTGTGCTCTGGACATCCTTAAAGGAAGTCTTGGGTTGTTTACTCTTCTGGCATGAACCACAAACATGATCCTTCTTAAACACTTCATTAGGAAGACCTCGAATTAGACCTTTTCTGGCAATCTTGTTCAGAGTTTTGAAGTTCATATGACACAACCTCTTGGCCAAAGCCAGCTGTTCTCTGCAGATCCTTTTGTAACCAGGCAAGCATTTGTTGGGCAACTGCTAAAATCTGCAAGATAAATGTTACCCTTCCTCAAGCCTATTAGCAAGATATCATTATAATCAGAAGAAAAGACAGTGCATGAGTCACTAGAAAACTTCACTGAGTATCCCTTATCATAAAATTGGGATACTGAAAGCAGATTATGCTTGAGTCCTTCAACGTAATAGACTTCATCTACAGATACACCATTAAAGGTCAACTTTCCAACACCTCTGGTGACTCCATAGTTGTTGTCACCAAACATCACTCTTGGCCCATTCAGTAGCTTGAAATCCTGGAGATGATGTTTCTGGAATGTCATGTGCTTGGAACATCCACTATCAATGTAACAGACATGGTTGCTTGAAAGTCCTTTCTCCAATGGGCTATTATTCTCCTGCAGAGAGATCAATTAGGTCCCCTACTAGTGCTGGGTCCTGATTGGTTAACTACAGGTTTTATAGGAATCCAAAGATAAAGATCATCCCTTGTTGGATTAGGAGATCTTATCTTCCTTCCAAATCTATCTACCAGAACATGTCCTCTAACAATGACATATTGAGCTACTGGTCTGATAAGAACACCTTTCTTATAAACATGTCTGGTGTATCTTTTCTCAAATCTGGCCTTTGGAATGGCCTTCCTTAATGACATAGTCTTAAAGGTCTGGTTGTAAGGGTACATCCTAGAAGAACCATCTCTGGTGTCATAACTACCCAGATCAGTTGGTTTTCTATAGATGAGACTCTGGTTCTGATGAAAACTAGACCTTTTCTGGTGGTTATAGTTCCTCTGAGTGTATCTGTTCTGGAATTGATTTCTCTAAGAAAACCATCTCTGGGGTCCCTGGTTCTGATGATAGTTCTGTTGACCATTATTCCATCTCTGATAGTTCCTATTCTGATTGGAATTCCCCTTTCTTGAGTGTCTCCTCTGAGGTCCCCTTATCTGGTTAGGTTCCACTCTTTGAGGATTTCTCTGGGGTCCTCCATTCTGAATAGGTTCTACTCTTTGAGATTTATTGTTAACAGATCCATCAACCTTCATTGGTTCCCCTTGTTGACGTTTAATCTCTAGGATTCTCTCTTCCAGGACAGTCAACTCTTCTGGACTATATTCTATGAGATTAGCAGAGTGGTTCCTTTTCAAACCAGGATTATTAACCACTTTGTAACCATTACCAGTTGAGTCTTTTTCATCCCAGATTTCCACCAATTCACAAGATCTTATAGACTTATCTTTGTTGCAAAGATATTTATGAGATTTGGTAGTAATTCCAGAATATCCTAAACCACTCTTATCATTATTGCGCTGAGAAGACTCTGATATAATGGATACAACAGATGGTATCTTTGGAGCTTCTCTGGGCATGGGTATCTCCTCTATAGTTTGCTCAACTTGTTTTCCCTTGATAAGAGTCTGGTATTTGGCTCTATGTTCATCGAACTCATCTTCCTGAGAGTTCTTTTCCTTCATGAGTTGATCTACCAGAGTATCTCTTTCTGTGATCTTATCCCGAAGTTCAGAGACTTCTTTGTAATGATCTTTCATGAGTTCTCTGGTGGATTTTTGCTCATGAGATAAGGATTGAACTTCAGCTCTGAGCCTACCATTCTCGTTCTCAAGTTTTTGACATAATTGAACACAATTTTGGAGATCTGATAGCATTTGCTGCATATCAGACTCTCTGGAAGTACCGGATGAATGGGAGGATTCAGTATATTTGGAATTAGATAAACACAAGGTAGTTTTATTTACCTCAGTGATGTCTACCATAAGACATACATCATCATCATATCCGAAATCAGAAGAAGAAGAACTGGAACTAGTATCCTCCTCCTCTGCTTCTGCCAGTAGAGCTCTCTTGTCTGCATATCTCCTATCTCTCTTGAGTCTTTTCTCTTCTCTTTCCCTAGGAGTTAGCTGAGGACAATCATAGCAGTAGTGTCCTGGCTTGTTGCAAGTGTAGCATGTGTTGTCTTCTCTGGGACTGGGGCTTTGATCTCTCCTCCTCTGGTTGTACTCTGTTCTGGCTGGACTACTTTCTCTCCTCTGGTAGTCAGGTCTGCTAGAACTGCTGTCTCTCCTCTGGTAATCTGATCTGCCAGAGCTGCCATCTCTCCTCCTCTCTGGAGTTCTGAATCTGGTCTCCCTTGAGTCTCCAGATGTCTTTTCCTTATCAGCAAGCTTGAAGGAACTCCTCCTGTCTCTGGTAGATTCCTTCCAATGTGTTTTGTACCTGCCATACTTAGAACTCATCTTATCAAGTTTATGGGTTAGAAGTGCTACCTGCTCCTTGAGACTCATGTCATCTGCAGTAGACTCCTTTGGCTTGTCATCTGACTTGGTGGTAGAGAAAAAGCAACTCCTTTCTGACCAAAAGAGGAAACCTCTTCTGTTTGATCCTCCTCTTGATGATCATATTCATATACTTTGAGATCAGACATCAGGAGATGATGATCCAGAGTGTTGAGATCCTTGTTGTCTTTAATCACAGTCACTTTGATTCTCCACCTACTGGTTAGTGAACGCAAAATTTTACTATTGATTTCTTTCTCTGAATAGGTCTTACCTAAGGCACTAGCCTTGTTAAGGAGATTTGTGAGACGCATATCCAGCTGGTCAATGGTCTCATCTGGTTTCATCTTGAAGGTGTCAAACGAGTGTTGAACAACTTGGAGTTTGTTGTCCTTGATCTTCTCTGTTCCCTCACAGAGCAATGCCAACTTGTCCCACGTCTCCTTGGTCGTGGCACATGTTCTGACCTTTTCAATCACCTCCTTTGTGAGTGTGTTTATGATCTCTGTCCTTACCACCTAGTCAAGATTGTATAATTTCCCCTCATCATTGTCAAGCTCATCCTTTTTCTTTAAGATCTTTTGTCTTGCAACTCGGTCACCAGTTCTCTCCTCTGCAGATTCACTAGTTTCTGCCCTGGACTCAGACCTGCCATCATCAATGGGAGTCCAGTAAAATTTGATTGGGCCACTTTCTACCACATCTAACATGCGGTGGTGAATAGCTCCAAGATGATTACTCATCATGAAGCTCCAGTGGCTATAATCCTCAAAAGAAAATTCTGGTAACTTACGGCTCTTGTAAGAAGATTTTGAAGATATTTTTCTAAAGGAATTTTTAACAAGAATTTAATCAACAACAATAAAGAGCAATGTATCTGCCCAGTGACCACCAATAAGCTTTACAAAGCAGTAGTCTAGGACACACTGCTCTGATACCACTTGTTGGTCCCACTAAGTAGATATATTGCGGAAGCTTTAAAGGTTATGTCTTTAGCAAAGTCCTTTTACAAGAGCACAAATTAAAGCAATGATAAAGAAAGCAGTAAGTGGACAAGATGTATAGTGGTTCGGATTTAAAAATCCTACGTTCACTCTACTTTTTAGCAAAGAGGCCTCACTAACCAACCAACAACTTACGATCTACTGGAATTGTGAAGTACCAGTTCCTTCTTACAAACCCTTTAGATCTAACTTCGATCTAAAGTCTACAGCCTTCAACCTTTTCTTAGAGATGAACAAGTTGAGATCCAACTACTTCTTTATGAGTAAATATGAAGGTATGAACAATAAGAGTGCTATGTGCGTGATAAAACAAAGGCTTGGAATATGACTTCATGCGCGTAAGATTCTAGAGCCTTTCTTTGAGTCTGCACTCTTGTATTTATAGAGGTGATTAGGGTTTAGCCGTTGGAGATCTAATCTAATCAGATCTCCATTTAAGAAAGCTTCCAATAATCAATTCCCTAATTGATTGATTGGGTTGGTGAGATCCTTGGATTGATTGACTTTAAAACTTTCCAATCCGATCTTGTTGACTTGATTTGAATCACCAACGGTCACAAACTTCCAATGCCTAACTCTGATTCTCTCCAGAAAAGGCAGGGTCAGATACTAGGCAACCTTGATGTCTTCTGGTCTAGAGTTGGTTAAGAAACAGAATGCTCATCAGAATCAGGAGATGATTCTGAGCATCTTTTGTTCCACCAGACTCGTCTGGTTCGGACTCGTCTGGTCTGGGGAAGGTCCTCTGCCTCTGGTCTTGATCTCATCTGGTGAAGTCTTCTGGTGGAGTCCTCTGGTGAAGTCCTCTGGTGGGTCTTCTGGTGACTCCTCTGGCGAAGTCTTCTGGTCTGGCAGTTCCCCCTAGACTAAGTCCTAATCTACTTCATCATCTGGCTAACAGGTCTAGATGGTCCTATTACATCTTCTGGTTTGTTTTAACTCATCAAAACTATATAACATTTATCCTAACAGCTCTCTTAGCCAGAGCTGAGCACTTACACTCATACTCTTCCTTATGGGACCCATATCTGCAGATGAGAAGGTAAAGGGTTTGGGCCCAGAGGCAGAGGAGGATGGTGCTAAGTTCTCCGGCTCCAGTGAAGCATCCGCATCTTCACTTTCATCGCTGGACAGGCAAGTGGGAGAAGGGGGAGGGGCAGGAAATCCCACTGCCATAGAGGTAGAGGGGTTCTGTTATGTATGAGATTGGGGAGGGGTAGGAATTTGTGAGGTAGAGGTGGAGGGAAGGGGTTGTTCTGCACCAGAGGAGGTGGAAGGCACCTCTGGTACAGTGGCTGGGGGAGAGGGATTAGTGGGGAGAGGTATTTGTGATGAAGGGGGAGAAGGTGTTTGAGTGGAAATGGTGGAGGGAGTGTATATGGGTGTATCAAGTAGGGTCTGCTCTGGTGAAGCAATGGGGGCACCAGGAGCAGGGAGGGGGTTTTGTGTATGTGTATCTGGGGGAGATGTAGTGGGGGTAACAAGGTTAACGGGGGTAGATGAAGGATTAGGTAGGTTTACCTAAACAGAAGAGACTGGAGCATTTGATTCTTGCATAATTCTGGCAGCTTCATCAATCGTCTGCTCCAGTGCATCTCCAAGATCAGACCAGAGTCTGACTCTTGAAGAATGGCCCTCTTGGCCTTGGACTTCTTCACCAGAGGAACCTCCTCCTCTGATTTCTCTTCCTCTGATGGCTCATCCACCAGAAGAGTCTTCTTGGCTCTCCTTGAAGTCCTTGGCTTCTTGGCAGATGTCTTTCCAGTAGCATCCTCTTGCCTTGGCCTTTTCTTGGTTGCTCCTGCCTTCTTCGCAGCCTCAGCACCATCCCCCTTCTTTTTCAAAGCAGCTTGAAGGGGAATCTGGTCATCATTTGATGAACCAGAGAATACCATAGCTGAAGAACCAGTAGCTTCAGACTTCTTCTGCTGGCTCTTCTTGGTCTTCTGCCCCTTAGCAGGCGAAGGCACTGCTTGGAGAGGAGGGGCAGGGATGGCTTCTTCTCCATCAGAGTCAGGATGGCCATGGAGAGGACCATCCTTGGAGAAAATTATCTTAGATTTGTGGAAGCTCTTGCACCAGGAGCCCTTCCACTTCTTCTCTGGAAAGATGGAATCCAGAATCAAAGTGAGCTTGGTGCCTAAAGAGACATTTGCGTTGAAGATAAATTGCAACTCCCCTGGCTTGCTGGGACACTTCTCCTTCTGCACCTTCAATTTGTTCTTCCTCAAGACGTCCTAGAAAAATTCAGCCCAATTGCATTGTACACCATCGTAAATGGCCCTCATCACACACATTCGGCCATTGAAGATGGCATCTGTGCTATGATTCTCACACATAAGCACCTTCACCACTATATCAAAAAGTACCTTGTACTTTTGCCTAAGGTGTTTATCCAAAAATCCCTTAGTCAAATTCTGGCAAGAAGATCTGGCAAAGAGCTTGAACGACTCTACTACCTCACCCTCCTTATACTTCAACGGATCAACTCCTTCCGATGAGAGATTACCAAAGAGTTTGCAGAAATCGTGCTTCAAAAAGACAACGTCCTCCTTGTCAATCTTGGACGAGATGTGATCATCGTGAATCTTCATTCTGACGAGAAACTGGGCAGCATACCCATCCAAAGTACGAAAGTCCTTGGGAACTTTGGAGATCAAGTCTTCAACTCCAGATCTCTGAAGCAATTCCAAAATTGCCAACGCCGTTGGATTCTTGGTAGAGTAGAAGTCAACCACCATCTCTGACTTAAGTTTCTTGCACACATGATCCGGGTCAAAATTACATTTGGGTGCCATTTCTGAAAGAGGGAGAGAGAGAGAGAGAAACTTGCAGAGAGAAGTTAGGGTTTGAGAGTAAGAAAATGTGAAAAGACAGATTGAAATTTTTTTGGTTTAAATAAGAAAATACGCGTGGCTGTAATATTAAATGAAGTATAAATGCGTGTAAGTTTCAATTTCAATTTAGGGAACAAAATAAATTTTAGAATTGATTGACATTTTGCACAATTATTAAATCTGATGGCCAAGATTAAAAGGCAAGATACAGATTTAATATGGTGCGTAGGCATGGTCATTGGGACTGGGATCGAGGGGGTTTTGTGGCAGTCAAGGTAAAAAGCGAAATGATTGCCTAGGCCCTCTACCCTAGTCTTAAATACACCCTGAAGATAAAACGTTTTGAGTGTATTTAGTAATTTGAAAAGTGTATCTCAATGATCAGAGGCCAGAGAAGTAAATATATACCTGTCACCTGGTATTGTAACCAGATGATACCATGGTTAGTCTGGTGTTACATCTCATCTGATTGAAACCCATCTGGTTCTGGTCAGAATAGACTCCGGAATTTTCTGGAATCTGTCACAGTACCTCATCTGGTACATATCTCTTCTGGAATATACCTCATCTGGTATATGCCTCATTTGGAGATGTAACTCCCATGGTGTATCTAACCTGTAGGCATGTTAGAATGAAAATAATAAAGTATATATAAAAATGAGATAAAGGATACTTCTCTATTGTTCCCCCTAAACCAATTCTGTCTCTGGATCTAATAAACCTAACTCAAAAGCTAACTCTCTGAATCTGGTTTCAGCCAAAGGCTTAGTCAGAATATCTGCTCTCTGCTTCTCTGTTGCAATCTTTTCCATCCTTATATCTCCCTTCTCAACATGGTCTCTTATGAAGTGATGCCTTATATCAACATGTTTGCATCTGGTATGAAGAACTGGATTCTGGGTGATTGTTATTGCACTGTTGCTGTCACAAAATATTGGAATATCCTTAGCCCTAATCTGGTAGTCCCTAAACTGTTGACTAATCCAGAGTAGTTGTGAACAACAGCAGCCTGCAGCCATGTACTCTGCTTCTGTTGTTGATGTAGCAACTGAACTCTGCTTCTTAGAAAACCAAGATACCAATTTATTCCCCAAAAATTGGCATGTTCCACTTGTAGACTTCCTATCTATTCTGCATCCACCATAATCTGAATCCGAATACCCACTTAACTCTAAGTTGTCATCTGCAGGATACCACAACCCCAAATTCACTGTCCCCTTAAGATATTTCAATATCTTCCTAGCTGCTTCCAAGTGACTTTTCTTAGGATTAGCTTGAAATTTGGCACACACACCAACAACAAAGGTTATATCTGGTCTGCTTGCAGTCAGGTACAGAAGAGAACCAATAACTGCCCTGTACTGAGTCTGGTCCACACTCTCTCCAGACTCATCTGGGTCCATGTTGAAATTTGCCATCATAGGAATCTTCGCTGCTTTGCTAGATCCTACTCCAAATTTCTCTAACATGTTTCTGATGTACTTTGCCTGATTGATGAAAATTCCCTTCTCTAATTGCTTAACCTGCAAACCTAAGAAATAATTCATCTCACCCATCATAGACATTTCAAACTGACTCTGCATGAGTTCACCAAACTTCTCACACAGCTTCTTGTTAGGGGATCCAAATATAATGTCATCAACATATATTTGAACCAGAAAGATGTCATTCCCTTCTTCTTTCCTAAATAAGGTCCTATCAATCTTACCCTTGGTAAAATCATTGTCCAGAAGAAAAAAAGATATATTGTGTCATACCATGCTCTGGGTGCCTGCTTCAGCCCATAAAGAGCTTTCTTAAGCTTAAACACCTTGTCACCTTGTTCAAAACCAAGAGGTTGTTCCACATACACTTCCTCAATGGGAGTCTCATTAAGAAAGGCAGATTTTACATCCATCTGGTATACTTTGAACCTCATGTGAGCAGCATATGCTAGAAACAATCTGATGGCTTCTAGTCTGGCAACAGGAGCAAATGTCTCATCATAGTCTATTCCTTCAGACTGAGAATAGCCCTGAGCCACTAGCCTTGCCTTGTTCCTAGTGATGGAATCATTCTCATCTTTCTTATTTTTGAAAACCCACTTAGTGCCTATCACCTTTTGATGTCTTGGTCTGTCTACCAGCTTCCAAACATCCTGTCTGGTGAATTGATTCAACTCCTCTTGCATAGCAACAATCCAATTTGAATCTTTCAGTGCCTCCTTGATGTTCTTGGGCTCAATTAAGGACACATAGCAACTGAATAAGGCAGCTAAGTTAAGAGTTCTCCTAGTCTTGACACCCTTAGCTGGATCTCCAATTATCAGGTCATTGGGGTGATCAACCAGGGTCCTCCTTCCTGTGGCCTTGCCTGGTTGACCATCCACTGCAGTGCCTTGGTGATTATCACCAACTGCAAGAGAGCTTCCTCCTACAGAAGTTCCAACCTCTTCTGGTTCTGCTCCTTGTGAAGGCTTCTGCTTCTGAGAACCAGAAGATGGGCTATCATCTGAATCTTAATCATGAATAGGTGGATTGACCTTGATTACTCTGGGAGTAGTCTAATTCTGTGTCTCATTAGAAGACTTTAAGTACACCTTGCACTCAAAAATAGATTCATAAAAAACAACATGGGGTGTTTCCTCCACACAAAGTGAATTCCTATTGAAAACTCTGAATGCTTTACTGGTGCTGGAATATCCTAAGAATATTCCATCTGCAACTTTATCATCAAAAGTTTTTAATTTGGATTTCCCATTGTCATGGATGAAACACTTGTATCCAAAAATATGAAAATATGAAACAGATGGGGTTTTACCTTTCCATACCTCATATTGAGTCTTACTATGTCTCTGGGCAATTAGGCATCTGTTCTGAGTGTAACAGACTGTGTTGATAGCTTCTGCCCAAAATCTCTGTGGTGTGTTGTATTCTGCTAGAAGAGTCCTTGCAGCTTCTTTGAGGGTTCTGTTTCTCCTTTCTGCTACTCCATTCTATTGGGGTGTTCTGGCAGCAGATGTCTCATGAAAAATTCCATGTTCCTTGCAATACTCTGCAATGTGTGAATTCAAAAACTCTGTCCCTTTGTCACTTGTGATCCTGACTATGCTCTGGTTCTGCTCATTCTGAATCTGCTTGAAGAACTTTGGCAGCTTAGTGATAGTTTCATTTTTCTTAAACAAGAACACTACCCAAGTGTATCTTGAAAAGTCATCTACTATCACCAAGGTGTACTTCCTTCCAATGAAAATAAGAGGAGAAACAGGTCCATGTGAAGTAGTTGAAGTACTCTGGACATCCTTAAAGGAAGTCTTGGGTTGTTTACCCTTCTGGCATGAACCACACACCTGATCCTTCTTAAACACTTCATTAGGAAGACCTCGAATTAGACCTTTTCTGGTAATCTTGTTCAGTGTTTTGAAGTTCAGATGACACAATCTCTTATGCCAAAGCCAGCTGTTCTCTGCAGATCCCTTTGCAACCAGGCAACTGTTCCTTGGGTAACTATTAAAATCTGCAAGATAAATGTTACCCTTCCTCAGGCCTATTAGCAAGATATCATTATAATCAGAAGAAAAGACAGTGCATGAATTACTAGAAAACTTCACTGAGTATCCCTTGTCACAAAATTGGGATACTAAAAGCAGATTATGTTTGAGTCCTTCAACGTAGTAGACTTCATCTACAAATATGTCATTGATGATCTACTTTCCAACGCCTCTGGTGACTCCATAGTTGTTGTCACCAAACATCACTCTTGGCCATTCAATGGCTTGAAATCCTGGAGATGATCCCTATCAAATGTCATGTGCTTGGAACATCCACTACCAATGTAATGGTTGCTTGAAAGTCCTTTCTCCAATGGGCTCTTATCCTCCTGCAGAGAAACCAATTAGGTCCCCTACTAGTGCTGGGTCCTGATTGGTTAGTTGTAGGTTTTGTAGGAATCCAAAGATAAAGATCATCCCTTGCTGGATGAGGAGATCTTATCTTTCTTCCAAATCTATCTACCAATACATGTCCTTTGACAATGATATATTGAGCTACTGGTCTGATAAGAACATCTTTCCTATAAACAGGTCTGGTGTATCTTTTCTCAAATCTAGCCTTTGGAATGACCTGTCTTAAAGACATAGTCTTAAAGGTCTGGTTGTAAGGGTACATCCTAGAAAAACCATTTCTGGTGTCATAACTACCCAGATCAGTTGGTTTTCTATAGATGGGACTCTGGTTCTGATGAAAACTAGACCTTTTCTGGTGGTTATAGTTCCTCCGAGTGTATCTGTTCTGGAATTGATTCCTCTGAGAAAACCGTCTCTGGGGTCCCTGGTTCTGATGATAGTTCTATTGACCATTATTCCATCTCTGATAGATCCTATTCTGATTGGAATTCCCCCTTCTTGAGTGTCTCCTCTGAGGTCCCCTAATCTGGTTAGGTTCCACTCTTTGAGGATTCCTCTGGGGTCCTCCATTCTGAGTAGGTTCTACTCTTTGAGATTTATCGTTAACAGATCCATCAACCTTCATTGGTTCCCCTTGTTGACGTTTAATCTCTAGGATTCTCTCTTCCAAGACAGTCAACTCTTCTGGACTATATTCTATGAGATTAGCAGAGTGGTTCCTTTTCCAACCAGGATTGTGAACCACTTTGTAACCATTACCAGTTGAGTCTTTATCATCCCAGATTTTTACCAATTCCCCCGATCTTACAGACTTATCTTTGTTGCAAAGATATTTATGAGATTTGGTAGTAATTCCAAAATATCCTAAACCACTCTTATCATTAATGCGCTGAGAAGACTCTGATATAATGGATACAACAGATGGTATCTTTGGAGCTTCTCTGGGCATGGGTATCTCCTCTATATTTTGCTCAACTTGTTTTCCCTTGATAAGAGTCTGGTATTTGGCTCTAAGTTCATTGAACTCATCTTCCTGAGAGTTCTTTTCCTTCATGAGTTGATCTACCAGAGTATCTCTTTCTGTGATCATATCCTGAAGTTCAGAGACTTCTTTGGAATGATCTTTCATGAGTTCTCTGGTGGATTTTTGCTCATGAGATAAGGATTGAACTTCAGCTCTGAGCCTACCATTCTCTTTCTCAAGTTTTTGACATAATTGAACACAATTTTAGAGATCTGATAGCATTTTCTGCATATCAGACTCTCTGGAGGTACCAGATGAATGGGAGGATTCGGTATATTTGGAATTAGATAAACACAAGGTAGTTTCATTTACCTCAGTGATGTCTGCCATAAGACATACATCATAATCAGATCCAAAATCAGAAGAAGAAGAACTTGAACTAGTATCCTCCTCCTCTGTTTCTGCCAGTAGTGCTCTCTTGTCTGCATATCTCCTATCTCTCTTGAGTCTTTTCTCTTCTCTTTCCCTAGGAGTTAGCTGAGGACAGTCATAATTGTAGTGGCCTGGCTTGTTGCAGGTATAACATGTGTTGTCACCTCTGGGACTGGGACTTGGATCTCCCCTCCTCTGGTTGTACTCTAATCTGGCTAGACTACTCTCTCTCCTCTGGTAGTCAGGTCTGCCATAACAGTTATCTCTCCTCTTCTCTGGAGTTCTGAATCTGGTCTCCCTTGAGTCTCCAGATGTATTTTCCTTATTTGCAGTCTTGAAGGAACTCTTCCTGTCTCTGTTAGATTCCTTCCTGTGCTTTTTGTACCTGTCATACTTAGAACTCATTTTATCAAGTTTACGGGTTAGGAGGGCTACCTGCTTCTTGAGACTCATGTCATCTGCAGCAGACTCCTTTGTCTTTTCATATGACTTGATAGTTGAGGAGAAAGCAACTCCTTTCTGACCAGAAGAGGAAACCTCTTCTGTTTGATCCTCCTCTTGAAGATCATATTCATACGCTTTGAGATCAGACAGCAGAAGATGATGATCCAGAGTGTTGAGATCCTTGTTGTCTTTTATCACAGTCACTTTGATTCTCCACCTGCTGGTTAGTGATTTTTTTCTCAGAATAGGTCTTACCTAAGGCACTAGCCTTGTTGAGGAGATTGGTGAGATGCATATCTAGCTGGTCAATTGTCTCATCTGGTTTCATTTTGAAGGTATCAAACGAGTGTTGAACAGCTTGGAGTTTGTTGTCCTTAATCTTCTCTGTTCCCTCACAAAGCAATGCCAATTTGTCCCACATCTCCTTGGCTGTGGCACATGTTCTGACCTTTTCAATCACCTCCTTTGTAAGAGTGTTGCTAATTTCAGTCCTAGCCACCTGGTCCAGGTTGTATAGCTTTCTCTCATCATTATAAAGCTCATCCTTTTTCTTTAGTATCTTCTGTCTTAAAACTCGGTCACCAGTTCTCTCCTATGCAGATTCACTGGTTTCTGCCCTGGACTCAGACCTGCCATCATCAATGGGAGTCCAGTAAAAATTGATTGGGCCACTTTCTACCACATCTAACATGCGGTGGTGAATAGCTCCAAGATGATTACTCATCATGAAGCTCCAGTGGCTATAATCCTCGAAAGAGAATTATGGTAACTTACGGCTCTTGTAAGAAGATTTTGAAGATATTTTTATAAAAATGATTTAACAAGAATTTAAATAAAACAATAAAGGGCAATGGATCTGCCCGGTGACCACCAAAAAAGCTTTACAAAGCAGTGGTCTAGGACACACTGCTCTGATACCACTTGTTGGTCCCACTAGATAGATTAATTTGCGGAAGCTTTAAAGTTAAGTCTTAACAAAGTCCTTTTACAAGAGCACAAGTTAAAGTAATGATAAAGAAAGCAGTAAATGGACAAGATGTATAATGATTCGGATTTAAAGATCCTACGTCCACTCTCCCTTTTATCAAGGGGCCTTACTACCAACCAACTAATAACTTACGATCTACTGGAATTGAGAAGTACCAGTTCCTTCTTACAATTTCTTTAGATCTAACTACGATCTAAAGCCTTTCAATCTACAACCTTGTCTTAAAGATGAACAGGTTGAGAACGACCCAGGTGGAATTGAACTATCCGCCGCAAAAGGTCGATGTGTATATCTCAGATTGGCTTGTCTTGACCAAGAGATTGCACTAGCACATTTAGTATGTGTTGAAGAGGACCTACAGCGTGGATACTTTCTTATATTCTGAAATGTGAAGAATTAGACCTCAGTGGTTATTGATTTCTTAATCTCCGTCACTTAAATAGGACCGTGTGTGCTTAATGGTTACTGCTTTGATTCATGTTGGGTGAGAATCATCGTGACTTCAAACCTTGTGCTTTGGGCAGTAATATTAATCATACGACGGTTGCTAAGATTTAATACGGAGAAACACATGCGAGTACGGCTCGTGTGATTAGTCCCCTTGGTGGGCTCAAAAGTTTTATCGTACCAAATCTTGCAAGTGAAGAATCAGTTTCTTCGGTACGGATAATAATGTTGATCTGTCTTTACTCCAAGGTGAAATATATTAATTAATTTAGAGCTATTCAGAAGCTTAATTAATTAATGGACTTGATAATCTTAAACGCGGGAAATAATAATCGGGAGCCCATATTATCGTAATATGGATTAAGATGGATAGTGCAATATTAATTTATTAGTGGTAATAATTAATATTAATGGATTGAATTATATTGGGGCTCAATATTGAAATTCAGAAGTCCATTAGGAGGTCCAATCTTAATTCTCCTTAAAGGCCCCTCAAGTAGCCCATTAAGTAGCCCAATAATGATAAGGTGATTAAAATAAAAAGAAAATATAATGCTGATTTTTCTTATGTAATTTTTGAAAATTGGTATATTAGGAGAGAAGATTTTGTTGATTTTCTTGGAAAGATATTATGGAAGATAAGTATTCTTGGAATACAAGATTATCTCATATATTCAACAGGATCCAAATCTTGGATTCTTCCCTATTATTTTCGAAAAATACAAGACAATAAGGTGAGTGAGATTTTTGTGGAATATTTTATTATGAAGAAAATAATATATGAGATATATTCAAGATTTCTTAGAGACTAAGAAAAGAATTTTTCCAAAGCCCATATTCATCCAAAAATTCGGCCACTACACTTTATAAATAGGGGGTGATTATTTCATCCCCAAGTACATAATTCCATGTGTTGGAAAAATCAAGAGCATACTGATGGTCCCGTTTTCGAAGGGCAAAATGGGAATTCAGGAGCACAATTTTTTTTTAAAACCTTCGCGCCGCACTCTGACTGAATTCAGTGACGGAATACTCAAGTCACTGCGTTGCTCAGAGTCAGAGCTATCAAGTCAGTGATGAGACTTGAAAGCTCAGGCTCTGAACAAGGCAGTGACTCGAGAGACTGAACTCTCGAGTGCCTTGCCTGATTTAGTCAGTGAGTTAGATCTCCCTGACAAATGCTTAACTAAAGTTTTCTTAACAAAACTCTCAGTGAGCTGATTTTCACAATACTTTAGTAAATACTTTGAAAGATAAGTACGCTCAGTTTAACGTGGTTCAGAGACTCAAGCTCTTACATCCACGGCCTGATTTAACAGGAAATCCACTACTTGGGATTCTTGTTTTTAACGTGCCAAGGTGCACTTACAACTGGACTCACGCCACTCTCTGGGCTGCCTCTCCTCACCTCACTACAAACCTAACAATCTTCTGAAAGGGTTTAGTTTGGTTTGGTTTTCTCCAACTAGGTGAGGTTTTCCTTTACAATGTGTTAGCCTTAAAGCTAAGATTAGGAAAACCTCTCTAAGCTAAGAGTTACAAGCTTGACACTCAATGAATATAAGTGATAACCCTAAAGGTCAGTGTCGTGGGTGTGTAATACTTTCTTATGACTCCCTAACAACTAACACACCCTCACAGCTTGTAGGTGTTTATTTTCTTCTTTCACACAATACAACACACCTTACAATGAAGATATGAGCTTGTATTTATAATGGGGATTCAAATGTATCCGTTGGAGGGAAGATACATTTGAATCCAACATTAAATGGTTTCAACCACTTTTCTCGGAATGCGGCCTTTGTCAGTGTCAGAGTTGCTGCCTCGTGCTGATTGGTCCACGTGGCCTGGATTTACGGATCTTTGACTCAGTGGGTTTGACTAAGACCCACTGACTTTTGGTAGCTTCCTCCTTCACTGACTGATGATCTTCAGTGGACTGAACGTCTTCAGTGTAGTTGTCCTTCAGATACTGTTTGAAGATCATTTCCAAGAAGTTTGTCATAAGGCTGAATGACAAACTTCCCTGACCACAGTAGCCTGACTCCTTCAGAGCCTACTTGGTGCAGCACTGATCCTCCTGATCATGCTCTTCACTGAGTGGTCCACCTGACCTAGCTTAGATCAGCCCGGTTTACACTCAGTGGGACATCCTTTAGGCTTCTCTTCTGGTTCAGGTTTCTAGCATGGCTTCAGTCAGTTCTTCTTGGTGTTATCTTGATATTCTCAGGCTGTGTTGCAGAGTTCCCCCTCACTGAGTTCCCCCTCAACTGAACAGCCTGTTCTACTGAAAGCTAATCTAGCCTGACCTTAACTAAAAGATACTATCCTGACTGCTTTCAAACCTATTACATGTTGTTTTGGAAAATCATCAAAACTAAAACATATCCCAACACATGCATATTTTTCTTTTTCCTTAGTTATTTAAATTACTTGAAAGCACCTCCCACCGGTGATCGAGTAAGGCGAAAGGGAAATACTTGAGAAGGCTTTTGGGTTGATAAAGCGTGTTCGTAATTGTCCCGTTTATTCAAAGGCCAATTCTACAAGAGGTACGTAATTCACATAATTTCTTGTTTATTCCGCCATAGATTTTATGTGAATTAGTTCAACATGCATGATGTTAAATTTATTGTTGGAATTATTATTTGAATTAATTAGGATTAATTCATGCTAGTAATAATTGTATTTAAATTCATATTTAAATTTCATCCCGAATAGATTCCGAGCAACCCGATTTTCCCAACACCAGGTTGTCCCTGTTACTTTTGTAATGCCTGAAGCATTGCAATTGTGCGAGCTAGATCTTCAGGATTACGGGCAAATGCTTCTAGCTCAGGTGGCATCATTTGATTGGATGTTGGTCTACTTTCTTGTTCATATCGAGCTACTTCTGCACGCCGGCCAGCGGAGGAGGCCCTAGTGTATGAGGCCCTCCTTGAAAGATGAGAATGTTGTGTTTCCCGAGACTGTGACATCCTTAGCTAGTGTGTTGATAAAAATCTTCAAATCTTTAAGTCTTCGAATGAAGAACACCAAGAACACCAACAACACCTTTGTATGAATCTTCAAGGAAAATATAAGGATTTCTTCAAACCTTCAAGTCTTAAACTTGAAGTTCTTGCTTAATCATACTTAACCGGAGGTTCGGACCCTCCTTCTAGCATCAATTTATTGATGACCTTTTCTAATCACAGGGATTAGTGGCTGTTTTTAGTTGCTAATTAGATCACCAAACAATTATGTGTGATTGATCACTAACATAATTAGTGAATACGAAAATTGGAAGTGAAAAAGAATAAACACGTGTATCGATTACATATTTAATTCGTTTTGTTTGATAATCGAGGTGATTTGGTTAACGTAGTTGAAGTTTAGATATATAAGTGAATTTGTGCTTATTTTGTTTATTGAAAATTCAAGGTATTTATACAAGTGTTACAAGTAGGAGGTGTACAAACCTTTGCTCTTCCATTGTGCATGTTTGACACATGGAGAGTTGGCTATTTTGACCTTATCTAAACTAAATTCTATCTTCTAGACTGGATTTGCTTGTTTAGTGAGTTGTCCGCTTCTTCGGGCCTTGTCCTTGAAGAGTTATTAGTTTGATTTTGTTGGTCACCCTTTGTACTGACTTAATATCTTGATGCTTTAGTTGGAACTGTTCGACTATTGTCTGGAATTATTCGCCTGAGCTACATTTGGGTTCACATGGCCTTAGCTTTGAAGTAGCTCGCATAGTTAGATTAGCTCGCCCGGTGGATATAGTTCGCTCAGCAATTCCAGCTTAGTTTTGCTTAATCCCGACTTTAGATAGGATAACTTCACTTAATTTTGTTCGCCCTTTTGGTATTTCTGCTCGCCTATCAACATCGATCTTAATCCATATTACGATAATATGGACTCCCGGTTATTATTTTCCGTGTTTAAGATTATCCAGTCCATTAATTAATTGAACTTTTAAATAGCTCTAAATTAATTAAAATCTTGTGCCTTGGAGTAAAGACAACTCAGCATTATTATCCGTACCAGAAAAACTAATTTTCCAATTGCAAGATTTGGTACGATAAAACTTTTGAGTCCACCAAGTGGATAAAACACACAAGTCGTACTCGCACACTGACTTGAACGCAAAATACTAGCTATACTAGTAGTTACCCCACAGGAGTATGAGTCACTGTAGTATGGGCGAATATATGGACCAAGTATATCGAACCCAAGGGAAAGTGTGTATGCGAGTAAATCCCTGGAGATGTGCGTCTCGTAGCTAATATGAACGTATGTTCTGGTTTTAAGAATTGTAATATGCTACTCTATATTCTACTACTTTTATGCTAATAATTAAATTAAACTGAATAACTTGGTTTTAATGCAAATAATGGATAATAATGCTCGGGATAGGAATTCCTACTTATACTAACGGAGTTGGTACGACAACTAAAATAATCGTGATGTGCAAGTAATAATCCTAAGTGTACTAAAACTAGGCAATCAACTTCCCTAATCTAGCACATGATTGAAAGACTAAATGCTTAAGAATTAACCATAATACTTCGTCATATCAACCTACTTCACTAATCCAATAATTAAATTATACGAGTTGTGCTTAATTATCGAGGCCCTAATTTAACTAAGGTGATGCGGTCGTCCTCCCTAGATAAACCGGTATATGATAAACCCCTTCTAAAACCCTTTCCTTAAGCCTATTAGTTATTAAAGAGTGATACGGTCGTCTTCTCTCTAACAATTTTCGTACTCAATTCCAAGATAATTCTAGGGTTTATTTTAAGAATTCAATTAATTAAGAGAACTAAAACTATACATCACGAATTATCCTAATTATGTACCAACATCCTATTTCTACGAGTTTATCCTAACCTAAGCATGCAAGGGTTCTAGCCTAACATGGTGGTTTGAATAATAAAAGCAATAATATAAGAACAATAGTCATAAACATACTTGAATTAACTAATGAAATCAAGAACATAAACACAAGAATAATTTCAAGTCCAAAAAATAATCTTAATAAATCTGGAAAAACTAGGTTTAGAAGACTCAAGTATCAAGAAACCAAGAACAAAAACTAATCGGTTCAAAAGAAAGGTAATTAATATATGAATTCGTAAGCTAAAACCTCGATTACACTGTGAAAAACTCTTCAATCTTCCCTCCCAAGCTCTCTTCTTAAAAAACTATCTAATAATATCAAGTGGTGTCAAAAGTGTATCTCAAAATATGCTTGGAAGGGGTATTTATAGGTTTTGGGATGAATTGGGCCTGAAATTCCTGTAAACGCTCGACATGGGGTGTTGGTCGAGCACCCCTCGGCTACATCGAACATCTACCGCTCGAGCTCCTACCGGTTGAGCGCACCTTCCTTCCAGCGAGCATTGACCGCTTGATCATTATCCAGTCGAGCACCTAGCGCTCGACCCAGGCTCAGTCGAGCACCTCTTCTTTCCAGAGCTTCAGGACCGCTCGACCATGGGTGCTCGAGCACTCCCTCCTCTTGAGCTAACTAACACTTTTGCTTGTACGAACTAATACTTTTCGTATTTCTTCAATATCTTCTCATCCGGGAGTCCGTTTGAGTCAATTCAAAATCCTACGAACTCCATTTTTCGCTCTCTATCCAACTATGAGCACCAAAGAGGTAAATTCATTAGTTTATGAAAATGATACTCAAATGACTCTAAATACTCATCAAATACACTCAAAACATGGGCAAATCGGGCTATAAAACATTAAAATTTCACGCCTAATCAACCCCCCCCCCCCAAACTTACCATATTGCTTTTCCTCAAGCAATGAAATAATAAGTCAATTGAAATTGTTAGAAATGAATCAAAGTACCAAATCATGCAAGTAATAGTATTCAAGCTTCAAAGATCGATCACCCGCACACAAACTCACCCCCTTCATCCTATTCTTGGGTAATCAATAAGAATCACCAAAATCAAACATGGATGTGCTCTCGGCGATGTGTATCACTCCCTCACAAGTGTTTAGCAATAATAAGGGACTCTCTCAGTCAATCAATCACACAAATCAGTAGCCAAAGGCTTATAAGCACTCTCAACTTCGACCATATACTAGAATTCATGCCGAATAAAAAAGGACTTTTTCAAGGTTGTAATGTAAGGCTCTTTGGACAGGTGGGGTAACAATATATGATAACTGACTCAAGTGAATGGAGAATAGAGAATCAAACTTGGGTATTTTCAATACACGGAACCGACTTCTTCAAACATCTTCATGCACAACACTTTCAGTTCAATCTACTCACAACACCTCAATTTTTTTTTCTTTAACTCTTTCACTTTTTTTCTTAATCACACACTTCCTTTTTCTTTCTTTTCAAAAAATATATATGAGCTCATATTTTCTTTTGCTCATTCTCAAATTTTTTGTTCTTCCCCACAACTCAAAGCTTTAATACATCTCTCCTCATATTCACTCAACCATTAATAATTCACCTTCCCAACTCAACTCGATCCCTTTCCACTCATAACTTTTCCCATTCTCCACTCAAATTATGACAAAAAAATTTTAAGAATTTGGATAAGTTCAAATGTGCTAGCAAATAAATAGGCTAAGGCTCAAACGGGCTAACAAGGGATAAATATCATTGGTAGGATTATTTTGGCTAAGTGACTTATTAATTCAAAGATAGCCTAAAATCACTTTCGGCATTTCAAACCAGATAAAATCAAGAAGCGAGAGTACCCACAAGTTCTAGCACCACTAAGGTGAAGATCCACTCACAAACAATGAGATCAATTTAATGAACTTTAATCTCTTTAAGGCTCAAAACTCACGGCTTTCACATCCATGCTAGACCAAGTGAATTCTCACTTTTTACCACACAAGTATTCAAAAGGAAAATTTGTAAGTATACGAGTTCCCTCTCAAATCAACTCTAATTACTACAATCACACAATCTAGACTCTAACTCAACTTCACAAACCACTAACTCATAACTCATACTCAAAGATAGCAATCAATAAGCATAAGAGAGTCAATAAGCATGAAAAAATAGTAGCACCCAATTAGTTCACAATATAGCAGCTCGGGGAGTATCTCAGGGCACAATATATAACCTAAAAGAGAGGGTGTGCGCCTGTGCAATGTCAACATAAAACATATAAAAACTCCACCTCCCAAACTTCAACCTTGTGAAGCAGTCTAAGTTTGGGGTGGTGATTACCTCATCCACATAATTCATGTTTCTCTTAACAACGTGGCACACTCCCTTTTCTCGAGTTGCTCCCTTTGAATAACTTCATGATACCTTTACACTCTCAATATATACTTGCACTCAAAACACTCAAGAACGAGGTTAAAACTTTCGACTCAAAACAAAAACACTAATAACTAAAAACACTCAAAAGCAAATAAAAGTGGGTTACCTCCCACTCAGCGCTATTTTTAAGGTCCTAATGCCGGACAGAGCTCGAAGGAGCTCACGGGTCATGATACTCCATGTTACCTCCCTTATTCTCATAAGAGTGGTGGTTAAATTCCTTTCCTTGATGCCCCTTCACCATGAGTTCTTTTGCTTCCTTCTCAACCTCAAGGCATCCATTACTGAATACCTTCTTCACCTCTGGTGGTGGTGTCAACTTCTTCTTAGCTCTCCAAGGAGGTGTCTTATCAACCAACTTCTTTACTTTTGGCTTCTTCTCATCCACCCCTCATTTTTCTTCTTCTTGGGCCACCTCCACACTTTTCAATTCTACATCCTTCAACTCCTCTTTGCCTTTATCCCTATCAAAACAATCAAGATCATAACGCTTATAGGTTACATCATCAAGTGAAGGATTATCATAATCATGAGTATAAGATGAATAAGGATTAAGAAGTGTGTCCTCCACACAAGGGTCAACAACATCAATGGAATGCCAGCTCTCATCTTCCTTCGGGTATTTCATAGCCTCATATAGGAAAGTCTTCACCTCTTGATCATCTACATTTACCGTGATCTTTCCATTCGCCACATCTAACACCATTCCGGCCATAGCTAAGAACGGTCTTCCCAAAATCAGGGGCACACGCTCATCTTCTTTCATGTCTAGTACCACAAAATCGGCTGGAAATACGTGATCACCCACCTTCACGAGGACATCTTCAACAACACCTTGAGGTCTTATGATAGACCTATCAGCGAGTTGGAGAGTCAACCTCATCGATTGAAGATCTCCGCCATCCAACTTCTTGAATAGTGACAATGGCATTAGATTGATGCTCGCTCCAAGATCGCAAAATGCTCCGTTCTTGACTCCATTCCCGATATCACATAAGATAGTGAAGCTACCAGGATCTTCAACTTCGGAGGAAGCGCTTTGTGCACCATTGCACTCACCTCGTGATTCAATTGCACAAGCTCGGGCCCATCAACTCTTCTTCTCTTAGCTATCAAGTCCTTCAGGAACTTGGCATAGTTAGGTATCTGCTCTAGTGCATCATAAAATGGGATGTTGGTGTGCAACTTCTTGAAGACCTCAGGAAACTTGGAGAACTTCTCATCTAACTTCTTCTTCATGAACCGCTGCGGATATGGTACCAGAATCAAAGATTTTCGCACCCCCCATTCATCTCGCTCAGTCTCCTTCACATTTCGTTTTGCCTCTTTAGCTCTCTTCCACTTCGGGACTCGCTCTCTCTCTTCAATCCCTTCTTTCTCATTTTCTTTGCCCTTTTTAGTACCTTCCAACTCAACATCTTCCACTGCCTTCTCATTACCCTCTTTCTTCTCCTCATCCTCTTTCTCGATCTCTCGATGGACCTCCTCCACATCAGCAGGTAGTAGGGGACCGTCATACTTGGTTCCACTTCTTAGTTGGATCGCCTTGCATTGCTCTTTCGGGTTCTCTTCCGGCATAGATGGATATTTACCCGTCTCTCTTCCAAGTGATTTCACGATCTGGCTAATCTAAAACTCCATAGAAGTTAACCGTCTATTGTTCTCTTGTTGAATTCTATTCAACTCCATATCCATCTTCTGAAGATCTTGATCTCGCTGATCATTCTTCTTACTCATCTCTTTCACATCGTACTCCAAAGAGGATAACCTCTTACTACCTTCCTCCACCTTCTGAAGAATGACACGTAATATCTCATCAGTGGAGGCACCGCCTTCTCCTCCGGGGAGTTTTGAGCCAGGGTTGACATTTGGAGGTACAGTTATCCCCGCTCTCGGATTACTGTAGGACAAGTTATCATTCTTCCTCCATTGATTATGAGGAGGCTGTGGACCCGGTGGTATAAACGGTTGACCATAAGCGTGTCGCCCCTGATAATTTCCACCTTGATAACTATTCTGATTATAATTAGGCCCTCCCATATAGTTGGCCACCTCTTGCTGGCATCCTAGCTGATCCACTTTCTCACTCATCGCATTATTCTGTCCACTCAAACGTTGCCCAACCTCCAGATTCCTAATCTTCTCCATCATAGCCATCAGCAGCTTTCTCGTCCCCTCACTTTCTTCCATCTGATACACCCTCTGATAATCCTGATCTCCTTTCCACTGTCCCGCGTTCTTCACTATGTCTTCAACTATCTTCCTGCACTCAGCTGCACTAGGGTTCAGGAACGCTCCATTAGCACAAGCATCGAGATGGTGCTGATCCTTCTCGCTAGCCCCGCAGTAGAAATAGGCCATAATATCTCCATCGTTGTACCCGTGCTGCGGGCACTCAATGAGCATGTTGGAGAATCTCTCCCAAGCCTGACTTAATCTCTCGTTCGTTCTCTGCTTGAATAGGGAGATCTCCTTCCTCGCCTTCACCGTTCTGGACGGGGGGTAGAAACGCTCAAGGAATAGACGCTCGAGCTCGGCCCATGTAGTCACACTACCTTATGGAAGTGTGTTATCATACCACTCCTTAGCTATTCCAGTTAGAGAAAACTGGGACAATTTGAGCCTCTTCGCATCCTCAGTCATCCCATTTTGGTTAAAGGTTGAGGCTATCATCAGAAAATTCCTCAAATGAGTGTGAGGATTATCTTTCCCTACTTCTCCCTTAAATTTATTCTCAGTAAGCATCTTTAAAATCCCAGGAGCAATAGAGAAGTTATTTGCCTCAACTGGTGGCATAGCGACTCCATCATAATATTGTTGAAGCTGAGCCTCAAACCTTCCTCGAATTGCCACACCAGGAGGATCAGCATTCTGCGGAACATGCTGAGGGTAAACAGGTGGTAGAGGTATGTGTGGTTGGTTATAAGTAGGTTGTGGGGGGTAGTATGGTGGATATGGGTATGGTGGGTAACGGGTATGGGTAAGGTGGGTTGTTGTGTTGGTAGAAAGGGTTGTTTTGGTTTTATGGATTTTGGTTGATGACTTGATTTTGGTTTGCAGCGGGATTGTTCTAGGTCTGTGGAGTTGGGTTTTGGCTGGTGCTCTCCCCATGAGGTATTTGTTTTTGGCTATCGACTCCATTAGCACCTTCAACCTGTCCCACATTCCGTTCATGCTCTTCGGTTGCAAGATTCAAATCTCTGCTGAAATCTCGATTTCTATTCTCGTCACCTGCGGTATTCATCCTTCTCTGAAAAGCGCGATTCCTTCTTGCAATAGTCTCAGGGTCTAGCTTTGTTCTATCTTCGCTCGTTTCTCCCTTTGAGCGTATTTTCATATACCTGAGTACTCAGAAAGAAAGATCAAACGCAACTGACTAACAAATAATAAAACTAGAAAATAAAAGCACTCACTACTAGCTACTAAACTATCTCCAAGTCCTACTCAATCTGCATACATCACCTTCCCCGGCAACGGCGCCATTGACTTGAACGCAAAATACTAGCTATACTAGTAGTCACCCCACAAGAGTATGGGATCACTGTAGTATGGGCGAGTATAGGGACCAAGTATATCGAACCCAAAGAAAAGTGTGTATGCGAGTAAATCCCTAGAGATGTACGTCTCGTAGCTAATATGAATGTATTTTCTGGTTTTAAGAATTGTAATATGCTACTCTATATTCTACTACTTTTATGCTAATAATTAAATTAAACTGAATAACTTGGTTTTAATGCAAATAATTGATAATGATGCTCGGGATAGGAATTTCTACGTATACTAACGGAGTTGGTACGATAACTAAAATAATCGTGATGTGCAAGTAATAATCCTAAGTGTACTAAAACTAGGCAATCAACTTTCCTAATCTAGCACATGATTGAAAGACTAAAAGCTTAAGAATTAACCCTAATACTTCGTCATATCAACCTACTTCACTAATCCAATAATTAAATTATATGGGGTGTGCTTAATTATCGAGGCCCTAATTTAACTAAGGTGATGCGGTCGTCCTCCCTAGATAAACCGGTATATGATAAACCCCTTCTAAAACCCTTTCCTTAAGCCTATTAGTTTTTAAAGAGTGATACGGTCGTCTTCTCTCTAACAATTTTCGTACTCAATTCCAAGATAATTCTAGGGTTTATTTTAAGAATTCAATTAATTAAGAGAACTAAAACTATACATCACGAATTATCCTAATTATGTACCAACATCCTATTTCTACGAGTTCATCCTATCCTAAGCATGCAAGGGTTCTAGCCTAACATGGTGGTTTGAATAATAAAAGCAATAATAATAACAATAGTCATAAATATACTTGAATTAACAAATGAAATCAAGAACATAAACACAAGAATAATTTCAAGTCTAAAAAATAATCTCAATAAATCTAGAAAATCTAGGTTTAGAAGTCTCAAGTATCAAGAAATCAAGAACAAAAACTAATCGGTTCAAAAGAAAGGTAATTGGTTTATGAATTCGTAAGCTAAAACCTCGATTACACGTTGAAAAATTCTTCAATCTTCCCTCCCAAGCTCTCTCCTTCAAAAACTATCTAATAATATCAAGTGATGTCAAAATTCTATCTCAAAATATGCCTGGAAGGGGTATTTATAGGCTTTGGGACGAATTGGGCCTGAAATTCTCGTAAACGCTCGACCTAGGGTGTTGGTCGGTGCCTGGCGCTCGACCACATCACAGTCGAGCGCCCCTCGGCTACAGCGAACATCTACCGCTCGAGCTCCTACCGGTCGAGCGCATCTTCCTTCCAGCGAGCATTGACCACTCGATCACTATCCAGTCGAGTGCCTAGCGCTCGACCCAGGCTCAATCGAGCGTCTTTTCTTTCCTGAGCTTCAGGACCGCTCGACTATGGGTGCTCAACACCCCCTCCTCTTGAGCCAACTAATACTTTTGCTCGCACGAATTAATACTTTTTGTATTTCTTCAATATCTTCTCATCCGGGAGTCCATTTGAGTCGATTCAAAGTCCTACGAACTCTATTTTTTGCCCTCTATCCAACTATGAGCACCAAAGAGAAAAATTCATTAGTTTATAAAAATGATACTCAAATGACTCTAAATACTCATCAAATACACTCAAAACATGGGCAAATCGGGCTATAAAACATAACAATTTCATGCCTAATCACACACATTTATCCGTATTAAATCTTAGCAACCGTCGTATGATTAATATTATTGCCCAAAACAAAAGGTATCGAAGTAATGATGATTCTCACTCGACATATATCAAATCAATATCTATTAACCACACACAGTCATATTTAAGTGACGGAGATTAAGAAATCAATAACCACTGAGGTCTAGTTCTTTACCTTTGAGAACAGAATAATTTATCCTCGTTGTAGGTCCTCTTCAACACATACAAAATGTGCTAGTGCAATCTCTTGGTCAAGACAGGCCAATCTGAGAACTACACATTGATCTTTCACGACGGATTGTTCAATTCCACCTGGGTCGTGAATTTGTACGTTTAGTTACAAGGAACTGTTAATGTGATCTTCCTTGATATGGTATCACCACATTAACTAAAATGTAACACATACTATATATTGAACGGTTTGCAATAAACATTTAACATTCATTCACATTTAAAGTCATAGTGATAAAAGATTTATTCTCATAAATAAGTGTTCAATACATAGGTTATACAAAGTAAAATCATACTTTTACGTATAACCCCAATAGGTGTTGGGACGATAATACTTCCAATGCTTTCGAAATTGATAATATTTTAAACATTCTTGATTTTAAATGCAATTTGTTATCTTTGAGTAGGCTCACTAAAAAATTAAATTGTGTGATGACGTTATTCGCTGATTTTTGTGTTGTACATGACTTACACTCGAGGAAGTTGATTGGGACAGGTAGATTGTGTGATGGCTTGTATCATTTGGAGTCGATGCAAGAAGGAAGGGTAGCAATGTCAATGGTAGCGACAGTGAGCTCCGAAGTCTGGTATTAGAGGCTTGGATATGCCTCGAGTGAGAAAATTTCTTTCATTAGTCAGTTTTTAAATAATGTTAGTAGTGTTCAGTTGAAATATTGTGATCCTTGTATGAAAGAAAAACAAACTCGTTTGCCCTTTCCAAATAGTGAAATAAAAACTCGTTCATACCTTGAACTCATACATTGTGATATATGGAGGGGAAGGGTTACAAGACTCCTTCAATTTCGGGTGCTCATTACTTTTTTACAATTGTCGCTGATTATAGTATGTGAGTTTGGATTTTTCTAATGACGTTTAAGTCTGAAACTCAATGTTACTTGACTATGCGGGGTGTATTGGTTATGGAGTCTGTAGGATTTTTTAAGACTTTTAAAGTTTGGGGGTATTCAATCTGGATTTTCAAAAGTCTTTAAAAATCCTGAGGTATTCAATACGGATTTTAAAAAGTCTTAAAAAATCTTTAGGTATTCAACAGTCTATGGATTTTAATACTCTATGGATTTTCTTTGATTCTCTTCCAAAATATAAATAGATTTCACTCTCCAAAATCTCTTCTAATAACTAGAGATTTCTACGGATTTTAAAAAGTCTTAAAAAATCTTTAAGTATTCAACAGTCTATAGATTTTCTTTGATTCTCTTCCATAGGGATGTCAACGGGGTGGGGCGGGGACGAGGGTCATTCCTCATCCCCGTGCCTACAAAATCGGGGATTCTCCTTCCCCGTCCCCCCGAAATATAACGAAAAATTTCCCCCCCCCCCCATCCCCGCCCCGCCGGGGGTCCCCATCCCCACCGGGATTACCCGTTCCCCGCCTAATAATTTTTTTCATCTTATATAAAAAAATATAAAATAGTACACAATAATTAATTTAATAAGTTGGTGTTAAAAAAACTAATTTAAACAATTTGAAGAACCTCTAATTCTAATAGTTTTAGTTAACATATATACTAAAGTAAAAATTATATAATTTGGAATTAATAACATAATATTAAATAAAATATAAATGTAATTTTGAATAAATATTTAATTGAGTAGAAAATTATGCAATATTTATTTATAATTTACTTTTAAATTTAAAATTATTTATATATATATATATATAAATATATTAATTATATAAAAAATAATGCGGGTCCCCGTGGGGAACAAGGCGGGGATCCGTTCCCCAATTGCTAAAGGGGTTCCTCGCCCCGATCGGGGCGGATCCCCCGCCCCGCTGCCAAGTTTACTCTCAACAAAAATATTAATAGATTTCACTCTCCAAAATCTCTTCTAACAATCAGAGACTTCTAATGAGACCGAAGTATAACGGTGATAGAAATGAAGATGAGAATAATAATGTATTTTTTTAAACTAATGCATTTTTGGTATTTTCTCTAAATAATTTGGATAATATTTTTTTTATATACAAGTGTGTTCTATATACATTGGCATCAATGGTTCCAGCGCCAGAGTTTATGAAAATCCATGTAAATCAATAAAAAAAAGTGTATTCCACAATACAGTCAAGTCTATAAAAATCCATGTAAATCAATAAAAAAAAGTCAGCCAAACTCTGCATAGAGTCTATAGATTTTCTAAATCCACAGACTTTTTAAAGTCCAAAAAAATCCAACAGAATCCCAGTTGAATACACCCCTCTATGTTTTGCAATATGGTGAACACTCAAGATGATAAGAAAGTGAGAAGAATAAGGGCAGATAATGTTTGGGAATTCAAGTCCAATTTTATGCTAGTAAAGGAATTTTGCTAGAGACATCTTGCACTGATACCCCACAACAAAACGGAGTTGGTGAGAGAAAACACAGTCATATATTAGAGATTGCAAAAGCATTAAGATTTCATGCTAAGTTGCTTATTCATTTCTAGGAAGAGTGATATACATCATAAATTGTCTTACTTCAAAAGTTGTTAAAAATTGAACTCTTTTTGAGATGTTGTTCACTGAGAAGCCCACATATGGCCATATGCAAGTTTTTGGTTACTTGGTTTACACTCATGAAAATAAAGGGAAATGTGATAAAAAAAATTGGCGAAGGGGGAGACCGGTATATTTGCTGGATATCCAAATGGACAAAAAGAATATCGTGTGTATGATCATCATACTAAGCAGGTTTTTACATCTCGAGATGTTAATTTCTTTGAGAATATTTTTCCATATAAGGTCAATGAATCTATTATTAATGATAATATGCTTGCTTTAAGTAATAAAAATTGGGAAACTAATTTTGATGATTATGGGGGTATTCAGCCACTGTCAAGTTTTGGATCTCCCATTAATGAAAGTGAAGAGCATGATATTCCATATATGCTCATTAATGAAGTGGAAATTGAGGCAAATAGGGGGCGGCCTCAACCGTCTAGGCTTGAACAGGAGGCTCCAGAAATAATGCCAACGCTCGGAGAAATAAGACAGAGGACTAGGCCTCGCCACCAGCCTAAGCACCTTTTAGATTTCGAAACTGATTTGCCACCATCCTTGCAACATCCACAATATATTGCTCATTCAGTAACCTCACAGGTATGTCCTTCGTCCAATTATGTTGCATACGATAAATTCACTGACACTCATAAAGTTTTCTTAGCGGCCATCACATCCTATGATGAGCCCAAATACTTTGCTTAGGCTGTGAAGTATCTCAATTGGAGAGAAGCCATGCAAAATGAAATTGATGCTCTTGAAAGGAATGGGACATGGACCCTAGAGGCTTTACCTCTAGGGAAAAAAATGGCGGATTCGAAATATGTGTACAAAATTAGATATAAGCCCAATGGCGAGATTGAACGTTACAAAGCACATCTTGTAGCAAGAAGGTTTACCCAAGTTGAAAAAGGAATAAATTTTCATGAAATATTTGCGCCCATTGCTAAATTAGTTACAATCAAATGCCTTATTACAATTGTAGTTAGACAAGGATGGAGTACTCATCTGTTGGATGTTAATAATGCATTTTTTCCATGATGATTTGAATGAAAATGTCTACATGCGAATACCTCAAGACTTCGCAAAAAAGGGGGAGATGAGAGTGTGTAAGTTGCAGAAATCTCTCTATGGCTTGAGACAAAATTCTAGGAATTGGTATCATAAATTCACTCGAACATTCTTGGCATGGGTTTTTGTCAATATCGAGTAGACCATTTCTTATTCATCTACCAAAACGGTAATGTTTACACTCTTGAACTAGTTTACGTAGATGCCGTGATAATTGCAGGAACCGATATCAACCACATTTAGGCGACTAAATCCTTTTTGCATGATACTTTTTTGCATCAAGGATTTAGGACTATTGAAGTATTTTTTTGGGAAATGAAGTTTCCAAAACTTCAGATGGTCTTATCTTAAGCCAAAGAAAATACACACTTGACATATTAGAGGAGGCGGGTGTTCAAGGTTGTAGACCGGATGCCTTTCCAATGGAACAAAACTTGCAGTTCTGCAAATCTAGCACTAGTCCACATACCAAACCTGGACTTTATCGCAGACTTGTGGGTCGTCTTTTGTACGTGACAGTGACGAGGCCTGACACAACTTATGTTGTCAATATTCTCAGTCAATTTCTCAGTAATATAAGGTTAAAACATATGGAAGCAGATGTGTGTATTTTACGTTATCTAAAATCCACGGCAGGGCAATAACTTTTTTTCCCACGAGAAAGAGGCCTTCAACTAGAGGCATTTTGAGACGTAGATTGGGCAAGGTGTAACTTCACTTGTCGCTCTTGCACGAGATATTTTATTTCTATTGGTGGACCACCAATATCATGGAGGACGAAAAAACAAACAATGGTTTACGTTCTTCTGCCGAAGTTGTGTATCGTGCGATGGCGGTTACGGAGAGTGACGTGTTATGGTTGAGATGCTTACTTAAAGACTTAAAAGCTTTGCAAGAGGGAGGCACTATTCTTTATTGTGACAATCAAGCCGCTTTATATATAGCAACAAATCCTATTTTTCATAAACATACTAAACACGTGGAAATGAATTGTTATTTCGTCTGAGAGCGAGTGCATTCTACAGGAATCTGCCTAACCAAGGTGTCCACACATGCACAACTAGCTGATATTTTCACTAAGGCACTTAGAATAGAACAATTTATTGTTGTCCAAGTTGGGCGTTCGAAATCTTCATGAGCCAACTTGAAGAAGAGTATTTGATTTCTCTAATCTTATTGTTCATATTTTTTCCTTCTGTTAGGAGATACGCCACAATTTTGGCATTAGATAGGAGATTTCCATATCTTCTTTACTGATTTGTTTCCATACTTTGGTTATAACTCTTGGTATATGTACACATATTTTGTGAATATGAGAACTACATTTTTTGCATATCTTAATTGTATTATATACTATGTCATGCGAAAATATATTAAGAAATTAATTAAACATTGGACTCAAGTTCGGAATAAAATCAGATTGAACCCAAATAGCATAATAACTATTCATATGGTTTTCTCATCTTCGATTCTTCTCTTAGAGCCCACCACTAAAAATATATCTAGTTTTTAGCCTACTCGAATGTTGTCTCTTGTCATTATTTAATAATTAAAAAATTCATATGTCTAGGTTTACCAACGCTATATATACATGAGCATTCAATCGATATTAAATATTAAATAAATTATAAAAGAGACATAGATCATATTAGAAAAATCGTGTGTATGTCGTAAGGCCGATCGAAAAAATAAACTTGTGAACAAGATATGTATTAATTTGTTATATGTAATCTATAGAGTATGAATTGGTCTCTTGTGCAATATTACACATACAATATTACACAAAAAATGGAAAGTTTAAATTCTCACGGGTCGCCAATGGGATTTGGGTCAAAATTAAGAAAAATCCCAGACATAAACCCTTGCACGCAATGGTAAGTAAGGGAGTAGGTATTTTTAGAAGTGGTTATGGGTCGAAATTTGAAATTCGAGTTTTATTTTAAATTTAAATTACAAAACAGGGATGCAACATCGCACATTCGTGTGCAAAATATACATTACAAATTGTGTAACACATGGGAAATATACTAGTTATAATAATAACAATATACTCCCTCCGTCCAATATTCAAGTTCCTAGTTTTATTATTAGAGGCGTCCACACTTAATGTTATATACTAGTTATAATAATAGCGATATACTTCCTCCATCCAATATTAATGTTATCATACCCAAAATGTAATAACAATATCCAACAACACTTTATCTTAACCCCCCATCCATTTTTTAATCGCTTAAATTGTTAGTGGACTATTCATGAATAATTACTTGATTCATAAACATCACTAAAACATGTGCAATAAGTTTTGGAACTTTTATATTGGACTGAGAAAGTATATATTATGGGGCAATCTCTCCAATGTGTGAATTAAAACATGTGAAAAAAGTCTTGCAATGTGCACATGCAATATTATCACATTTAAGGCATGAACTAAAACTCGCGGATCCTTCACGGGTCACTGATTAGGCATGAAATTGTCATGATTCGTCATTCGAAATGCCCTAATTCTGGCCGATTTTGTCGAGTATTTGGAGTCAATTGAGCATTATTTCTATACATTGATGAAATTGTCTCTTTAATGCTCGTAGGTGAATCGAGGGCGAAGAACGGAGTTCGTAGGACTTTGAATCGACTCAAACGGATGCGCGGATGAGAAGATATTGAAGGAATACGATTGGTGTTAGTGTTGAAGAATAAAAGTACTAATTGGAGCAATTTTGGGAGTCATTCGAGTGGACCACTCGAGCACGTTGCTCGAGCGCCCAAAACTTACAGAAAAATTCGATCATTCGAGCAGCTCGAGCGTCACCGCTCGAGCGTGTTGCTCGAGGGCCCTAAAACTTGCAGAGGAATCCGAGCGCTCGACCAGCTCGAGCGCCACCGCTCGAGCACTTGCACCATTCGAGCTCCACGCTCGAGCGCGACCGCTCGAGCGGGTCTGCTCGAGCGCCTTCATGTTTTGCGCTTTAAAAGTCGTTTTTCGGCCCATGAGTTCACGATTCGGCCCGTTGCTTATATATACTCGTCTCAAGCTCGTTTTTACAGACCACCACATATCACTTAATAGATTTTGACTTTTAGAGTTCGTTTTTGGAGAGGAAGGAGAGAAGCAAGCTTTACGTTTACGTTTTTGAGGTTTTCGTTACGAATTCATATTACGATTTTATGTTTTAGTTTCGTTTCTTCATATTCTTGTTCTTGAACACATTGAGACTCGTTTTGTTGATTTAATTTAAGTTATTCATTTATTTCTTGAAACCCTAGTTTATGATTTATCTTTTCTTCGTTATAATCATCATGTTCATGTTCGTTACTTATTCAATTGTTCTTGTTTACGTAAAACCTATGTCTAGCTAAAACCCTTGCATGCTTGGGGTAGGATGAACTCGTAGAAGTAGGTTGTGGGTACGTAATGAGGGTAACTTGTGACGTTAGGTTTTAATTCTCTTGATTAATGAATTCTTAAAATTAATCTTAACTTTACTTTTGAATTTCATTCGAAAAGTGTTAGAGAGAGGACGACCGCATCACTCTTTAACAACTAGTAGACTTAACTAGAGGGTTTAGAAAGGGTTAATTCATCTACCAGTTTGCGAAGGAGGACGACCGCATCACCTTAGTTAAATTAGGGTCTCATCAATTAAGCACAATCTATTAACTTGTTAGTGGATTAGTGAAGTCGAGTGTTAGGGTAAAGTATTAGGGTTTAGAATCTTGAGCTTTCATCTTGCACTCTTTTACTTAGGTTATTTCTTGCGCGTCACGGTTATTTTGATTATGTACCTGCTCCGTTAGTATACGTAGGGATTCCTATCCTGAGCATCACCATCTCTCATTTGAAAACAACCCTTCGATTCTTAGTTTAATTTTGCTTTATGCATTCCTAGGATAATTTTAGTCTTTTAATTAATTTTCCAAAAAATCCAAAAATATTTCACTCATATTAACTACGACGAGTAGATCTTCAGGGATTTATTCGCATACACACCATCCCTTGGGTTCGATAATACTTGGTCATTATACTTACTCATACTACAGTGAACCCGTCCGCTTGCGGTGAATCTACTAGTAGAAGTTAGTATATTCGCTTCAAGTCAGTCACACCGAGTCAAATGAATCTTCCTAAAAAATCGCACAGAGACAAATTGAAAAACTCATTTCAAGGGTTGTGTTACTATAAGGGCAAATATGTGTTATTGTAATGACAAGTAACACATACTTGTTCTTTCAATAGAAAACTCACACCCTTATAATAACTTATGTAAGATATTGAAGATTGTGTTACTATAGAAACACATGTATGTTATTTTATGAACAAAATGATATTACTGAGCCTGAATAATTAAAAAAATACCCAGATTAAAGAGATGAGAAACAACCATAGAAACACTCGAAAAAAAAAAAGATTTGAAGAACAAAATGACAAAAAAGAGGTAGAGAATGAAATAAGTGAGAAGAAACAAATAAAGAACGTGAGGGAGAATTATTTTTCTAGAAACTGCTACGAAAAATGGAAAAAAGAGAGGAAGATGAAGATAGATCTGCGTAAAGAAGGAACCATTATTGGAGATCACAGGGAAGAGAGGTTTGCATGGAAAAGAAATAACAATGAAAAAAGAAAAGGTAGATCAGTGTGAAAAAAACCATCATACAGAAAAGAAAAAAAAGATTGTGCAAAGAAAAAACAAGTTGAATGGATTATATTTCATGAATATATGATAATTTTTCACTTATGAAAAATATGTATGAGAATTTGTCATACATTATAAGTAACCATACGAAATCTTCGAACATGGCCAATCCTAGCAATTAAGAAGTCTGAGTCGAGATTAAAATTAGATATCTCGTAGTTTTTTTTTTTCAATTATACAAACTTACTGACCATAATGTTGTATGTGACAATCTCTGTGTGGCAAGTTTAATTAAAATATGGTAAGTTTGCAAATTAATTTTGTCATGCAACTCAAAATAATGTTATACACTGTTTTCATTATACAACTATCAACCAAATTTTTTAGTGAAACAACTAATACTTTTAACAATGAACAATGATAGGCAAAAAAAAAAATTACGATAAAACTTTTTTACATTAATTATGACATTAGAAAATTGTAAAATTCCAAGAACCATTAAAATTTAAGAGCTCGTATAAATTAATAAGTATATGACGATAACTCTCAACTCAACAACTGAAAATAGGATTATATATACGGTAAAAAACTTATTAATATAAGTAACTTTGTTCTCCAAATAGGAATAAAAAAATAAAAAATTTAGCCACAACCTGTACAAGTGAAATAAAGTTTTACTATTATACTTCCTCCGTCCACGAAAAGTATGTTCACTTGTTTGCACGTGGTTTAATATAATATGTTGGAGGGTATTTAAGGGTCTTGTGAGGTCCGTTTATGAATAAATTTATTATTTATGGTAAGTATGCATAGTAACGTTACCATAAACAATTACTTTATTCATAAACGGACATCACAATACCTCGTAATATCCTCTAACATATCGCATTAAATCACGTGAAAAAATATGAGCATAGAAGACAACAATTTTTTATATTAAGTTCCTAAAAATTCACAAAATTTTCGGGCTTAAGTTGATCGACCCGTCGGCCTAGTCATAAGCACGGGCCTATCTACGAATATTTTTTTTTTTTGGAAAAACATCAACATAAAATTTTATTTTATATTAAAAATATACTCCCTCCGTCCATGAGTAAACTTCTCACTTTCCTTTTCGGGCCGTCCACAAGTAAGTTTCCCATTCCATAAATGGAAAAAACAACACTCTACTATTTATAAACTTTAACCTTCAAACTCACACAATATTACCAAAAATGTCACTCATTCAATTCACTTTTCAACACTATTCATTACTTTATCCCAAAAGTCAACATGTGGCTCACCATATATTAATAAACAAATACAATTTCTTAAACCATTTAACAAAAAAAAGTGAGAAACTTACTCGTGGACGGAGGGAGTAATAAATATCAAAATAAAATATTTATAGTGACCCAATAAAACGACCCAATGTGGCATTTATTCGAAAACTCTCTAATACTAAGGTGCCTGCACGTATAAATAGTCGCATCTGTATTTTGTGGACGGAAAAGACGAAAAGTCGTGAAAAGGCTGGAGAAAAGACTCGATTTTTCTTCCAATTTTCTTCGTCTAATTCTTCGATCTAAAAAAACCGTCAAACCTGAACCTGAATTCTCCCTGTAATCTAGGGTTCCCCTTTTCACTCTCAGATATAATTTCCACCAATCTATACCTAGATTTTTTTTTAAAAAAAATCGTGTAGGGATTACATTCGTTGTGGTTTCTGATCTGCCGTGAGTTTGCGTCTCTCGATTCTTGTAATTGTTAAATTTTTAGGTTTTGTTGTTCAAATTGGGCTGATTTGATAACTAGGAATTCGCGTGGGTTATTTGGATTGGCGCCGCAGTGTAGATCATGACGATTCCAGATTCAGCGGGGTGTCACTACATGTTGGAGAACGGATCAATAGAATTACCATGCAAACCGGACGAGGAGAGGAGGATTGTTCAGGAGTTGACTGCCAAGGCTGAGTCCAATTTGCGAGAGGGGAATTTGTACTACGTCGTTTCGGGCCGGTAAGATGTTCTGTTCTTCTATTGTTTCTTGTAGTTGATTAAGTTATTTGCTTTTAAATTCTACTTCACGCCGTATCATGATCGTTCTTGTTTACTTCGCATAATAATCAATGAAAGAGGAACATATATATTGATTTTGCTACTATGTTTTGGACTTCCTAGTTCTGTTTGTTGGAGATTCTTTTTTTCATTATGAGAATGTGAATATGGGGTTCCCCAGATACATTATGTGCATCTTACTCAAAGCACCAATCAACCTATTTAGAATATATGTTATCCAGTTAAGTAGAATTGCCCGGATAGGCGGTTACTTATTCTTCAAGTAGATTAGATGCTACTGATTAGGCATATGACTTGTGAATCTTGTATGTGATCTGTCTGGAATTTTGGCTCTGAAGCAACATCCCACTATGGACCGTATTTGTAATATTGTATTGAACAAAAGCCATTTTTTCCAGATCTGTTTAAGTCCCACACTTTCTTTTGTTTGCGAATCTTGGGCCGAAGGATGGGAAGGAGGCTGTGCACTCTATTTTTTTTTTCTGTTGAGGGGACATTTTTTTATTCTTTTGCATTATTCAGATAAAATGGTTTACATGTTCATTACAAAACACTCCCATGTAAATACCTATATACATACCGAGCTAATATGGGCCAAACTATGATCTTCTGCATTGACCATTCTAGGAATATGCTTTGGCCCAAACAATTGATTATCTGGAAAGTTGAAGAACGTAGTCGACCCAAACGCGCTGAATGATTTTAGTTCACCAGTCCATTAATAAGTACCTTACAATCTCATTAAACTGTGTACCCTAAAATCTGCTTTCTGTAGTAACTTTTTGTTGAAAATTTAAGTGCAGTAGATTCAGCCGTCGTGCTGCTATCCTGCTACTCATCATTTTAATTCTCTTTGCACCAGCTAATAAGATGTTGCCATACTCTATAACAAATAAAACCCCAGTGATCCGTCTTTGAAAAGTGGCTCGCATCTGAGTTTAGTTTACATCCCTCTCGTTGGTACATTCCTGCGATTCATTATTTAGAGGTTCCTTCGACCCTTCCCGATTTTGATTTGTAGTTCCATTCATGGACACTTGATGAGCATGATAAATTGTTGCCTAAATATCAATAGCTACCTTTTCTAATCAGGTTCAGTTACGTGATTTCTGAATTGTCCAAGTGAGAAACAGGAGGGGGACATGACTTCCTTTAGACAAGTTAACTTTGCTATTTTGCCTCTTTCTGGTGCAAAGTAGGCTAGTGGAACGTGAATGCACAATTAGACATGCTTGAAAACACAATTCCCTTTCAGTATAGTCGGTCACGAAAGCAGATTTGTATGGATGTGATACTTGCACTTCTTTTGCTTGGTATGTTAAGCAGTTGTCTGCATTCTATTCTACTATTCCTCGGCTTAACATTCCGGCTTGGAGACATTCATCTAATATAGTTTTATAGGATGAATGAAACTGATCCTCGTTTTTTTTATGACAGCTATATCTTTACCGATGTTTAAGAAGTATACTGTTTTAACTATTTCATATTATAGCTTAAAACTCGCATACTGAACTGCATCTTAGGCATGGTAGTTCTTGAAAAAATCTTTGTTTCATTTGAGATGACATTTCAAGAATGTCCACACGCATTTAATACCAAGGCTTATCATACGGCTATGAAGTTGTTTGGAAGTCCATTAACACCTTTATTTCATTTGAAACTTTTAGAACCCCATCTTTCTCTGTATATTACCACTGATTTGATTTTTTTTTTATAAGACGCTTGCTTGTGGTTATGAATGAAAATTATGGGATGGGTTGCCTGTGTTCCGTCTAAATTAACTTTTTTTTTTTTTTATCCAGACGATCTCATGTTTATGTTGTTTTTTTACTTTTCTTGCAGGTGGTTCTCAGCTTGGCAGAGGTACACTGGGCAAAGGGATGATGCTACATTTGAAGACTACTATCTTTTAGATTCAGACGGTAGGCCTGGAGCAATTGATAACAGTGACATTATTATACATGGAGAAGATGATAAGGATGTAGACCCTCAGGTCCACAGAACTTTGGTTGAAGGACGTGATTATGTGTTAGTTCCACAAGAAGTCTGGGAGAAGCTTACAAAGTGGTACTTACTCTTATTGTTCCTGGAACTTCATATTTTTCAATGTATTAACAAAATTGCCAGCACTATATTGGGCTCAATTTTTAAGAGGCTGAATGGTGAACATATATATATATATATATGTTTTCTTCATTCATCTGAAGACGGGAAACAAAGAATTCTGTAGAATCATTGGTAGTAACTCTACTGCATGTTTTTGTGGGATTTTAAGAAGATCTTTTGTTGTCCCTTGACTCTTAGGCCTCATTACATGATTTTGTTGTTGATACTTTACTGATCTTCACATCTTCATTGCATCATATGTTATTTCTTGATCCCCAGGTACAAAGGAGGGCCAGCATTGCCACGGAAGATGATATCTGTTGGAAACCAGCAGAAGCAATTTAATGTGGAGGTTTTCCCCATGAGTTTTAGGCTAATCGACTCCAGAGACCAGAGTGAAGTTGTTATAAGACTTAGTAAACAGGTGCCATTTCTTTAGTACTACGTCTTCAGTTAATGAGAAAATAATTATTTGGTCTCTTTTACTTTTCACATTCTTACATGGATAAAATTGTCGGGTGTTATTTTCCATGCATGATTACATTAGAATTGTTTCTCACTTTATCTTTTATTGCAATTGGGGCTAGAATTCATTCAACATGAGTTTTAACATAGACATTTGTTAGGATAGACTTGAGCTTTATAATATTTTCATATCATTGACTCTATAGTCTAGTGATGTATTTGAAGTTACTGTTGATTTTTTTTCCTGGTTTTGAAGCTATATGCACGAGCTTGATATGTTGCACAAAGAAACATGCAGTATTTGCCTAAGAAAATGTTCATGATGATAATATATTGTGATTTTTTTTGGATACTAATTGGAAATAGTGAAGTACGTTCTCTCTTATTTTGTGTTTCAGGCTTCTTTAAATGACCTCCACATAAAAGTGTGTCAGCTTAAAAGTTTAAACCCGGAAAAGGTATGTCTGTTCACAAAATGTTTCAGTCTTATGTCAATTAAAAGTTGAAAAGAAGATGATTATGTTCTGTTCACTCTTTGAATATCTACAGGCACGAATCTGGGACTTCTTCAATAAGCAGAAGGAGACTTTATTATCTTCTTCGAGCCATACCCTTGAGGAGTTGAATTTACAGATGGATCAAGATGTAGGTTCATTTTTCCTTGTTAATATTCGCATAAGTGATAAAGCTTTCTTTCTCCTGATAATCATTTTGGTTTTCTGATACATAATTAAGATGTGGCTAGTATCAACAGTATTTAACTAGTTTTCTCATTCCCCTTTGCTCAATTGTATTCGAAAGGGTTTCTTCTCTTTTCTTTCCCTTTATAGTTTTGGTGCAATATTTAGATTGTATATTTGTACTGCTTTATTTGTTTAAAGTTAATTGCATCCGTAGACCTTACTAAAGTTATAGGGGTAAGTAGTGTGCCTTCTTACTATTTTGGTGAATAGGAAGTAATGGATTTCTGCCTTAGTTAAGTCCCATTCTTTTACAGGATAAAAATAGAGTTTCTCGATTGCTGTCTGACTTGCGTTAGTGCAAATTAGTTAGGAGTCGGGATATAACTAATAGTGAAGCATTTTGTGAGATAACTGTGCCTTTCAGAAACCCTAGTTATAGCGCAAGGCACAAAAGGTGCAGAGGATAGCGCCAGAAGGCAGGCGATGTATCGGATGCGCCACAGTGCGACTTTTTTACAGCTTTTTTCCCCATCCCCAAAACCTGCTTGTAACTGTAAGAGTTGCACAATTACAACAAACACTCTTAGGCAGCGTATGTTTGAATTTGGGATTAGCCATCCAGTACTCTTTCATTTGGAAACAAAAAGTTGAAAAAGGGCAAGAAATGTTAATTTCCACGAATTCTTCACCATCGAGCAAGTAAACCTATTTGATTTCCGACCATGGCCGCAACTAAAAAACTGTGCTGTTGCACAGGTTCTGCACCGTTTTCTACTTCCTCCCCTTCCCTTCTTTTCTTCATTTATTCTATATGTGGAGTTTGTAATTTTCTTTGCTTTTACATGTATATTTCAAATCTCTGAATTATAAAAGATTTATCCAATTCTTCAGTACATGTTAATTACTTGTTTTTTTATATAAAAGAAAAAGAAAAAGAAATTTGTTCTCTGTTTCTTGCCTCGCCTAGCAGCGCCCTTGCGCCTCTAATAACTACAGAATAAGATGTGCATATGTTAAGGCTTCTTTATTAGCATCTATTTGCCTTCAATTTGTTCTCTTATGCAGTTTAATAGTGACTAGTATCTGAAGTATACCTCTTTCATTAGATACGTCTGTCCTTTAGCATCGCTAGCAATTTTGCCTTCACATTGTTTCTTATGTAAATTTTAATATTAGAAAGATTGTTTAGCGTGCTGTTTCTGAATATCTTTCCTCTCTTTTTAGATTCTTCTTGAGGTGCTAACTGATGATTCTGGCATGGATTCAACGGGAAATGGCTTAGCATTGATTCCTGTGGAGCCTACAAGATCATCTTTTTCTATTGCTGGTGGACCAACTATGTCTAACGGGAATTCAATTGGTTATAGCACATATTCCTACCAGCGCAGTACATCTACTTCAACAAATGGAGATATGGAAGAAGGATATGATAATTTAAAGCCCTTGACAAGAGGAGATGCAGGAGGTTTGGCAGGATTGCAAAATTTGGGGAATACTTGCTTCATGAATAGTTCCCTTCAGTGTTTGGTTCATACTACACCCATGGTTGAGTATTTCTTGCAAGATTACAGTGATGAGATCAACAGACAGAACCCATTAGGAATGCATGTAATGCTTCGTTCCATCTGTAGTGCTAGCTTTAATGAACAAGTGTCCTAATGATATTATAACGTTGCAGGGAGAACTCGCGGTTGCATTTGGTGAATTGTTGAGGAAACTCTGGTCCTCTGGTCGAACTCCAGTTGCCCCTCGTGCGTTTAAGGGGAAACTTGCTCGTTTTGCTCCCCAGTTTAGTGGGTATAACCAGCATGATTCACAGGTTTGTTTTGTACATGAATACAATTTGCATTCTATAGAATCTTTCACTTTTATTTTATATGATTGTGCAGTTGTGGAACCGCCCCCTCTTGCATGCTGTTTTGACAAGAGCAAACTCACTTCCTCATAAGTACTGTTGATTGTAATAAGTTGAGAAAAATTAATCAGTTAAAGACCATTCACACAATGTCTATGATGTGAACATAAATGAGTTTGACTTGCCCCTTGATATATTTTGTTACTTCATTTGAATCATTTCTATTTCAGCATTGTAATTCTTGTGGCTCCCTTGAATAATAAAGTATATGGTCAATGCCATTTTGTTCAGTATCAATTAACTGAGTCCAGAAGAGATCAGATTTTGATGCAAAGTGGTATAAAATGAACTATTAACACCTTGTATTCTGTCCTCCTGCTTCTTTTTTGGTTGTGGATCTGAGCATGCATTTACCTGGCCTTATATTAAAGTTAACAAATATAGATTGATGATATACTATTTGTCCTCAGGAACTCCTTGCCTTTCTGCTCGATGGACTGCATGAAGATTTAAATCGTGTTAAGCAGAAACCATATTTTGAAACAAAGGATTCTGATGGTCGACCTGATGAGGAGGTTGCGGATGAGTTTTGGAGTTATCACAAGGCCAGAAACGATTCAATAATTGTTGATACCTGCCAGGTGAATTAATTTTTACCAATGCATGCGTCAAATACATGACAATACACTTACCTCTCTATTCATTATAAGCTTTACAAACTATTTGTGCTTGGATTAGTTTTCTGTGGTATTACATTTGGTAAGGGGTATAAATATTTGTAGTTGGCTTATGTTCAGTGTTCAGAGGTTCATGGGGCCCTAGGAGTGGGCCCACCCTTAATTACAAAATTCGGATAATGAAAATATGTGTTTCAAGATAAATAGGTCTAATGCTTGAAGTGACGAGTTCTTTTATTGTCTTTATATATATTTTAATTCTTTTACGATGTATGCTTAAATTTTACTATATTGCTGGGTTTCTTTTGTTTTGAATCTTCTTATATAACTGGAATAACCTCGTGAGGGTTATCCTCTTGCCTATCAGCAAGAGACATGCGCTATTAATCTTAAATGTTCCAGGGAACAGAGTTTCCAGAATTGACAATTGCTTTAAAGTAGTCTAGAAATGAAATCTTTTTTGATATTCATTGTACGACATTGCTCAATATGTCAATATTCTCTCTCAAGAAGTTTTGGTGGCAGCTGTCTAATGTTTGGAAATTTTGACAGGGTCAATACAAATCCACGCTGGTTTGCCCTGTTTGTGACAAGATTTCAATAACATTTGATCCCTTCATGTATCTTTCGTTGCCGCTTCCTTCAACAGCTACTAGGGCAATGACTATAACAGTGTTTTATGGCGATGGAAGTGGCCTCCCTATGCCCTTTACAGTTACTCTTCTGAAGCAAGGATGCTGTAAAGATCTTAGCCATGCTCTGGGTACTGAATGCTGCTTACGTAGTGATGAGTATTTGCTCCTTGCTGAGGTAGATCTTATTTGCATTTATATATCAGTCCATGTTTGAATGTCAAGAATTTTTGCATTAGAATCCCAGTTGATCTGAAGCTTGGAGGACCTAATTCGCAGGTCTATGAACATCGCATATATCGGTATCTGGAAAACCCGTCAGAGCCATTGGCTAATATCAAGGATGATGAACATATTGTTGCCTATAGGCTCCTAAAAAAAGATGCAGATTTAACAAGATTAGAGATATGCCATCGTTACAAGGATATGTGAGTTATCTTTTCGATCACTATTCTATTTTGACTTTGGAAATAACCAACTTTTGTTACACCATGTGGGTTTTGGTTGGTTGGTTGACTTTTTTTCCTTAAATTGTGTTATATGTTCTCGTGTGGAAGATAAGGATGGTCATTTCGTAATTTAAACTGGGTGGTGTAATCTTTCAGATTTGGTGATTTTATTTCAATTATTTCTTTGCTTCTGCTTGCTGACCCTTATAACACTTTGTGCTCCAGCGAAAGAAAGCTCTTCCTTACCCCATTAGTTACCATATTGGAGGACCCACAATCTGGAGAAGATATTGATCGTGCTGTTGACAGAATACTTGCCCCTCTAAGAAGGAAAGCATTTTTCCCTTCCACGATAATTCACAGTAGTGGAGAAAATGGTATGGAAGAGCGGATGGAGAGCTCGGGCACGCAGTTGGGACCCGCGATCCAATCATCAGAAGAATCAGAACCAGAGGGAATGTCGAGCAAGGAATTGTCGTTCAGGCTATGCATTACTGATGAAAAGGGTTTTAAGTGTCTGCCTATAGTGAAGGATTCACCCATAAATCCTGCTCGTATAGTTAAAGTTTTGCTAGACTGGACTAACAAAGAGCATGATCTATACGACTCCAGCTATTTAAAGGATCTTCCTGTGGTTCACAAGTCTGGAATTCTTGCAAAGAAAACCAAGCAAGAGGCTATCTCTCTGTTTTCGTGTTTGGATGCATTTCTAAAAGAGGAGCCCCTGGGCCCCGATGATATGTGGTATACTAGAATGAATAAGCTGAAACATTTCAGTTGTTTCGGTTGCCATCTTTTAATATTCTTTTATATTTGAATGCAGGTACTGTCCTGGATGCAAAGAGCATAGACAAGCAAGTAAAAAGTTGGATTTATGGAGGTTACCAGATATACTCGTCTTTCACTTGAAGCGATTCTCATATAGCAGATGGCTGAAAAACAAACTGGACACATTTGTTAATTTTCCTATTCATAATCTTGATCTGAGCAAATATGTGAAGTGTAAGGATTCATCTGAAGGCTCACATGTCTACGAGCTGTATGCCATCAGTAATCACTACGGGGGCCTTGGTGGCGGGCACTATTCAGCTTATTGCAAGGTAATTATAATTGCTTTACCCGTATCCAAAATTTCTCATTCTTGCACATGATTATATTTAGGGATAATATCATTTATGGTCCTTAAAGTTTACATTTTTTCAGTTTTGGTCCTCTTCCGCTCACTATTATACTTGGTCCTTGAAGTACACTTTTTACTCCCACATTTGGTCTCATCCTTAGTTGACTGTTCGTGGATTTTGACGAAACAACTATTCTGGGGTGCTAAATGCGTTTATTTGAAAATTATTCATTACATTTAGCACCCCCAAAATTTGATTCCATTAATCAATAGGCGGTCACCTAATGCGATAAGACCAAATATTGGAGAAGATTATGCTTATAGAACCAAGTTTGATAGTGATTGAAAAAGGAGGACCAAAACTGGAAAAAAGTAAACTTCAGGGACCAAAATGATATTATCCCATTATGCTCCTCGTCCATTTTGTTTCATTCCAGAAATTGGTCTTAAATTCATGTTTGTTGCAGCTGTCTGTTGATAACAACTGGTACCATTTTGATGATGCTCACGTTTCGCCTGTTAACGAGTCTGAAATCAAGTCGTCTGCTGCGTACGTGCTTTTCTACCAACGTGTGAAAAAGTCGTCAGCCAATGGTAAAGTGGGAGAGCAATCGCGATAGGGCCTTTTGATGATGGATTTTTTTCTCCCATGCTGGGGGGTATTGTGGGGGGCGTAAAGAGGATCAACTTGTAGCTGATGATGACCTAGGATAAAGTTTTGTACGCCAAGAATTACACTTGATTGCTATAATTTTTTCTTAGCAAAATTTTGATTGGGTATCAAATTCCTAAGGCAACTCTTCATTTGTGTTTGGGGTGGCAATGGCTTATAAGTGCTCTGCCATTCTAATTTGTTGTGTCAGTGTTTGAGTCATTTCGGGTGGGGTTTGTAAACCAATCGAATCAGCCGAATATTATAATATTTCATAAAATATTTAATTATTTGTATTTTTTTATTCGAATTTTATAATCTTATTCGTGTTTGATTCATATATTTCAAGTATTTGAATTTATTTGCATATTTCTCTTACAGAATTTAATAATTTTTATATAATTGAAATTCTATATATTATATTAATTTTATAAATCATTACATTTTTTTAATGGAAAAACCATGTTCTAATAAGATTGTTCTAAAACATGCAATGATAAACAAATTGAGAACTTTGGAGTCAACATTACATTTAGCACACATGCGGGTTTTGTGCATGATTAGTGGCTTGTGCATTTAAAAAAAAAAACATATATATATATTTTTAAATGGGGAGCTTTCTTGTGAAATATACCTAAAATAGATAAATATTAAAAATATCATGGGTCGGGTCGCTCCAGTTAAAAATTTGCGGATCTGGGTCGGGTCGGGTTTGATGAGTTTTTTTTTCCAAAATCTCATACAAGTCAAGTTTTAGGATTTTCGCTCCCAATTTGTGTTTCATTATAGGCAAAATGTATGTTACTATATTGGCAAATGTGTGTTACAAGTCATTAAAAAATATATTTTTTCTACTTTAAAATAATAATAATGACAAATATAAATTTTTACAAGATCAAATACAGTAAAACCTCTATATATTAATAATGTTGGGACCGGAGGATTTTATTAATTTATAGAGATATTATTCTATCGATAAATTAATAATTTATTAATTTAAAGAGGTTTTAACGTATATGCACAGTTGACCTTCAAAGTTCCAAATTCTTTGAATAACTTTAAGTATACATGCATAGTTATTGATGAAAATTAAGTTAAAATACAAATGTACTAGTAGAATTCCATGAACACAAACTCACGTGGAAGTTGGAATGACTTGTTTAAATTAATTAGTTTTGGAAAATACAAAAATATGGTTCATTGGACTAACATTTGTGCATTGAATCATGGATAGAAGTCAGCACTATATATTTATCCATTGGAATCTTGGTAAATCACACACAAAAATGGCCACCCATCTAAAAGGAATTCAAAAATCAATCATGACCAACCAACAACGAAAGATGTTATGTGAGTATAAGAGAGATCAACCTGAATGCACTCACAATGATTTGGTGAAATGGGTTGAAAAATCTTTCAATTTGAATCAAGCAACAATTTCGAACACTCTTAAGAGATCTGCAGAATTCCTATCATCTGACTTTGAGAAAGGTGGGTCGTCTAAGCGTCAGAATTCAGCCAAGTATCCGGACCTTGAGAAGGTTGTTTATGAGTGGTTTCTCCAACATCAAGAGCGTGTGAATATAACCGGGGAGCTAATCTTAGAGAAGACGAATGAGGTGCTTAAGCTTTTACATCCCCGCAGATCATTGTCTTTCACAAGGTTGGCTTGAGAAATTCAAATCAAGGCATGGTATCAAATCATATCGCCGTTTCGGAGAGAGTGGATCAGTCGACATGCATGATATGGAGAATAAATTGGAGTCCATTAGGGAAAAAATTGATCAATTTCCAAGGAAATATGTTTTTAATATGGATGAAATTGGTTTGTTTTACAGGTTACAGACTGATCATTCACTTGCAACAAAGCAACTTGAAGGTAGAAAACAAGATAAGGAGAGGTTGACAATTGTTATTTGTTGCAATGAAGATGGCTCTGAAAAAATTCCTCTATGGATTATTGGTAAGTATGCAAAGCCCCGTTGTTTTAAGAATGTCAATATGAATAGCTTGAACTGTCAATATCGTGCCAACAAGAGAGCTTGGATGACTGGAGTGCTTTTCGAAGAATATGTTCGTTGGCTGGATGAGCAAATGCATAGAAGAAAAATTCTTTTTGTAGTCGATAACTGTCCAGCTCATTCAAACAATATTCAAGGTTTACGAAACATCGAGTTATTTTTCCTACCCCCAAACATGACCTCAAAAATTCAACCATGTGATGTCGGTATAATAAGAGCCTTCAAAATGTATTACCACAAAAGATTTTACCGTAAGATTTTGGAAGGCTATGAGTTAGACATACCATCTCCAGAAAAGATCAATGTTTTAGATGCTATCAATATGGCAGTGTCAGCTTGGACCGAAAATATTCATCAAAAAGCAATAGCAAATTGCTTTCGACACTGCAAAATTCGCTCGGAAAATCAAAGCGACTCATGTGCAAATGATGCAACTCCTGGAGAAGACATTCATGAGCTTGAGAATTTGATCACCGGTATGCAATATCACCACAAAATGGATGTGAATTAGTTGCTCGACTTTCTGGGTGAAAATAATCAATGTCACGAAGTTCAGAGTCTAGAAGAGATAGTGGCCGATGTCATTCATAATCCGGAAGATGATGAAGCAGAGGATGATTCAATAGCTTTGCAACCGGCCACTCTAAAAGAAGCATTGCAAGCATCAACAACTCTTCATAACTTTTTGTTGCAGTATGATTAGGCGTGAAATTGTCATGATTCGTAGCTAGAAACGCCCTAGTTTTGGTTGATTTTATTGAGTTTTTAGAGCCAAATGAGTACTATTTCTATATATTGATGAATTTGTCTCTTTGATACTCATAGGTGAATCGAGGATGAAAAACGGAGTTCGTAGGACTTTGAATCGACTCAAACGGATGCCCGGATGAGAAGATATCGAAGAAATACGATTGGTATTAGTACGTGAAAAGAAAAGTGTTAGTTGCAAGGAAGGAAGGCCCATTCGAGCACCATCACTCGAGCACCATCGCTCGAGCAACGTAGGTCGAGCGCTCTGGACTTACAGAGAGTTTTCTCCGCTCGAGGGGCACAGCTCGAGCGCCCCGCTCGACCTCTTGAACCATTCGACCAAAAAGGGTCGAGCGCCTCCGCTCGACCGGGACGGCTCGAGCGCTTCCGAGGCTTATTTTCCAAATTTCGTTTTTCGGCCCATGAGATCCCGTTTCGACCCGGTGCCTATATATACCTCTTACAAACATGTTTTGAAAAGCCCCGAACTTTAGAAATCACTTTTAGACTTAGTTTTTAGAGAGAAGAAGAGGAGAAGAACGAGCAAGCTTTACTTACGTTTTGTTGAGGTTTTTAGTACAAATTCTTAGTTTCTTTTCATTAGCTTGGTTACTTTAAACGCTTTGAACTTCGTTTTAGTTAATTAAATTTCAGTTCTTAGTATTTATTTCTTTAAACCCTAGTTCATGTTTCTTATTTTCTTCGTTCAATTCATTATGTTTATGTTCGTTGTTCCTTCTATTGCTTTTATGTTTGTTAAAGCCATGTCCGGCTAAAACCCTTGTATGCTTGGGGTAGGATGAACTCGTAGAAGTAGGATGTGGGTACGTAATTAGGGTAATTCGTGACGTTAGTTTTAATTCTCTTGATTAATGAATTCTTATAATTAATCTTAACTTTACCTTTGAATTTCGTATGAAAGTGTTAGAGAGAGGACGACCGCATCACTCAATAACAATTAGTAGTCTTAACGAGAAGGTTTAGAAAGGGTTAATTCATCTACCGGTTTAGCGAAGGAGGACGACCGCATCACCTTAGTTAAATTAGGGTCTCATTAATTAAGCACAATCTATTAACTTATTAGTAGATTAGTGAAGTCGAGTGTTAGGGTAAAGTATTAGGGTTTAGAATCTTGAGCTTTCACCTTGCATTGTTAGACTTAGGTTATTTCTTGTGTGTCACAGTTATTCTGATTATGTACCTGCTCTGTTAGTATACGTAGGGATTTCTATCCTGAGCATCACCATCTCTCATTAGAACACAACCCTTAGTTAATTTGATTTTTTCAGTATTTAAGTTTACTTAGCTTACTTTAGTCTTTTAATTAATCTTTCCAAAAATCAAAAAACAACACACTCATATTAACTACGACGCGTAGATCTTCAGGGATCTATTCGTATACACTACATCCCTTGGGTTCGATATACTTGACCGTTATACTTGCCCATACTACAGTGAACCCGCCCGCTTGCGGGTAAGCGACTAGTAGAAGTTAGTATATTCGCTTCAAGTCAATGGCGCCGTTGTCAGGGATGGTGTTGTATGCTTTTTGAATAGGACTTGTAGATAGCTTAGTAGTTAGTAGTGAGTGCTTTCTTTTCTGTTTTATTTTTATTTTTATTTATTCGGCAGTTGCGTTTTGATCCTTCTGCTAGTGTGTCAGGTTTATGAAAACACGCTCACAAGGCAATACGAGCGAAGAGAGGTTACCTGCAGATCCTGAGATAATAGCTAGAAGGAACCGAGCCTTCTTGAGAAGGATGAACGCTGCCGACTTAGGGAAAGAACCAATGGACATCACTAATGAGTTGGAAGATACCGAGAATGAGTTTAACCAGGGGTTGAACCGGGTTGACGGCACTGATGGCAACACCGGTAAGAACCAAGATCCGTTAGGGGATAGTCAGAGCCAAAACCCGGGTGCACAAAACGTTATCAATCCAGCTCAGAATTTTGTCCATAATCCTCTGAACAACCCTGCTTACCCACAAAACCCAAATAACCCTCTCAACAACCCAGTATACCAACATTACCCTTACCCACCTTATCCTTACCCACCATACCCGTATCCTCCACCTCCAGTCTATAATCAACCACCTGTTTACCCACCACCACCCCAACAAGTACCAGTACCTGCTGCTAATCCTCAACACGTTCCTCAGAACGTAGATCACAATATGGCTATTCGAGGGAGGTTTGCAGCGCAGCCACAAAGGTACTACGATGGAGTGGCACTGCCTCCAGTTGAGGCAAATAACTTCTCAATTTCTCCGGGAATTCTAAAGCTGCTTACCGAGAATCAGTTCAAGGGGGTGATCGGGAAGGAGAATCCTTACACTCACTTGAGGAGTTTTCTCATGATAGCCTCCACATTCAATTATAATGGCATGTCTGAATATGCTAAGAGGCTTAGGTTGTTCCCATTCTCACTGACGGGAATAGCTAAAGAGTGGTATGACAACACGCTCCCACGGGGAGGTGTAACCACATGGGTCGAGCTCGAGCGTCTGTTTCTCGAGCGCTTCTACCCTCCATCAAGGACAATAAAAGCAAGAATTGAGATATCTTCTTTCCGCCAGAAGTCAGGAGAGGACCTACGTCAAGCATGTGAAAGATACTCAAATATGTTGATTGAGTGCCCGCAGCATGGGTACAATGAGGGAGATATTATGGCATTCTTCTACAGTGGTGCCAACAAGGCGGGGCAAGACCATTTAGACGCCTGTGCGGGCGGAGCATTCCGAAATCAAGGCATAGAGAGGTGTAGAGAGATCGTGGACAACATTGTCACGAATGCCGGGGCTTGGAATGGAGATCCAGATTTTCAGAGAGTTCATCAGGTTGAAGAGGGTGAAGGAACGAGAAGGCTATTGATGGCCATGATGGAAAAGATCAACAACCTCGAGTTGGGAAAGAACTTGGTTGGAGAACATGCAGCAGAGAATGATAGAGTAGACCAGCTAAGTGGACAGCAAGAGGTAGCCAATTACATGGGAGGTCCGTATTACAATCAGAATGGCTACCAAGGTGGAAATCAGTTTGGAAGACCTTCTTATGGTCAGCCATTTGTACCTCCAGGGCCACAGCCGCCTCAAAATCAATGGAGGAACACACAAGGATTTCAAGGAGGCCAGCAGCCTCCTCAAAACACATGGAGGAAGAATGAGAATTTCTCATATGCTAACCCAAAAGCTGGTATTACTGTTCCTGCAGGTGTTGACCCAGGTTCAAAGCCTCCGGGTGGAGAAGGCGGTGCATCAACCGAGGAGATGTTGAGAGCGGTCCTTCAGAAGGTGGAGGAAGGAAGTAAGAGGTTGTCATCCTTGGAGTACGATGTGAAAGAGTTGCATAAAAAGGGTGATCAACGTGATCAAGAGCTCCAGAAGATGAACGTTGAGTGGACTAGAACTCAACAAGAGAACAATCGAAGGTTCACTTCTATAGAGTTCCAGATGAGCCAGATTGCAAAGTCGTTGAATAGAGAGCCGGGAAAATATCCTTCCATGTCGGAGGGGAACCCGAAAGAGCATTGCAAGGCGATCCAGCTAAGAAGTGGAACCAACTATGACGATCCTCAGATGCCTGCTGATTCTGAGACGCCCCAAGATAGAGAGGGGATTGAAAGTGAAGGGATTGAGAAGAGTAAAGATGTGGATGAGTCTCATGCGAGCAAAGAGCTTGAAGAGGAAGGCATTGAGAAGGGTGAGAGAGTTCCTAAGTGGAAGAAGGCAAAGGAAGCAAGGGAGAAAGTGAAAGAGACCGAGAAAGATGAATGGGGGGTACCCAAATCTGTGATACCCGTCCCATATCCACAACGCTTCATGAAAAAGAAGCTTGATGAAAAATTTGCAAAATTTCTTGATGTTTTTAAACAACTTCACATTAACATTCCTTTTTATGATGCTTTGGAACAGATGCCGCATTATGCAAAGTTTCTGAAGGACTTGATTGCGAAAAGACGGCGAGTGGATGAGCCGAAGTTGGTGCAGCTGAACCACGAGGTGAGTGCATTAGTGCACAAGGCGCTTCCACCGAAGCTGAAGGATCCCGGGAGCTTCACGATCCTATGTGACATTGGGAACGGAATCAAGAAAGGAGCGCTATGTGATTTAGGGGCGAGCATCAATCTCATGCCCTTGTCGCTTTTCAAGAAGTTGGAAGGTGGAGAACTTCAACCCACGATGATGACGCTCCAGCTTGCTGATCGGTCTATTACTAGACCTCAAGGTGTGGTTGAAGACGTCCTAGTGAGAGCTGGAGATCACATTTTTCCAGCCGACTGTGTAGTGCTAGAGATGGAGGAAGATGAGCACGTGCCCCTGATCTTGGGAAGACCGTTCTTAGCTACGGCGGGGATGGTGCTAGACGTGGCAAATGGGAAGATTACATTGAAGGTTGATGATCAAGAAGTGAAGATTTCCCTATATGAAGCCATGAAGCACCCGAAGGAGGATGAGAGTTTGTATTGCATGGATGCAATTGATCCTCGTATTGAAGACACACCTTCTATCCCTAATCCTTCTCATATTCATGATTTTGTTAGTCCTTCACTTGATTATTTAACCCATGAGCATTATGATTTTGATTATTTTGATAGGGATAAAGTGAGGAAGTTGAAGGATGAAGAAGTGAAGAAAGTGGACGTGGTCCAGTTAGAAAGGAAAGTGAGTGAGTATACGGGTGATTGATTTTTGAAGCTCGAGTTCATTAGCTTGCATGATTGATTCTTTGACTCATCCCTAACAATTTCACTTGACTTATTATTTCATTGTTTGAGGACAAGCAATATGGTAAGTTTGGGGGGGGGGGGGGTTGATTAGGCGTGAAATTGTCATGATTCGTAGCTAGAAACGCCCTAGTTTTGGTCGATTTTATTGAGTTTTTAGAGCCAAATGAGTACTATTTCTATATATTGATGAATTTGTCTCTTTGATACTCATAGGTGAATCGAGGACAAAAAACAGAGTTCGTAGGACTTTGAATCGACTCAAACGGATGCCCGGATGAGAAGATATCGAAGAAATACGATTGGTATTAGTACGTGAAAAGAAAAGTGTTAGTTGCAAGGAAGGAAGGCCCATTCGAGCACCATCACTCGAGCACCATCGTTCGAGCAACGTAGGTCGAGCGCTCTGGACTTACAGAGAGTTTTCTCCGCTCGAGGGGCACAGCTCGAGCGCCCCGCTCGACCTCTTGAACCATTCGACCAAAAAGGGTCGAGCGCCTCCGCTCGACCGGGACGGCTTCCAAATTTCGTTTTTCGGCCCATGAGATCCTGTTTCGACCCGGTGCCTATATATACCTCTTCCAAACACGTTTTGAAAAGCCCCGAACTTTAGAAATCACTTTTAGACTTAGTTTTTAGAGAGAGGAAGAGGAGAAGAACGAGCAAGCTTTACTTACGTTTTGTTGAGGTTTTTCGTACAAATTCTTAGTTTCTTTTCGTTTGTTAGTTTCTTTTCATTAGCTTGGTTACTTTAAACGCTTGGAACTTCGTTTTAGTTAATTAAATTCCAGTTCTTAGTATTTATTTCTTTAAACCCTAGTTCATGTTTCTTATTTTCTTCGTTCAATTCATTATGTTTATGTTCGTTGTTCCTTCTATTGCTTTTATGTTTGTTAAAGCCATGTCCGGCTAAAACCCTTGTATGCTTGGGGTAGGATGAACTCGTAGAAGTAGGATGTGGGTACGTAATTAGGGTAATTCGTGACGTTAATTTTAATTCTCTTGATTAATGAATTCTTATAATTAATCTTAACTTTACCTTTGAATTTCGTATGAAAGTGTTAGAGAGAGGACGACCGCATCACTCAATAAAAATTAGTAGTCTTAACGAGAAGGTTTAGAAAGGGTTAATTCATCTACCGGTTTAGCGAAGGAGGATGACCGCATCACCTTAGTTAAATTAGGGTCTCATTAATTAAGCACAATCTATTAACTTGTTAGTAGATTAGTGAAGTCGAGTGTTAGGGTAAAGTATTAGGGTTTAGAATCTTGAGCTTTCACCTTGCATTCTTAGACTTAGGTTATTTCTTGTGTGTCACAGTTATTCTAATTATGTACCTGCTCCGTTAGTATACGTAGGGATTCCTATCCTGAGCATCACCATCTCTCATTAGAACACAACCCTTAGTTAATTTGATTTCTTCAGTATTTAAGTTTACTTAGCTTATTTTAGTCTTTTAATTAATCTTTCCAAAAATCCAAAAACAACACACTCATATTAACTACGACGCGTAGATCTTCAGGGATCTATTCGTATACACTCCATCCCTTGGGTTCGATATACTTGGCCGTTATACTTGCCCATACTACAGTGAACCCGTCCGCTTGCGGGTAAGCGACTAGTAGAAGTTAGTATATTCGCTTCAAGTCACAGTACGAGAAGACAACGCCACAACTATTGGGTGCAGTAAGGAGATTTAAAGATGAGATCAACATAGATTTGAATTTCAAGAAAAAGCAAGTTACAGTAGATTCTTATTTTACTAAGTTTTCTTAAGAATATTCAAGTGCATCATATATATATATATATGGATTATTTTTAATAATTATTAATTTATAGTTTCGTCGGGACCAATATATATACACTGGGATTTAAAAAAATTATTATCTTATAATTTTATTGATTGGGTCCCAAATTTGTACTGGTCCCAATATATATACACCGGACAAATTATTAGTTTTAGCGAGGTTATTAATTTATCGAGTATTAATTTAACGAGGTTTTACTGTATGTATTTTTAATTTATGTCTCATCCCTTTAAATTTATTGTTTTATATATTAAAATATATTTGCTCCAACATTAACATACATCTACTCTAACATCAAATACATTTTTGCTCCAACATTAATACACATTTTCAATAATACACATTTGTTATAACATTAACATACTCTACTTCAATAGTAACACATATTTCCTCTAACAGTAACACACATTTGCTCCAATAGTAACACATATTTTTAGTAACATACATATACTCTAACATTAACACACATTTGCAGTAAAACATATTTACTATAATATTAACACACTTTGCTTCAATAGTAACACATATATCCCCTAACAGTAACACACATTTGCTCCAATAGTAATACACATTTACTCTAACATTAACACACATTTGCAATAACACATATTTACTCTAATAGTAACATACATTTGCTCCAATTGTAACACACATTTGTTCTGACATTAACACACATTTGCAGTAACACACATTTTCTCCAATAGTAACACACAATTGCTCCAATAGTAACACACATTTACTCTAACATTAATACACATTTGCAGTAACACATATTTACTTTAACAGTAACATACATATGCTCCAATAGTAACACACATTTACCCCAATAGTAACACACATTTGCTCCAATAGTAACACATATTTTTAGTAACACACGTTTGTTTTGACAGTAACACACATTTGCAGTAACACATATTTACTCTTAACGGTAAAAATACATTTGCTCAAATAGTAACACACATTTACTCTAACAGTAACATAAATTTGTTCCAATAATAACACATATTTTTAGTAACCAACACACAAACAAAGAATAAAATCAACCTTTTGTATTCAGAAATTAATCTCTGTTTAATTTTAATTAACTTGACTTTTTTTAATTTTTTCTTTTCACTTCATAATGAAGAATTGAAGCTTCATTAATGACATTATTTGAATTCCTCCAATTACAAAATCTGTTGCATTAGTTCTCAAGGTCCTTTCTCCATTGTGTGCAGAACTTCTATTGCATAAATTCACAAGGTCCTTTATTGGTGAGAGGGAGAGTGGGGAATTGATTTTGAGGGAGGGGGGGGGGGGGTTAGCAGGGCTTGGAAAGGGGAATTGGTTGGGGGTGGGGGGAGCGGAGCAGGCTGGGAAAGGGGAATTGGTCGGTCGGGGGGTGGGGGGAAAGGGAAGGGCTGAGCCGCTGTTAGGCTGCTGTTGGAATGTAGGTGAGGGGCGGGGAAGGGCTGTTGAAATTGGGTAGGGATCCATTTTTTAATATGAATATTCTGCGGATCTAGGATCCGTAGAATATTTCATATAACAATTTGTGTTTTTAAATGGATCGTCCAAATAATTAATTTGTTGATTGCTAGAGATAATTAATCTTGGTTTGTGCATTTTAAAAAAAATAACATATATTTTTTTAAATGGATCGTCCAAATTTGTTGATTGCTAGAGATAATCAGTCGAAAGATTAAGTAATTGTTGGATAGAACCGTGGTTCTAATAGGTGAAACAAAATAAACAATAAATTGTCAATTTTTCGCTTTATATTTTTATTTTTTAGACAAGGGAAAAGTACTACTAGGTGCTTTTTTTAGTGTCTTGTTACTAATAAGTATTTGAAAAATCTCATATGTCTAAGAAGTGCAAAAATGAGCTTTATATTACAAGGATGCCCCTAAAATCACTATTCACCTTTTAGCCTCTGTACCAGCTTACAAGTTCCATTATTCAGCCATTCTTTTTGAAATTTCGAACTGGAGGAGAGAGAAGGTGAAGAAAATTCTTCATTTTAAAATTCTTGGGAGACCATTGTTGAAAGGGGTGGCGGGCGCGGTGATTAGTGTGAAAATTGCTTGAAATTCGTGTACTATTTTTGCCGAATTTAATTGGATTTCTTGCATTTATTTACATTAATTACACCATTTGTGCTTAATTGTCGAGAAAGGCATTTTTGTTATTTTTGCAGGAAATTGAATGAATTTTAGAAGAAAATACGAGCCTATAATTTTATGAGGTCGAGCGAGGAGAAAAATCGAGAAGAAAACGAGAAAAATGTAGAAGAAATGGAATTGGGCCGAGAGGAATTTATTTATTAGCAAAGAATTGGCCCAAGATGCAAGCCCATTTGAGAGAAAAAGGAGAAGCCCAAAAAGTTGGCCCAAAAAAAAAGAGAAGAGGCGGAGGCATACAGGCTACTCGACCGAGCCACTCGGTCGAGTCGAGCTACTCGCTCGAGTAGCCTGGGGAAAAAGCGGGAGCGTTTTCTAAAAGCGTACTCGACCGAGTTGCTCGGTCGAGTCGAGTGACTCGTGCGAGTCAATGTCGGTTTTTCCAGTGCGCTCGAGCCCATTTTGCCTTACTCGACCGAGCCACTCGGTCGAGTCGAGCTACTCGCTCGAGTCACCTGTAATGAAAACGCGGAAAACGATTTTTAAAGGCGTACTCGACCGAGCCACTCGGTCGAGTGGATCTACTCGGTCGAGTTGCGCACGAATTTTCGGAAATTTGTGAAATTTTCTTATTTTGAGGGGTTGTTTTGCAAATTTCGTTTCAAGCATTCCTTCCCCAATATTTAAGCCCTCATTCTCAGATTTTACAAAGAAGAATAGAGAGCTAATTAGAAAAACACACCCCACACACCTTTATAGTTTATTTTCACCTTCAATTTTTAGATTTCAATTTTCTTTCAATTAGTAGAACAATTTAGCTAGCATTTGGAGAACAATTTTCAATTCCAAGTTGTAATCACTCTATTGAGGTGACTTCTATCCTTTATCTTTCAATTTAGTTGGTATAATTTTCTCATTTATGCTTTCTTGCAATTTTATTATGATGAGCTTATTGGGTTTATTGATTTCATTTGTTAGTTTATCTATTGTTTGTGTTAGATTAGCCATGGGCTAATCCCCTAATGCTTTGGGTGTTTGATTTATGAAGGAATTAGTGTTATGTTGTTAATGGAGCTTTGATTGTGCTATTGAGTTGGTTCTTTTGCTTCTATTAATGTGTATTTCTTGATTAGATTGATTGACTAGGTTTAGTAGCTCTTGTTAGGTTAATTTGTGCTACAACGAGAGTTGGGTGTGAGTTAATCGAACTTGTGGTGAGGAATTTGGTTAATTAATCGGATTCAATTAGTCGTTTATTAACTCGAGAGAGGGTAGATGGCTAGACCACCATTAATAGACATTAGGAACCTTAATCTATGGGTTTAGGGGCCTAGTGAAGAGAGAATGCTTTAAGTGCATCGCGTGTTTAAAGTCATTCACTATCTTTTGTTCTTTTGGTAACTAGTTAGGTGCTAATTAGTTCATTTGATCACCCAAGCCTCAAAAGGGATCGGTATTCAAAACTTAAGTGATAGCTCTTAGTTCAAACCAACGAAGTAGTACAAGATAAGTGAAATTAACTACGTAGCATTGATTCCGACATAAGGATTTCACCCGAAGCATTACCCTCAACCTTGCACTTCTAAACGAAGTTTTACATCGCTTTCTAGCTTAGTTGTTCATTTCAATTTTATTGCTTAATTCACTTATTGTCTTTTAATTTGATTAGTCTAAAAAACCAAAACAAGCCTCTACAATTTTACAAAACTCGTAATCTTAGGGATCCACCGATCAACTAAGTTCTTGGATCGATAAAACTTGGTCGTATACTTGCATTGCTTCAATGATCCCATATGCTTTTGGGTCGTGTTTACGTGTTCATATAGATTTGCAAAAATACGAAAAAGTCAATGGCGCCGTTGCCGGGGACCTAGTTTGATCGCTTTAGGTGGGACTTAGGATTTGTTGAATAGAGTTGGTAGTTGCATTTACTTTCTTTATTTTTGTTTTGTTTTTGTTTGAGTTTGATACTTGGTACTTGTTGTAGGTGCATGATCACGAGAGCAAGAGGAGGACAAGTTCAACCAATTGACCACGAGATCGAGGCACACGCAAGAAGAAGAAACCGAAGAAGGAATCGAGGAGGAAGAAATCAAGCAATGGAAGGAAACAATCCGGAGGCGGATAATCCGAACCATGGGAACGAAGCTCGAGAAGGGAATGGAGAAAATGTGCAAGGTGCACAAGTGGTTCAAGGGGGAGTCGTTCTACCGGTTCATCACCAAGTTGAAGTGGGAGCTCAACCAAACCAATACCCAAACCCTTACCAATATCCATATTACGGCTTCTACCCAAATTTCCCTCAAAACCAACAAGCCCAAGGTCAACAACCTCAACCCAATCAACCCCCACTACACTATCCATATCCTATACCACCATATTTCCAACCTCAAAATCACCCACTACCTCCCAATCCACCACAACCACCACCACAAAATCCAAATCCACCAAACCAAGAGCAAAGATATCCGGCTATTCCCTTACTCATGCAATTTGAGGGAAGGCCAATTAGAGAACATTTTGAGCCAAGGCAAAGAGAGTATTACGATGGCATCGCTAGGCCAAATGTAGAAGCCAACAATTTTGAGATAGCACCGGCTATGCTCAAGTTGTTAATGGAGAATCAATTCGAGGGGCTTGAGAAGGAAGACCCTCACATGCACTTGAGGAATTTTCTCAACCTAGCCGATACGTTCAAGAGGAACGGGGTACCCGAAGATGCCAAAAGATTGAGGATGTTCTCATTCACACTCACGGGGAAAGCGAAGGCTTGGTTAGACAAGGTGTTACCTCCGGGTAGTGTAAGCACGTGGGATGAGATTAGCAACAAGTTCTTACTCAAATTCTATCCTCCCTCAAGAACGGTTAAGGCAAAACATGAGATTTCAAAGTTTCAAAGGAAGCCCAATGAAAGCCTTAAAGATGCATGGGAGCGAATGAATAACATGTTGATTTCGTGTCCACAACATGGGTATCCCGATGAAGAGATTCTAGCTTCATTCTTTTGTGGGATGGACGCCGAAGCACAAAATTTCTTAAATTCTTGTGCGGGTGGAGGATTTTTGGATCTTCCGGCGGGGATGGCTATGAAAATTCTTGATGTTGTGGCTAGCAATTCTTCCCAATGGAACGTGGATACAATTCAAGGGAATCGTGTTAATCGAGTTGATGATCGTGATGTGATGTTGCAAACATTCATGACAACTATTTTGGAAAAGATGAATGCTCTCTCTCTTGGCCAAGGAAGAGATCCTCCTCCATCTTTGGAGCTTAACAACAATGTCCAAAACCCGATGACCCAATTTGAGGATGTGAATTACATGGGTAGGCCTTATCAAGGGGGAAACCAAGGAGGATATTCACAAAATTTTCAAGGTGGAAGACAAGGGCAAGAGTATCAAGGACCTCAAGGTCAAGGTCAACCAAGACCTCCATTCCAACAAGGACCAAATCAAGGGTATCAAGTGGGGAGCTCTTCTCAACCGCAAGGAGCATTTCATGGAAATCAATGGGGACAAACTTCCTCATTCCAAGGGAATTCCCAAGGAGGAGGAGGATATTATCCAAACAATCGAAAGCATGAGAACTTCTCTTATGCCAATCAAAAAGGAGTCATCCAACTTCCACCGGGAGTGGACCCGGGATCCAAGTTACCAAGTGGAGAAGGGAAATCAACTTCGGACGAGCTACTCCAACTATTGGTCAAGAGGACGGAAAGATGTGACTCCATGGAAGTAAGAATGGAGGAGCTAGCTAAGTTAGTGGCTCAAACAAATTCTCAATTGAGCGCCACGATAGCTCAACAAAATTCTCAATTGAATGCTACTATAGCTCAACAAGGAGCTCAATTTGGTGCCCAACTCAAAAATCTTGAATTCCAAATGGGGCAATTATCCACGACGGTGAGTGGAATGCAAAACAAAGGAAAATTTCCTTCCACAACCGAAGTGAACCCAAGAGAGCATTGCAAAGCAATACAATTGCGAAGTGGAAAGAGATATGATGGTCCTCAAATGCCCGAAGATTTAGAAGAAGAGAAGGGTGAGAAGAAGGGTGATGGTCGTGAAGGTGATGAGAAACTCCAAGAAGAAGAGGAGCTTGAGGTAGAAAATGAATTCGATCGAGGAAAGGATGATGAAGAGGAAGAAGAAATGAAGAAGACCATGCAAGAGGATAAAAGAGAGTTAGACAAATCAAAAGAAGTTCAAAAAGAGACAAAATCTGAAAAGTGGGTACCAAAGTGGAAGCGAGCTAAGGAATTGAGAGAGAAGAAAGGTGAGGATGTCCCTTGTGATCGATGGGGAGTTCCTATGACTCCAATACCTCCACCTTTTCCACAGAGGTACATGAAGCAGAAAATGGCGGATAAGTTTGCAAAATTTTTGGAGATTTTCAAGAAGATTCACATCAACATACCTTTTGTTGATGCATTAGAGCAAATGCCCCACTACATGAAATTCCTAAAGGAGGCCATGTCAAAGAAAAGAAGGTTGGGAGAGCACGAAACAGTGAACTTGACCGAAGAATGTAGTGCCCTTTTGCAAAGGAACATTCCTAAGAAGCTCAAAGATCCCGGAAGTTTCAACTTGCCTTGTGAAATTGGGGGTAGTGAGATTATACTAGCTCTATGTGATTTGGGAGCTAGTGTAAATCTCATGCCCTATTCAATCTATAAGAGGTTGGACTTGGGGGATGTGAAGGAAGTCTCTATGACCCTTCAATTTGCGGATCGATCGGTGGCTCGTCCAAGAGGGATAGTTGAAGACGTACTTGTCAAAGTGGACAAGTTTATCTTCCCGGCCGATTTTGTGATACTAGATATGATAGAGGACGAGCACGTGCCTCTCATTCTAGGCCGACCCTTTCTAGCAACCGGAGAAGCCATGATCAACGTGAAGGATGGGGAGTTGAAATTGAGCTTCAACAATGAAGAGATCAAATTTTCGATATACAACACTCTTGAGAGGCACGATCAAGTTGAGAGTTGTAGTTTCGTGAGTGAAGTCAAAAGCATCATTCAACATGAATGGGAAGAATTCTCTAACTCAAATTTGTCTTTAGATTCTAATTCGTTTTTAAGTAAAAATTTATCATTGAATGATGATTGTGCTAATGTGGATGAATTTTCTCTTGATAGGTATGGAATGGAGAGTGCAAAAGGAATGAATCAAGCTTGGGGGAAGGAGAAATTTCTACCATTGCATGATGAGAACGAGAAGGATGTGGAAAAGAAGGAAAGCAAGAAGGAGAGTTTGAAACCTCTACCGGAGCACCTCAAGTATGTATATCTAGACACGGAGGAGAGGTATCCTGTAATTGTTTCATCTTCTTTAACTTGTGTTGAGATTGAAAAGTTAGTTGTGGTGCTTGCTAGGAATAAGAATGCTTTAGGATGGTCTATAGATGATCTCAAGGGGATTAACCCATCAATTTGCATGCATAGAATTAGGATTGATGAAAATGCTAAGAGTGTTGTGCAACCTCAAAGGAGGGTGAATCCAATCATTCAAGAAGTGATCAAGAAAGAAATTTTGAAATTTTTAAATTCGGGCATGATTTACCCCATTAGTGATAGTCCTTGGGTGTCACCTCTTCATGTTGTTACCAAAAAGGGGGGTATGACTGTGATCACCACCGATACCAACGAGGTGATTGCCACACGGGTGGCCACCGGTTGGAGAGTGTGTGTTGATTATCGGGAATTGAACAAAGCCACATGTAAAGACCATTTTCCACTTCCATTCATGGATCAAATGTTAGATAGGCTTTGTGGACATGAGTTTTATTGCTTCCTCGATGGTTATTCCGGGTACAATCAAATAATGATTGCTCCCGAAGACCAAGAGAAAACCACATTCACAAGCTCGTATGGAACGTTTGCATGGAGGCGAATGCCTTTTGGATTATGCAATGCCCCCGCCACGTTCCAACGATGTATGATGTCGATTTTTCATGATTTGATTGAAAGGATAATGGAAGTATTCATGGATGATTTTTCTGTGTTTGGGAGTTCATTTGATAATTGCTTAGAAAATTTAGAGAAAGTGCTTATACGTTGTCAAGAAACAAACCTTGTTTTGAATTGGGAAAAATGCCACTTTATGGTCACAAATGGTATTGTGCTTGGTCATCATATTTCTGTGAAAGGTTTGCAGGTTGATCGTGCAAAGGTGGTGGCAATTGAAAAGCTTCCTCCACCATCAAATGAAAAGGGAATTCGCTCATTTTTAGGGCATGCGGGTTTCTACAGGCGGTTTATAAAAGATTTCTCTAAACTTTCTAAGCCTCTTTCACATTTACTAGAAAAGGATGTCCCGTTTGAGTTTACTGATGAATGTCTATCTTGTTTCAGGGCTCTCAAAGAGGCATTGATATCATCACCCATCTTGATAAGCCCGGACTGGAGTGAACCTTTCATCCTAATGTGTGATGCTAGTGATTTCGCAATGGGGGTAGTCTTGGGGCAAAACCGTGAGAAGAGATTTCGAGCAATATACTATGCCTCAAAGACTTTTAACTCCGCACAAGTGAATTACACAACCACGGAGAAAGAGTTGCTAGCCGTTGTGTATGGTTTTGACAAGTTTAGGCAATACTTGATCGGGGCAAAAACAGTGGTTTACACGGATCATGCGGCGATTAGATATTTGATGGGGAAGAAGGACTCCAAGCCGAGGCTCATCCGTTGGATTTTGTTGCTACAAGAGTTTGATATTGAGATCCGGGACAAGAGAGGAAGTGAAAATGTGGTGGCCGACCATTTGTCTCGCTTGGAAAGAGGGGAAGGTTTTGAGGAGCCAATTGAAGAAGTGAAGGAAGAATTTCCCGATGAGCATCTTTTCTTTATTAATGGGAACTTGGTGAGCAAGGTAGATGAGGGCCCATGGTACGCAGACTTAGCCAATTACATAACGTGTGAGAGGTTGCCCTATGGAATGACTCCATATGAGAAGAAGAAATTCCTTAAGGACGCTACCTCTTATTATTGGGATGACCCCTTCTTGTATAAGAAAGGTGTGGATTCCATAATAAGGAGGTGTGTTCCCAAGGAAGAATGGGATAGCATAATGACTCATTGTCATTCATCTCCATGTGGAGGACATTATGGAGGGGACAAGACTGCACTCAAGATCCTTCAATCGGGTTTTTATTGGCCAAGGTTGTTCCAAAGTTGTCACGAGTTTGTGAAGAAGTGTGACAAATGTCAACGGAGTGGGAACATCTCTAAGAAGAACGAGATGCCATTGCATGGGATTCTAGAAGTGGAAGTGTTTGATGTTTGGGGAATAGATTTTATGGGACCGTTTCCGTCGTCTTATGGAAACGAGTACATCTTGTTGGCCGTTGACTATGTGTCGAAATGGATCGAGGCCATAGCCACTCGAACAAATGATTCAAAAACAGTGATTGATTTCTTGAAGAGTCACATTTTCTCTCGATTTGGAGTGCCAAGAGTGTTGATAAGTGATGGAGGAAGCCATTTCGTGAACCAACTCCTCGACAAGTTGTTGGCAAGTTATGGGGTAAATCATAAGGTGGCTACTCCGTATCATCCACAAACAAATGGGCTAGCCGAGGTGTCTAATAGGCAAGTGAAGAAGATTCTTGAAAGAACGGTCAACTCAACAAGAAAGGATTGGTCAAAGAAGCTAAATGATGCTCTATGGGCTTATCGAACCGCCTACAAAACACCACTTCAAATGTCTCCATTTCAATTAGTGTTTGGCAAAGCATGCCACTTACCGGTGGAATTGGAGCATCGTGCATTTTGGGCCACGAAGAAGATGAACTTTGATAGTGCTTTGAGTGGTGAAAAGAGGGTTCTTCAACTTCATGAGCTTCAAGAATTTCGGGAAAATGCATATGAAAGTTCTCAACTTTTCAAGGATAAGACAAAGAGGTGGCATGACGCTCGAATCTCTAAGAGAATTTTTACCGAAGGGGATGAAGTCCTATTGTACAACTCACGTTTGAGTATGTTTCCCGGGAAGTTGAAATCAAGATGGAGTGGACCATTTCGTGTGAAGAAAGTATACCCATCGGGTTTCTTGGATTTAGAGAATGAAAAGGGTGAAGAATTTAAGGTCAATGGTCATCGTGTCAAGCATTACTACTCGCCTTGTGAGAAGGGAGTAGTACATGAGCTCAAAGTTATAGACCCTTGAACTCGTAGAGTTCCGTCCGGCATAGGACGTTAAAAATAGCGCTAAATGGGAGGCAACCCATCATTTTTGTTTTCTTTTATTTTTGCATTGTTTAGTTTAATTGCCTTTGCTTTTGTTTTGTTTAGGTGTTGGGGTCGTGTGTTGAGGCTCGGTGAGGATTTCGAGCTCTATGGAAGGACACGTGCTTGAAGGAAGCTTTAGGTACAAACACCTCCTCCTAAACTTAGGCATGCTATGCAAAGTCTAAGTTTGGGGGGGTGTTCGTCTTTTTATGCATAATTTTTAATTGCACTGATGCACCCCAGTTTTGATTTGAGCTTATTGGAAATTATTTTTTGTTGGGAATTTTGGGTTTAATTGCTTATATATACTTGTACATGAGTTTTGTCTTGCCATATGAAGAATTGAAGGTGTGATGTTTTCAAGAGATGTGCTTGATAGGAAAGATGAGCATACTCAAGGAGCTTAACGTGAGGTGATCGTGACTTGAAGAGAAGATTGTGCTTGGTGCCAATTGGAGGTAATATGCCCCAAACTTAGAATTGCTTAGCAATGTCTAAGTTTGGGGGGGTTTATTTGTTTTGATTTTCATATTTTACATTGCACCGGCGCACTTGAGGCTTCACTTGTACATTGCACCGGCGCACTTGAGGCTTCACTTGTACATTGCACAGGCGCACGCCTCATTTTTGTAGAGTTTTGCTTATTCGAGTACTTGAAATACGCGTTGAGATTTGAGGGTGAAATGCTTTATAAGGGATTTTGTGAGTTTATTTGTCGAATTTTTGAATGGCTTGCTCAATGTGATGAATTGTTTGGTGAGTAGTTGGTTGCAAATTTCATTGTGGCACTCTTCTTCCAAACTTTTAATTGCATAGCAATGAAAAAGTTTGGGGGGGTATGTTCGTTTTGTAATTCTATTTGCACCAATTTACTTCACTTAATTTTTGAAAAAAAATTTGTGCTTAATTGTGGGCTTATTGAAAATCTTTGAGTATATTATTTTGAGTTAAGATTGTGTGGCTTGGTGTCGGAGAATCAATTGATGGTGATTGTTTGGTTTTTTAGATTTAGTTGAGCTTGATAGTATTGATTGAGACTTGCTTGTTTATTTGTTCATGTGACGATTATGCTTGATTTTGTGCTCGATCCATGATTAGACAAGCCCGTGAGCTTTAGAGCCTTTAGACTTGCATATTTTGGTCTAATTTCTTTCTTGTGAGTATCGTTCATGCTTGTGTGCTCTAGAACTTGCCAATTGTCTTGTTTGAGGCTACATTGAGTGTTAAATCTTTGAAAGTGATATGAGGCCATCTTTGATTTGAAAAGTCACTTAGCCAAATGTTCCATACCAAATGAAATTTTTCCGTAGTTAGCCCCTTTGAGCCTATTGACCTATTTTCTTGGCAACCTACAAATTTAGCCAAATTATCCATTTTGTGAGCCTAATTTTTCCTATGAGCTAGTGGAGCTTGAATATGGATAGTGAGGTTGAGTTGTGCTTCAATGTGAATTGGGTGGATGAGTTTGTGTGAGAGTGAAAAAGAAGAAAAAAAAATTGTACAAGAAAAAATTGTGAATAGAAGAAAATTGTGAAGGAAACTCTCTTGTGTACAAGAATTTGGTAGAGTTACAAGTTCAAAAGGTGCTTGATAGTTGATGGTGAGAATGTGCTTGAAAAATGAGAACTAGTAAATTGTTGGAGTTTGGTAATTTGAGTTGCAAATTGATCACTTGCGATTCTATCTTTGAGAGTGTAGAGATGTACCATGGCATTTTGACCTCTCGCTCCACTAGTTTACGAGCCACTTTATCCAAATTTCCCCACCTCGACCAAAGAGCCCAACATTACAACCAAATGCAAGTCCTCATTGATTCTTAGATTGACCACTTAGAAAGTGGTGGAGAACTTAGATGATTGGCAAGCCTATGGTAGTGCATTTGTGTGAATTGATTGATGAGTGCATACATTCCTTGATACACTGTTGAGTGATGAGTGAAACACTTACTTGAGAGGAAAATTGTGGATTGAGCACTTGAATCTTGCATTGATTTGAACATGACTTGTGAATTTGCTAGTTGATTTTTGTACATAAAAGCTTGATTAGATTGAAGGAACTTGACAATTGCTACATTATTCTTTTTGACACTCATTTCTCGCAATCCTCCCACTTGTTTATCTCTTTCGTTGCTCGGGGACGAGCAACACTTTAAGTTTGGGGGGGTGATTAGTGTGAAAATTGCTTGAAATTCGTGTACTATTTTTGCCGAATTTAATTGGATTTCTTGCATTTATTTACATTAATTACACCATTTGTGCTTAATTGTCGAGAAAGGCATTTTTGTTATTTTTGCAGGAAATTGAATGAATTTTAGAAGAAAATACGAGCCTATAATTTTATGAGGTCGAGCGAGGAGAAAAATCGAGAAGAAAACGAGAAAAATGTAGAAGAAATGGAATTGGGCCGAGAGGAATTTATTTATTAGCAAAGAATTGGCCCAAGATGCAAGCCCATTTGAGAGAAAAAGGAGAAGCCCAAAAAGTTGGCCCAAAAAAAAAGAGAAGAGGCGGAGGCATACAGGCTACTCGACCGAGCCACTCGGTCGAGTCGAGCTACTCGCTCGAGTAGCCTGGGGAAAAAGCGGGAGCGTTTTCTAAAAGCGTACTCGACCGAGTTGCTCGGTCGAGTCGAGTGACTCGTGCGAGTCAATGTCGGTTTTTCCAGTGCGCTCGAGCCCATTTTGCCTTACTCGACCGAGCCACTCGGTCGAGTCGAGCTACTCGCTCGAGTCACCTGTAATGAAAACGCGGAAAACGATTTTTAAAGGCGTACTCGACCGAGCCACTCGGTCGAGTGGATCTACTCGGTCGAGTTGCGCACGAATTTTCGGAAATTTGTGAAATTTTCTTATTTTGAGGGGTTGTTTTGCAAATTTCGTTTCAAGCATTCCTTCCCCAATATTTAAGCCCTCATTCTCAGATTTTACAAAGAAGAATAGAGAGCTAATTAGAAAAACACACCCCACACACCTTTATAGTTTATTTTCACCTTCAATTTTTAGATTTCAATTTTCTTTCAATTAGTAGAACAATTTAGCTAGCATTTGGAGAACAATTTTCAATTCCAAGTTGTAATCACTCTATTGAGGTGACTTCTATCCTTTATCTTTCAATTTAGTTGGTATAATTTTCTCATTTATGCTTTCTTGCAATTTTATTATGATGAGCTTATTGGGTTTATTGATTTCATTTGTTAGTTTATCTATTGTTTGTGTTAGATTAGCCATGGGCTAATCCCCTAATGCTTTGGGTGTTTGATTTATGAAGGAATTAGTGTTATGTTGTTAATGGAGCTTTGATTGTGCTATTGAGTTGGTTCTTTTGCTTCTATTAATGTGTATTTCTTGATTAGATTGATTGACTAGGTTTAGTAGCTCTTGTTAGGTTAATTTGTGCTACAACGAGAGTTGGGTGTGAGTTAATCGAACTTGTGGTGAGGAATTTGGTTAATTAATCGGATTCAATTAGTCGTTTATTAACTCGAGAGAGGGTAGATGGCTAGACCACCATTAATAGACATTAGGAACCTTAATCTATGGGTTTAGGGGCCTAGTGAAGAGAGAATGCTTTAAGTGCATCGCGTGTTTAAAGTCATTCACTATCTTTTGTTCTTTTGGTAACTAGTTAGGTGCTAATTAGTTCATTTGATCACCCAAGCCTCAAAAGGGATCGGTATTCAAAACTTAAGTGATAGCTCTTAGTTCGAACCAACGAAGTAGTACAAGATAAGTGAAATTAACTACGTAGCATTGATTCCGACATAAGGATTTCACCCGAAGCATTACCCTCAACCTTGCACTTCTAAACGAAGTTTTACATCGCTTTCTAGCTTAGTTGTTCATTTCAATTTTATTGCTTAATTCACTTATTGTCTTTTAATTTGATTAGTCTAAAAAACCAAAACAAGCCTCTACAATTTTACAAAACTCGTAATCTTAGGGATCCACCGATCAACTAAGTTCTTGGATCGATAAAACTTGGTCGTATACTTGCATTGCTTCAATGATCCCATATGCTTTTGGGTCGTGTTTACGTGTTCATATAGATTTGCAAAAATACGAAAAAGTCACGCGGTGGCTCCGGCGAGGTGCGGCGGCGCTGATACGGGCGACGACAGATGCGACTCCGGGATTGAGGAATACCAATGAGCGCGGCGAAGACGGATCTGTTACAGATAGGTGACGACACGACACTAGGATGACCGGTGAGAATCGCGACGGGGGCGGACGACAAGGCTAGGTGGCTCCGGGATCGACTGATCTGTTCAATTCCTCAGGTTTTTTGGGGAATTATGAGATTTTGTGTTCAAATCTGCTACTACCTCAGGTATTTCTCCTCCCTATTTTCTGCCTCGCTCGATTATTCAGTGTAACTTTTCCAAAAAAAATTTGACAAGAAACAGAGACTTACTGATTAGGCGTGAAATTGTCATGATTCGTAGCTAGAAACGCCCTAGTTTTGGTCGAATTTATTGAGTTTTTAGAGCCAAATGAGTACTATTTCTATACATTGATGAATTTGTCTCTTTGATACTCATAGGTGAATCGAGAATGAAAAACGGAGTTCGTAGGACTTTGAATCGACTCAAACGGATGCCCGGATGAGAAGATATCGAAGAAATACGATTGGTATTAGTACGTGTGAAGAAAAGTGTTAGTTGCAAAGGAAGGAAGACCCATTCGAGCATCGTCACTCGAGCGCCCCGCTCGAGTGAAGTAGATCGAGCGCCTAAAAACATACAGAACGTTTGGGCCGCTCGAGGGAGATAGCTCGAGCGCCCCGCTCGAGCACCATATCCGCTCGACCACATAGCTCGAGCGACCCGCTCGAGCGGGTCTGCTCGAGCGCTTCCAAGGCATTTTTTCCAACTTACGTTTTTCGGCCCACGAGTTCACGTATCGGCCCGTTGCCTATATATATCTCTTCCAAACACATTTTGAAGGATCCCGGAACGCACTACATCACTTTTACAGAGAATTTTTAGAGAGAGAATGAAGAGAAGAGACGAGCAAGTTTAATTTTATGTTTTTGAGGTTTTTGCTTACGAATCCACATTACGATTTCACGTTTTAGTTTCGTTTCTTAATATCTTTTGTTCTTTAATACGTTGAGACCTCGTTTTGTCAATTAATTTCAGTATTCTTTTATATCTTAAAACCCCAGTTTATGTTCGATCTTTTCTTCGTTTTAATTACCATGTTCATGTTCGTAACTTGTCTAATTGTTATTGTTTACGTTAAATCTATGTCTAGCTAAAACCCTTGCATGCTTAGGGTAGGATGAACTCGTAGAAGTAGGTTGTGGGTATGTAATTAGAGTAACTTGTGACGTTAGGTTTTAATTCTCTTGGTTAATGAATTCTTAAAATTAATCTAGACTTCGCTCTTGAATTTCGTTCGAAAGGTGTTAGAGAGAGGACGACCGTATCACTCAATAACAATTAGCAGTCTTAACGAGAGGGTTTAGGAGAGGTTAATTCATCTACCGGTTTAGCGAAGGAGGACGACCGCATCACCTTAGTTAAATTAGGGTCTCATTAATTAAGCACAATCTATTAACTTGTTAGTAGATTAGTGAAGTCGAGTGTTAGGGTAAAGTATTAGGGTTTAGAATCTTGAGCTTTCACCTTGCATTCTTAGACTTAGGTTATTTCTTGTGTGTCACAGTTATTTTGATTATGTACCTGCTCCGTTAGTATACGTAGGGATTCCAATCCTAAGCATCACCATCTCTCATTAGAACACAACCCTTAGTTAATTTGATTTCTTTAGTATTTTAGTTTACTTAGTTTAATTCAGTCTTTTAATTAATCTTTCAAAAACCCAAAAACATTACACTCATATTAACTACGATGCGTAGATCTTCAGGGATCTGTTCGCATACACACTTTCCCTTGGGTTCGATAATACTTGGTCCCTATACTTGCCCATACTACTGTGAACTCGTTCTCTTGCGGGGTAACTACTAGTAGAAAGCTAGTGTAGTTCGCTTCAAGTCAATGGCGCCGTTGCCGGGGAGGCGTTGTATGCTTTTTGAATAGGACTTGTCGATAGCTTAGTAGTTAGTAGTGGGTGATTTATTTTCTGTTTTTATTTTTATTCCCATTCATTAGGCAGTTGCATTTTTATCCTTCTACTAGTGTTTCAGGTTTATGAAAACACGCTCACAAGGCAATACGAGCGGAGATAGGTTACCTGCATATCCTGAGACAATAGCTAGAAGGAACCGAGCCTTCTTGAGAAGAATGACTACTGCCGCGGGAAACAAAGACAAGATTTCTGATGAACTTGGGGAGTTAGACAAAATAGCTGCAGAGTATACTGCTCTTGTGGAACGGGCAGAGGGTGCCAATGGAAACATCAGTAATCAGCAGATACCCATAGGGGGAACTGAGAGCCCACACCCGAACCCACAAGACACAATCAACTCTGCACAAACACAACCCCAAAGCCAGAACCAAAACCCTGCTTACCCACAAAACCCAAATAACCCTTTCAAAAACCCAGTATACCAACATTACCCATACCCACCATACCCTTATCCACCATACCCATATCATCTACCTCCTGCCTATAACCAACCACCTGTTTACCAACCACCACCGCCCCAACAAGTACCAGTACCTGGTGCTAATCCTCAACACGTTCCTCAGAACGTAGATCAATATATGGCTATTCGAGGGAGGTTTGCAGCGCAGCCACAGCGGTACTATGATGGAGTGGCTTTGCCTCCTGTTGAGGCGAACAACTTCTCGATATCCTCGGTGATTTTAAAGCTGCTTACCGAGAATTAGTTCAAAGGGGTGATCGGGAAGGAGAATCCTCACACTCACCTGAGGAGTTTCCTCATGATAGCATCTACTTTCAATTACAATGGCATGTCTGAAGATGCCAAGAGGTTAAGGCTGTTCCCATTCTCACTGATGGGAATAGCCAAGGAGTGGTACGATAATATGCTCCCGCGGGGAGGTATTACCACGTGGGTCGAGCTCGAGCGTCTGTTCCTCGAGCGATTCTACCCTCCATCTAGGACGATCAAGGCTAGGATCGAGATCTCTTCCTTCCGCCAGAAACAAGGAAAGGACCTACGTCAAGCGTGGGAGAGATACCCAAACATGCTGATTGAGTGCCCGCAACATGGGTACAATGAGGGGGATATTATGGCATTCTTCTATAGTGGTGCCAACAAGGCGGGGCAAGACCATTTAGACGCCTGTGCGGGTGGAGCATTCCTGAATCAAGGCATAGAGAGGTGTAGAGAGATCGTGGACAACATTGTCACGAATGCCGGTGCTTGGGGTGTGGATGCAGATTTTCAGAGGGTGCATCAGGTTGAAAAGGGTGAAGGAACGAGAAGGCTATTGATGGCCATGATGGAGAAGATCAACAATCTCGAGTTGGGGAAGAGTTTGGTTGGAGAGCATGGAGTAGAGAATGAGAGAGTAGACCAACCAAGTGGACAGCAAGAGGTAGCCAATTACATGAGAGGTCCGTATTACAATCAGAATGGCTACCAAGGTGGAAATCAGTATGGAAGGCCTCCTTATGGCCAACCATTTGCACCTCCAGGGCCACAGCCGCCTCAAAATCAATGGAGGAACACACAAGGGTATCAAGGAGGCCAGCAGCCTCCTCAAAACACATGGAGGAAAAATGAGATTTTTTCTTATGCTAACCCAAAAGCTGGTATTACTGTTCCTGCAGGTGTTGATCTGGGGTCTAAACCTCCTGGTGAAGAAGGCGGTGCATCAACCAAGGAGATGTTGAGAGCTATCCTTCAGAAAGTGGAGGAAGGAAGTAAGAGGTTGGCATCCTTGGAGTACGATGTGAAGGAGTTGCATAAGAAGGGTTATCATCGTGATCAAGAGCTCCAGAAGATGAACGTTGAGTGGACTAGAACTCAACAAGAGAACAATAGGCGGTTCACTTCGATAGAGTTCCAGATGAGCCAGATTGCAAAGATGGTGAATAGAGAGCCGGGAAAATATCCTTCCATGCCGGAAGGGAACCCGAAAGAGCATTGCAAGGCGATCCAGCTTAGAAGTGGAACCAACTATGAAGGTCCTCAGATGCCTGCTGATTCTGAGACGCCTCAAGCTGAGATGGGAGAAATAGAGTCTCAAGGTGATGGAGTTGAGGTTGAGAAGGAAGGAGTTAAGATGAAAATTGATGATATGAGTAAAGAGAACAATGAGTCCCAGAAGGGGAAAGACTTTGAGGAGATAGAGAGGGTTCCAAAGTGGAAAAAGGCAAAGGAAGCAAGGGATAAAGTGAAAGAAACAGAAAGAGATGAATGGGGGGTACCCAAATCTGTGATACCAGTCCCGTATCCACAGCGCTTCATGAAAAAGAAGCTTGATTAAAAATTTGCAAAATTTCTTGATGTTTTTAAACAACTTCACATTAACATTCCTTTTTATGATGCTTTGGAACAGATGCCGCATTATGCAAAGTTTCTAAAGGACTTGATTGCGAAAAGACGGCGAGTGGATGAGCCGAAGTTGGTGCAGCTGAACCACGAGGTGAGTGCATTAGTGCACAAGACGCTTCCACCGAAGCTGAAGGATCCCGGGAGCTTCACGATTCTTTGTGATATCGGGAACGGGATCAAGAAGGGAGCATTGTGCGACCTCGGAGCGAGCATTAATTTGATGTCGTTGTCGCTTTTCAAGAAGTTGGAAGGTGGTGAACTTCAACCCACAATGATGACGCTTCAACTTGCCGACCGGTCTATCACGAGACCTCAAGGTGTGGTTGAAGACGTCCTAGTGAGAGTTGGAGATCACATTTTTCCAGCCGACTTTGTAGTCCTAGAGATGGAGGAAGATGAGCACGTGCCCCTGATCTTGGAAAGACCGTTCTTAGCTATGGCGGGGATGGTGCTAGACGTGGCAAATGGGAAGATTACATTGAAGGTTGATGATCAAGAAGTGAAGATCTCCCTATATGAAGCCATAAAGCACCCGAAGGAGGATGAGAGCTTGTATTGCATGGGTGCAATTGATCCTAGTGTTGAAGACACACCTCCTATCCCTAATCCTTCTCATATTCATGATTTTGTTGGCCCTTCACTTGATTGTTTAACCCATGAGCATTATGATCTTGATTATTTTGATAGGGATAAAGTGAAGAAGTTGAAGGATGGAGAGGTGAAGAAAGTGGACGTGGTCCAGTTGGAAGGGAAATGAGGAGTTAAGAAGAAAAAGTTCAAATTCAAGAAATTGTTTAGTAAGACTCCTCCAGATAAAGGAAAGAAGGAGCTGAGACCCATAACACTTGGGGATAAGAAGAAAGCAAAAGAGCTCATTATGGAGGGGCACCAAGGAAAGACATGCAAGCACCACTCTTATGAGAGTAAGGGAGGTATTTTTTAGTATGATGTCCCATAAGCTCCTTTGAGCTCGGTCCAGCATAAGGACCTTAAAAATAGCGCTGAATGGGAGGCAACCCATTTTTATTTGCTTTTGAGTGTTTTTAGTTTTTTTCCTTTTATGTTATTAGGATGTTGTTGAGTCGTATGTTTAACCTCGTATTTGAGTAAGTTGCTTGTAGGCTTGTCTCGAAGGAGTGCCAAAGGAGTGGAGATTGAAGGAACCAACTTGAGACAAGGGAGTGTGCAAAGCTATTGAGAGAAACTGAATTGTTTGGTTGAGGTAACCCACAACCCCAAACTTAGACCTCTAGCAAGGTCGAAGTTTGGGGGGTGGAGTTTTTTTTATGTTTCTTGTTACATTGCACATGCATGCACCTCTTATCTTTTGAGTTGAGTTTGATTGATTATTGGTTTGTTGAGATACTCCTTGGGGTGATTTTGAGTTGACTCGCTATTGCATATTTCATGCCTATCAACTATCTCATGCTTGTCGATTGCTATCTTTGAGTTTGATTTGATGAGTTGATGAGTTGTGAAGTTGAGTCAGGAATTTTATTGTGTGAGTATTGAGTTAGAGTTGATTTGGGAGAGAACCCGTATGCTTATAAATTTTTCTTTTGAGTGCTTGTGTGATGATTGTGAGAATGCACTAGACTAGCATGGATGTGAAAGCCGAGAGACTTGAGCCTTATGAGATTTTGATGCATGAATTAATCTCTTCGTTTGTGAGTGGATCGTCACCTTAGAGGATGCTAGAACTTGTGGGTGCTCTTGCTTCTTGATTGTGTCTAGTTTGATAGCCGAATAGGATCTTAGGCCATCTTTGATTTAATTGAGTCACTTAGCCAAAATTTTCCTTACCAATGACATTTATCCCTTGTTAGCCCCTTTGAGCCTAAAGTCTATTTTATTTGCTAGCACATATGAACACTATTCCAATTCCTAAGCCTTTTTGTCCCAATTTGAGTGGGGAATAGGAAAGTGTGAATGTGAAGGGAGTGAATTGAGTTGAAAAGGGGAAAGGTTGTTTGTTGAGTGAATATGAGAAGAAGGTGTAATGAAGTTTTGAGTTGTGGGAAAAAGAAAAAAAATTTGAGAATGAGCAAAAGAAAAAAATGAGCTCATGTGTTTGTGCGAAAAGACAAAAAAAGAGTGAAGTGATTGAAAAAAGAAGTGAAAGAGTGAGAAAGAAAAAAATTTGAAGTATTGAGAGTATGGAATTGAAAGGGTGTTGATTGAACATGTTTGAAGTATTCTGTTCCTAATGTCGAAGTGCCAAAGTTTGATTTTCTATTCTCCATTCACTTTAGTCACTTTACCTTATATTGTTATCCCACCTGTCCAAAGAGCCTACATTACAACCTTGAGAAAAGTCCTTTTTGATTCGGCATTGATTTCTAGAGTACGGTCGAAGTTAAGAGCACTTACAAGCCTATGGCTGCCAATTTGTGTGATTGATTGTTTGAGTGAGTCCCTTGATCATTGTTATACACTTGTGAGGGAGCGAAACACATCGTTGGGTGCACATCCATGCTTGATCTTGGTGTTTCTTGTTATTGTTGCATGAGTATGATAAAAGAAAGTGAGTGAGTATACGGGTGATTGACTTTTGAAGCTTGAGTTCATTAGCTTGCATGATTGATTTTTTTACTCATCCCTAACAATTTCACTTGACTTATTATTTCATTGCTTGGGGACAAGCAATATGGTAAGTTTGGGGGGGTTGATTAGGCGTGAAATTGTCATGATTCGTAGCTAGAAACGCCCTAGTTTTGGTCGAATTTATTGAGTTTTTAGAGCCAAATGAGTACTATTTCTATACATTGATGGATTTGTCTCTTTGATACTCATAGGTGAATCGAGGACGAAAAACGGAGTTCGTAGGACTTTGAATCGACTCAAACGGATGCCCGGATGAGAAGATATCGAAGAAATACGATTGGTATTAGTACGTGTGAAGAAAAGTGTTAGTTGCAAAGGAAGGAAGACCCATTCGAGCATCGTCACTCGAGCGCCCCGCTCGAGTGAAGTAGATCGAGCGCCTAAAAACATACAGAATGTTTGGGCCGCTCGAGGGAGATAGCTCGAGCGCCCCGCTCGAGCACCATATCCGCTCGACCACATAGCTCGAGCGACCCGTTCGAGCGGGTCTGCTCGAGCGCTTCCAAGGCATTTTTTCCAACTTACGTTTTTCGGCCCACGAGTTCACGAATCGGCCCGTTGCCTATATATATCTCTTCCAAACACATTTTGAAGGATCCCGGAACGCACTACATCACTTTTACAGAGAATTTTTTGAGAGAAGGAAGAGAAGAGACGAGCAAGTTTAATTTTACGTTTTTGAGGTTTTTGCTTACGAATCCACATTACGATTTCACGTTTTAGTTTCGTTTCTTAATATCTTTTGTTCTTTAATACGTTGAGACCTCGTTTTATCAATTAATTTCAGTATTCTTTTATATCTTAAAACCCCAGTTTATGTTCGATCTTTTCTTCGTTTTAATTACCATGTTCATGTTCGTAACTTGTCTAATTGTTATTGTTTACGTTAAATCTATGTCTAGCTAAAACCCTTGCATGCTTAGGGTAGGATGAACTCGTAGAAGTAGGTTGTGGGTATGTAATTAGAGTAACTTGTGACGTTAGGTTTTAATTCTCTTGGTTAATGAATTCTTAAAATTAATCTAGACTTCGCTCTTGAATTTCGTTCGAAAGGTGTTAGAGAGAGGACGACCGTATCACTCAATAACAATTAGCAGTCTTAACGAGAGGGTTTAGGAGAGGTTAATTCATCTACCGGTTTAGCGAAGGAGGACGACCGCATCACCTTAGTTAAATTAGGGTCTCATTAATTAAGCACAATCTATTAACTTGTTAGTAGATTAGTGAAGTCGAGTGTTAGGGTAAAGTATTAGGGTTTAGAATCTTGAGCTTTCACCTTGCATTCTTAGACTTAGGTTATTTCTTGTGTGTCACAGTTATTTTGATTATGTACCTGCTCCGTTAGTATACGTAGGGATTCCAATCCTAAGCATCACCATCTCTCATTAGAACACAACCCTTAGTTAATTTGATTTCTTTAGTATTTTAGTTTACTTAGTTTAATTCAGTCTTTTAATTAATCTTTCAAAAACCCAAAAACATTACACTCATATTAACTACGACGCGTAGATCTTCAGGGATCTGTTCGCATACACACTTTCCCTTGGGTTCGATAATACTTGGTCCCTATACTTGCCCATACTACTGTGAACTCGTTCTCTTGCTGGGTAACTACTAGTAGAAAGCTAGTGTAGTTCGCTTCAAGTCAATGGCGCCGTTGCCGGGGAGGCGTTGTATGCTTTTTGAATAGGACTTGTCGATAGCTTAGTAGTTAGTAGTGGGTGATTTATTTTCTGTTTTTATTTTTATTCCCATTCATTAGGCAGTTGTGTTTTGATCCTTCTACTAGTGTTTCAGGTTTATGAAAACACGCTCACAAGGCAATACGAGCGGAGAGAGGTTACCTGCAGATCCTGAGACAATAGCTAGAAGGAACCGAGCCTTCTTGAGAAGAATGACTACTGCCGCGGGAAACAAAGACAAGATTTCTGATGAACTTGGGGAGTTAGACAAAATAGCTGCAGAGTATACTGCTCTTGTGGAACGGGCAGAGGGTGCCAATGGAAACATCAGTAATCAGCAGATACCCATAGGGGGAACTGAGAGCCCATACCCGAACCCACAAGACACAATCAACTCTGCACAAACACAACCCCAAAGCCAGAACCAAAACCCTGCTTACCCACAAAACCCAAATAACCCTTTCAAAAACCCAGTATACCAACATTACCCATACCCACCATACCCTTATCCACCATACCCATATCATCCACCTCCTGCCTATAACCAACCACCCGTTTACCAACCACCACCGCCCAACAAGTACCAGTACCTGCTGCTAATCCTCAACACGTTCCTCAGAACGTAGATCAACATATGGCTATTCGAGGGAGGTTTGCAGCGCAGCCACAGCGGTACTATGATGGAGTAGCTTTACCTCCTGTTGAGGCGAACAACTTCTCGATATCCTCGGTGATTTTAAAGCTGTTTACCGAGAATCAGTTCAAAGGGGTGATCGGGAAGGAGAATCCTCACACTCACCTGAGGAGTTTCCTCATGATAGCATCTACTTTCAATTACAATGGCATGTCTGAAGATGCCAAGAGGTTAAGGCTGTTCTCATTCTCACTGACGGGAATAGCCAAGGAGTGGTACGATAATACGCTCCCGCGGGGAGGTATTACCACGTGGGCCGAGCTCGAGCGTCTGTTCCTCGAGCGATTCTACCCTCCATCTAGGACGATCAAGGCTAGGATCGAGATCTCTTCCTTCCGCCAGAAACAAGGAGAGGACCTACATCAAGCGTGGGAGAGATACTCAAACATGCTGATTGAGTGCCCGCAACATGGGTACAATGAGGGGGATATTATGGCATTCTTCTATAGTGGTGCCAACAAGGCGGGGCAAGACCATTTAGACGCCTGTGCGGGTGGAGCATTCCTGAATCAAGGCATAGAGAGGTGTAGAGAGATCGTGGACAACATTGTCACGAATGCCGGTGCTTGGGGTGTGGATGCAGATTTTCAAAGGGTGCATCAGGTTGAAGAGGGTGAAGGAACGAGAAGGCTATTGATGGCCATGATGGAGAAGATCAACAATCTCGAGTTGGGGAAGAGTTTGGTTGGAGAGCATGGAGTAGAGAATGAGAGAGTAGACCAACCAAGTGGACAGCAAGAGGTAGCCAATTACATGAGAGGTCCGTATTACAATCAGAATGGCTACCAAGGTGGAAATCAGTATGGAAGGCCTCCTTATGGCCAACCATTTGCACCTCCAGGGCCACAACCGCCTCAAAATCAATGGAGGAACACACAAGGGTATCAAGGAGGCCAGCAGCCTCCTCAAAACACATGGAGGAAAAATGAGAATTTTTCTTATGCTAACCCAAAAGCTGGTATTACTGTTCCTGCAGGTGTTGATCCGTTGTCTAAACCTCCTGGTGAAGAAGGCGGTGCATCAACCGAGGAGATGTTGAGAGCTATCCTTCAGAAAGTGGAGGAAGGAAGTAAGAGGTTGTCATCCTTGGAGTACGATGTGAAGGAGTTGCATAAGAAGTGTGATCATCGTGATCAAGAGCTCCAGAAGATGAACGTTGAGTGGACTAGAACTCAACAAGAGAACAATAGGCGGTTCACTTCGATAGAGTTCCAGATGAGCCAGATTGCAAAGATGGTGAATAGAGAGCTGGGAAAATATCCTTCCATGCCGGAAGGGAACCCGAAAGAGCATTGCAAGGCGATCCAGCTTAGAAGTGGAACCAACTATGAAGGTCCTCAGATGCCTGCTGATTCTGAGACGCCTCAAGCTGAGATTGGAGAAATAGAGTCTCAAGGTGATGGAGTTGAGGTTGAGAAGGAAGGAGTTAAGATGAAAATTGATGATAAGAGTAAAGAGAACAATGAGTCCCAGAAGGGGAAAGACTTTGAGGAGATAGAGAGGGTTCCAAAGTGGAAAAAGGCAAAGGAAGCAAGGGATAAAGTGAAAGAAATAGAAAGAGATGAATGGGGGGTACCCAAATCTGTGATACCAGTCCCGTATCCACAGCGCTTCATGAAAAAGAAGCTTGATGAAAAATTTGCAAAATTTCTTGATGTTTTTAAACAACTTCACATTAACATTCCTTTTTATGATGCTTTGGAACAGATGCCGCATTATGCAAAGTTTCTGAAGGACTTGATTGCGAAAAGACGGCGAGTGGATGAGCCGAAGTTGGTGCAGCTGAACCACGAGGTGAGTGCATTAGTGCACAAGGCGCTTCCACCGAAGCTGAAGGATCCCGGGAGCTTCACGATTCTTTGTGATATCGGGAACGGGATCAAGAAGGGAGCGTTGTGCGACCTCGGAGCGAGCATTAATTTGATGTCGTTGTCGCTTTTCAAGAAGTTGGAAGGTGGTGAACTTCAACCCACAATGATGACGCTTCAACTTGCCGACCGGTCTATCACGAGACCTCAAGGTGTGGTTGAAGACGTCCTAGTGAGAGTTGGAGATCACATTTTTCCAGCCGACTTTGTAGTCCTAGAGATGGAGGAAGATGAGCACGTGCCCCTGATCTTGGGAAGACCGTTCTTAGCTACGGCGGGGATGGTGCTAGACGTGGCAAATGGGAAGATTACATTGAAGGTTGATGATTAAGAAATGAAGATCTCCCTATATGAAGCCATGAAGCACCCGAAGGAGGATGAGAGCTTGTATTGCATGGGTGCAATTGATCCTAGTGTTGAAGACACACCTCCTATCCCTAATCCTTCTCATATTTATGATTTTGTTAGCCCTTCACTTGATTGTTTAACCCATGAGCATTATGATCTTGATTATTTTGATAGGGATAAAGTGAAGAAGTTGAAGGATGGAGAGGTGAAGAAAGTGGACGTGGTCCAGTTGGAAGGGAAAGGAGGAGTTAAGAAGAAAAAGTTCAAATTCAAGAAATTGTTTAGTAAGACTCCTCCAGATAAAGGAAAGAAGGAGCTGAGACCCATAACACTTGGAGATAAGAAGAAAGCAAAAGAGCTCATGATGGAGGGGCACCAAGGAAAGACATGCAAGCACCACTCTTATGAGAGTAAGTGAGGTATTTTTTAGTATGATGTCCCATAAGCTCCTTTGAGCTCGGTCCAGCATGAGGACCTTAAAAATAGCGCTGAATGGGAGGCAACCCATTTTTATTTGCTTTTGAGTGTTTTTAGTTTTTTTCCTTTTATGTTATTAGGATGTTGTTGAGTCGTATGTTTAACCTCGTATTTGAGTAAGTTGCTTGTAGGCTTGTCTCGAAGGAGTGCCAAAGGAGTGGAGATTGAAGGAACCAACTTGAGAAAAGGGAGTGTGCAAAGCTATTGAGAGAAACTGAATTGTTTGGTTGAGGTAACCCACAACCCCAAACTTAGACCTCTAGCAAGGTCGAAGTTTGGGGTGTGGAGTTTTTTTTTTATGTTTCTTGTTACATTGCACATGCATGCACCTCTTATCTTTTGAGTTGAGTTTGATTGATTATTGGTTTGTTGAGATACTCCTTAGGGTGATTTTGAGTAGACTCGCTATTGCATATTTCATGCCTATCAACTATCTCATGCTTGTCGATTGCTATCTTTGAGTATGATTTGATGAGTTGATGAGTTGTGAAGTTGAGTCAGGAATTTTATTGTGTGAGTATTGAGTTAGAGTTGCTTTGGGAGAGAACCCGTATGCTTATAAATTTTTCTTTTGAGTGCTTGTGTGATGATTGTGAGAATGCACTAGACTAGCATGGATGTGAAAGCCGAGAGACTTGAGCCTTATGAGATTTTGATGCATGAATTAATCTCTTCGTTTGTGAGTGGATCGTCACCTTAGAGGATGCTAGAATTTGTGGGTGCTCTTTCTTCTTGATTGTGTCTAGTTTGATATGCCGAATGGGATCTTAGGCCATCTTTGATTTAATTGAGTCACTTAGCCAAAATTTTCCTTACCAATGACATTTATCCCTTGTTAGCCACTTTGAGCCTAAAGCCTATTTTATTTGCTAGCACATATGAACATTATTCCAATTCCTAAGCCTTTTTGTCCCAATTTGAGTGGGGAATAGGAAAGTGTGAATGTGAAGGGAGTGAATTGAGTTGAAAAAGGGAAAGGTTGTTTGTTGAGTGAATATGAGAAGAAGGTGTAATGAAGTTTTGAGTTGTGGGAAAAAGAAAAAAAAATTTGAGAATGAGCAAAAGAAAAAAATGAGCTCATGTGTTTGTGCGAAAAGAAAAAAAAAGAGTGAAGTGATTGAAAAAAGAAGTGAAAGAGTGAGAAAGAAAAAAAATTGAAGTATTGAGAGTATGGAATTGAAAGGGTGTTGATTGAACATGTTTGAAGTATTCTGTTCCTAATGTCGAAGTGCCAAAGTTTGATTTTCTATTCTCCATTCACTTTAGTCACTTTACCTTATATTGTTATCCCACCTGTCCAAAGAGCCTACATTACAACCTTGAGAAAAGTCCTTTTTGATTCGGCATTGATTTCTAGAGTACAGTCGAAGTTAAGAGCACTTACAAGCCTATGGCTGCCAATTTGTGTGATTGATTGTTTGAGTGAGTCCCTTGATCATTGTTATACACTTGTGAGGGAGCGAAACACATCGTTGGGTGCACATCCATGCTTGATCTTGGTGTTTCTTGTTATTGTTGCATGAGTATGATAAAAGAAAGTGAGTGAGTATACGGGTGATTGACTTTTGAAGCTTGAGTTCATTAGCTTGCATGATTGATTTTTTTACTCATCCCTAACAATTTCACTTGACTTATTATTTCATTGCTTGGGGACAAGCAATATGGTAAGTTTGGGGGGGTTGATTAGGCGTGAAATTGTCATGATTCGTAGCTAGAAACGCCCTAGTTTTGGTCGAATTTATTGAGTTTTTAGAGCCAAATGAGTACTATTTCTATACATTGATGGATTTGTCTCTTTGATACTCATAGGTGAATCGAGGATGAAAAACGGAGTTCGTAGGACTTTGAATCGACTCAAACGGATGCCCGGATGAGAAGATATCGAAGAAATACGATTGGTATTAGTACGTGTGAAGAAAAGTGTTAGTTGCAAAGGAAGGAAGACCCATTCGAGCATCGTCACTCGAGCGCCCCGCTCGAGTGAAGTAGATCGAGCGCCTAAAAACATACAGAATGTTTGGGCCGCTCGAGGGAGATAGCTCGAGCGCCCCGCTCGAGCACCATATCCGCTCGACCACATAGCTCGAGCGACCCGCTCGAGCGGGTCTGCTCGAGCGCTTCCAAGGCATTTTTTCCAACTTACGTTTTTCGGCCCACGAGTTCACGAATCGGCCCGTTGCCTATATATATCTCTTCCAAACACATTTTGAAGGATCCCGGAACGCACTACATCACTTTTACAGAGAATTTTTTGAGAGAAGGAAGAGAAGAGACGAGCAAGTTTAATTTTACGTTTTTGAGGTTTTTGCTTACGAATCCACATTACGATTTCACGTTTTAGTTTCGTTTCTTAATATCTTTTGTTCTTTAATACGTTGAGACCTCATTTTATCAATTAATTTCAGTATTCTTTTATATCTTAAAACCCCAGTTTATGTTCGATCTTTTCTTCGTTTTAATTACCATGTTCATGTTCGTAACTTGTCTAATTGTTATTGTTTACGTTAAATCTATGTCTAGCTAAAACCCTTGCATGCTTAGGGTAGGATGAACTCGTAGAAGTAGGTTGTGGGTATGTAATTAGAGTAACTTGTGACGTTAGGTTTTAATTCTCTTGGTTAATGAATTCTTAAAATTAATCTAGACTTCGCTCTTGAATTTCGTTCGAAAGGTGTTAGAGAGAGGACGACCGTATCACTCAATAACAATTAGCAGTCTTAACGAGAGGGTTTAGGAGAGGTTAATTCATCTACCGGTTTAGCGAAGGAGGACGACCGCATCACCTTAGTTAAATTAGGGTCTCATTAATTAAGCACAATCTATTAACTTGTTAGTAGATTAGTGAAGTCGAGTGTTAGGGTAAAGTATTAGGGTTTAGAATCTTGAGCTTTCACCTTGCATTCTTAGACTTAGGTTATTTCTTGTGTGTCACAATTATTTTGATTATGTACCTGCTCTGTTAGTATACGTAGGGATTCCAATCTTAAGCATCACCATCTCTCATTAGAACACAACCCTTAGTTAATTTGATTTCTTTAGTATTTTAGTTTACTTAGTTTAATTCAGTCTTTTAATTAATCTTTCAAAAACCCAAAAACATTACACTCATATTAACTACGACGCGTAGATCTTCAGGGATCTGTTCGCATACACACTTTCCCTTGGGTTCGATAATACTTGGTCCCTATACTTGCCCATACTACTGTGAACCCGTTCTCTTGCGGGGTAACTACTAGTAGAAAGCTAGTGTAGTTCGCTTCAAGTCACTTACCTATCTTACCTTCGCACGCAGGGGACGGCGGATGCGGTGGCTCCGATGAGGCGCGGCGGTGTTGATACGGCGACAGTTGCGACTCTGAAAGTCCCTGCGAATGTTCCCCCTCCTGAAGAGGACGCTGAGCATCTCAAAAAAGCCTTTTCTGGTATCTCAACTTTTTCTCCATCCCTTCGTTGATTATTAGATCTGTATCAAAACCTTTAATTTCTAGGAAAATGATTATTAGTGATGAAATTGTGAAGGATTTCGCAACTGATGAGTGATTATTTCCATTAATCTAAAAATGTTCGAGAATATTCCAGTTCTAATAATCAAATAAAATGGATAAATAATATTTGTGTTTTGAATTAATCTTGGTAGGATTGGGGACGGATGAAGCTACTATAATAAAGATCATAGCACACAGAAATGGAGCACAGAGAAAGTTGATTAGGGAAGCATATTCTGCAGCTTACGGGGAAGATCTTCTCAATGGTTTGGAGAAATAACTTCCGGGTGCATTTCTGGTTAGTTTTCTACACTTCTTCAATGTAGATCAGTATTGAAATCAATGAATTGAGTAGAAAATTAGTTTTTGATGCAAAAAGATGATTTCATCAGTTGATTAGGCTGCTTTATCTTATTTACCTCACTTCAGTTTGATAGTTTTGGTTGGGTTTGTGCAGTAACGTCGTAAGTTTGATGTGACTATATAGGGGCATCCTATCCTAGTGTATATTTACCTCACTTCTTGTTTCTTCAATTCTTTCTATTATAACTACTTATCATTTTAGATCAGTACGAATGCTTCATAATTTTGGGCTGTATAATTTTCCACTAGTTCCTATTGATTTTGTTGGTATATTTGAAACTATATAGGGTTGACAAAGTTACTTGCAGAAGTAAGAAACTCTATATATCCTGGTGGAAAAGTTATAGAGAGGTATAACCTTGTTAGAGATATGAATTGTGAAATTATCAATGCAACTTGATAACATCAGTTGAGGGTTTGAGGCTATGCTGACATAAATCCCTTCAATAAGCGTTAGATATGCATGTAATGTAGGAATGAAAGCATGATTCAAGCTCCCACTATGAGTGTAAATTGTTGTAAGCATGTTTATTTTTCTTAATTTAATTAACTTCTAGGTAGAAGACATTTGCAAATTAAATTACAGTTTAATGATGGTTGTGAATCCATTAGTATTGTACTCTGTTTACTTCTAATAAGTTAAACAATTTATCATATTCATTAAAAATACTCAAACTCAATCTTCATCCATTGCAATTTGAATTTTTTTTCTTGAGTTCAGCTATGAATAGATAAATGCAAGCAACAAAGTATAAAATTCAAGAGCAACACTACTACTACTCTAAATCGATACTAAAAATTATAATTGTTGCACTTAAGTTCAATTAGGAAACATCATAAGTTCAATAGATAACATCATGGGTTCAATAACATATAGTATGTAAGCTCAATATTATATATATATCATAAGTTCAAAAAATTGTAATTGAGCTCCATATAATTGTTATATATTTTCTAGCCCTTATTTGAAAATCTGCTATGAATGAGATTCTTACAATGGTCATGAAGCTGCTTGATTTGTGGCATTTGCTTGAATTGAAATGGAGCTGTTGTACTGACTAAGTTGCCACTTCTTATTACATCCTTACTTCGAAATTTCTAGATATTTTCCTCATGATCGGTGTTTTGGGCTAATTATATATTTCATGTGTTTGTATATATACTTTCTGTAGTGTTTAAATTGTAAAATGTTATTGTTTTGCTATCAGTATTGTTTTGTATGATATGAAATATTTAAAATTTGTCACTCCTATCTGCTATCGACGATAAGAACATGGTTTTGAATTGATGAGCTCTTGATCTTATAGATCCGTTGAATTCATTTTGTTTGTTACATTTGTGTTAACATGGTGATTTCTAATATTTGCTGATCATGGCTTTGTCACTGTTCCAGGGAACCTCTAATGACATACAACATGTGGAACAATGGCTGGAACAATAATAAAAATCAAATTCTTAGGAGTGGGCACAAGGGCACAACATTGAATTGGAGTTACTGAGAGCATTAATGTATTTTGAATGCTCTGAATTTCACATTTGACGCAGCTATTAATTCGGAGGATGAGAATTTACTAATTTTGGAGCACTTTTTTAGCATCCTGTTTCATATCTTCATTTAAAATAATTGCAATTACAATTTTTAAGTTCAATATTATCTTCACCCACCGTTAAAACTTTTAAGTTCAATTGTTGGGTGAGACATTAGCAAATTAAAATTGCAGTTTAATGAGGGGTGTGGTTCTATTAGTTTTGTACTATGTTTACTACCAATAAATTAAACAATTTATCATATTCATTAAAATACTCAAACCCAATATTCATTAAAATAATAAAATAATTGAAATTACAATTTTTAAGTTCAATATTATTTTCACCCCCTGTTGAAACATTCTAAAGTGTAATTTTTTTCTATAAAGTTCAGTCATTCATGTATAAAGTTCAATTTTTTTATTTTTTTAAGTACAATTGAAAAATGACTATAAGTTCAAATTTATATTATTAAAGTTCAATATTATATTCACAAGTTCAAAAATAATTATAATTTCAATTATAAAATTGAAATTGAAGGGGAAATAATAATAATAATAATAATAATAATAATAATAATTATTATTATTATTATTATTATTATTAACATATTACATATTTTTAGGGTCCGACTATATACACCCCCAACATTAAAAAATACATCTATATATATTATAAACTACCTATTTTATCCCTAACATAGTTTTGATTTCTTTCACACTCGTGATTTATTCAACTACTCCACAGGCCCATATGCCCATCTCAACCCCCCACCCTCCTTTCCTCTCCCAATTCCCCACCCTCAATCCCACCCCACCCTTCTTTCCTCCCCAATTTTCCAATCATACAACAATTTTCTCAAGTTGTGTAGACTAATTCCCCAACCTCCACAATAATTAATAGCAGCAGGTATATGTTCTTCGCACAATAATGTGTAGTTGATATCCATGAATTCTTAAGATTGACCCATATTTCACTTCACAATAAGAAGAGGACCCGATTTTCGTACAGCCCATTTGTTGTTAGATCAATGTGTTCGCAAAAGAAGCAAGTTTGGATATGTTCGCAAAAATCGCCGTGATCGACGCCTCCACCGGCCGCCGCCTCACCTTCGATGATCTATGGCGCGCCATCGACGCCGTCTCCGTCTCCCTCGCCGCCGAATTCGGCAGCCGCGAAGGCCACATCATTATTCTCGCCGGAATTCTCATCCTCTTCATCTTCGATATTTTCGTCGCTGTTTTCTTTCTCTTTTCCGGCCTTCTTTTCCTTACCGCCGGTAGGCTTTGAGTTCAAGTGAGCAGATTTTGATCCATTTTGATCGAGCAGATATTGAGTTCTATTTGATCAGCTAATTTGAAATTCAGATTAAAGTAAGCTTTGACTTGATAGATGTACTTAATGAATTTTGGGAGTGAGGATGGAAGTTTTGCAGGTGGGAAGAGAAATATGGTGTCAGGCATAGTGTAGGTTTTTAGAGCTAGTAGTAATGTTTAAAAAGTTAAAGACCTAATAGTAATATGTCAAAATTTTGTGCACCTAGAAGGCAATTTCCCTTTAGACAATGATAAGATTTATTCCTTTATAAATTTAATGACCGAGACTTTTTTATCGTTGGAAGCAAGCATGCTAAATTATACACTTTTTTTGTTAGTAATGCAGTAGACGAAAGCATATACGCGTTTTTCTGTTGATTCTTAAAATACCTAAAATGCTTAACGTTTAATTTTATTGATTCAATACGAATATCGAAAGAAGAACAATAAATACACAAAAAGGGATAGGGATAAACCCAATATATTTTCTATTTCATTTAAAATTGTCGATTACAAAGTCCGAAAAAGTTATAAAGATGAGTATGTATAGAGTGAAATTGGTTTATATATGGATCACTGAAGGGTATTAGTTGTTTTCACTGAAGAGTATTAGTTGTTTTTACTGAAGAGTATTACTGGTTTACACTGAAGAGTCTTAGTTCATTTTCACCGAACAATTAAGACTCTTTAATGTAAATCAGTAATACTCTTCAATAAAAACAATTAATACTCTTCAGTGAAAACAATTAATACCATTTATGAATTTATGTATAAACTAGTTTCACTCTATACTTTGTCTATAAATATTAGTTTAACATGACATACAAGAACACGTAATTAAATAATAATCTAAAGTATTTAATTAGATTCATTGAATCTGCCTTTCTCGATCAAGAGTGTATCAAATTTATCCAAATATCACATTCTCGATCAAAAGTCTATCAAATCTATCCAAATATTACATTGCGGCTTCATAGGTCAGTCCAAATATACAAATTATCATGTAAAAGCAGCAGGGCAATTGTTGAACAATAACATCCAAATAATATATGAATAAATATCTCCCTAATAATTGATTGTCTGAATAGGAATGGGGGTGGTGGGCCCATGGCATCTAATGAAGGTTCCTTTCCTGCTAGAATACATTAGGAAATGATAAACAAAACAGTTTCTCACCAGAAAAGAGAAGCAAATCATGGCACAAAATTTACTCACATTAATAAAGCAACACATAATTAAGGATCCTATCGTCTTCCTCACATGAGAGGATATCTGCTATTTTCATCTCTTGTATACTCCCTACCTCCACAAAAACCAATCATTTTTTATCATATAAATTAATGTGATATATCGGAAGTTATGCCGGAGTATTTCCAAGGTTTGTTTTTAATTAAAATGATCATGATAAAAAAACGGACATTACAATTCACCGTAATACCTTCCAATGTATCATATTAAACCACAGTGTAAAAAAAAAAAAAAATTATTGTTTGTGAACGATGATAGTATTTGATTAATCACTACTTGTCACATGTATCGAATAACATGATTAAGTAACACGTGACATGCATAAAAAAACACAAGTTGAAATAGAAGATTCACACCCGATTGCAGATCTCTAAACAAGATTTGGGATATCAAAATTTTCTGACACTAAAGAAAGAAAAGTGATGATTCTAAAAAGAATATTGCTAGGATCACACTCTGCATGCAAAAAAAAAAAAATAGATCCTCTCCAGTTTTTTATTGCAAATTTCTTATAAATTTGGAAAGAGACAGACACATGACAAAATAACGAGCAATAAATACCAAATAGTGGAACTCATAAAGTGTGTCCAACTCTCTCCTAATTTACAAGAGCAAGAAAAAGAAATGGAGAGAATCATATCTATATGCACACATTTTGATGGCCTTCCATTATTTCTCCCATTTGCTACCAATGAATCCAGAAGAGAATCAGAGTTGTAATGCAGCAATGATTAAGAACGTCAGACAAAATACCCATAATGCCCCTCGAACCGGAAGCCTCTCCTACAAAAACAAACACCACAATCCTCAGGGATCTTACTGTTTTTGTATTTTTCTTTCAAACTAATTTATGAGTTGTTTCATTTTTATTAACTGTCCAGCCATTAGTATCAGTTTAATCACAAATAAAACTACAACTTTTCTCAAATTGCAATCTAATCTAAACTTTTAAAATTTACAAACAAAACTCTAACTTAACATTCGATTGATATTCGAACCAAAAATAATTTTCTTTTTATTCAGAAATGATATTTCACTTGGTTGACAATTAATAATTAATATATATAAATTGGTTCGATGATAATACACAATTAATCTTTATTTTTTGGACGGATTGAAATCTGTCTTTTGGTTAAAATTGCAATCAAATGTTAAATTGAGGTTTTAATTGCAAAGATTCAAAAGTTTAAATTAAATGCAATTTGCAAAAAATTACTCCCTCTTTCCCAATTTTGTTTTCTCATTCCACTATTTACTACCCTACACACATTTCTATAATATATCTTATTTCACTAATAATTTTATAGAAAAATATTTTCATTTTATCTTGGATGCATACACATTGAATAATGTGTTATCACAAAAAAAAAAAAAAAAAAAATTCTTTATTTAAATTTCTCATATTAAAAGTTTAAAAAATAAAAATAAAAATAAAAATAAAATTGAGACGTAAGGGGTGTAATTTTATTTGCCATTAAACTTTAATTGTGATAGAGGTTCAAAATAAGTAAATTACCATTGAAAAAGAAAATCATAAATTAACTGTTAGGCTACTGACAACCTTCATATGTGCACTAAATGTCCCACCAACATCAGTCAGCACTTTTTTTAATTTTTAATTGAGACAATAGTCAAATAAAATTTAAAACTTAATTAATTATACTCCTACATAACGGTTATCAAATCCCAAGCAATTATCTTATCCACAAAATTCAAAATTGGTGATTAAAAAATTAGTAAATGAGGCGCCTGAGTAGACTCACCGCGTCATCGGCATCAATGGACAGGTACCCATTTGGTCCCGACACAACCGCCGGCGCCGCCGTCGTACCGTCGGAGCTACTCCCGGAGCCTCCACCGGAGCTCGGCGAGTCCGTACTCCCCAACCCCGTGACTTTGAACCCCAGATTGTAAACGGGCTTCCCGTCGGGGTTGAATAGCCCGAAATTCCTCTCCGAGGTCGGGCCGGGCTTCTTATTCTCGTTGAACAGAGCGAATAAATAGATATTCAAATCCAAATTGGGCCGCATCGGCGTCCCCTTCTTCTGCGAGATCAGCTTCAGCAAATTCCCGTTATACTTCTTCGCATTCTCCGGCGTGGCCCCGGCCTCGTCGGCGTCCCCCTTGGACGGCCACCCCGTCTCCGAGATCTGGAGGCACACATTTTTGTACCCTAGCTTTTCGACGGCGGAATGGGCGGCGTCAATTTGGGCGTGGAACATATTGTCGTAATGGAGCCCCGAACCCGAATCCACAATACCCGAACCCTCAAACAGCACAAAATCCAAGGGGATTTGCTTCGGATCCGCCTTGTACGCGAAAAAGGGGTAGGCGTTAATCAGAAAGGGGGAACCCACTTTGCAGTGGAAATCGAGAATACAGGTCAATTTCTGCGCCAGATCCCGCCGGAATACGGCGGCGGACGGCGGGTAGGAGACGTCGAGAATCCCCAAATTGTGGGCGGTGGTGACGGTTACTTTTTTATCTAGGTTTAGGGAAACTAGGGCAGAGTGGATTGATTCCATGGCGGGAAGGAGGTGGGAAGAGAGAGCTGAGTCGTTGAAAGTGAGGACCTCGTTGCCGACGGCAATGCAGGTAATTTTGGTGGCCGGTAAGTAGCACTGGACGTTGGATTTGACCCAGTCCAGGGCTTGCTTGGGGTCGGAGATGGACGCAAGGTATTCGTTTCCGAGGCCGACGATGAACTCGACGCCGGTGTTGGCGAAGGCCTTGAGGACGCGGGAGTCGGCGTCGTAGAGCTTGATTCGGGATACGCCCATGGATTTAACCAGAGGGAGGACGGATTCCGGGTGGGGGAGGTTATCGGCGATTTGGCCGTAGTTGATGCCCAGGCCGGACGCCGCCGAGAACAGTAATGATGCTGCATTGATTAATGATTAATGATTAATTGATAAGAAAAACAAGCATATACAATTCATTAGAAAAGAGAATGGGGTACCTGAGAAGAGGAGGAGAGGTAAAGAGGGGGTGGTGGCCATGGCCATGGCAGACAGCAGAGAATTGGAGTGTGTGTGTGTGTGATGGAGAAGAAGGGAAGGGAAGGGAAGGGAAGGGGGAGAGGTGACAATAATGAATGTTTGTTGAATATCACAGCTGTCTTTGCAACTAGTGTCTCCACTGCTGTCAATCTTCTAGTATTTTTTTATTTTTTCACTTTACGGGAAATAGTTTTTTGTGAAATTTTATTAGCATGTAAAACGGTGATGAACCATGTAGGAGTGAGTAGAAATGTTAAACGACACGAGTTGTTAGTGAAATTGACTCAGCTTATTTATATTTTTATTTTTAAACGAGTCGAGTTCGAGCTCATGAGATACTCATTAAGTTTGATGGTTAAATATTTTTTTTTATAACCAAGATGAACCAAGCTCTATTTCCAACTTGTTTAAATTATCAGAGCCGAGCTCAATTGGCTTACCTTGAATAACAACTCTAGAAGTGAGCATAGGTCGTTTTGATAATCAAATTGAAATATCAAAACCAAAATTACCGAATTTTGTATAATATGTAACCAAAAAATGACCGAATAGCTAACAAAATCGAACACTGTCCGAACTGAAACTTTCGATTTGGTTTGATTGGCAACCGAATTACCGAAACAATTGTTTTTTTTTTTTAATAAATGGTTTGATTTCTCATATGTGGGAATTGAGAAGTAAATATGTGCTGAATATCTTACTAAATAAAGCTATGGGACATCTCAATAAAAAAAAAAAAAATACATTGTGTTGCGGGACAATATAAGAACGCAATTTATTTATTTTTTAAAATTGAGTAAAAAACTTCAGATAAATCCAACTACAGCAATACAGTACAAATCGAACCACAAAATAAATCTTCATGCACGAAAAGGTTTGAGACTTTATCTCATTTTCTTGGACGTATATTCAAGCTCAATAAATTCAAAAATTCGATTGGGTGGTTGAGAATCCTATCTAATAGTACGCTCTCTATTCATCTACAGAAATTACTTTTGGTGAAAGAGCCATTTTTTAATTCCTAAAGAAAAAGCAGCAGATATGGTTGTGAACTTAAGAATGAAAATGGGATGGGTAAGTAACCCACCCCGCTCGGGGCAGGTTTTGACCCGGGCAAGCAAGTTTGGGACGGGCACGATCCAGCCCGAACCCGCCTCATAGTATATTAATATTATTCTATTTATTTATATGCATTTATATGTAATTATATATATTCAAGTAGGGGTGGCATACCGTATCGTACCGCATATCGTATCGAAAAAATTGGTATACCGAACTTCGGTATACCAAAAATGCATACCGCATACCGTACCGAACATTCGGTATGCCGTACCTTACCGATATTTCGGTATATACCGGTTCATACCGAAATACCGGTCCATACCGAAATACCAATGCATACCGAAATACCAATGCATACCGAAATACCGATTCATACCGAAATATCGGTCCATACCGAAATATTTAACTAATTATTTAATATGAAAATAATTTAAATATTAAATTTTAATAATAAATTAAAGGTACGGTATATACCGGTATGCCGAAATATTATCGGTATACAGAAATATTATCGGTATACCGAAAATATTCCGGTATACCTGTATATACCGAAAATATTTTGGTATTTCGGTATGATACCGTATACCGAAATTTTCTAAATATTCCTACCGATACCGTACCGAAAATTACGGTATACCGAAATTTTCGATAAATTAAGTATTTTCCGGTATGGTAAGTGCGGTATACCGGTATTTTCGGTATTTGATCCACCCTTATATTCAAGTTAATTTATATTTATTAAAATATGGATTATATATGTAATTTTTAAGTATTGAATGAATAATAAATATATTTTGAAGCAAATTATATGTTTAAATTTGATTTTTTTTAATTTAAAAATTATATATTTTACATTTATAAAAATTAATTCAAAATTAAATTGGTTGGGTTGGACCTGGCGGGTCCCGGATAGATCCGGGTCAACTAAAATGGGGGGGGGGGGGGGGGGGGGGGGGAACTGATTCTGGGATTGATCAAATCTGCTCCAGATCCGCCCCGTTGCTATCGTGTGTCTGTCAATTGTGAAATTCATTGAGTCCGAAAACCATGTAAATTTGTGTTTTTTTATTTCTCGTTTTACATCTTTCTTGCCTTCATTATAATAGGGCGGTTGTGTATCTCCTAATTCGATAAATTTGATATTTTTTTTCTGAATACTTCTACTATTATAATAAAAAACTTAGTGATCACTTTCCACATAGATTAGGAAACCATGTTTATTATTTTTGGACACACATTGCTCCGTCACTCAAAATAAGCCTCATCATCTGTTAGTAATGATCAGCCATGGTGTATATGCACATCACCAGACTCATATTACAGCACATCCTATACTTTTAAACACATAACACAACAAATCAGAAGCCAGTTGATTGCAGCCCAGTTGTGTTGTAAGGGATAATAAGTGATTCCCTTCCTTATATATGTTAGTCGAAGGACGAATTAGAGTTATCCGCTCGCCTTCAAGGAGTGGCAACGTTTTCCTTGGCGAGTGGCGCGATTTCCTCGCCTTCAATACCAGCTTCACTTCCGGCTACACCCAAGCTGAGCAGCGTCGTTTCCCACTCCTTTGCAGGCCCCTACACATAATAACAATATGATCGGCTCAACATCGCTTTTGTATTTTCTTTTCATCTAAGTAGAACCAGATTTAGTGATTGACTACCTTCCAGGAGAGATCCTGTGACATGCAATTCTGTATCATTTCCTTAAAGGCAAGGCTACCATAAACCCCAAGCGCTCTTTCAACAGTTGAGGCTATCTTAAGAACGTCTTCCGGGTCAACAGCATCGCACTGGCCATGAAAAAGAACTGGAATTGGTATCTCCAATGAAATTGCCAAACATGTAGAATGAATGAATTGAATGGTTAATTACCTCAACATTAAAAGCCCCCATATGGAACCCTGTGTACCCTTCTTTCACAGTGTCCACAAGACCACCAGTGGAAGCACAGATGGGAACCTGATCCAACCAATTTCCGATTAACACACACTATTTATAAAGTTCAATTGTACGAAAAGAGAACAACTTCTTACAGTTCCATATCGCATGGCATGTAATTGGATGAGACCACAAGGTTCAAATCTACTCGGAACCAACATAAAATCAGAACCAGCAGTGATCATATGGGCCAACGGTACGTTGAACTTGGCCACTCCTCTAGCTTTATCAGGATACGACACCTCAAGCTCTTCAATCTGCTTCTCAAAACTCTTCTTTCCAGTACCCTGAACATAGCATTCAATTATACATACTCTGTGCTGAAGAAAATACAGATTCATTTACAACTTACGAGAATGATGATCTGAACATCCAAACCAATGAACTTGGAAATCGCAGCCACAAGAATATCCGATCCTTTCTGTTCTTCAAGTCTTCCAATAAATCCAATCACAGGAATGCTCTTATCCACAGGCAAACCGACCGCTGCTTGAAGAGCTTCCTTCAACAAAGGCTTAGTCTCCGTAACCTGAATGACAAATTTAACAAGAAATGCCTTGTAAGCACATAAACTGTTCTGATAATGCAGTTGATGTGAAAGTAGGAAACTTTACAGTGGTGATATCGTAGTGGTAATCAATGTGTTTATCTGTTGCTGGGTTCCACTCTTGGGTATCCATCCCGTTTACGATTCCAGTTACTGTATACTTGCGGAGGATGTTATCCAACTCGACTCCTTTATCAGCACCAGTAACGAGCTCCTCGGCATAGTAAGGGCTTACCGTCAGACATTTGTCTGATTCTATAATCCCAGCCTTCATCCAATTAATTTTCCTTCCCTTTACCGGCTTGTCATACCTGCATTATGCAACACACATTGAGTAAATTACATTTGTCTACAGAACTGTGCTTCACTTCTTATATTGTACATACCCATCAATGAAATCGAAAGAACTTCTGTACTGATCAGGGAGATTGAGAAGAGAGAAGTCGGAGAAGGCAAATCTTCCCTGATATGCAATGTTGTGGATGCAAAAGGCAACCTGATAGTGATCAAACAAAAAATCAGAATAGAAAATGATTTTGATCGACAATCAAGAGAACGATTAATAGATTCTCATCTCACCCTCGCGTTCATGTATATTCCGTTGGACTGGTAGACGGACTTGAGGTAGCATGGAAGCAGAGCAGTGTGCCAGTCATTTGCAACGAAGATAACATCCTCACCTAAAAGAATTTGGAGCGTCAAACACGCTTTTTTATTTATTATTTTAAATCAAGAAACTTTCGTCTTGTTAAATAAAATGCCATAGATACCGTAAGGTCCTGAGAAGTATTTGTTGCTGGTCAGATTCAAGACCCTAGGGGCCTCCAAAGCAGCCTGAAAAGTAGCATGGACAACACACTAAAATGATGAACGCCCATCCAAATGATCAAACATAAGAAAATTCCACGAAACATAGAGAAAATAGAAACCTTTTGAAGAATCATGGAACCACAATATTCATAGCTTCCTAATTTACGTACACCATATCATTATTATTACAAGGAACCCATGGATTAAAAGTTGCTCATCGTCCCTGAAAAAATTCAACAGAATCATAATATTGATTCGGAGTTTGTGGAGAGAAAGCTCACCAGGCACAATAAGCTGAAACGCAGTTGGTTATCCTTGTAATCTGTTCCGGCTTTAGGACCATAAACCTTCGATTGAGTTTTTCCCCATACCTATGGAAGGACATTACAACAAACGACATTCAGTCAAGCTAAGTTCGCCTCTCTCTCTCTCTCTCTAATAAGCAACTCATCACTACGATGCATATACTGACCTTCTCGAGGAACAACGGGTGATCCACGAAAACGCGGTCGACTCCCCTTTTATAGCAGTGGAAATACCTCACAGTTTCGATTTTATCCCCAACTTGTATCTGCACTAACATCGTCTCAATTGAATCTTCTAATTGAAATTTGAAAACATGAATCAATATGGAAACAAAGAGGAGCTAACCTCCACGGTAACACTGGTGTCCCAAGCGTCTTTATACTGATCATAACGAGGAGATACAGTCATCACTCTGTGTCCATTTGCCTAAATAGTCAGCAATTACACAAATTTAGGAAAAATTAACCCGGAAAATCTAAGGATATTATAAGCAAGCTGGGAGAAGGAGATTCGTACAGCCATGGCTGGGGGTAATCCTCCGAGAACATCGCCGAGGCCACCGGTTTTGCTCCAGGGTCCACACTCAGCCGCCAGGAAAACCAAGTTCATACCACTTCCGCATATGATCTGCCCCGATGCCCTCGATTTCTTCTCCATTAATTTCCCATTTCTCCTAATTTGAAGCATCTCCACCTTCTTCACTGATCTCAACCCGTTATGAGTTGCGGGTCGGGTCCTCATCCCAATCAGGGCCAAATTGGTCTTCGGATCCACCGAAGCTGAACCGCCATGGATATGAGACACAAAATGCGAAGCGGTTACAGCTGCCATATTCAAACACTCACTCTGCAAACAACACGGAGAATTAGACACTTCAATTCCCAATTTAGCTCATGGAATCAACTTGTAAAAGTTTTTTTAAACTCATTTAGCAATAAGCATGCAGCTCAACCAATTCAAATTTAAGAAGAATCATACGAAAGCTCGCTGCAGTGAAACACACAACAATGGCGGTTTCCCCAGAATAATTTAACACAGGAGTGGAGATTAAGAGGGGAGAGAGTGGAGGTTTACCAGTGAGCTTAGAGCGGGTGTTAATGGCTGTGATATGAATAACTGAACTGAACTTCTTCTCGTTCCTTGCCTCCACAATTTGTACTACAATAGTGGACTAGTACATGTGACACGTGGCGCGTGGAGAGTGGGGGAGGCGGGCTCAACATTTGCTTCGCCCTTCAAAAACACGTGGGGGGTTTCGACTGCTGGGGAATGTAGGGCCAGGGGTATCTTGGGAATATGCCTGAAATCTGAGGTTATTCATACAAATTATTGAGCTGTAATTCACGGCTAGAGTTTTTGGTTCCGGGCCCAGCTTCTGTAAAATGCCAAACACAAGTGTTCTTTTTATTTTCTTTCATTATCTTGAGGTTTCTAAAATGAAGATTTTCTAAAGAGTATATGAATTAAGCTTAAAATGTTTCCCGTGATAGTAAAATCAAGATAAAATTGTAATAGGAATTAAGCTTATAGTTGATAGTTGGAGTTAAGAGTTCAACCAGATCGTCTCATCCATGAATACTTCATTATGCATATGAATATATATTAATTATTAATCACAAATAATTTATTTGAAATACTTATTAATTTAAACTCATTCAATTGGATGCAACCTCAAAATAATTCTTGTCTACACAAAGAATTTGTTTTCTGAAAAGGCCGCGGTAATAACACTCTAACTTTTGCTCTTTAAACCCATTTATTTTTTTATCAATTAAAATCTATTAAAATATAAAATTTAGTTTAAACTCAATACACTCAATCTCAATCTATTATACCCTTTACCACTTAAAATCTATTAAAACATAAAATTTAGTTTTTACTCAATACACTCCATCCCAATTTTTTTCTTCTTCATCGTGACTTCTTTCCTCCCCCACACTCAAACTCTTTTTTCTTCATTATTCACTGAATCATTTAAATCAATACTCATGAGAGATATCATGAAGAAAGAACACACTTCGGAAAATACATGTAATGTAAGTTTCCTATGAGTTTATTGTTCTATATGGTGTGTGGTATGGTATAAATCTATTTAGAGAAGAATATTTAGGGTTTAAAAGTTGTATTGATTGAATTATGTTCGCGGATTTAAGGTTTAGAAATTCTGAAAATCGCACATGTTTGGTAAACCAGAGCCGAACATTTATCATTATGTTCGGCCAGAGTTTGCCAAACGCAATAATAAATGTTCGATCACTGTTGGCCAAACATTATGAATAAAGTTCAGCCACTGTTGGCCAAACTTTTCTTCTTCCAGTGTGATGTGTGAGTGTTTTCCTTCTGCGCGCGGGAATGTCTATGGCATGCGTGTGTGTGGGTTTTTTTTTTTTTTTTTTTGGTTTTTGATTTGGGTGTGTGTGTATTGTAGGGTTTAAAATTTGGGTGTATAAAAATATTGAAATTTAAATTGAGGGGTAAAATAGACAATACATTGTGGGTGTTTTGAGTAAAATTAAAAAATAGGCTTAGGTATAAAAAACAAAAGTCGGGTTTTGAAAAATAGACATTTTCACGAGGCTAATATTATGAACCCGGGCCCACATGAATCAATTTTAGCACTTGACATTTTCCTTTTATTTATTCAAAGTCATAGTACATATTTCAATCAATTTTTGTACGCCGTGTTTGATAGAAGAATTTGAGCTATAAACTTAAATCCACAGTCTAAATTTACTTCATTTGTTTGGATAAAATATTTAAATGAATGTATTTTAAATATTTAGTGTTTGGTAAAATTGTAAGGAATGAAATAAATATAGGAATGAAAACACTATGGAATCAAAGTCATAATTCTCACATAGGTGAAATACGGGGGATTCTTTTGTTTTTTTGAATCAAAGTCATAGTAGAGTTATTTCAAACACACATTATGACTACTATGACTTTGATTTCCATTACTCACCTCCTAAAGTCTCCAATGAAACACTTAGCTTTAATTTTAGTTCAAATTGAAAAAAATTCAAATACTTAGCAAAATCATATCATTTGAAATCTATATTGATTTTTAAATTCATTCATTTTCAAATGTCTTGAATTTCAAACGACTCTATCCAAATGAAACTTTAATTTTTTTTTCTTTTATTGTAGGAAGAGAAGTCCTAGTTTTAGATGGTGATACTTCGTGTTGAGATGTCTTGAACAGAGTTGGTTGGGAGTTTCGCTGTTAGGAGATTATAAATATCCTTATTATTTGACTTAAGACATTCTATACTTTGAAAATGTTGAGATCTTATAATAATATATAAATTCTCTTTTCTAATCATAAAAATACCAACACAATGTTGGTGAACCACATAAATTTAGGGGGCGCTTGATTAGTAATTCTTCAATGATAATGAGAATTAAAATTGATTTCCATCTATGCCCTCATAATGAAAATGATATGTAAGGGGAAGAAGTGTTTCAATGGTGACTCCATTGCTAGTGTCATGCCCCAATTTTGGAATAGAGGTGGACAACAAATGGTTGTTGGTGGAGGAATAGAGGAGTGATTGATGAGGATGATTGTAGGAAGAAAATAGGGTAATCAAAATGGGGTAGTGATTATCTTATTTAGGAGGAGAGGTGGTGATTTTGTTCTCGTGAACCATGTTAATTACACCAATTTTCAATCTCATTCTCATTATCATTGAAGAGTTGTTACCTTAATTCCTTTTGCTTTACGTTTATAGTTCTTTCAATTGCATCCAATTATAACACTTGGGATGAAATTGGTGGCGTTCATTTTATAAAACAGTTTGTGATACATAAATCAATTCCTAATTTTCGAGTCCAAATCAACGATATATGTGCTACTTGGGAAGAGAGTGGTTGCAAATGTTTTGCCACTACAAAACAAGTGGTGAATAATGCATTTCAGATGAAAACAAAAATTACACTAACCAACGGTGCTCTTCTTTCCTCTTATCTTAGCAACCAAACTCTTCTTTTATCATCAAACAAATCGTCGTTTTCCTCTCTCATTTACCTCGTATTCACTCCTCCTGTTTTTTATTTTTTGCACATGTTTATTGGGAAAATTAATTTTTTAGAATAATATTTTAAAGACGTTTGCATAAATTTGACACTAGCTATCTTTACGATCTTGCAATTTTAGAATATTATCTTTATAAATTCAAAACACTATTTTTTAAATTTGACAAAATTGAGACCAAATTTTATAAGATGTGGGGTAAATAAAGCTCAAATATAATGTGTCCTACACTTCAACGTCAAATAAACTAATTAACAATAAAATTAATTCATAATAAATTTAAAATAATTATAAAATAATATTTAAAAGATTTATTCAATGAATTAAATATTTTAGGTTATTATTTTATAGTAAACCGATTTAATAAATTGTTTAAAATTTAAAATTTGTTTAGTAAATTTGTTTTAAAAAATAACTGAATTAAATAGGTTTACTAATTAAAAATAGTGAATTAAGATTTAAATAATTTAGTAAGCCATTTTAATTCACTAATTCTTTAAACAAATTTACTAAATATATTTTAAATTTTAAATAGATATACTAAAAAAATTAAATAGATTTTTAGTAATTTAAAATATTTAATTTATTGATTTTTTTAAAATATTGTTTTATAATTAATTTAAATTAATTGAATTGGCATTGAGGTGGTGTTTAGGTGTAGGACACGTCATATTTGGGGCCGTATTTATAAAGTTTGGCCTATATTTGCAAATATTAAAAGATATTGTTCTAGTTTTGTAAGTTTGTAGAGATAGTGCCTAAAATTACAAATTCGTAAAGATAATTAGTGTTATATTCTTACAAATACTTATAAGATACTATTGTAAAATTATAATTTCTCGCATGTTTGTTTGTAAAAACTCCTCCCTCTCTCTCTCAATATTTCGCTATATAAATTATGTTAAATCAAGGTGCACATTTAAAATATGTCGGCGTCTACGAGGATATTTTTGTGATAACTTTTACAAGAACGCCAATTAATTATTGTCGAAAAATTATCGGATGTTTTAAATTGTAAAATTAAAAAAGATGTTAAATTAATTTTAAAGGAAAAAATTTATATTGTAATTAATAAAAGCTATAAACTTTGTGATTTTTTTTCAATTAATCCAAAATGTAAACCATTTGTGTAAGATTAATTAATTGAATTCTCAACAATGCATAAACTTATCTCACACAAAATTAGTTATTAAAACTAATATGCATATATATATATATATATATCCAAAAGAAAAGGCAAGCATGAAAATTGTACGCGAAACCAAACATTGATTACGGTGAAATAAAAACAAAAAGTTGATGATGATCAAATTAAAACATGCAATGCATTCTGAAACAAAAATTGAGAACACTAATATTTGCAGTTCTATAGTGAAGCGGGATGTTGCATTTGAGTCAACGCGTTCTGAAATTGAGTCCATTTCTGGTCCAATGTGCCATTGTAGCCGATCGACATTCTAACCAAACCTGGTGAAATGCCGGCCAAGGCTTTCTCATCGTCGTTCATTTCACTACTGGTGCTACTGCCAGAGCACGACATCAAAGTCTCGTAGTAGCCCAAGCTAACAGCCATCAGCCCAAACTGAGTGCAATTTTGCAGGAGACTCATCAACTGATTGGCCTTTTCCTCTGTTTCCATGTCCAGGCAAAGAATTCCGCCATAACCGTAATCAGTATTGGCTATGTTTTTCATAAGAAGATGGTCTGCGTGATTCTCTAATCCCGGATAAATTACGTTAAACCCCAACTTGTGCATTCTTTGCGCATATACCAAGGCCCGATTGCAGTGCTCTTTCATCCTTAGGCCCAGATGGGGAAGCCTTTCCGATAGCTCGAAGGCCACTTTCGGGTTCATTGTCGGGTGCTGAAGATCCATCATGGATTTCACCAGTTTCGCTGGCCCACAAATTGCCCCTATTCAAAAATCAACACATCTTAACTCCTTCCAGGATATCTTAATAATAGATACAGATCCATAGGGTGTTGACAGGGGAAAATAGATATATATATATATATATATATGGAGATCGATGAGGGTGAGAAAAAGGATATGAAGAGAAGTAAACTGGGAGATTCTGAACTTGATACATCAGTACTGAAGGTTACAGACTTGCCTTTATCTGGAACGTTTCATGATCTAAGAGATTGTGTCTTAAGTTTACATTTATGTGTGAGACTAAGTAACATGGTTGTGTAGCTTGGATAATTTAATGCATCTGTGGTTTTCATTTCAAACAATAAAAAATTAAAGTCCTTCACAAATTGCGAAAAAACAAAAAATAATATTTTTAAATAGAAAACTCAAATCATATACACGTAAAATTAGTTAAATCCATAACAAGATAGTGCATATACCTTAATATTACCCAGTTATGATCACTCAATAATTTTCTACAAATTAGTACTATTACAAACTCTGATTCACGTAAATTTTCCTCTTCAAAATATCAATGTTTAGTATACATAATCCATTATTTGGCAATTGAAGCGTCGCTATTTAGTGATTTTAAGAAAAATAATATGTACAATCAAACATTTTTAAACAATAATACTTCATATACTAATAATGACACTTTAGAGAAAAAAAGAAACAGCTGAAATCATTTTATGGTCAGAACTTTAATTTACGTGCACTTAAAACTGATAAGAGTTTCCTTAAATAATTTAATAAATAGTTTTGGATAATATATTTACAAAAAATTGTCATTTTTGCGATCGATTTTAGCGACCGCCAAAATATCAATCTCTAAATCATATATAAGCGACCGATCAACGACCGAGAAAGACCAGTGGTCTCAAACTAAAAAAATATGCGACCGACTATAAAATCGGTCTCTAAATCGAAAGATTAGCGTCCGCTAGTAAGCGTCGGTCAGTAATGTAACATAATTAACGACCGCCTTAGCGGTCGCTAAACTCAAATGCCGGTCAAAATTGACCAATAATTTTAACTGCCAGATCAGCGACCGCCATGGCGGTCGCTTGTTAATGTTGTTGGTAGTGAAGTATTCACTATTAACTTTGAAACAACATGAATTTGTCATTTCTTCTCATTAACTAACACTTTATGATCAAATGTTGTTTTAGATGTTTTAACATGCAGGTTGAAGGTCTAGAAGGATCTACAAGATTCTGGAATACTCAATGTTGCAGTGAATGTTGCAAACATTGGTTGCAACATGGAGAGGTTACGGGTTCCAGATGGTTCTAAAAAGACCTACAAGGATCTACACGTTTCATGCTATTCCAGATCGATTTAGAACAATCAGTTGTAATCTTAAACATCAGAAATAAAGATAAGATCATGGGCGATAAATAAAATATCATGAAGCGGTTACATGAAGAAGTTATTTACGGATGAAGACCTCCATCTATAAATAGAAGCCGAAGTCTTCAGTACCAAGTGTGGAATAAACGAGTACACCTACCCTAGTGTTGATCCTGAGTTCAAAGGTGATGGGGCAATTATTCCAACTTTTATGTTATGCCTAGAAGTTTAGTACATCTCGCATAACTTGTGATCAATCCTATATCTTTAGATAGAGAAATTATCGATATAGAGTGAGATCGACTTTGACGGTGTATAGTGTTATACACTTAGCCAATTTAGATTTGATAGGTGATATCGAGTCTTGTTTCCGTTGTGAACGATTTAACTCTTCACACAACTTTTGTATCACTAATCTTATTATAGTGAACGTTTCGCCGTAAGGCTAGCACAAGCTATTTTATATAGTTTGTGTTAAAAATTATTCCATCTTGCAATATTGTGTTTTTAGTCTTCTGTTGTTTACGCGTTTTATACTTTGTTTTTCAGATTGTTGTATTGATTATTTCAGCATTCGTTACAATATCTACACTTAACACACACGACACACCTTCATCGCTGAATTTAATTTTGTATACAGCGACCGTCTGGAGGCGGTCGCAAAACGGTTAGTTTGACCCGTTCTTGGAAACGAGTGATGGTCATTAATGCTGGTTACTTAGCGACCACTGGTGGCGGTCGTTGATAAAAAAATTGGTCAACCGGGACCGTTATAATCTGTGATTAGCGACCGACGTTGGCTGTCGCTATTTTTTTACCCTTTTTAGGTTGTGTTCGTACTTCACTTTCGCTCACCCGCGTCTAAAATCCACCGCCGTTCACCGTCGCCGCCTCCGTCGAGCATTCTGTTCCGGTCTAATCACTCGTTGCTTCCCCGTCTATCCAATAACCATAAAAATTTTAAGTTTTAACCGTTTATTATGTTTGTATATCATATTTTTAAATTTATTGGATTTATATTTATCATGTTTTTTATATATCATGTTTATATGTGTGTGTGTGTGTGTGTGTGTGTGTGTGTGTGTGTATGCATGTTTGTTTATAAGATTTAATTATATATATGTATGTATTATATGTTTGTATATATATTTTTAAATCATGTATATATATATGTTTAGTATTTATATATATGTATTTGTATATATATGTCTACAGAATAACCGTAAGTATTGTATTTAGTTGGTAAGTTAGTTGGTATATTTAATTAGTTGGTATGTTATACATCTTTACATGTTGATTGATATATAGTTAGTTGATTGATATTCTTAGGTATGAATTTAGTTTATTGATATACATAGGTATGAATTTAGTTGATTAATATACATAGATATGAAGTTAGTTGATTGATATACGTAGTTATGAATTTAGTTGATTGATATACGTAGGTATTAATTTAGTTGATTGATATACATAGATATGAATTTAGTTGATTGATATACGTAGTTATGAATTTTAAATTTACAAAATAAAAATAAAGTTAGTAAATATATATATATATATATATGTATATATATATATGTATATATAAATGAATTAGAAACAAAAAGAAATTAATTTGATGAATTTTAAAAAAATGGGAGGCAATTTGAAGTTATATAGAATTAAATGCATAAAATCGAATGAATTAATAATTTATAATAGTCTGAAATATTAAATTTACAAAATTTAAAAAAAGTTAGTAAATATATATATATATATATATATAAATGTGTGTATATATATATATATATATATATATATAAATGAATTAGAAACAAAAACAAATTAATTTGATAAATTTTAAAAAAAGGGGAGTAAATTTGAAGTTATATACAATTAAATGCAAGAAAATGAACAATAATTGAAGTGTCCTAGTGGTCCACGCCTCCTCCGGGTTACCCGGAGGTCGGCGGTTCGATTCACCTTGAGCGCATATGTGCCCGTTTATTCCTACAAGCCTTACAAAGGGTTATAGACTATATGGCTCGCGCAATATGAGCTAGTAAGTCAGTGACTCAGTGGTTCGCGCCCCGCCACAACCCCAATGGGCACGGGTTCAAACCCACTGAGCCATAATTTTTTTTCGCAGGTTTGTTGATTAGCGACCGTCTTCATGTAGGTCACTAATCACTAATGTCAAATTAAGCAATTATTTTTATTAAAAAAATATATAGTGACCGCCTGCCCGACGGTCGCGAAAATCTGACCCAACCGGGTCAGACCCGGTCAGATCAGCGATTGACCGCCGGCGGTCTCTAAACATTAGCGACCGTCTTGGTGGTCTCTGATTGACGACCAATTTTCAAAGGCGGTCGCTAATATTAGCTACCCGCGTTTTAGCGACCGACTTTTATCGGTCATAAATCAGTCGCTAATCTTGTTTTGCGACCTAATCCTTTTTTTTTTTTTTTTTGTAGTGTTAGAAGTTATAATATTAAAAAAAATTAATTGTAAACAAGTTATAAGTTAAATAAAATATATACACAATTTAAATGTGAAATATAAATGTTACTGTGTTATTATAATTTAAAATCAAAATGTAAACACATTGTTTTATTTGACTTTAAAAGTTGGTATAGCATGTGTATATAGTAACGATAGTCTACCACCGCCCATGCCAACTAGACTATAAATAGCATGCATTTAACAAAAACCGGTTAAATAGGAAGGAAAAAGGAAGGGACCTGCGATGATGTCGGCGCCACCGCTGATGTACTTGGAGATGCTGTGAACGACGACGTCCGCCCCCAGCCTCGCCGGCGACAGCACCATCGGCGCAAACGTGTTGTCCACCACCACCGTCACCCCCTTATCGTGCGCTATCCTGCACAGCTCGGGCACGTTAGCCACCGTCAGCGTCGGGTTCGACATCGCCTCCAGATAAAGCACCCTCGTTTTCCCTTGCACCAATTCCCCACCAACCATCCGTGGGTCCCTTATGTCTACGAACGACGTCGTTATGTTGCACGCGCGCGGCAGGAAATGCGTCAGCAGCGCGTGGGTCCCGCCGTAGAGGGACCGCGAGGCAACCACGTGGCCGCCAGAGCTGCACAGCTGGAGTAGCACGGCCGAGATGGCGGACATGCCCGAGGCCGTGCAGTAGGCGGCCTCCGTGCCCTCCAGGGCCGCCATCAGGCGGCCCAGGTTGAGCACGGTGGGGTTGAAGTGGCGGCTGTAGATGAAGAAATCGCCGTCGGGGCCCAGCTCCCCGGCGAACATTCGCCGGAGGTTGTCCGGCTCCATCACGGTGAAGGTGGCGGACGCCTCGATCGACATGTTGACGCCGCCGTGCTCGCCGAACTCGTGGCGGCAATTGGCTAGCGCCGCCGCCGGATCATCGTCGTGGGCCGGCCGTGTTTTGGTGGGCACGTTAACCGCGGCGGAGATGGTGCTTTTATTATCGGCCATTGTGTGTTTTGTAAACGTGGATGGAGTGTGTATAAATATAAGTGAATGTGGAGAGGGTCCAGATTCATAGATAAAAAAAGGCAGTTACATTACACGCCTGAAATCAACATTTTAAGTATTAATTTCCAAAATGCTTTAGTTTCTACTTTCTACAAGTCGTAATAAATCCATTTTCGATGACTTCATTTTAATGTGAATTCTAATCCCATACATTACTAAAATTGTAACACGTAATGAGATTTAATTTAAAGTTACTATTGTCGCACTTTCACTCTCAATTTACAACATTAGTGGTGAAAATTTGTGAAATAACTGATGAAAATAAAATAATTTCGTCAAGACACATCTAATAAATATAAGAGCAGGTTCATTTCATGCTGATGGCATAATCGAAGTATAAATTGGGCATGACGTATTGATACTCTGAATATTAATTTGTGTTATCGAGTTTAAATCACAGATCATCCCATAATTTTTAGACAAAATAAATATTATCCCAAAATTAAGTTTTTATTAGATTTAGTCTCCATTTCTCTCACAAGGTCCAATTCTGCTCCCAAATAGATTGGAAAAAGTGTAACACCGTTGTCTTTTCTCATTAAGTGGTACATGACATATAAAGTTGGGGATTTACGGCAATGAAGGTGATCTGATTGCGGTATATTTGTTAAAATTAAATACACGTGATGTGTAATAAAATTGTATAAGAAAAGAAAAAATTAAATATAATTAGCACACTCGGCGCCAGCTCAATTGCCAAAAATCACAAATTTTAAACTTCAAAACAACTTTATCTTGACTCTTTCAATCAATTTAATTGAGACTAAATCTAATAAAAAAATTAATTTTAAAAGTGTCATCTCATGCAAAATTTTACCTAAATATAATAACAATGAAATTAGATGTCAGAAAATGTGACCAAATAATGTAATTGAATTTAATTTAAAGTTGACTTCTTTTAAATATTGAAAATTCACAAAAACTAGTGGTTTCTTTTTTTTAAATTAACCTTTTTATATAGGGAGATGAATTTCAATGCTTTATTTAAGACACCCAAAATTAGAGTTATTCGAGCCGAACGAGCCCGAATACTTGATGTCGGAGCTCGGCTCGATAACTTCAACGAATTAGAAATAGAATTCAACTCGACTCGCTAATGAGTCTAACAAATCGAGTCGAGCCTAATGAAATTATAAGAAAATATTTAATTATCAAGCTCAACGAGCCGAGTTCGGGTGGTTTATATTGAGCCTAACGAATGAATCGAGCGCAGTTTACAATCAGCTCTTTTCATTTAAGAACTCTACCCAAAATCCAAAATGTCTATGTATTGACGACGCTAAACCGACGTGAAGATTTCAATCCATGTGAGGATGAGTTTGGAGATCAGGTGAAGAATATTTGGGATGAGATGGAAGATTAATTACCAGGTTTGCTAAAAAAATTAAATAAATTACAGTGCTAAATTGAAAAGGTGGGCTGGGGTTCGATCAGGAGATATAAAGCCTTTTCAACATGCCAACAATAACATGATTGACGACAATCCATCGACTTTGAATTTAGATGAAGTCCGAAAGATTGAGCACAACTTAGGCAACCTCTTGTTGAAAGAAGAGTTATACACTAAAAAAAGATTTAAAAAAAAAGAAATAGAAAAAAACTAAACAAAATATTTTGTCTATAAAAATTGTTAATAAAACTACTAAATATTTTCAATAAAAAATTTCATAACGAAAATTATCTTGTGCTATTGCAGGCACCAAAAACTAAACAAAGTGTTTACTGCCTTATGCGCCTTGGGCTCCTCAAAAGAATACTAACATGTGCCTTTCCTTTGGTCCACGATTATTTGAAACAGTCTTTTTGTAAAATATACCACTCTCGACTTTTTTTAAAATTATTGAAAAAGATTTTCGATTTTTTTATTCAATTTCACAATGTTCGAATTTTATTTTATTTTGAATTTTATTTTCCCAAATACCGCCTAGTAGTAGGGTATTTAACAGAGAGACTACTGCAAATAACCTGGGCCTTCCTTTTTAATCATGCTAATTAAATTTGGATCCCTGCTACAATTTTGCATGGGCTTTAAAATTCTTGGACATGAGCCACAATGAGCCAAAATCAATCTCCACGTATAAAGGCCTCATCCACCAATTCAACTTACTTGCTCCGAAAGCATCCCTGAAAAACTCAAAATTACAATAAAAAGATTAGGGGGATTTTATCAACTCAAAATTACAAAAGTAGTAAAACACACCATTCCAACATAATTAATTGCAATAAATCACACTCAAAACAATCAAAATTATGCACAAACTCGTACTTATCACATACTCCCTCCGTCCCAGTTTTGTTTGTCCGTTTGCCTATGCGCGGAGTTTAATGCGAGAATTGAATGTTAGTATTTAAATAAATAAAATAGTATTGGGAATGGTGAATGGTGAATGGTGAATAAAGTAGTATTGAGAATGATGAATGGTGAATAAAGTAGTATTTAAATGAATAAATGTGAATCACTTTATTTCCATTTTAGGGATGCGAAAATAAAATTGAGACGAACCTTTTTGACAAATGGACAAACAAAATTGGCTTGGAGGGAGTACAAAATTACCTACAATATTTTTTAATTATACAAACATTTTCATCTTTTACCTACATAGAGTTTGCCTACGAAATTTTTGTAGACAAATAATAGAGGGGAGAGAATGAGAAGAAGTGTGTAGAAGAAAAAATGTGTCAATAGATAATAAATGTTGAGCTTATTTATTTTAATTTATTCTGAATATTTCGTGGGCCAAGGTTAAATATAGTCCCATGTTTGGTGAATACAACCCCATTCAAAAAAATATTCGGAAATTTTTTCCGAAAAAAGTAACAATTTTCGGAAAAAAAAATTCCGAAAATTCATATGTTCGGTGTTTTTTTTTTTTCGGAAATTTTTTCCGAAAATTGTCAAAATTTTCGGATTTTTTTTCCGAACACTTTTTGGTGGGGTTGTATTAACAAAAGATAGGACTGTATATAACCTTGGCCTATTTTGTGTGGATTTGTTTATTTAAAAAATTTGGGCTTCATACTAAATGGGCAAATTTATTTAATTAAAATAAATTTTAAAGAATATTGTGTAGATAGGATTGCTTGTGAAAGGTTTATATTTTTAGGGTTGATCACACTCCATAAGTAGGGGTGAGCATCGGTCAGTTCGGTCACCGAACCGAACCGAACAGTGATAACCGAATTAACCGAAATTTTCATAATTAGTAACCGAAACCGACCGAGATAATGTAAAACCGATATGTAACCGAACCGAAAATTTCGGTTCGGTTACGGTTATTAACCGAATAACCGAAATATTATCACTTTTTTTTCTTTTCTTTTTTTTTTTTCTTTTTAAACCATAAATATCTAACTTATTCAGCCTAAACAAATTAATAAAAATAAAAAATAAAATTATTAGCCCAATCTGCAATTCTATTGATTAATAATTTTACAATTCATTAAAATATAATCAAGCTTTTATAACAATATGTAATCTACCATGCATCAAAAAAATAAAAATAAAATTTCAAACTTCAATTTATATCAAATAAATTAAGACTAGTGATGTAAGAGATAAGAAAATATAAAAATATTTGGAGTAATTTTAAATATTAGTATTATAAATCATATAATTTATATTATATCGGTTTTCGGTTATTATTCGGTTATAACCATAAAATAATCGAAACCGAACCGAAAACCGAAATTTCTAATATTGAAAACCATAACCAAACCGATAACCGAATAACCGAACCGAATTTTAAATTTCGGTTTGGTTCGGTCGGTTAATTCGGTTTTATCCGAATACTGCACACCCCTATCCATAAGCGCGATCAACCCTGCCCCCACGTTTGATTCCCCCCTTCATAGCTTGAATGAACCTAAAGGGACAGCCATTCTATTTTATTTTTTTTTACTTTTTCTTTTTTTTTTCCTTTTTTTTTTTTTGTTCTTTTTTAATATCAATTTTTTTTAATTTTGAAAATAAAAAATTAATACTCTATCATAATGTGACTTAAAAATTACTCTATCATTTTAAATAGTAAAAAAAAAACATGTTCATTAAAACACGACAAAACAGTAACTATGAAAATCGTTGCGAGACGGTGGGAGTATTTGTTATGTAATAGATGTAAAATTTTAATATGATATTTACTTTGAAATGAAAATAGTAATAATAATGGAATAACTCTCTTGTGCACTTGGTGCATGATACACTCACTCAACAGTTGAGATTTTTTATACAGATAAGTATGATTTAACTTTTCAATATAAAAAATCACAACTGTTGACTGAGTGTACCATGCGCCAAACGGAAATGATCACATGCCCACCAGTGGGCATATATTATATACCCACTATGAATGTGTTAATGACACATAAGCAATTATAAGCAATCAACTAAAATAATATTGGACCCCCTGCTTATGTGTCATTAACACATTCGCTGTGGGTTCATAATATTATGTCCACCTGTGGGCATGTGATCATTTCCGATGCACACCAAATGCACAAAAGAGTTACACCATTATTATTATTCTTTACATTTCAAATATATATATATAATTTTACATCAATTACTTAACATATACTCCCACCGTCTCACAACGATTTTCATAATTACTATTTTCTCGTGTTTTAACGAACGAATTTTTTTATTACTATTTAAAATAATAGAGCAATTTTTAAGTCACATAATAACAGTAGAGAGATAGATATATAATACATTACCTTAAATATTATTTTATCATTTCAAGTAATAAACAATTTGCTTGCTAAAATACGAAAAAAAAAGATGGTGAGAAAATAATCGCGTGACGAAGGGAGTATTAATTTTTTATTTTCAAAATAAAAGAAAATTTTATATTAAAAAAGAACAAAAAACCAAAAAATGAAAAAACCAAAAAAAAAATAATGGTTGTCCCTTTAGCTTCATTCAAGCGATGAAGGGGGAATCAAACGTGGGGTAGGAGGGTGGATCATGGGGTTGGAGGGTTGATCGCCCTTGTTTGGAGCGATTAACCCTAAAAACGTAAAGCTTTCACAAGCAATCCTACTTACACAATATTCTCTAAAATTTATTTTAATTAAATAAATTTGCCTACGAAACGTAAACTTATTTGCAATGGGCTTCTATTTTAATTGAGTTGTGCATAATTTATATGTAAATTAATTCTATGGGCTATAGGTATTTATATGGTTGTATTTTTATATACTTTGTAAGTGTTATTATATATAATAAAATATAAATAAATAGACGTATTCTTTACTAATCGCACCCTATCATTTTGAAATGTTTGTATTCGTATTGTATCAGACTTTCAACCCCGCATCCATCCAACATAAATTGTAGAGAAAATGAGTAAAAGCTTTACTATTGCTGCTTTCTCACATGAGTATAGATCCTTGATTAGGCGTGAAATTGTCATGATTCGTAGCTTGAAATACCCAATCTTGGTCGAGTTTATCGAGTATTTAGAGTCAATTAAGCATTATTTCTACACATTGATGAATTTGTCTCTTTGATGCTCATAGGTGAATAGAGGACGAAAAACGGAGTTCGTAGGACTTTGAATCGACTCAAACGGATGCCCGGATGAGAAGATATCGAAGAAATACGATTGGTATTAGTGCGGACGAGGAAAAGTATTAGTTGGATGAGTTGGAAGTCACTCGAGTGACTAGGTCGAGCGCCACCGCTCGAGCGCATTGCTCGAGCGCCTAAACGTACAGAACTTTTCTTGCGCTCGAGCAGCTCGAGCGCCACCGCTCGAGCGAATTGCTCGAGCGCCCAAAACATACAGTGTGATTTCAGCGCTCGACCGGCTCGAGCGGAACCGCTCGAGCGATTGTGTCATTCGAGCTACACTGCTCGAGCGGGACCGCTCGAGCGTTTTGCTCGAGCAACCTTGGATTTTTACCTCCGGATGCGTATTTTCGGCCCATTAACTCCCGTTTCGACCCGTGCCTATATATACCTCTTCCAAACATGTTTTGAAGGACCCCCGAACGTTAGAAATAATTTTAGACTTAGTTTTTGGAGAGGAAGGAGACGTGCAAGCTTTATTTATATTTTGTTGAGGTTTTTCATACGAATTCTTAGTTTATTTTCGTTTATTAGTTCTTTACGTTAGTTTGATTTCTTTAAACACTTTGAAACTTCGTTTTAAGTAATTAAATTTCAGTTCTTAGAATTATTTTCTTTTAAAACCCTAGTTCATGTTTCTTATTTTCTTAGTTCAATTCATTATGTTTATGTTCGTTGTTTCTTCTATTGCTTTTATTTTTGTTAAAACCATGTCCGGCTAAAACCCTTGCATGCTTAGGGTAGGATGAACTCGTAGAAGTAGGATGTGGGTACGTAATTAGGGTAATTTGTGACGTTAGTTTTAATTCTCTTGATTAATGAATTCTTATAATTAATCTGAACTTTACCTTTGAATTTAGTACGAAAGTGTTAGAGAGAGGACGACCGCATCACTCAATAACAATTAGTAGTCTTAACGAGAAGGTTTAGGAAAGGTTAATTCATCAACCGGTTTAGCGAAGGAGGACGACCGCATCACCTTAGTTAAATTAGGGTATCATTAATTGAGCACTATCTATTAACTTGTTAGTGGATTAGTGAAGTCGATTGATAGGGTAAAGTATTAGGGTATAAAATCTTGAGCTTTCATTCTATGATCTTAGACTTAGGTTAATTCTTGTTTGTCACAGTTATTCTGATTATGTACCTGCTCCGTTAGTATACGTAGGGATTCCTATCCTAAGCATCACCATCTCTTATTTGAATCCAACCCTTAGTTAATTCGTCTACTTTAGTATTTTAGTTTAATTAGTTTATTTTAGTTTTAATTAATCTTTCTAAAAAATCCAAAAACATACACTCATATTAACTACGACGCGTAGATCTTCAGGGATCTATTCGCATATACACCATCCCTTGGGTTCGATACTACTTGGTCATTATACTTACTCTTACTACAGTGAACCCGTCCGCTTGCGGGTGAGCGACTAGTAGAAGTTAGTAAAATCGCTTCAAGTCAATGGCGTCGTTGCCGGGGATGGCGTTGTATGCTTTTGAATAGGACTTGTCGATAGCTTAGTAGTTAGTAGTGGGTGATTTATTTTCTGTTTTTATTTTTATTTGTATTCAATCGGCAGTTGCGTTTTGACCCTTCTGCTAGTGTGTCAGGTTTATGAAAACACGCTCACAAGGCAATACGAGCGAAGAGAGAATACCGTTGGACCCTGAGACAATAGCCAGAAGGAACCGAGCCTTCTTGAGAAGGATGAACGCTGCCGACTTAGGAAAGGAACCAATGGATATCAATAATGAGTTGGACGATGCTGCCAACGATTTCAATCAGGCAGTAGACCGAGTTGAAGGCACTGGAGTTAGTGGTAGCCAGAATCAAATTCCATTAGGGGATAGCCAGAGCCTAACCCCGGATACACAAAACGTAGGGAATCCAGCTCAGAACCTTGTCCATAATCCTCATAACAACCCTGCTTACCCACAAAACCCAAATAACCCTTTTAACAACCCAGTATACCAACATTACCCATACCCACCTTATCCTTACCCACCATATCCATACCATCCACCACCAGTCTACAACCAACCACCTGTTTACCAACCACCACCCCAACAAGTACCAGTACCTGCTGCTAATCCTCACCACGTTCCTCATAACGTAGATCACAATATGGCTATTCGAGGGAGGTTTGCAGCGCAGCCACAGCGGTACTATGATGGAGTGGCTTTGCCTCCTGTTGAGGCAAACAACTTCTCGATATCCCCGGGGATTTTAAAGCTGCTTACCGAGAATCAGTTCAAGGGGGTGATCGGGAAGGAGAATCCTCATACACACTTGAGGAGTTTTCTCATGATAGCCTCAACATTTAATTATAATGGCATGTCTGAAGATGCCAAGAGGCTTAGGCTGTTCCCATTCTCATTGACGGGAATAGCTAAGGAGTGGTACGATAATACGCTCCCGCGGGGAGGTATTACCACTTGGGCCGAGCTCGAGCGTCTGTTCCTCGAGCGATTCTACCCTCCATCTAGGACGATCAAGGCTAGAATTGAGATCTCATCCTTTCGCCAGAACCAAGGAGAGGACCTACGTCAAGCGTGGGAGAGATACTCGAACATGCTGATTGAGTGCCCGCAGCACGGGTACAATGAGGGAGACATTATGGCGTTCTTCTATAGTGGTGCCAACAAGGCGGGGCAAGACCATTTAGACGCCTGTGCGGGCGGAGCATTCTTGAACCAAGGCATAGAGAGGTGTAGGGAGATCGTGGACAACATTATCACGAATGCCGGTGCTTGGAGTGGAGATGCAGATTTTCAGAGAGTGCATCAGGTTGAAGAGGGAGAAGGAACGAGAAGGCTATTGATGGCCATGATGGAGAAGATAAACAACCTCGAGTTGGGGAAGAGTTTGGTTGGAGAGCATGCAGTAGAGAATGAGAGAGTAGACCAACCAAGTGGACAGCAAGAGGTAGCCAATTACATGGGAGGTCCGTATTACAATCAGAATGGCTACCAAGGTGGTAATCAGTATGGAAGGCCTTCTTATGGCCAACCATTTGTACTTCCAGGCCCTCAGCCACCTCAAAATCAATGGAGGAACACACAAGGAGTTCAAGGAGGCCAGCAACCTCCTCAAAACACATGGAGGAAGAATGATAACTTTTCTTATGCTAACCCAAAAGCTGGTGTTACTGTTCCTGCAGGTGTTGATCCGGGGTCTAAACCTCCTGGTGGAGAAGGCGGTGCATCAACCGAGGAGATGTTGAGAGCGATCCTTTAGAAAGTGGAGGAAGGGAGCAAGCGGTTGTCATCCTTGGAGTACGATGTGAAGGAGCTGCATAAGAAAGGTGATCAACGTGATCAAGAGCTCCAGAAGATGAACGTTGAGTGGACTAGAACTCAACAAGAGAACAATCGAAGGTTCACTTCTTTAGAGTTCCAGATGAGCCAGATTGCAAAGTCAGTGAATAGAATGCCGGAGGGGAACTCAAAAGAGCAGTGCAAGACGATCCAGCTGAGAAGTGGAACTAACTATGAAGGTCCTCAGATGCCTGCTAATTCTGAGACGCCTCAAGTTGAGAAGGGGATTGAAAGTGAAGGGATTGAGAAGCATAAAGATATGGATGAGTCCCAGAAGGGCAAGGAAAGTGAGGAGATTGAGAGAGTTCCTAAGTGGAAGAAAGCAAAGGAAGCAAGGGAGAAAGTGAAAGAAACAGAAAGAGATGAATGGGGGGTACCCAAATCTGTGATACCCGTCCCGTATCCACAGCGCTTCATGAAAAAGAAGCTTGATGAAAAATTTGCAAAATTTCTTGATGTTTTTAAACAATTGCATATTAATATTCCTTTTTATGATGCTTTGGAACAGATGCCGCACTATGCGAAGTTTTTGAAGGACTTGATCGCGAAAAGACGGCGAGTGGATGAGCCGAAGTTGGTGCAGCTGAACCACGAGGTGAGTGCATTAGTGCACAAGGCGCTTCCACCGAAGCTGAAGGATCCCGAGAGCTTCACGATCCTATGTGATATTGGGAACGGGATCAAGAAGGGAGCGTTGTGCGACCTCGGGGCGAGCATTAACTTGATGCCCTTGTCGCTTTTCAAGAAGCTGGAAGGTGGTGAGCTTCAACCCACAATGATGACGCTTCAACTTGCCGATCGGTCTATTACTCGACCTCAAGGTGTGGTTGAAAACGTCCTAGTGAGAGTTGGAGATCACATTTTTCCAGCCGACTTTGTAGTGTTAGAGATGGAGGAAGATGAGCACGTGCCCCTGATCTTGGGAAGATCGTTCTTAGCTACGGCGGGGATGGTGCTAGACGTGGCAAATGGGAAGATTACATTGAAGGTTGATGATCAAGAAGTGAAGATCTCCCTATATGAAGCCATGAAACACCCGAGGGAGGATGAGAGCTTGTATTGCATGGATGCAATTGATCCTCGTGTTGAAGACACGCCTTCTATCCCTAATCCTTCTGATATTCATGATTTTGTTAGTCCTTCACTTGATTATTTAACCCACGAGCGTTATGATCTTGATTATTTTGATAGGGATAAAGTGAAGAAGTTGAAGGATGAAGAGGTGAAGAAAGTGGACGTGGTCCAGTTAGAAGGGAAAGGAGGAGTTAAGAAGAAAAAGTCCAAACTCAAGAAATTGTTTAGTAAGACTCCTCCAGATAAAGGTGAGAAGGAGTTGAGACCTATACCACTTGAGGTGGGGGAGGAAGCAAAGGACTTCATGATGGAAGGGCATCAAGGAAAGGAATGCAAGCACCACTCTTATGAGAGTAAGGGAGGTAAATTTGAGTATGATGTCCCATAAGCTCCTTTGAGCTTGGTCCAGCATGAGGACCTTAAAAATAGCGCTGAATGGGAGGCAACCCATTTTTTAATTGCTTTTGAGTGTTTTTAGTTATTTTCCTTTTATGTTACTAGGATGTTGTTGAGTCGTATGTTTAACCTCGTATTTGAGTAAGTTGCTTGTAGGCTTGTCTCTAAAGGAGTAAAGGTATCAAAGAAGTGGAGATTGAAGGAACCAACTTGAGACAAGGGAATGTGCAAAGCTATTGAGAGAAATTGAATTATTTGGTTGAGGTAACCCACAACCCCAAACTTAGACCTCTAGCAAGGTCGAAGTTTGGGGGTTGGAGTTTTTTATTTGTTTTATGATTACATTGCACATGCATGCACGCCCTTATCTTTGAGTTGAGTTTGATTGGTTATTGGTTAGTTGAGATACTCCTTGGGGTGATTTTGATTTGACTCGCTATTGCATATTTCATGCCTATCAACCATCTTATGCTTGTCGATTGCTATCTTTGAGTATGATTTGATGAGTAGAGTGAGTTGTAAGAGTGAGTTAGAAATTCTTTTGTGTGAGTGTTTGAGTTAGAGTGGATTTGAGAAAGAACTTGTATGCTTGTGAATTTTTCTTTTGAGTACTTGTGTGATGAGAGTGAGAATTCACTAGGACTAGCATGGATGTGAAAGCTGTGAGATTTGAGCCTTATGAGATTTTGATGCATTATATTGATCTCTTCGATTGTGAGAGGATCGTCACCGTAGAGGATGCTAGAACTTGTGTGTGCTCTCTCTTCTTGATTGTTTCTAGTTTGATATGCCGAATGTGATCTTAGGCCATCTTTGATATGTTTAGTCACTTAGCCAAAAATTTCCCTACCAATGACATTTATCCCTTGTTAGCCCCTTTGAGCCTAAAGGCTATTTTATTTGCTAGCACATATGAACACTATTCCAATTCCTAAGCCTTTTTGTCCCAATTTGAGTGGAGAATAGGAATGTGTGAATATGAAGGGAGTGAATTGAGTTAAAAAGGAAAAGGTTGTTTGTTGAGTGAAGATGAGAAGAAGGTGTGATGAAGTTATGAGATGTGGGAAAAAAAGGAAAAAATTTGAAAATGAGCAAAAGAAAAAAATGAGCTCATGTGTTTGTGCGAAAAAAAAAAAGAGAAAAAAAAAGTGATTGAAAAAAAAAAGTGAAAGAGTGAGAAAGAAAAAATTTGAAGTGTTGAGAGTATGGATTTGAAAGGGTGTTGATTGAAAATGTTTGAAGTAGTCTGTTCCTAATCTCGAAGTGCCAAAGTTTGATTTTCTATTCTCCATTCACTTTAGTCACTTTACCTTATATTGTTATCCCACCTGTCCAAAGAGTCTACATTACAACCTTGAGAAAATTCCCTTTTGATTCGGCATTGATTTCTAGAGTATGGTCGGAGTTGAGAGTGCTTACAAGCCTATGGCTGCCGATATGAGTGATTGATTGTTTGAGTGAGTCCCTTAATCATTGATATACACTTGTGAGGGAGTGAAACACATCGTTGAGTGCACATCCATGTTTGATCTTGGTGGTTCTTGTTGTTGTTGCATGAGTATGATGAAGGAAGGTGAGTGAGTATACGTGTGATTGATCTTTGAAGCTCGAGTTCATTTGCTTGCATGATTTGATTCGTTGACTCATTTCTAACAATTTCACTTGACTTATTATTCCATTGCTTGAGGACAAGCAATATGGTAAGTTTGGGGGGGGTTGATTAGGCGTGAAATTGTCATGATTCGTAGCTTGAAATAGCCAATCTTGGTCGAGTTTATCGAGTATTTAGAGTCAATTAAGCATTATTTCTACACATTGATGAATTTGTCTCTTTGATGCTCATAGGTGAATAGAGGACGAAAAACGGAGTTCGTAGGACTTTGAATCGACTCAAACGGATGCCCGGATGAGAAGATATCGAAGAAATACGATTGGTATTAGTGCGGACGAGGAAAAGTATTAGTTGGATGAGTTGGAAGTCACTCGAGTGACTAGGTCGAGCGCCACCGCTCGAGCGCATTGCTCGAGCGCCTAAACGTACAGAACTTTTCTTACGCTCGAGCAGCTCGAGCGCCACCGCTCGAGCGAATTGCTCGAGCGCCCAAAACATACAGTGTGATTTCAGTGCTCGACCGGCTCGAGCGGAACCGCTCGAGCGATTGTGTCATTCGAGCTACACTGCTCGAGCGGGACCGCTCGAGCGTTTTGCTCGAGCAACCTTGGATTTTTACCTCCGGATGCGTATTTTCGGCCCATTAACTCCCGTTTCGACCCGTGCCTATATATACCTCTTCCAAACATGTTTTGAAGGACCCCCGAACGTTAGAAATAATTTTAGACTTAGTTTTTGGAGAGGAAGGAGACGTGCAAGCTTTATTTACATTTTGTTGAGGTTTTTCATACGAATTCTTAGTTTATTTTCGTTTATTAGTTCTTTACGTTAGTTTGATTTCTTTAAACACTTTGAAACTTCGTTTTAAGTAATTAAATTTCAGTTCTTAGAATTATTTTCTTTTAAAACCCTAGTTCATGTTTCTTATTTTCTTAGTTCAATTCATTATGTTTATGTTCGTTGTTTCTTCTATTGCTTTTATTTTTGTTAAAACCATGTCCGGCTAAAACCCTTGCATGCTTAGGGTAGGATGAACTCGTAGAAGTAGGATGTGGGTACGTAATTAGGGTAATTTGTGACGTTAGTTTTAATTCTCTTGATTAATGAATTCTTATAATTAATCTGAACTTTACCTTTGAATTTAGTACGAAAGTGTTAGAGAGAGGACGACCGCATCACTCAATAACAATTAGTAGTCTTAACGAGAAGGTTTAGGAAAGGTTAATTCATCTACCGGTTTAGCGAAGGAGGACGACCGCATCACCTTAGTTAAATTAGGGTATCATTAATTGAGCACTATCTATTAACTTGTTAGTGGATTAGTGAAGTCGATTGATAGGGTAAAGTATTAGGGTATAAAATCTTGAGCTTTCATTCTACGATCTTAGACTTAGGTTAATTCTTGTTTGTCACAGTTATTCTGATTATGTACCTGCTCCGTTAGTATACGTAGGGATTCCTATCCTAAGCATCACCATCTCTTACTTGAATCTAACCTTTAGTTAATTCGTCTACTTTAGTATTTTAGTTTAATTAGTTTATTTTAGTTTTAATTAATCTTTCTAAAAATCCAAAAACATACACTCATATTAACTACGACGCGTAGATCTTCAGGGATCTATTCGCATATACACCATCCCTTGGGTTCGATACTACTTGGTCATTATACTTTCTCTTACTACAGTGAACCCGCCCGCTTGCGGGTGAGCGACTAGTAGAAGTTAGTAAAAGCGCTTCAAGTCAATCCTTTTTTTTCCGTTACTTTTTCCCCGTTACTTTTAAAGCATTTCATGACTCGTAAATTGTAATTTAGCCAGATTTTTTTTTTCATTCCAAATTTTGCCTTGTATTTGTTGTATCTCGATTAACTTATTGCAGTTTGTTTAGAGTTGCAATCTTCCTGGAGTTCTCCTGGATAATATTGTGAATTTTTTTCCTTTAGAAATTGTTTGGCTTCTTTATTTATGTATAGCAAAGTATAGAGTGAAACTAGATCATGCATGAACCAAATTGAAGGATATGAGCTGATGCTTGATTTGAATTTTTTTTAATGGTAATGAGAATGAGAATAAATATAGTGCAAATTGTAATGATTAATGAGAACAAAAGATGATCCATAACACTATTTTCCCTTCTAGACAAAGTAATCACTACCTCATTTGCTTACATTTCTATCTTCTTATAATCATCCTCCACAATCCTGCCACCTTGCCACAACCAACAACCTCTTCTTTTGTCCATTTTTCCCAAAACTAGAGTACAACACTAGTGGTGCAATGATTAGGCGTGAAATTGTCATGATTCGTAGCTTGAAATACCCCAATCTTGGTCGAGTTTATAGAGTATTTAGAGTCAATTGAGCATTATTTCTAAACATCGATGAATTTGTCTCTTTGATGCTCATAGGTGAATAGAGGATGAAAAACGGAGTTCGTAGGACTTTGAATCGACTCAAACGGATGCCCGGATGAGAAGATATTGAAGAAATACGATTGGTATTAGTGCGGACGAGGAAAAGTATCACTTGGGAGGAGTTAGAAGTCACTCGAGTGACTAGGTCGAGCGCCCCCGCTCGAGCGCATTGCTCGAGCGCCTAAACGTACAGAAACTTTCTTGCGCTCGAGCAGCTCGAGCGCCACCGCTCGAGCGCCCAAAACATGCAGAATGATTTCATCGCTAGACCAGCTCGAGCGGAACCGCTCGAGCGATTGTGTCATTCGAGCTACACTGCTCGAGCGGGACCGCTCGAGCGTTTTGCTCGAGCGCCCATGGATTTTTGCCTCCGGATGCGTATTTTCGGCCCATTAACTCCCGTTTCGACCCGAGCCTATATATACCTCTTCCAAACACGTTTTGAAAGAATCCTCGACTTTTAGAAATAATTTTAGACTTAGTTTTTGGAGAGGAAGGAGACGAGCAAGCTTTATTTTACGTTTTGTTGAGGTTTTGCATACGAATTCTTAGTTTCTTTTCAATTCTTAGTTTCTTTTCATTAGTTCGTTACTTTGAACACGTTTAAATTTCGTTTTTATCAATTCAATTTCAGTTCTTCGTATTTATTTTCTTTTAAAACCCTAGTTCATGTTTCTTATTTTCTTCGTTCAATTCAATATGTTTATGTTCGTTGTTTCTTTAATTGCTTTTAGTTTTGTTAAAACCATGTCCAGCTAAAACCCTTGCGTGCTTAGGTTAGGATGAACTCGTAGAAGTAGGATGTGGGTACGTAATTAGAGTAATTTGTGACGTTAGTTTTAATTATCTTAGTTAATGACTTCTTATAATTAATCTGAACTTTACCTTTAAATTTAGTACAAAAGTGTTAGAGAGAGGACGACCGCATCACTCAATAACAACTAGTAGTCTTAACGAGAAGGTTTAGAAAGGGTTAATTCATGTACCGGTTTAGCGAAAGAGGACGACCGCATCACCTTAGTTAAATTAGGGTCTCATTAATTGAGCACAATCCATTAACTTGTTAGTAGATTAGTGAAGTCGAGTGTTAGGGTAAAGTATTAGGGTTTAGAATCTTGAGCTTTCACCTTGCATTCTTAGACTTAGGTTAATTCTTGTTTGTCACGATTACTTTGATTATGTACCTGCTCCGTTAGTATACGTAGGGATTCCTATCCTAAGCATCACCATCTCTCATTAGAAAACAACCCGTAGTTAATTCGTTCTTTTTCATTCTTTAGTTAATTAGTTTATTTTAGTCTTTTAATTAATTTATTCAAAAATCCAAAAACATACACTCATATTAACTACGACGCGTAGATCTTCAGGGATCTATTCGCATATACACCATCTCTTGGGTTCGATAATACTTGGTCCCTATACTTGCCCATACTACAGTGAACCCGTACTCTTGCGGGGTAGCTACTAGTAGAAGCTAGTGTAGTTCGCTTCAAGTCAATGGCGCCGTTGTCGGGGATGGCGTTGTATGCTTTTTGAATAGGACTTGTAGATAGCTTAGTAGTTAGTAGTGGGTGATTTATTTTCTGTTTTATTTTTTTTATTTGTATTCAATCGACAGTTGCGTTTTGACCCTTCTGCTAGTGTGTCAGGTTTATGAAAACACGCTCACAAGGCAATACGAGCGAAGAGAGAATACTGTTGGACCCTGAGACAATAGCCAGAAGGAACTGAGCTTACTTGAGAAGAATGAACGCAGCCGACTTAGGGAAGGAACCAATGGACATCAATAATGAGTTGGACGATGCTGCCAACGATTTCAATCAGGCAGTAGACCGGGTTGATGGCTCTGGAGGGAGTGGTGGTCAGAATCAAGACCAGTTCGTGGATAGTCAGAGCCAGAACCCGGGTGCACAAAATGTAAACAATCCAGCTCAGAATCTTGTCCAAAATCCTCTGAACAACCCTGCTTACCCACAAAACCCAAATAACCCTTTCCACAACCCAGCATACCAACATTACCCATACCCACCTTATCCTTACCCACCATATCCATATCATCCACCTCCTGTCTACAACCAACCACCTGTTTACCAACCACCACCCCAACAAGTACCCGTACCAGCTGCTAATCCTCAACACGTTCCTCAGAACGTAGACCATAATATGGCGATTCGAGGGAGGTTTGCAGCGCAGCCACAGCGGTACTATGATGGAGTGGCTTTGCCTCCTGTTGAGGCGAACAACTTCTCGATATCCCCAGGGATTTTAAAGCTGCTGACCGAGAATCAGTTCAAAGGGGTGATCGGGAAAGAGAATCCTCACACACATTTAAGGAGCTTTCTCATGATAGCCTCAACATTCAATTACAATGGCATGTCTGAAGATGCCAAGAGGCTTAGGCTGTTCCCATTCTCATTGACGGGAATAGCCAAGGAGTGGTACGATAATACGCTCCCGCGGGGAGGTATTACCACTTGGGCCGAGCTCGAGCGTCTGTTCCTCGAGCGATTCTACCCTCCATCAAGGACAATAAAAGCAAGAATTGAGATATCTTCTTTCCGCCAGAAGCAAGGAGAGGACTTACGCCAAGCGTGGGAGAGATACTCAAACATGCTGATTGAGTGCCCGCAGCACGGGTACAATGAGGGAGACATTATGGCGTTCTTCTATAGTGGTGCCAACAAGACGGGGCAAGACCATTTAGACGCTTGTGCGGGCGGAGCATTTTTGAACCAAGGCATAGAGAGGTGTAGAGAGATCGTTGACAACATTGTCACGAATGCCGGTGCTTGGAGTGGAGATGCAGATTTTCAGAGAGTGCATCAGGTTGAAGAGGGAGAAGGAACGAGAAGGCTATTGATGGCCATGATGGAGAAGATCAACAACCTCGAGTTGGGGAAGAGTTTGGGTGGAGAGCATGCAGTAGAGAATGAGAGAGTAGACCAACCAAGTGGACAGCAAGAGGTAGCCAATTACATGGGAGGTCCGTATTACAATCAGAATGGCTACCAAGGTGGTAATCAGTATGGAAGGCCTTCTTATGGCCAACCATTTGTACTTCCAGGCCCACAGCCGCCTCAAAATCATTGGAGGAACACACAAGGGTATCAAGGAGGCCAGCAACCTCCTCAAAATACATGGAGAAAGAATGATAATTTTTCTTATGCTAACCCAAAAGCTGGTGTTACTGTTCCTGTAGGTGTTGATCCGGGGTCTAAACCTCCTGGTGGAGAAGGCGGTGCATCAACCGAGGAGATGTTGAGAGCGATCCTTCAGAAAGTGGAGGAAGGGAGCAAGCGGTTGTCATCCTTGGAGTACGATGTGAAGGAGTTGCATAAGAAGGGTGATCAACGTGATCAAGAGCTCCAGAAGATGAACGTTGAGTGGACTAGAACTCAACAAGAGAACAATCGAAGGTTCACCTCTTTAGAGCTCCAGATGAGCCAGATTGCAAAATCAGTGAATAGAATGCCGGAGGGGAACCCGAAAGAGCAGTGCAAGGCGATCCAGCTAAGAAGTGGAACCAACTACGAAGGTCCTCAGATGCCTGCTGATTCTGAGACGCCCCAAGAAGAGATTGAGTCTAAAGGAGATGAAGTTGAGAAGGGGATTGAAAGTGAAGGGATTGAGAAGCATAGAGATATGGATGAGTCCCAGAAGGGCAAGGAAAGTGAGGAGATTGAGAGAGTCCCTAAGTGGAAGAAGACAAAGGAAGCAAGGGAGAAAGTGAAAGAAACAGAAAGAGATGAATGGGGGGTACCCAAATCTGTGATACCCGTCCCGTATCCACAGCGCTTCATGAAAAAGAAGCTTGATGAAAAATTTGCAAAATTTCTTGATGTTTTTAAACAACTTCACATTAACATTCCTTTTTATGATGCTTTGGAATAGATGCCGCACTATGCGAAGTTTTTGAAGGACTTGATTGCTAAAAGACGGCGAGTGGATGAGCCGAAGTTGGTGCAGCTGAACCACGAGGTGAGTGCATTAGTGCACAAGGCGCTCCCACCAAAGCTGAAGGATCCCGGGAGCTTCACGATCCTATGTGATATTGGGAACGGGATCAAGAAAGGAGCGCTATGTGATTTAGGGGCGAGCATCAATCTCATGCCGTTGTCGCTTTTCAAGAAGTTGGAAGGTGGAGAACTTCAACCCACAATGATGACGCTTCAACTAGCCGACCGGTCTATTACTCGACCTCAAGGTGTGGTTGAAGACGTCCTAGTGAGAGTTGGAGATCACATCTTTCCAGCCGACTTTGTAGTGCTAGAGATGGAGGAAGATGAGCACGTACCCCTGATCTTGGGAAGACCGTTCTTAGCTACGGCGGGGATGGTGCTAGACGTGGCAAACGGGAAGATTACGTTGAAGGTTGATGATCAAGAAGTGAAAATCTCCCTATATGAAGCCATGAAACACCCGAGGGAGGATGAGAGCTTGTATTGCATGGATGCAATTGATCCTCGTGTTGAAGACACGCCTTCTATCCCTAATCCTTCTGATATTCATGATTTTGTTAGTCCTTCACTTGATTATTTAACCCATGAGCATTATGATCTTGATTATGTTGATAGGGATAAAGTGAAGAAGTTGAAGGATGAAGAGGTGAAGAAAGTGGACGTGGTCCAGTTAGAAGGGAAAGGAGGTGTTAAGAAGAAAAAGTCCAAACTCAAGAAATTGTTTAGTAAGACTCCTCCAGATAGAGGGAAGAAGGAGTTGAGACCCATAACACTTGGGAATGAGAAAAAAGCAAAAGGGCTAATGATGGTGGGGCATCAAGGAAAGGAGTTCAAACACCACTCTTATGAGAGTGGGGGAGGTAAATTTGAGTATGATGTCCCATAAGCTCCTTTGAGTTTGGTCCGGCATGAGGACCTTAAAAATAGCGCTGAATGGGAGGCAACCCATTTTTATTTGCTTTCATTTATTTTTAGTGTTTTTTTATATTATTAGGGAGTATTTTGAGTCGGATGTTTAACCTCGTATTTGAGTAAGTTGCTTGTAGGCTTGTCTCTAAAGGAGTAAAGGTATCAAAGAAGTGGAGATTGAAGGAACCAACTTGAGACAAGGTAATGTGCAAAGCTAGTGAGAGAAACGGGATTATTTGGTTGAGGTAACCCACAACCCCAAACTTAGACCTCTAGCAATGTCGAAGTTTGGGGGGTGGAGATTTTTATGTTTCTTGTTACATTGCACATGGATGCACGCCCTTATCTTTGAGTTGAGTTTGATTGATTGTTGATTGTTGAGATACTCCTTGGGGTGATTTTGAGTTGACTTGCTATTGCATATTTTATGCCTATCAATCATCTTATGCTTGTTGATTGCTATCTTTGAGTATGATTTGATGAGTAGAGTGAGTTGTAAGAGTGAGTTAGAAATTCTTTTGTGTGAGTGTTTGAGTTTGAGCTGATTAGGAGAGAACCCGTATGCTTGTGAATTTTTCTTTTGAGTACTTGTGTGATGAGAGTGAGAATGCACTAGGACTAGCATGGATGTGAAAGCCGTGAGCTTTTGAGCCTTATGAGATTTTTAATGCATGATTTAATCTCTTCGTTTGTGAGTGAATCATCACCTTAGAGGATGCTAAAACTTGCATGTGCTCTTGCTTCTAGATTGTGTCTAGTTTGATATGCCGAAAAGGATTTTAGGCCATCTTTGATTTGATTAAGTCACTTAGCCAAAATTTTCCTTACCAATGACATTGAATCCCTTGTTAGCCCCTTTGAGCCTAAAGCCTATTTTATTTGCTAGCACATATGAACACTATTCCAATTCCTAAGCCCTTTTTGTCCAAATTTGAGTGGAGAATAGGAAAAGTGTGAATGTGAAGGGAGTGAATTGAGTTGAAAAAGGAAAAGGTTGTTTGTTGAGTGAATATGAGAAGAAGGTGTGATGAAGTTTTGAGATGAGAGAAAAAAAAAATTAAGAATGAGCAAAAGAAAAAAATGAGCTCATGGGTTTGTGCGAAAAAAAAAATGAAGTGATTGAAAAAAGTGAAAAGAGTGAAAAAGAAAAAAAAAATTGAAGTGTTGAGAGAAGTGGAATTGAAAGAGTGTTGATTGAATATGTTTGAAGTAGTCTGTTCCTAATCTCGAAGTGCCAAAGTTTGATTTTCTATTCTCCATTCACTTGAGTCACTTTACCATATTGTTATCCCACCTGTCCAAAGAGCCTACATTACAACCTTGAGAAAAGTCCTTTTTGATTCGGCATTGATTTCTAGAGTACGTCGAAGTTAAGAGCACTTACAAGCCTATGGCTGCCAATTTGTGTGATTGATTGTTTGAGTGAGTCTCTTAATCATTGATATACACTTGTGAGGGAATAAAACACATCGTTGAGTGCACATCCATGCTTGATCTTGGTGTTTCTTGTAATTGTTGCATGAGTATGATAAAAGAAAGTGAATGAGTATACGGGTGATTGACTTTTGAAGCTTGAGTTCATTAGCTTGCATGATTGATTCTTGACTCATTCCTAACAATTTCACTTGACTTATTATTTCATTGCTTGGGGACAAGCAATATGGTAAGTTTGGGGGGGGGGGTTGATTAGGCGTGAAATTGTCATGATTCGTAGCTTGAAATACCCCAATCTTGGTCGAGTTTATAGAGTATTTAGAGTCAATTGAGCATTATTTCTAAACATCGATGAATTTGTCTCTTTGATGCTCATAGGTGAATAGAGGACGAAAAATGGAGTTCGTAGGACTTTGAATCGACTCAAACGGATGCCCGGATGAGAAGATATTGAAGAAATACGATTGGTATTAGTGCGGACGAGGAAAAGTATCACTTGGGAGGAGTTAGAAGTCACTCGAGTGACTAGGTCGAGCGCCCCCGCTCGAGCGCATTGCTCAAGCGCCTAAACGTACAGAAACTTTCTTGCGCTCGAGCAGCTCGAGCGCCACCGCTCGAGCGAATCGCTCGAGCGCCCAAAACATGCAGAATGATTTCATCGCTCGACCAGCTCGAGCGGAACCGCTCGAGCGATTGTGTCATTCGAGCTACACTGCTCGAGCGGGACCGCTCGAGCGTTTTGCTCGAGCGCCCATGGATTTTTGCCTCCGGATGCGTATTTTCGGCCCATTAACTCCCGTTTCGACCCGAGCCTATATATACCTCTTCCAAACACGTTTTGAAAGAATCCCCGACTTTTAGAAATAATTTTAGACTTAGTTTTTGGAGAGGAAGGAGACGAGCAAGCTTTATTTTACGTTTTGTTGAGGTTTTGCATACGAATTCTTAGTTTCTTTTCAATTCTTAGTTTCTTTTCATTAGTTCGTTACTTTGAACACGTTTAAATTTCGTTTTTATCAATTCAATTTCAGTTCTTCGTATTTATTTTCTTTTAAAACCCTAGTTCATGTTTCTTATTTTCTTCGTTCAATTCAATATGTTTATGTTCGTTGTTTCTTTAATTGCTTTTAGTTTTGTTAAAACCATGTCCAGCTAAAACCCTTGCGTGCTTAGGTTAGGATGAACTCGTAGAAGTAGGATGTGGGTACGTAATTAGAGTAATTTGTGACGTTAGTTTTAATTCTCTTAGTTAATGAATTCTTATAATTAATCTGAACTTTACCTTTAAATTTAGTACGAAAGTGTTAGAGAGAGGACGACCGCATCACTCAATAACAACTAGTAGTCTTAACGAGAAGGTTTAGAAAGGGTTAATTCATGTACCGGTTTAGCGAAGGAGGACGACCGCATCACCTTAGTTAAATTAGGGTCTCATTAATTGAGCACAATCCATTAACTTGTTAGTAGATTAGTGAAGTCGAGTGTTAGGGTAAAGTATTAGGGTTTAGAATCTTGAGCTTTCACCTTGCATTCTTAGACTTAGGTTAATTCTTGTTTGTCACGATTACTTTGATTATGTACCTGCTCCGTTAGTATACGTAGGGATTCCTATCCTAAGCATCACCATCTCTCATTAGAAAACAACCCGTAGTTAATTCGTTCTTTTTCATTCTTTAGTTAATTAGTTTATTTTAGTCTTTTAATTAATTTATTCAAAAATCCAAAAATATACACTCATATTAACTACGACGCGTAGATCTTCGGGGATCTATTCGCATATACACCATCTCTTGGGTTCGATAATACTTGGTCCCTATACTTGCCCATACTACAGTGAACCCGTACTCTTGCGGGGTAGCTACTAGTAGAAGCTAGTGTAGTTCGCTTTAAGTCATGCAACTACCATGGAGACAATCAATCATCTAACATATCCAAAGGCAGTGAGGAAAAAGAATTTTCATTTCATTCCTATTGACGAATTCAAAACAAGCGCCCCCTAAATTGTTTGACCAAAGAGTATTTATTCTGAAGGGTACAAGTTATTTTCTCTAAAAAATAAGAGTTGGAGTGTATGAAGGATATGTGTTGTTTTTGTTGATAGGCGAACATAAATCAATGATTGGCGAACAAGAATTAAAGCCTTAATAAGGATTACGAGGAATCAACCCCAAATCAAAGATGATTAACAAAGAAAATCAAGCCGGGGTGCATAAACTAATCCAGGGAGTGCATAAACTGACGAACAACTACAACGACGAACAGCTTATCGGTGAACAGGTTTTAATGCCCAAGACCAGAGATGAACATTCTGCTAAGTCACTGATGACGAGCAACATTGACCAAAGGTGGTGCATCTACCAACCTAAGAGGTGCATGTCGACGAACAAAGGATCAAGATCCCAACGCCAATCTGTGTAAAACACAAAGGCGAACAACTTCTGAGCCATGCACTCAAAAGACGAACAACTACGAAAGCATGATCCCAAGAGGCAAACAACTTTCAGTTGAAGAAAAATCAAGATTAGTCAAACCGACTTAGGCGAACAACAATGAGTCCGAGATAAGACCAAAAGAAGACTTTGTAACTAAGATTCAGCTTAGATAAGGTCAAACTGTGGTCAAAGGACACTTGTCAAGCATGCAGGCTAGGGAGACCAAAAGTCATAGACACCTCATGCTTGCTAGTCTTTATAAATAGTTGTTCTCCAGCTTAAGAAATACAAGTTCAAATTCACAAATGCTCCAAAAACACACACTTAAACACCTAGACGTGCACACATACGAAATTATTACGATTTCAATTTTCACATTTACAAGTTTATAACTCGAACCTTCGATTTACCATTTACGGTGGTAACCAATCACTCGTAATTGATTGATGATCTTTAAACCGAACTTAAACAGTCACTAATCCATCCGATTACAATTTATCACCAACAGTTTTGCTAAAGGGTATTAGTTATTTTACTAAAGAGTGTAATTTGTTCTACGAAAAAGTTGAACAAACTTCACATTATACCTATTCTTAATGTATTTTTAGATTAATTATTGGATTATTTGTGTATGGATATATTTTTGAAATTTTGGAATATATGTATTGTTTGTGGTAGATGAAATAGATAACGGATATAATTCGTTGTCTATCAATGTTGTGGTAGGTCTAAGAGACAACAAATATTATTCGTTGTCTATTGGCATGCAGTTCATTGTCAATAATAGGGAATATTTATGTTGACAACTATTTCATGAGGAACTCACCGTCGGGTTCCTATCGAGTAGGAATTATAAACGATAAATAACTGAAAGCAATAAATAGAGTAGTAAATGGGCTCTCATGAGGAGTCTTTGCAATAAATAAGTTGTGTGTTACAATGGGCATTTAAAGCCCCTATTTATAGTGTTCAAGGGGTACCCACTTGAGCCGGTCTGCTCATGGGCCCCTCTGAGTCCTAGTTGTATGGTCATGATTGACTATGGCATCCTCTATCGACCAATGGGGGCGCGCCACGTGGCCCTGTTGACCTCTACTGATGAGACTCTTCCTACTGGCCCTACTCTGACCCTTGTCACATCCGCACGTCCGATGGAATAGGACGGGCCTAGGAGTTAACGTTGTTTGTAGATGGGCATAAGGGTAGACGGGTAGGACCCTCCAGCGGGTATCTCCCGGAGACCGTCTGCGGGCAGCGAGTAGAGAGTAACTCGAGGCCGTAAAAAACCTCCTCACTGCCCGATTGGAACCTTGGCAGCCCTATCCAGAATTCTACTCGCTGCTCGCCTGTAGCGACCCCGCTACTACCCCAGCTCTGTGCCCGTCCTCGCCTTTTACCTCCTTGCCTCGTCCTTGGCGGTCAACTCGCGTGGCCGCCGGACGAGGAATATAATCGGGTGTTACAATTGTCCCACCAGCCCATCATTGGGGAGGCGATACAGTATGGTGGCTGGCTGGTTCTTCTTGATGTTCTGCAATAATGGCGTCGTTCCGACTCCCAAGGCGTCGCCTCGTATTCTGCACCTGCTGACATCATCGGCTGGCGTGCGTGATACACCGAATCCCCAATCGTCACGTCTGCCGATTTGATTGCTCAATCGGCGGGTGCGTGCCGCCTACGCGCCCCCCAAACTTTGGGTTAATTATGAAATCAACCCCCTTTTTTTGCTATTTGGTCCCTCCTCCATTCTTCTATAAATAGGGGTTCACCACTCTCATTTGCACCTTTCTCTCTTGATATTTTCGTGCCCACTGCAAAATTTCGAATTTTTCGGCGAACTGCTCCTTCGATCTCCTCCCAGTTTCCGGCGATTCCTCCATCTCTTAAGTAAATAACTTCTCTCTGCCCCTTCTTCTCTTTTTCGCACCATGAGCGACTCTGGGGACTCTGTTGAGGCTATTTATGCGTACTAGTTCCGCCGTCGTGCCGCCGCCGCCGAGAGACCACTCCGTCCCGTCAGGGAAGATACTTCCAGGGCTGCCCCGCGAGAGGGCGAAGGCACTTCGACCGACATCGATGCTTTTGCCGATACTTTGGACCATATGAGCCCTCTCAACGATGCTCTTATCCTCGGCGCGACTCCCGTCGCCGTGGCATACCCGCTAGAGGTCAACGTCAGTCAGCGACGATCAGGACACTATTTTCGAGCCCATAGTTTACTCAGATAGTTGGATGATGCTCCTCGACTATGCCAAATACATCAATGGGTAGATCTGTAGCCATCCTGTCCGCACATATCAGGAAAGCGAGGTCACTGAGTTCGGCACTTCCCATTGCGCCAGCTGCTTGCCACCGGATGCGGACCTCACAAGTTTATACTGGGACTTCGAGGTCCCCGCCAACGTCTACTTTTATGCCTCAGTGGCCAACGAACGCGCCGACCCGCCCCCTAACAGGCTCATCGCCATTAATGCGCATACAATGCATGCGGGCCTCCACTTCCCGCTCCACCCAGCAATCTCGAGGCTCCTCGCCGCATGGAACCTGTCGATCGCAGATTACGCCCAATGGCCGGAGCTACCTGTTGGGCGCCATGGTCGCACTCAAACGGCGGGTTCTCCATCGTATGTCGTTCCCCGAGGAAGTAAACTACATGTACTACATGGTGGCCTCCGCAGGCGAGATGAATGCGGGCTACTACTCCGTCAAACCCTGTGGCAGGGACGGTATAGTATTTGACATCCCGACCAAGGTGATCGGCTGGCACCAAAAGTGGTGGTGGTTCGGCGGCGCCTGGAAGAGTGTGGAGCCCAGCGGCGGGGCAATCATCGAGATCCCCCGAGAATACCACCACCGAAATCGAAAAGGTATTTCTCTATTTCCTCTTTTTCGTCTGTACTGATCTAATTTCTTTCATACTGTGCAGGTAACCCAGCACCAAATCCCGACAACCTCAATGAGGACTTCGCGCTCGCCTTTTTTCTTATGAAAATCGAGCCCAACGTCGACCGCTCCGTCGACTTACTGAACGACAACGAGCAGAGGCGCCTCTCCGGCTTGCAAACCTTTCCCCGCCATCTCAATTTTGGCGATAAGGTCCTTTTTTCTTTTTCTTTTTCCTTCTCTGCCAGATATTATCTATTTGATTTCCCGATATATTTCAATTGACGTTATCCTTTCAGAGCAACGCTTCCCGATCAACAGCGGGTTCAGTCTACCCGCCACGAGCAGCCACCAGCCGCCCGTTGTGAACAGTCAACCTTCTCCCGCTGTCGGCCAAATCCCCATAGTTGTCTGTGATTCCTCCGAAGGAACAGTGGACATGGCCCCCAAGAAGACTGTCATCACCGCTTTGACGAAGAAGGGCATTGTTAAAGGCGCGAGAGGCCAGGCACTCGAGCCAACCCGTCGGCGCCACTGCCCGACGTCCAACCGGCATTGGCCGCCAACCCATCTCTGGCCAAAAAGGCCCGCGTCGATGGGCCTTCGTCTGTCAAACCGGCCATGGTTGTCGTATCCATGAATCCGGCCACTGGGGGGCTGGTAGCAGGCACCTCTAAGCCTGTGACTGGGAGCCCAAGCTCCTCTATCCGCGATAGGAGCGACTTCTCGTTCCTTGGCTGGGGGAACCATCTTATGTAAGTGCAACTTCTCCTCGCCATATTATCTTTTCTTTCATTCTTGTTTCCTAACGTATCTCATCATCTCGCTCCTCGAAGGCCCGATCCTCTGCCCCCAACCGAAGTTCTCCAATTAATCCGGTCGCAGGATCCTCCCTACACAGTGGCCGTTCCCGAGTTATGGCTGGAGGAACTTCATCGGGTTGTGGTGAACATGCCCCGATCCTGGATGCGCAACTGCCAGAAGATCCTGCAGGTCGTGTCCCTCGCCGACAAGATGAGGTCGTCGACCATCCGTTCTGCCCGAGACGCCATCGCCATGGAGAGCATGCTCCTCGACTATGAGCGTGAGATGAGGACCTTTGCTGCCTATAAGGCTAGCTTCCAGACCAATCGGGATGAGGCTACCCGTCTGGAAGATAAGGTGAAGAAGCTGGAAGAAGAGTTGGCCGCCTCCCGCTACTCGGAGGTGGACAGTCTTCTGAAGAAAGCTCAGGCTGATGTCGAGGCCCAGGCCGCGGCGGCGAAAGATGAGGCAGAGAAGGCGCGGTATGCCTTTGCCCAGGAGGTCGAGACGCGGGTGGCTACAGAGCAGGCACGCCTGTTGGGGGAGCAGGAGTCAGTTGGAACCATGATTTATATTAACGTATACACTGACTCTATCCGCTCCCTCCTCGGGAAGAACCAAGATACTGATCTCTCCGGTCCTCTCAAGGACTTGAAGGACTATGTTACTTCCAACCCACCATCGGCCGAGTACGAGCTGACATTGAAAGACTTGACCAACCACGGGGTTGACTTGTCATTCTTCCCCGCTGTGGAGGCCTTCATCCTGCCTCCTGCTGAAGAGGAGGCCATCGAGGAGCGGGCAGCGAGCTGGGAGCGACGGGTGATGGGGGTGTTGGGCTTCCCCCAGCTTAAACTGGCAAATTTGTATTTCCTCTTTTCTTTTTTTCTTTTGGCCTTCGGGCTTTATGTATTCGAATTTTTTCCTTCCTCATTAATGAATTATTTTTCTTTCCATAGGTATTATACCCGCTTTTATTTTTTATTTTAGTCTGCTTGAATTGCTTTTCCTACTCGTCCAAATATGAGACCAATTGATTGATTGATTTACTGAATAAATAGTGAAGTGCTTTAACCGATTGACTGCCAGCGACTTCACGAATACATGATTGAATTAACAATCGATTAACTGATTAATCAATGATAGAAATAGTGAAGTATTTTAGCCAATTGATGGGCAGCGACTTCACGAATACATGATTGAATTAACAACCAATTAACTGATTAATTAATGATAAAAATAGTTAAGTATTTTGGCCGATTGACGGGCAGCGACTTCACGAATATGTGATTGAATTAACAATCGATTAACTGATTAATCAATGCGTTCGAGACACGATTACATTGTGGCCCCAAGGGGGCAGAAAGTGATGCGGGTTCTACCCCTTTACACTTTGACATTTTGATCGACTATCGGGTAGACGACTATTGATAATATTTCTTGAGAAGAGAGGCGTCCCTAGGACTCGAGCTCTAGGGGGTCGAGTGCTTCCCTCTTCCAGCGCTCCAATAGGACTCGAGTGCCTCCTGGTCGAGTCCCTAGGACTCGACCGCGCCTTGATCGAGTGCGCACTCGACCGCTCAAGTCCCTGGGACTCGAGCTCAATATGGTCGAGTCCTAAGGACTCGACCTCTTCTTGTTTGAGTCCTCCTTCTTCGAGCCAAATGATACTTTTGCTCGTTCGGACTAGTACGTCTCGTATTTCTTCCATATCTTCTCATCCGGGAATCCGTTTGAGTCGATTCGAAGTCCTACGAACTCCATTCTTCGCCCTATCTCCATCTATGAGTATAAAAGAGATAAATTCATTAGTTCATGGAAACAGTACTCAATTAACTCTAAATATTCATCGAAATCAATCAAAACACGGGCAAAACGAGCTATCAAATCTAACAATTTCACGCCTAATCATGTTCGAGGGGGCTACCCACTTCAGTTGGTCTGCTCGTGGACCCCACTGAGTCCTAGTTGTACAGTCATGATTGACTATGACCCCCCATCGACTAATGGGGGCGCGCCATGTGGCCCTGTTGACCTCTACTGATGAGATCCATCCTAGTGGCCCTACTCTAGCCCTTGTCACATCCGCACATCCGATTGGACAGGACGGGCCTAGGAGTTGATGTTATCTGTAGATGGGCATACGGGTAGATGGGTGGGACCCTCCAGCGGGTATCTCCCGGCGGCCGTCTGTGGGCAGCGAGTAGAGAGTAACTTGAGGCCGTAAAAAACCTTCTCGCTGCCCGAGGGGAATCTTGGCAGCCCTATCCAGAATCCTACTCGCTGCTCGTCTGGAGCGACCACGCTACTGCCCCAGCTTTGTAACCGACGAGCTGGCCACGTGTCGGCCCTCACCTTTTACCTCCTTGCCTCGTCCTTGGCGGTCAACTCGCGTGGCCGTCGGTCGAGGAATATTATCGGGTGTAACAATTCCGAAGACTAAGTAAATCAAGAAGATGTCATTAATCTCATATAATTTTAAATATTATTGTACCTTTTAAATTGATCATTTCCTTGTGTATAGGATCTTTTCTTGTAACTTAACTACTTAAATTGTAATTATCTTTAAATAATTAAGAATATCATCACCACATTCACAGTGATTCAAAACATTTATCTCAAAGTCATTCTCCAAAATATTTTGTATATTATATCTTGTTAAATTTTTAAATATTTTTTTATGTTATTTTTAAGTTAACATAGAATAAGAAATGAGGAAGAATGGAAACACTATGTTGGACAAAATTAAATATGCTCAAAACAACACATCCTTGCTATGATACAATTCCTCAAAGACAAAATCAAAATCTAAACTTGATGGTATAAAGTACTCATTCATGTGTTGTATCAATTATTGTTAGATGTGATGTGTATGAGATCAGGGAGGCAAGAACTTCATGCAGATAGGTGGAGTGATTTTAGCCAACGCCATAACCGACGCCGGAAGTGACCAAATCCCTTCTCCACATATAAAACCCGAAGCCACCGCCGGTACCATCACTCTCGCCTCGTCCTTCTTCAGTTTCTCCCACACGAAAACCACCGCCGTCCCCACACACATATCAATCGCAAAATACCCTCCGATCAAAAATGGCACTGCCATTGCCGTCGGAATCGGCATCCACTTCCCTATCCTGTTTGGCCAAATGTCCTTCACCAGATTCACCGCAATCGCAAACGTAAAGAAAGCGTAGCAGAGCTGCAAGCAATGTTTTGGCAGAGCAGAGAAGCCCTGCACCCCTATAATCGCCAAGTTTCTGTATATTATGGCGTACGGCGCCTTGAACTCACCGTCGGGATTCCCTATATCAAAGGCCTTGTAGAAGAGGAAGAAGCTGAGCGGGGAGACAATGCAGCCTAGAGTCGTTCCGATCGCCTGACTCATCAGCATTGCTCTGGGCGAGGTCATAGTTAGATGCCCTGTTATCAAAGAATTAATATAAATTAATTAATTCTAAAGAATATTATAAAATGGTTCAAAAAGGGACACTGTCTACATATTAGTTCAAAATACTTGCACGGACAAATTTTTTATGCTTCCGTGCAAATATTTTGAACCACAATGTAAATGCCCCTTAATTCCATCACTTCCTACTAGCTTGGAGTTTTGGATGGGATAAAATATTTTCACCTGTTTTGAAGTCCTGCATCAAAATGCAGGACACATTGACGATGGACTTGACGAGGCCGCACGCGGCCATTGCCGCGATCACGCCATGCTCGCTTCCCGATAGGGCGGCGATCGTGAAGAGGCCCACCTTGCCGTAGTTGTAGGACATATTGATATCGGTGAGGCCAGCTCCGTACGCATTGCAGAAGGCAAGAGACGGGGCGAAAATATACGATATAAGGACAAAGTACCATTTGATCGGAAAAATGAAGGGAATGACGATTACAGATACGAGGGCTAATGTTATGTAACCCACGGCTCCAAACCAGAAAGGAATGTTTTCTCGGATGAAGGCTTCATCTTGTTTTCCCTTTGCTCTTCCCTCTGTTGAAAATACACATTCGATTAATTCAAATCATCATGTGTACATGTTTGAATTCAGTTTTAGTTCCTTTTCTTTTTAACTTCATCAAATTTTGGTCATTCTGGTGGACAATTTTGATTATTTTCAATGTAGTATACAAAATATTTCAAAATTGATTTGGAGATTATGGGGCTCAGATACCGAAAAATGGACAAAAATGTACCAAAATGACAGACTCAGTAAGATGAATGTTTCGACCCTTGTCTCATTGTAGATCGCTCAAAATTAGGAATGTTAATGAACATAATTTGTAATTTTGAAAATGCAATTCACGAAGAAGGTGTAATCGAAATTTGAAATTGATCGTGGGCTTTACTCTCTAGACGACAGACGGTTCAATAAGAAGTGGTGACGACCATTGATGTGACCAAAACAAAAGTTTAGAACAAACATCGTGCCAAAATTTGAACTTTCCAACAAAAATTGACACCAAAATGTGGTCATTTTCGGTCAATTATATGCCCGAATCATTTTATGGCATCAATTAAAAAATATGTGGTCACATAATTCACAAATTGACACCACAATGAATAAAATCAGATTCGTTCGGAAGACAAAATGTTATATGAAAATAATTATCATGAAACTATTATAAGTATTAAATATTTGATCAAGAGTATTAAAAATTCCATCAGAAATATAAAAAATCGAGATAGGTGGTATTCTATTATAATTGTTATTGATTCTTGTATAAAACATTAGTGATAAGGATGGATATTTACCTTGGTTGATATTTCTGGCTCGGAACATTCTGTACATATTTAATACTGTAACGCGTAGTATCTTGACAAAATTGTAAAGGCCGTCGCCTAGAAGGAGGGCAATGGAGATGAAGACCTTGTAGCCATTAAGAGACTTCATACTATTTTCAGGAATATCAGCAGGAAACCAGTTGCCTTTAAGCTTCAGCAAAAGCGGCCACATCATTCCGTACGAAAGAACAGCTCCCAGCAGCAATGAAAGGTTCACAATGTGGGGGCATATCATTCCAGTCCCCACATAAGTTAAGCTAAAATCGAAGTAAAAGCTGTCCCACACACATACACAATGAATTAGTTCAAAGGTATCAAATTAGTTGTTTGGCATAATACAAGGCCCCTGAACTATCACATTTGGTTTCGAAAGACTCGTACACTATTTTTGTTTTAAAAAGCACATGAACTCTTAATTCTTGTTTCACGAGGCCCTTGGTAACGAAAATTCAAAAAAAAATTGGCTCCTAAACTATTTTTTGTTTTAAAAAGCCCTTGACCTTTTAATCTTTGTTTCACGAGACCCCTGACAACGAAAATTCACAAATTTTGCTAAGTTATTTTAATATTTTTCAGTAGGGACGTTATGAAACAATAATTATATACTTTAAGGGTTTTTTAACATAAAAATTAGTTTAAAGGTCTTTTAAACAAAATTTGATAGTTTGGGGATTTTTTGTTACATTATGCCTAGTTATTTTAACAAAAGTTATTAATAAATTCTTGTCTACGAGTATCATTCACATAATATTTTGCAAAAACGAAAAGGGGCGTACGATTGCTTCCTGGCCTGCAGTCCAAAAGTAGGAAACTGTTGGAAACCGCAGTCTTCTTTTGCTGTATAAAACCATTGGAAAAAACCCCACACGAAGCTGGAAGAGAAGGATTTGATGAACCCTCTTACTTGACTCCTGCGCGCCAATTATGAGTTGTTTAAAAAAAAAAATATATAGATCAACATTAATTAATTCAAACTGGGGGTGATAAGTTCATTACTTGGCAGTTTTGTCACCTTTGCCATGGAATCCATTGATAAGAACTGCAGTAGCCATGCCACTTGGGAAGGTCAACTTGTAGTCAATTATCAAGATCTGTGGACCAATTATTCCACTTAATTAAAATCAAATACTTACATGATTAATTACTTTTCATATCATTAGGTAGCTAGCCCATTAAACCCACTTTGCTTTAAAAGATGATTCTGATAAACCAAACACTTACTTTACGAAGCGGGATCAAGACGAAAAGACCAATAAAACAAACCAAAAAGAGGTAGGCCGTCATCCAACCAATTCCGGGCTCTTTAATACTGCTTGGGGTATTCCCGAGAACACTGCTCCCTCCCGATTGCTCAAACGTCTTCTTATTCATCCCCAATAAATAAGATCCAAATCCTCCTACACAAAATCAAAATTAATTAGTAGTCTCCAATTAATCCATATCCATATAAAAATAAAATAAATTACCTCCAACAGCAATGCTGTAGCATGCAACAACACACGTTTGTATCATGGTATTCTCCTGCTTAGTGAAAACAGCCGAAACCATTCCCAATTTGGCCACCAGCTTAGTCCACCCCCGAATGAGAATAAAGGCTATCAAAGCCGCGGAGACGTTGAGATTGGGCGTGATGCCCGTCGTCAGATTCAGCTTCATCGCGATCACACTGAACACCGACCCTATCAAAATGCTCGCCACCACTCCACGCGCCGTAATCTGCTTATGCCACGCCTCCACATCTTCTCTCTCCTCATCCTCCCTTCTCTCTATCTCCGTCGCGCCGTTCATCCAGCAGATTTAATTGAGTAATAATGTAGACTTACTTGCTCTATATAATATATGTAAGAGGAAGGAGATTAAGCCACAAGTTGTGCACACAAGTAGCCAATAGATGGGGTTGCATATGGGGATATGCCTTCTATATAGTGTTATCATTGCAAGCAGGGCCACCTTACATATTATTGAAATTTTAAAGAATATTATAATTCCCAGTTTTCAACGCATGTACTATGTTATGACAACTTGGGAGGAAGGGATGATTTTATTAATACTCCAATCATCATATTAATTAATTATTAGTACAATCCAAAAAATAGTTTTCATTACATGCAAATTTCACATTAATTTCCACTTTCCAACACGGAACGAATTCATTACATGGAAATTTAATTGACTTTAATTCCACTTTGCATACACTCATTTTCTACTTATATTCTTTTTTTAATATATATATATATATATATATAAGTATCATTTGCACGGCAAGAAAACATAAAATTTACTACTAAAATTGTTATTATAGTAAGGATTACTAAACAAAATTCTCTAGAAAAGTTTCTAATTATATTGACATTTTCATTCTCTACCTATAAAAATAACTTATCTACGGAATTTTCATTGATAAACTGTTTGTGGATAAATTTTTGTAGGCAAATTTGTTTGTAGATAATTAATACCTAAGAATTTTATTTCGTAAGCAAATTGTTTGTAGGTTGATGAATAAATGTGCTTACATGATTAGAAAATTTTGTAGGCAGTCGTAGACAATTCCACTACTAATATTGTAGACAAGTCGCACATGCATACCAATATTGTTTATGAAAACAAAAAATATAATTGTAAGGAAAATAAGTAAATTAATTAATTTACACCTCTCTACAATTTCAAACTTTTAAATGAGGCGAAAAAATCTTTCATGGTACAGATCCTGAATTGGATTCCCGCTGAGAGCAAATGTCCACTCATTGAACCTCTAATTGAATCCGATCCATGAGTGATGGGGGAATTGGGGAGTGTAAGAGAAATAATTAAATAAATTAATTTCACATCCAAGTTCAAATTTTTACATGAGTTGAATTTTTTTCAATATTTAAGAAAAAGCAATACACACTGACCAAGAATTGTTTTCTTTTAGTAAAATAATTAATAGAGTTATTTTTTTAGTAAAATAATTAATATTTTTAAAATTGCAATTAAATTGTAGAGTGCAATTCATTTTCCCAATTTATGTATGAGAATATATTTATTCCCAGATTAATTTTTGGTTGTGATGATGTGGAACCATACGGTGGAGACCGGAGAGTTTACCTTCGAAAAAGTGAATTTGTAGGCTTGTGGGAAGCTCACGACATTATTAGAATGAAAGGTTGAGAATAGAAATTGATTGATGCTTATTTGGTGGGGTCCAACAGATTCTCCCTGTTGGATAAGAAGCAGCTAGTCCCCATTTATTTATTTTCTATATAATGCAAATTTAATTAATTATACTTGCATTTTCTTTAAATTTCAACCTGAATACAAGTTTTTAGGATGTGATCGATAATGAGGTTAGAATAAGACATTCTAGTATTTTTCATGCCAATTTTTAATTACTCATTCAATCTATTAAAAGTATGCACTTTATTTTTAAAATGAATTAAGTAATTATTTGTGAATATAATGTCAACAACATGTAAAATATTTAAGTGAAAGTTTAATGGTGATAAAAAAAATCGTTGTAAAAAACATACCGTCCATATTTTTAATGGATAAAGGAAGTACTACCTCCGTTCCACAATACTTTGCATAGTTATTATTTATTTCGTGTTTTCGCGAGCGAATTTTTTATTAGTATTTGAAATGATAAAGTAATTTTAAATTTACTTTATAATAGAGAAGAAGCAGATCTATCATACTCTACTTTAAAAATTATTTTATCATTTCAAATATTAATAAACAACTCACTCGCTAAAACACAAAGATAAAGTAACTATGAAAAATATTTGGGAACGGAGGAAGTGTAAATTTGTGCTTTCATGCTTTTAATGATCAGGTTGCGTAAACATTCAATTTTGAGTAGGTCTTATATGAGACCGTCTCATGGCATGAGACAATGAGAATGGGTGTAAATAGGGCATTGACTCATTAACACTTTGGTAGGGTAAGTGTTAATTTGTGTGGTCTCATGCCATGAGACGGTCTCATACAAGTTTTTGCCTTCAATTTTTGGCTTCGAAATATCGGCCTCTATAATTGTTATTTAATTGTTATAATATTCCTTTTGTTTCAAATTTAATTGTTATTTATCCAAACTATATTTTTCCTTATTCAATTGATATTTTCATAAAATGACAATATAATAACATTATCTTTTACAGCTATATTTTTCCTACACCAATATACTTACATCTTATAGTATTATTTTACACATACTAATTCACATTTATTATAAACTAAATTTCGTTTAGGGTGACAAATAGTAAAATAAAAATTAGTAAACATTAATTGCAAGGTGTAATTTGTATGTATTTTTAAATAGGATTTGTTGTTATTCAAACTATTAGTTTTATTTATTAAACATGTTTTCGTTGTGCAACATAAATTGTTTTTATTAGACAATATTAGTTGTTTTTATTAAATTATATTAGTTGAACCATAATAATTAATTGTTTTTACTGAATAATATTTTTTTAAATTATATTGTCCACAAGGCACAAGTGTTACTCGAGATAAAAAAAAAATAGATTTATATGAGTTTACGTGTCTATTCGTAACAATAATATGCCTAATAAACACGTTTTTAGTCTCATAGGCCATCTCCAACGCAGCAATTGCATCATTCTACCGTCAATTTTGCACTACTTTATTACAGTGTCAGCAATAAATCTCCAGCAAGTTGCACTACTTTTTACACTAAAATTGAATATTCAATTAAGATTCTTTATTAATAATTTTTTAAATTTATTTATGTAATAATAGTCTATATTAAAGTGACATTTAATGTTTATTTTAATTAAAATTAACGTCCATTTATCATAATATTACAGCGAAATTAAAAATTAATGTTCATTTAGTTGAGATAAAGAAAATGATATTAAATAAAAAAAATTGAATTACTTGAACCACATAAAACTACAAAAATATTGAGATAATTATAGTTAATATCAATATAAAAGTAAAAAATTAAATGGAACACCAAAAAAAAAAAAAAAAAAAAAAAAAGGAAAATATGGCATCCCCAATTGGTACTCGATCCACATGGAAAAAAATAGTGTTAGCACTATTGTGAAGTAGAGAATAGAGTATGTGCTTAGAGGGATTTTTTTTAGTTTCACATCATTCTCCAGCACTGTTAGTAGAGATGTTAAACGGGCTAGCCCTAACCCGATAGGGTCGGCCCTAACGGGCTTCGGGCTAAACGGGTTAGGGCCTTATCCGGTTCATTCTTAATGGGTCTCCAATAATTAAGACCTAAACCTAATTCTAGCGGGCCTCGGGCTAAACGGGCCACAAACGAGTTATGTCGAAAAAATTAAAATTTAACACAAAATTTAAAATAGTGGCAATAAAATATTAATGAATTTAAACATTATTCATAAATTCATTAAAATTACATAAAAACAATTCAACATAATTATAAAAATTCAAACATCAATACTTAAAAAGTACAAAACTATATTAACACTTATGTGAGTATATATATATGTGAGTTTTATATATATATATATATATATATATATATATATATATATTCAAATATAAAGAAAAATTTGAGTATATTAATACTCTAAAAAATATATAAAACTATATTAACACTTATTATATATATATATATAACCCGGGCTGGCGGGTTAGCCCGGTTAACCGGCGGGCTAATAGGGTCAGGCCAAAAAGGCCCGGATTTAAACGGACCTCTTAAATTATGGTCATAACCCTGCATTTTTTAGGGTTAAACGGGCCGGGCTAAACGATTAACATTTCTAACTGCTAGAGATGATCAAAACAAACTCACTAGTAATTATGACGCCTTTTTGTAAAGAATAAATATTTAATGAATTAACTTCACACTACTCTATAAGTTAGAACTTTTAAATGAGACAAAATTCTTTTATGGTATCAGAGCCAAAAGGCTCACTCCCAAACAAAGATGTTCTGAATCCAGGTGAGAGCAACTCCACTCATATTAAATTGTCTATTAATTGAGTCTTCCCAAAGAGAAAAAGTTGAATGTCTGGCCATGAGTGATGAGGAGTGTAAGGACAAATAATTAAATGAATTAATTTCAAAAATTTTAATAAGTTCGGATCTTAGATGAAGCGTAATTCTTTCACTTTGGTTTGTTGATCCACGAAGAAAAGACCAATACTTTTTCTGCATTATATATACTACCTCCATCCCTTGATTACTTTCATAGTTGTAATGACACATTTTTAAGAAGAAGAAAAAAAGGAGTATGTGAGTGTGGAGTTGAATAAAATAATGATAATTTTATGTTTTATTGACTTTTGTGAAAGGGAATTTTTCTTTTCGTGTGTAAAAATAATTGTAACACGTCCAAATAAGATAAGCATGAAAGTAATTGCAAATGGGATAGGAGAGTATTAGTTTTATTGTCTCAAAAAATTATCCTTATATTTGTTTTTTCTCGCATCTCTCTCTGTTCTTTCCTTCTTTCTGCCTTCTTTTCCCCCCTTTTCTCTCTCTTTCTTCTCCTCTTTCCCCTCTTCTTTCTTCTTCAGCTTTTTTTATCTTTTCCCTCCCAAAAGCTCTTTTCTTTTTTGAACGCCAAAAAACATTCCTTAATTAGATAAATTCCAAAAAAGCTTAATTAATTTACAACAAAATCGGGAATTCAAAACAGAAATTGATACTGGCTATTAACTTTTTTTATTCACGTGTTATGTTATAACCGTGTTAAATAGCAATCACATACACAGTACACTACACATGCTCTTCTCATATGATTCCACGTGAATTGAGTCATTTCTCATCTAATTTGGCATAAAGAAGTGGTTTGCTTCTCTAATACCCATTACCAAAAAAATGTTATACATTTAAATTATGTAAAATATAGAAGGAACAAAAATTAAGCTCTAAAAAGTATTTGTTGAATTATTAAAAAGTAATGTTTTTCAACATAAAAACTAACATTTTTCATCATACAAATTAATACTTTTTCAGCATATAAACTAATAATTTTCCAAATTAATAATTTTCTTCATGTAACCTAATATTCACTAGTACAAATAACGTTTTATATAGCGGTTATTTTTTTACTAATATAGCGGTTAAAACCGCTATATAAGTGGCAGCTATATAAGCTCACACAGCGGTTAGGAACCGCTATATAAAATATCGAGCTTATACAGCGGTTAAAAACCGCTATATAAAGTACAAACATATACAGCGGTTATAAACCGCTATATAAAGTTCAAACATATACAGCGGTTATCAACCGCTATATATAGAATGCCTTTATATAGCGGTTAATAACCGCTATATATTGTCTTTTTAAATTATTTTATATATCCGCATTTATTTTAATGTATAGCGGTTATTAACCGCTATTAAAACTATTTTTATTTTTATTTAAATTTTTAGTTTTCTTATAAACCTGTTTTATATTTTATAATATATATATATATATATATATATATATATATATTTTCAACACCGAATTAATAAACATAAAAACCAATTAAATATACCAAAAATATGAAATACATATATCATTAAAGAGTAATATTTAATTTACATGTCTACTACCAAAAGTAATACTATAACATATAATTCAAGAATCGGTTGAACAAATACCCCGTCCAATCTAATTTCCATTTCTCCATTCTGCTAGTGGGGTAACAAGCCAGTGGACGTTCATATACAAACTACAAATATTAAAAAGTTAATTAGATATATTGTACGAAATTTTATTCAATCAATAATAATTTAAATAAATCAATAAATCGACTTACATTGTTGGGAATGGTAGTACGGGAAGTGATGATTATATCTTCAATGTAGCAGCACACAAAATGTCCACAGTGTACGCTATCTCGCTGCCTCGGAACCTATTGATTAACAATTATATATAGTCACATATATACTACAATTACGATTATTTTCTATTAATTAATTTGATAAAAAAAATTGTAAATTTACCTTAATGTTTTTCCAGTCCACTTTTTCAAGGGTCTCTGGGTCTTGAGTACCAGGAAGCCGACTCCGATACATCTTCATCACACTATTATTATGCATAATAAAAATACATTACATAAATAACATAATTCTAAATGGATTACAAAATAAATTATTATATTAAAAATTAACTTACGCGTTAATATAATTCTTGAGAGCAGGACGATTTGATATCACCCCATTACTAGCTGGATCCATAAAATACACATCTAGTGTACTCATATTTATGGCGACCAGCACCCAATGCTTCCTACATTATATTAAGAATATTAAATTTAATTGCATATTAATTTAAATGAACATAAATTTTAATGAAATGTACTCACCCCACATTTGTTGGCCAAAAGATGAGATGATTACTACCAGTATATTTTAGCATATGTGCTACAACATCCCCGATGGTCTCATTTGAAAAGCAACTCACGTGGGGAGAGATGAAAGAATACATTGTACTCGCCTTGATATCTCTGGAGAGATATACCTCACCCAAATATCTAATTAACCAACACACACAAATTAATATCAACAAAAAAATTAAACTATAAATACTGAGAATTACAATACACGTACCTTAGGTAAAAAGTTAAGGTACTTGCACTCAACTCCTCATCGTGCAAGACTTCTTCCACTTCCTCCCGATGGATAAAATCATTAAAACCACCCTGATGAAAGTAAGCAACCAAAGGAATTGTGATGGGATTGAAACTGGGAGATGATATCAGCATCTTCACCGTAGTCTGTAGAGTGGCTTCGTGTTCCATATCACCTGGCATGGGATAACCTAATGGCCGCGGTCTGTCACCAATGGAATGCCTCGTACTCTCTCTCTCACTATATACGACATCCTTTGATTTTTGTGTAGTTTTTTTTGGACTCGATAGTTTCTACAATCAATTTGTAAATTACTTAGAACAGATAAAATAATATAACTTTAATAACATATATTTTACCTTCTTGGTGAGAGAGACCAAGTGGCGCGGCCATTCGAGGAAGTACCCGACCGCTTGTCCGACTGTGGTGGCCACATCTTCTGGTTTTGGCAGCGGTGAATTTTCTTGTCCGATTTCAGGTACATTCAGAGTGACTCTCACAAAACCAGGAGTGGGGGCACGGCAATGAATCGTTCCACTGGAGGTGTCGTGCATCAATATTCCAGTGGCCACCAACCGAAGAGGATTATCCAAATAAAGGTAACATTCCACTGACTGTTCAAATAAGATATTCAGTTACAAAATTTTAATATACTAGTATTTAATTAAAACAAATACAAGATATCTCTGATACCTGGGAGACGTTTTGAATTGGATCATCGAAGTCGTTTCTAATATCAGCAGAAAACATAGACGGGGCACTGTTTTCACAGCTAGCACCACTCGACAACATCCCGTGTGTACATTGTCTCTGACTCATGAGATCCACTTTCTTAGTCAAGTCGGCAAGTTGCACACTAAGTTTATCCACCATAGACATAGCAGCAACACCGGGTGCCATTAGCAATGATGTCTTCGTGACACCATATCCAGTACCCCGTATGCGTCCGGAATGCTCCTGACGACCTATTGCCCGTGCAAATAGATCATCAGTCCCGATCGTGCGCTGGTCATCGGGTGTCATGCTCTGAGATATGCGATCCTAAATCACAAAAACATACTAAATTATTTGATATTAAATAATAGATTATAATTCAAAAATAAAATAATGAATGAATTACCGCTTCATCAATGATACGCTGTGTACTGTAATCGGGAATATTCCCATCCCGAGTCTTTCTTGTAGCCTGAAATAACTCGTAACGAGTAACAATAGGCTGACTCTCTCCAACTTTCTTTTTTTCTTCTTTCTACAATAATGATAAACATGTTCCGTTATTAGATATATTACAAGTCAATATATAAAAAAAAGTATAAATTTTGGTCTTACCATTTCTTCCCTAATGCGTGCATAACCTTTGCGAGATCCACGATATCGTGTCTCCATACTCTTAGCTTGTTCGCGATTTCTAGCACTTTTTCTCTAAAGTGTAATATAAATATGATAAGCACTAAAATTAATCGTGCATTAATAAAAATAGATGAAATGAGATTGATCAATTTTACCTGAAATTCCTCATCCATAGATTTCTGCACGAACGCATTCCAGTATGGGGCCACCATAGGGCAATCGGCATAGAGATTAGGCGGGCTAGGCGAGTACAGACCAGTCTTCGGGTCTCGTGATTCTCTCCTCAGTGTAGCCCGAAAGTTCTTGGCCATATTCCCAGCTTGCGAAAGTATTTGCTTCTTATTTGTGTGATCAAGGCCAACGAATGTATTCTGTATACACATATAATATAACAATTTAGTAATTTCACAAGCCCAATACATATATCATTGAACAGTTTTAATATACATATAATTAACATACCATAAGTTCATCCCATATCGCTTCCTTGAAAGGAGTCATTTCCTTGCTACGCCAGTCGTCGCATGGCAGCACGATGGGGATAGTTTTCCTAACTACAGTCCCAAGAAAGTGCACAAACTTCTCACTCTCTTTTCCTATCGCCTGTCCATACTCATTGAATGATATCTGCAATTCAATGATATCTTAAGGTCAACGATTGAAATTAATATAATAAAAAATTCAATTATCCAATGAATATAATACCTTAAGCAATTTTCCCTTGCTACGATCTCTCTTCAATGAAGTCATCGTGACTATACCCCGCTTGCGCTTGTCCCCAGAGCTACTAGTAGTGGGAGCATCAGTGCTATCCTGTCTCAAGTCATCCTCCTCCTGGATGTCATCTATGTCATCTGGGTCTAGATGATCATCATCATCTCCATCAGCTCCGGGATGAGGCAAATAAGACATGGTCCTGTAAAACAGAAAAGAATATATTCAATAACCAAAAGAAATAACATTTAATAAAGCAGAAAAAACAAAATTCAATAAAGTCGTACATTTTTTTTTAGGATTGATTTTTCTTTTTCGTTTTTTTGTTGACTTTTCTCTTTCATGACCATGAATGTTAACGAGATCCGGATTGTTATATTCATCCTCTTTTCTAAGTGTTCTCTGGTATGGGCGTGGATTTGCAGAATCATCGAAAGAGGGTACAGAATGAGTGAAATTCTGAAAAGGATCATCAAAACCTTCATCGACGTGGTCGTTGATCTGGTAACTATGGTTGAATTTGTTTGATAGAAGCACAATTGACCATTTCTTATTAACTGGGTTGGGAACATAGAAAATTTGTTGAGCTTGACTGGCCATTATGTAAGAGTCGTCTCTGTATCCCACATTCTTCAAATCAACACGTACGAACCCAGAACTTTCAACTTGGACCCCATTTGGGATCCTCACCCAACTACAATCGAAGATTGGTTCACGATGACCAACATAGTCGAGTTCCCAAATATTGACAATCTGTCCAAAGTAAGTGGTATTCGACTGATTCCATGCAGTTGCAGTAATGGACACCCCACTATTCTGCATTGTACTTGTGGCATCATGATCTCTGGTATAAAATGTGTATCCGTTAATAAGATAACACTTGTATGAATACACATGCCTATCAGGCAATCTGTATAACCACTTAACTCTTTCTTTCACTGATTCTTTATTCTGTGACAACATATTTGCAACATAACCATTGAACCAGCCAACAAACGTGCGATTATGCTCAGCTTCAATCCATGATCTATCTCTGGTGGGGAATGACTCAGAAAGTTCTTGCATGTGCAAGTCAATAAAAGGAAGCACGTCGACCGTGTTGTGAAGTACACACAAGTGCATCCGTATTAGCTCCTCCATACTAACACTTACAGGTTGACCACCGGTAATGCCTTCACCATCCATTCTATTGGTGTACCGGGTACTTGGAAGTCCAATTGCATCGACATTAGGAATAAATTTAGACCAGTACTCGACTGCTTCTTCTACTAAATAGCGTTCTGCAATGCATCCCTCAGGCCTGAACATATTCATCACATATCCTTTCAGCACTTTCATATATCTCTCAACCCCATACATCCATCGCATACGAGCAGGACCACACATCCTTGTCTCGTGTACCAAGTGAACGGTTAGGTGAACCATTATATCAAAAAACGAAGGAGGAAAATACATTTCAAGCTCACAGAGCGTCACCACAATCTGTCTCTGAAAAACACCTAATTTTCTAGGATCAATGACTTTGCTGCTCATTGCCTTGAAGAACCAACAAAGCTTTGTTATGATTATGCGCACATTTTCAGGCAAGATAGAACGTATTGCAATGGGCAATAAATTCTCCATGATGACATGATAGTCATGCGATTTCAGATTCATCAATTTCACGCCATCATCTGACACAAGTCTTTGTATGTTGGACGAATAACCTTCTGGTACTTTCACATCCTTTAGTGTTTGAAGAAGAACTTTTCTCTCACTCTTGGACAAGGTGTGTGCAGCAGGAGGTAATTTCGGTAGTTTACCTTCTTCATACTGAGGTGCCAATTCTGCTCTTATACCCATATCAACCATATCCATTCTTGCATTGTAACCATCCTTGGACTTATTATCAGCAAGCAGAGTATTGAGCAAACTAGCACAAACATTCTTCTCAACATGCATTAGATCAATGAAGTGTCTGACATACAACTCTTTCCAATAGGGCAATTGAAAGAAAATTGATTCTTTTTTCCAGCCTCTAGTTGGGAGACTCTTTGCGAAGTGTTTTCCATATTGTATGTTGACATTCTTCATCTCGTTCAATACATCCGTACCTGACAATAAACCTGGTGCTCCACGTTCCTCGATTGTGCCATCAAATGCATCGGCCATTCTTCTATACTCATGTGTTGGCTCCAACCACCTTCTATGCCCCATATAAACAGTCTTCCTACAATGACATAAACGAATGTGATCTGTGTTCGTGGTACACCAAGGACATGCATCGGCCCCCTTCACACTATATCCAGATACATTCCCATAAGCGGGAAAGTCATTGATAGTTCCAAACAACATGGCCTTCAACTTGAAATTCTCCTTTCTATAAGCATCATACACATCAACACCCTCATCCCACAGGAGTTTCAAGTCCTCTATCAAAGGAGCCAGATATACATCTATGTCGTTACCAGGTTGTTTGGGTCCTGATATTAATATAGACAACATCATGTAAGTACGCTTCATGCACAACTCCGGTGCAAGATTATAAATCATCAGAATTACTGGCCATGTACTGTGGTTGGTACTTTGGATACCGAACGGATTCATCCCGTCAGTTGAGAGTGCAAGACGCAAGTGTCGTGGATCGTTGCCAAATTCTAGATGTCTGGCATCGAATGTCTTCCACTGGGGTGAATCAGCAGGGTGTCTTAGCATTCCATCTTTGATCCTATCATCATGATGCCAAGTCAAATTTCTAGCATCCACATCGCTACTATACATTCTCCTGAATCTTGGTATTATTGGGAAATACCACATCACCTTCGCTGGAGATTTATTTTTCAGATATCTCTTCTTCCCACACTTAGGACATGCATCGAGGTCTTCATACTCCTTCCGAAATAAAATACAATCACCCGGGCAAGCATGAATTTTTTGATGTGTTAACCCGATGGACTTAAGCATTTTCTTAGCCTCATATGCTTTCGTAGGCAGTACATTTCCATCGGGCAATAGACCACTAATTGCTTCCAGCATACTGGAGAAGCACACATCGGACAACTCGTGTGCTGCTTTTAGGTTGAACAATATCAACACAGCTGACACTTTTGTTGCCTTCTTACACCCGGGCCAAAGGGGTAATCCAGCGTCATCCCTTAATTTTTCTGACATATAAGGGTGATCTCGCAGATTTGTGTCATCCCCACTCGATGTATCAACAATCGGTACATCTCTGAAACTATCTCCATCCACTGTATCTTCAAATCTAAAGTTAGCTCCTAGGTTTCTTGAGCTACATCCATCTCTTCTCTCACCATGAGATGTCCAAACGGTGTATGTTTTGTCAATACCGTGACACATCAAGTGTTCCAACAAAGTTTCTCGACAACTAACAGTTTTTCCATTCATACATTTCCAACACGGACATGGAATGTATCGATGGTCGGAAAAGTATCTAATTGCATGATTATAAAATTCTTCCACCCCATTCCTATACTCCTCTGATAATCGATCTGCTCGAACCCACTTTCGATCCATATAGAACTAGAGATGCCTATATAGATTGAACCGAAATCCACACAAGTTGAGTCTACATATAACTAGCAATTCAATATAACTACTACATTCTAAAACATTAAAACCTCTAACTAGAATACTTATGGTCTAATGATCGACTTATACCAACTACACATGAGCTGAAAAAATCATCTCCTCCCGAATTCCAAGAAACGTATTAACACAAATACAAACTCATTTTCACATCATTTCAAGAATTTTATAAAATACTGATCCATTTAAGTCTGTCGTTTAACATATTAGTGATATACAGAAGCAGTTTATGACCTTCCCTTTACATATAAGGAAGGGAAGACGAATAACAAGATTCATCTTTAACGAATAAAAGCTTCTATGGGAAACATTATAATAGGCAATATCAACAACAATAGTCCACACTTAACAAAAACACATTTAATCGCATTCGAATACGAGCTAGCTAAACTCTTGTTTCTACACAATGATTATATGTTTAGAATGCAAATGTTAACTAAAAGAAAAGGAAATGACACATAGCAGCACATATGAGTAATAAGTTATGTTCATTGCCCAGTAATTCTACAAGAATCAAGGGAAAAAGGCAAGAGAAATATTCATTATCGAAAATGAAGGCAAAAAACATTAAGAATGAATCATTTTATGGATTGATCTAAATAAAATGAGTGGAAAAAAATTCCAATTTCAACACAAAACTCACTCGTAACACCACAGTGATAGCATCATCATCATTATCACTAATTAAACTAAATTAGAAAAAAATTATACTAACCTGTAGAGATTGGCAGTGGCTGTGGAGAGGAGAGCGTCGACGGCGGCTGTGGAGAAGAGAGCGTCGCGCGGCCGTGGAGATAGAGGAGTGGCGTCGCGCGGCGGCGCTGGAAGAATCGATCCCGGCCGGTGGAGCTGTCGTCCAAATTAAAGAAAATACTCAGCGCGCGGCGTCGGGCGAGGCTACACGGCGGGGTCAGCGGCGTCGGGCGAGGCACGGTGGAGGCGCACGGCGAGGACGACGAAGCGGCCGCTAGGGATTTGGGAAATTTCAGTCGGAATTGTAATTTGGGGGCGGAGTTACTGTACGTATACGAAAAAATATATATATACAGCGGTTTTTAACCGCTATTTAAGACTTAACTTATATAGCGGTTCTAAACCGCTATACATGTACTTCCGCAGCGGTTTTTAACCGCTATATAAGATTTAACTTATATAGCGGTTCTAAACCGCTATATATGTGCTTCTGCAGCGGTTTTTAACCGCTATATATGATAAATTTTATATAGCGGTTATAAACCGCTGTATAATTATTTTTTTAATTTTTTTTTATAACCGCTGTATATAGCTTTACTTATACAGCGGTTATTGAAAATGGCTGTATATGTGCAGCTGTATATGTCCAATATTGTAGTAGTGATTTTTTGGTACACAATTAAATTTCTAAATAGGAACTTGTTGTTTTGGTTGCTCTAGTTGCACATGAATCCTACTCAAGGACTGATCTAAAATTTTAGTTCAAGAAAGTGAAATTATTTATATAATAATATCATGTATGCATTTAGCCTACAAACTCATATAAAATGAAGGTGGAGTATTGTGAAAAAGTATACCGTGGAACATATTTAAATGATATGAGTTATTTTATTTAAAAGTATCAATTGTTTTCATTAAAAAAATTAGTTCTGAAGGGTATTACTTATTTTCAAAAAAAAAAAATTGGTTGAAAATTATAAATTATTTCACTAAAAAGTATAAATATTCTACTCAAATGTATTAATTGCAAATCAATTCGCACTATATATATACTCTAAAATGAAAGTACAAAATTTTAAGTTTGTATATATAGACTAGCCTATATAAGTCGATGGCCTTATTTTCTAGTGGAACATAAGTAAATCCAAGGGTCTAATAAAAAGAAAAAAAGAAAAAGAAAAATCCAAGGGGAACGATTGTCTCCTGCTCCCCTCCTAAATCGGGCCTCTTTAATTTTAACCAAATTGAATAAATAAAATAGATCAATAAAATTAATTTTAATTGGATTCATATATACATTGTTTATTTTGTAAAGATCGTGTATAGAGTGAAATTGGTTCGTACATGAATCACTACAGTGTATTAATTTTATTTAAAGTATTAGTTGTTTCAACTGAAGAATACTAGTTGTTTTCGCTAAAGAGTCAGCGAAAACAACTAATACTTTTCGGTGAAAACAACTAATACTCTTTAGTAAAAATAATCAATATCTCTCAATAGTTCATGTATAAACTATTTTCACTCTATACTTTGTCTTTCGTAAATATATGTAATAACTGGCTCTTATTTTATTTGGCAAAATATTATACGAACATAGTTCATAATAGGATTATCATGAAACTGTTTTAAATTATCGAATATTTGACCAATAGTATTGATAATCTCATCAGTATCATTAATCTGGGTTAGTGGTATTATATTGTAATTGTTGTAAATTTTCTTGAACCCAAATTAATGATACTCCTGGTCAAATATTCGATAATTTTTAAAACAGTTTCATGATAAACTTATCATAAACCATTTTCATATAAAACCTACTCATTTTATTTTTATATAATTTAAATATCAACCAATTATTAAATATTGACAAGATATATATCATATGCATCAAGTGCATGGATTTTAGATTTGTAAATTTGATACATTTTATTCGAAATTAGTGTCACATGCATTTCAGTTATATTAGTCTTCCCCCCTTTTTATATTTTGTCCTTTTTAGTAAAGTTAATGTCAATGTTTCACTCATATTATCTATTACATTATGCAATTGGTGCATATAAAACTAACTTATACAAATTTATGCGAGATATTACTTTTAACCTAATATTATATTCTCTCAATATAGTGATAAGGTGTGCATTACTTCTCAAGTCAAAATATAAGGGTGTGTATTATTAAATGAGTATATATAAAGTGAAATTAATTAATACATAAATTATTGAAGGGGTATAAATTATTTTTACTAAAGAGTATTAGTTGTTTTCACCGAAGGGTATGAGTTATTTATACTGAAGAGTATTAATTTATTTTTACTAAACAACTAATACCCTTTGACGGTTCATGTATGAACCATTTTCACTCTATACTTTATCTTATTAAATTTTGTTTTTTTTGAGAGCTTATTTATTGGACATTTTGTAAGGTATATATATATATATATTAGTTTTACATTAGTATTACCACCACGCTGCGTGACAATTTTACATGCAAAGAGCTGACCTCATTAACTAAGTATAGAATAGGCCAAAGAAGGGGTGTGATGTAGTTGTCGTCTTGTTTTTTGTTAGGGAAAATTGAGAATCCCACAAAGAAAGAATGCATGGATATAACAATCCATCAAACATTGAACGCAAAGTCAAAGAACGGATGAGAAACAACACTACTCCTTTTCACTGCGTCTAGTATTTGTTCCCATCCACCTACATATTTTTAGATACTAAGTCTTGCATGAAATCATGTACTACGTAATAAATAAGACTTAAGTATTTACAAAGTTTTCTAAATGTTTCATCTCAAAAATGTATATATGTCATAAGTAGGTGGCCCAAAATCTTGAATAGTTTTTAAAAAATTATTAACAAAATAACAATCACAACTAATAAAAAAAATAGTTACTTGAGAGATAAAACCAACCCTCCGAGGCATAATTCGCCTTCCGCCACATAAAAACCCGCAAGTGAGATTTATCGATTAGAAGAGGAAGACGAGTTACGTATAAACTTTGAGGATAGTTTATAAGTGGGAGATTATTGGATTATTGAGTGTGATGGACTAAGGTCGAATTAAGACTTTTGTTTGAGAACCAAGTTTTTGCCTTCTACAAGATTTTTGTTTGGGGACCAAGTTATTGCCTTCTATGAGACTTTTGTTTGGGAACAAAGTTATTGTCCACTACAAAAAAAACACTGTTTTGCGACAGAATTAGCGACGGAAAATCCGTCGCAAACAGTGTTTTGCGACGGTATCTGCGACGGACACGTATCCGTCCCTAAAACAGCCGTAGCTAATTTTTGCGACGGATTTCGCCTTCCGTCGCAAATTAACGACGGACAAATCCGTCGCAAAATCGGCGGGTCAGACCCGGCCGGGTCACACAGAATTTGCGACGGACAGTATTCCGTCGCAAATATTTCGGGTCAGACCCATTCGGGTCAACAACATTTGCGACGGCCACATTCCGTCGCAAATGTTTATATATATTTTTTTTATTTTTTTCTGTTATAATTTGCGACGGGTTGTTTTCCGTCGCAAAATTCAATATTTGCGACGGAATTTGGCCGTCGCAAATTACCGAGCCTATACAAAAAAAAAAGTGGCTCGCGTGGTTCGAGCCCGGGCACCCGAGGCGGCCGGGGCGGGCGCGGACCATTGGGCCAACCGGCCCATCTCTTTTTATATGCGGCCCACCTTCTATATTAGTCTTATTAGGCCTTGAACAATTAATCCATTTTTTGCGTCCAAGGGGAATCGAACACGGGACCTCTTATGCAAGAGGAGGGGGCGCGCGCCACTAGGGCACAAGCTACTTTCGTTTATTTTTATGCAATTAATTGTATATGTATTCAAATTAAGTCTTTTTTTTTATAATTCACCAAATTAATTTCTTTTCGTATCTAAGTTGTTTACTAAAATATTTTGTCCAACTATTTTTTTTATTTTGTAAAATTATTTATTTCGACTCCCGCTTAAATTTATAATTCGTTCATTTGTACGCAATTAATTGTATATGTATCCAAATTGACTCATTTTTTTTTCTACAATTCACAAAATTAATTCATTTTCGTTTCTAACTTGTTTTTATAAATATTGGGGCCATTTAATTTTTATTATTTCTGTAAAATTATTTATTTCGACTCCCGCTTAAATTTATAATTCGTTCATTTGTACGCAATTAATTGTATATGTATCCAAATTGACTCATTTTTTTTTCTATAATTCACCAAATTTATTCATTTTTGTTTCTAACTTGTTTTTATAAATATTGGGTCCATTTAATTTTTATTATTTCTGTAAAATTATTTATTTCGACTCCCGCTTAAATTTATAATTCGTTCATTTGTACGCAATTAATTGTATATGTATCCAAATTGACTCATTTTTTTCTATAATTCACCAAATTAATTCATTTTCGTTTCTAACTTGTTTTTATAAATATTGGGGCCATTTAATTTTTATTATTTCTGTAAAATTATTTATTTCGACTCCCGCTTAAATTTATAATTCGTTCATTTGTACGCAATTAATTGTGTATGTATCCAAATTGACTCGTTTTTTTTCATAATTCACCAAATTAATTCATTTTCGTTTCTAACTTGTTTTTATAAATATTGGGGTCATTTATTTTTTATTATTTCTGTAAAATTATTTATTTCGACTCCCGCTTAAATTTATAATTCGTTCATTTGTACGCAATTAATTGTGTATGTATCCAAATTGATTCGTTTTTTTTTTCATAATTCACCAAATTAATTCATTTTCGTTTTTCACTTGTTTTTATAAATGTTGTGTCCATTAAATAAAAGTAAATTCAAACTAATAAATTCACAAAATTATAAATTAAAGTAACAATTCAAAAATTAAATTAAAGTAACAATTCAAACTAAAAAAAAATTGTACTTCATAGTTATTAAAAATCAAATTTTTTTAACAATCGGAATTAAATCCGTCTTCCTCTTCATCCTCGCCCAGGTTAACAATCGGCGACATCGATGGCTGGGTCGGCGGGATCGGCGGCATCGATGGCTGGGTCGGCGGGATCGGCGGCATCGGTGGCGCAGGCATTTGCGCTCGTGGCATTGAATCAGAGGCGAATATCTGCCACCACGCCTGCATGGCGGCTGTATACTCCTGCAGCTCGGCCCGATACCGCTCCACCTCAGCTGTATACCGGTCGTGCGCCTCTCGCTGCTGCCTCTCATACTCTTCCTTCTCTCGCTGCTGCCTCTGCATGTTCTTCATCTGCTCCATCACCGTGGCAAGCTGCCTCTCGACCTCACTGGGATGAGAGTCGATGGAAGACTGAGAGGATGATGAGCCTGAGCCACGAGGTCGGAAAAAGTTCTTTCCGAAGCTGCCCAATCCAGCGAACCGCCCCTTTTTAGCTTTGACGTTCTTGAAGTACAATTCATTTTGAACGTCAACAGAAGGTTGTGTGGGGGGCATCGACCCCGACCCCTCTGCCGTTTCCTCAGGCTGAGGCTGGGAGGCAAGGTCCTCGAGCATCTTTCTCTGCAAATTAATTATACAAAAAATTAAATAAATTGAACACAAAATATAAAATAATACTTTTAATTTTAAAAATTAAAATAATACTATTAATATTGAAATAATACTTACGTGGATCTCGGTAGTACGGCCGTAGGTAGACTTCCCAGTCTCCTCGACGAGTGGGTGGGCGAGCTGCAATCTCTCAAAATGAGAGGGCTCGCGTCCTTGCTCCGCCGCCTAATTATAAAAAAAAGATAGTAAAAATTAATACCACTCATAAAAAATTAGGAAAAAAATAATATAAATTCAAAAACTACAAAATTAAAGACGAAACTTACAAATCTCAACCCGTGCTCATAAATGGACCGAGAACCGGCCCGATGTCTCGCCATCCCTTCTCCATCAGGGTCACTACGCCGATTCGCCTTGTTTTTCACCGACTTCTCTTGGAATTTAGGGGAATCCCAGTAGCGGAGGAATTGGTCCCAAATCGGCCGGTTTTCACTGTCAGTCCCCAGGTCGGTCGCCTCTCCCTTCTTGTACCACTTCTCCCTCATTCTAAAAAGGAGGTCTTTGTACCTTTCCGCCGCATATTTTTCGAAATTCTTCCACATCTGGTCATCGTGCTCCGGTGCCCAGACACATTCTTTCTGCAATTACAATTTAAATGTAAATATATATTTATATATTTGATATTAATAAACGGTGAATTAATAAATTAAATTAATACCTTAAATTCCTCGAAGTATGTCCTTTTCTTTGCATCAGACACTAGCCTCCAGGTGTAAGCAGTGGGCTCGAATCCACATCCAAGGATGGACCGGGAAACCTGATTAGTAGCCTCATGACCAGGAATCCAACTGTAAAATTAAAACTTCAAAGTTAGTAAAATAATTAGGTTTTAATTAATAAAAAATTTAGTATAAAATATTAAAACTTACGTTGAACCATGTGGCTGAACAGTCATCCGTGGTTCAACAACCGGATGCTGTCTGGAGGAGGATGAGCCCTCAGCAGTCTGTTGTGAGGAGGAGGAGCCCGCACCAGGCTGTGTAGAGGTCTCTGATTGAGACCTCGGTCTGAAAATAGGTGGAACCACGGGTCTCAGTGAGGCCCGTCGTCTCCTCCCTCCTCGCTCTCCTCGACGAGCCTCCTCATCCCTCGGAGGCTCCTGACTGCCACTGCCACTGCCTTGTCCGCTCATCTATAACAAAATTCGAAAAAAAATCAATTCGGCTCTACAATTCAACTATTTCTAAACATGCTTTTAAATTAAATTAAAATTCGATCAACTAATCTAATTCAACTAAAATCAATTCTAAACTTAACAAATTCAACTATTTCTAAACATGCTTTAAAATTAACTATTATAATTCAAACAATTCAACTAAAATCAATTCTAAACTTAACAAATTCAACTATTTCTAAACATGCTTTAAAATTAACCGTTATAATTCAACTAATTAATTCAACTAAAATCAATTCATTTCTAATATAATTCAAACAATTCAACTAATTCAATTCTAAACTTAACAAAAATTAATTATGCTTTAAAATTAAATTAAAATTCAATCAACTAATTAAATTCGATCAACTAATTCAACTAAAATCAATTCATTTATATATAATATAATTCAAACAATTCAACTAATTCAATTATAAACTTAACAAAAATTAAACATGCTTTAAAATTAAATTAAAATTCGATCAACTAATTAAATTATAATTCAACTAATTCAACTAAAATCAATTCATTTCTAATATAATTCAAACAATTCAACTAATTCAATTCTAAACTTAACAAAAATTAAACATGCTTTAAATTAAAATTCGATCAACTAATTAAATTATAATTCAACTAATTCAACTAAAATCAATTTATTTTTAATATAATTCAAACAATTCAACTAATTCAATTTAATACCACTTAAAAAAAAATTAAACATGCTTTAAATTAAAATTCGATCAACTAAATCAACTAAAATCAATTCATTACTAATATAATTCAAATAATTCAACTAAAATCAATTCTCTAAACATGCTTTAAAATTAAATTTTAAACGGTAAAAATGAAGAAAACTTACGGTTTATTTGTAGAAGATGACGAAACGAGAACTCGGTGGGGACGGATTGGCTCTACAGCGACGGCACCCGACTTCTCCTTCATTTTCCTCTCTTTTTCCTCTTCTTTTCTCTCTTTCTCCGCCTGTAAAGCGGCGGTTCTGTATAAATAAGTGGAAAAAAAATTGCGACGGATGCCTGTCCGTCGCAAATTTTGCCCGTCAAACGCAAAACGACGCCGTTTTTCACTGATTTGCGACGGTTTTTCCGTCGCAAATCAGTCAACGCAACGTTTCCCAATAAGACACGTAAAACGGTTCGGATTTGCGACGGAAATTCCATCGCAAATCAGTCAATGGGCCGTTTCCCGAAAGGTCGCGAATACAAATGTAAGCTTTGCGACGGCTTTTGTCCGTCGCAAATACAAAGTTTAAAATTGCGACGGCCAGTTCCGTCGCAAATCAGTCAAACGGGTCGCTTCCCGAACGGTCACCTTTAAACGGGTATATTTTGCGACGGAATTGCCCGTCGCAAACTCAAAATTGAAATTTGCGACGACCTTTCCGTCGCAAATGTAGCCGGTTCAAGACGAAGGCGGTGGGCCCTAGTGTTTGCAACGGCTTTTCCGTCGCAAATTACTATTATTTGCGACGGACTTCCTAAGTCGTCGCAAATTGTCGTTTTTTGCGACGGCTTACAAAAATCCGTCGCAAATTCACTGAATTTGCGACGGAAATTCTGACCGTCGCAAAAAATCCGTCGCTAATCTCCTTTTTTGTAGTGGTCTTCTCTAGAGAATTTTACTTGAAAACTAAGTTGTTGCTTATTTTTTTTAGCTTAGTTTTTTTGTGTGAAAATAACTATATGATTTATTATATCTAAAAACACACGAAATAAGTCCACATAGTTATTTATTCTTGACGAATTAGATCAACAAATATATGATCTTTATTTGTGTTCCTATTATCCTTCATATTTACAGACAAAGTATTGCGTGAACAAGTTTCAACGTGAAACTGATATGAAGAGTATGAGTTGTTTCATTAAAGGGTATTAGTTATTTATATTATAAGATACTCCCTCTATCCACGATATCTATTTCTATTACTTCTTGGCACAAGATTTTATTGAAAATTAGTACTCCCTCTGTTCTCTACTAAGATTTTCCTTTGTTTTTTACACAAAAATTAAGGTATATGGTATTAAATGTATAAAATGTAGAAAAATGAGATATAAAGGTAGAGGGAGATAGAGATCAAAGAGGACTCCACTTATTGGGAGGTATTGTGGGTGTGCATTTATAAGTAAATTTATTGTTTGTGAGTGTAAAATCAATGATATATGAATATTTAAATGATGGTGAAAATTGTAAAAACAAAGTGATTGTTTCCATAAGGGTATGTGAATAGATTTGGTGGACGTCCCAAAATGAAAAATGAGAACATATTTAATGGACAAAGTGAGTATTAGTTTTGAATGATATTAGTTATTTTATTAAAAAATATCAATTAAAGGATATTATTTGTTTGAAAGTTATTAATTAGTTGTTTTAGTATAAAATATTTGTTGTAAACCAAATTCACGTCAAAACTGATTACACAATATGAACTCTAATTACAGTATCAATCCCTAACACCTAATACAATTATTATAAAAATAAAATAAAAATGGGAGAACTAGACATGAATTCTTACCTAGTTGTTGCGTTGAATAAGAATAAAGTGAGCAAATGACTCGTGTGGTATACAAATAAACTAGGATTTTACATATTCTTTTTACTCAAACAATTGAAAGTGAGCATTAAGGGGAAAAAGAATCAAGAGAAGATAAGTGTGAGATATTCTTGTGTAAAACACGATCAAATATCTTTAATTTGTTAAAAAGAAAAATTAATAATGACAGAAATAAACTTAATTTAAATATATTTGACATATAAGTAACTAACCTAATAATATAAAAACCATCTCACATGACAAAATGGAATATAGCTCAATTAGTCATATTTCTAATAGGGTCCATTTTGGACACAAGCAAGCAAATATCACACTTAACTTTTTCATATTCCGTGTGAACTTAAGAATTTTCGGATATTGTCAAAGAAAAAAAGAAGAAAAATATCCGATAAATAGCAAAATCAATCTGAGTAGTCGTCCATCACAAAACGTCCAAATTGGTGAATTATTCTATTTTCCTATCCCTTTTTCTCTACTGGTTTCTGACCTAATAAATTCCATCGAATATAATAATACTAATACTATTAATTAATAATTTTATTAAATTGTGATTTGAATTTTTTAAGAGAATATTTGATGGAGATATTGGTTTTAATTTATTTAAAATCAATTAAATATGTGATTAATTAATGAGGGTGTGGGACGCTAGTCTTTGCTTAAATAAATGAGGATTTAAAGTTTTTTTTTTAAGATATTAAACAGCATATGTTCAATTTACTCTCGCAATAGATGATCGCATTATATTTATAATCTTAAAATTGAATTTTGGTATGTGAGAAATTAGTATAAAAAGTTGAAATGTCAGAATAGACTTTATGGATTAAAGTGTTGAAAGTCTAGAAAATTAATTAATAATTAATTATCTCACATGACAGTTAAATTACTCCTTAAATATATGAATTAGTTAGAATAATTCAAACTATAGTAGTTAAGAAGCAATTATACGGACCACCTGTGCGTGGGTCTTTATTCTTGACAATTGAACATTGTGTAAACTTGACGTTGGGCTTGGGAGCCCACTTATGAGGGGCCTGGACATACGGTTGACCAAAGACAATGACATTTCATGTCAAATTTGTAACTCCTAGATGTGTCACAGGCCAGTTTAGTTTGAAATGAAATTAATTTCCATAATGACATTTACAGTCATTAATGCCCGGGTTTATGTTTGTCAAGCTCCTTGATGGAATTCTCTTATAAATAGGACTATAGGGCACTTGTATGGTGGTTCAATACTTGATTTTCCTGTTGAGAACCACCTGAAATTATGTTGCAATTCTCTGGGATTTGACCAAATGTAGGCTTAGAATTTAAAGAATGAGATCTTATGTTCGAAACCCATATAACGAGACCAACTCCTGAAATTGGTCAGTTCATACGGTTAGATCATAAAGCTTTGCTTTGGCTTGACCACCAAGCGTGGAAGGTGGGATTGGTCCCCTGAATTAATCGAACCTGGGCCGGATAACGAGTCTATCAATATATATATAGATCTTGGTGCTGCTATATAATTTCTGGAATTTTAAACTAAAGCAAATGGATCCTAAAGATAGCCCACCTATGTCTTTGATTGCATGCATGGAACATCATAATCAAGTGCTTCTAATCCTATGAACATTACTTTTCTATCCAGATTAGTAAATGTATCACAATATTTGTTTCAAGAAATATATCCCTGAGACCCAGTTTTTCTGTATTCACAAGTTACGTCCATGGAACTGAATCCTCAATTGGAAATGGACTAAGGATTCTTGATTTGATGCAGAAATCGAGGGCAACCCCAGCAAATAAAAAAATTAAAACACTTTCAGAAACGTAAATCGCACCATCAAAAGCATGCGACAGAAAACTGCTTGCGTCCAACTCCAGCGGTGGAACAGCTCCCAGCATTCCTAGGCCTGCATAGAAACGTTTAACAATATGATATATTCCCTCCGTCCTACTATACGTTTCTCCTTTTTTGTTTTGTTTAAAAAAGTGTATTGTTCATTGATATATGGTGGGTCACGTGTTGACTTTTGTGTAAAGTAATGGGAAGTTGTGAAAAAATAAACTGTAGTTGTTTAAGAAGGTATTTTTTTATTAATATATGGAGTGTTGTTTTTCCTTTTTAAGGAAGAATAAACTTAAAAGGAAAGTAAGAAACTTATATCGGGACAGAGGAGTATGATTTAGGGTTTCTATCGTTTTGACACCTGAACTATACCCTTTTTATCAAACTAGTACCTGTACAATTTTATTATTTCCTGATTGCATTATATACTACTCGGGATTGACCAGTTGCAACCTGTACTTTGTTTTAATGATTTTTTCTAGCCAAAAGTGGAACACGTGACTTGCACACCTATTTCTCAGGGGTATATCATCCCTCCATTCTACTACAATGGCAGCAACGATCCATAGTTCTTTCTGCTATTTCGCACAATATCCAGACAAAACTTTTCTAATTCCTCAGGGGTAAATCACAGTTATATAGTGCCTACTTACTTCATTGTCCTTGTATTTAATCTTGAACAGACAGATATATCCCTGAGAAAAAGGTGTGCAAGACACATTTTCGACTTTTGGCCGGAAAATAACACTAGAATAAAATAAAGTTTGCAACTGGTCAAATCCCGAGTAGTAGAGGATGCAATCGGAAAAAAAGATGTACACGAATTAGTTTGATAAAAAAGAGTATAGTACAGATGGCAAAATGATATTAACCTTATGAATTATTAACCCCCATTTGAACGTCTCTTAAAATGACGGTGGTGTTGCACCATCCCTTTAGTTAGGACGGCGTTCAGGAAATGGAGTCTTGTATAGTTACGGTATATGCACAAGTAAATATTTTTAAGTACTCACCCTTCACAACGCCAAAAGCTGCAGATGTCCCTGATTTTAGATGGAAATCATCCAAGTCTCTTCTAACAGCATAGCGGAAAGTTACTCCATATAATGCACAACTGATGAAGGTAATAGCTAGAGGAAGTATCAGCTCCGAATTGGTGGTAACCCGGGATAAACAAACGGGGAGTTGTGCAAGAGTACCAATGACAGCAGATATTGAAGCAGCTTTAACAGACTCAAATCTCTCCATTTCTTTATTGCTCGCTGGATTATAGGCTTCTCTGCCTTTCAGTGATTTCTCTGCTTCTTCGACCATCTCTCTTGCTTCCAATATCTCTTTCTGGCATTCTGCAATCTTTCAATTGCTAAATCATTCAGCAACCCTAACCGATATACAATATATAATAGCTTAATCCCAATTACGTGAGGTGTAATTTAGACTGGGAGCTTCTAAAACCATGAACACACAAAGATAACAAGAACTCTTAACAACCTCAGCCTCGAAAGACTAACTGAAGAGCCATGTGCTGGCTATCTCTTACGTTTTAGCTTAACTAAGACTACCTCTATGAAATAAACAGTAGTCATTAACTCGGTAACTTTTACAATGTGCTGCAATTATCAATATATGCAAGTACAAAATCAAGGGGCGTGAACAGTACTACTGTAGATGTAAATCAAGGTAGTCATATTTCTAATATCATTTATTCATCATTTTATTCCTAAATGAGCCTTCCATTTCTATCTTCAGACTTCAATGTCAATAATAAAAAAATTCATCGGCATTGTATGTATCACTTCATTGGTCAGGCGTTCAAGCCATTATTGATCCATTACTTCCACATATAATTATAAACAGCAACACTATGGTAATGCTACTCCCAAAACTCAAGTGTTGAAACTTGAGAGAAGAAATTGCACAACTCTGGCTAATATCAATGAATACACACATAGACTACGCCTTCCTTAAAATCACATTCTGCATCAACTAGTTGTTTGAAGGAGAAATCATTTGTATTATTCCATGGACAATTACAATCAGCATCAAAGGTGGAATGCATACAATGATAATTGTGATATTTCAGGCAGGCATTAGGGTTAATAATCTGCATATCGGTTAGGCGTAAACACAATCGAGATTACCTCAGAGGCCCTCGATTCGAGCTGATTAATATAATCCCTTGCAGCCTTGGCCTCGATTTCTTGCTTTTCGATCTGAGCAAGCTCTTTCTTGGCAATTTCAACTCTCAAGGAGGCTTGCTCCAGTCCCTCTAATAAATCGCGGTTCTCCTCTTTCTTCAGAAGTTGCTCTACTCTCTCATCCACCAATCCGGACAACACCTTCTTCAAACTGCCCTCATCTGAGCTGCCATTTTGGCTGCATTTAACTGCCACCGATACTCTTGACCTTGGAGATGCAGCAACAGTTGCTACTGGGACGTGAAATCTGAGTGGGAAGAATGGAGGGTTTGTTGTTATAATGATTTTCATGGTGGAAAAATTCATTCCGCGAGGAGGCTTTTCATGAGTGGATGAAATTTGCTTATCTACATTCCTTTTTTTTTTTTTTTAAATAAAACACAATTTTACCCCCTTTTACTCCCACAAGTCCACAACTATTTGCACTCTTAGGCCCTGTTTGGTAGGGGAGATGGGAAAAGGGGTCAAGATAGATATTGAGATATGGTTTAAGGGTAAAATGTATTTATTGATGTTTGATAGAATACAAAAATAATCATGTTATAATAATATAACATAATTTGGTTGTTTGGTAGAAGAATATAATTCATAAAAAAATAGTAGAAATTCATGGAAATTCCTACTTTACCCTCATCTTCAACCTCTGAAGATTTCTGCACATAATGCCTTCATCATCTTCTTCATTGCAATCAATTCACAGTTCAACAAAAAACTAATTTCAGATCCATGACAAAAAACCAATTTCAAATTCTGTTTGTCCGTTTCCATCATCACCGTGTGTATCCTCTTTAATAAAAAAAAATTATGAAGAATCCTTTGTTAATTGTCAGAGCACAACCCAAAAGAAAGAAAAAGAGGAACCATAGACTCAATCAAAAAATGGAACCCTGATTTCATTTAACATCATTCCCATCATCAATTTCAAAAGGAATCGTCAATTGAAAGTAGAAAGAGAAGAAATTACAAATTTGAAACAAAAATTAGAGAACGGCGGGGTCGCGCGACAGAGCGGTTGCAGGCGGCGGTCGCGCGGCAGAGCGGTTGCAGGCGGCGCAAACAATTTCCCGGCTAAGGCGAGGAAGACTTTGCCGGCAGCGGCGGCTGGGCACAGAGAGCGATTTTCCCAACAAATGACAGAACAAAAGGGTATTTTTGACCACACAACATCAAATAGAGATCCAGAAAATATATCGGAGGTTGAAGACCCGATGGCTTTATTGAAGAGCTACAGTGTTTTGGCCTAAACGTTTTCTCTGACCGATTTTTTCTCGGTCAGTTGATAAAAGATTATTGGTCTACCAAACACCACAAATGGGCTGAAATGGTTTTTTTTTAATTTGAACTAGTATTTTTACCCGTGCAATGCACGGTTTAAAGATTATATATGTATATATTTAGTCTTATAAAATGGTTAACACTTGTAGTTAGGATTGTAAACGAAACGAATCAAAAATCATTATATTGTATTTGTATTTGTGAATTTATTTGGAATATTAAATTTGAATCGAATATTTTTCAAATAATAAATGTGATTTGTATTTGATTTGAAATTGATATGGAATTACCGAATCGATTTTTCGTCAAGCATGTTCTAAACAAAAGTATTAAATTATGGGCTACCTAAAAACACTTGTTTGATAAAGTCATAAGGGGTTAAGATAATTCTAATGGGCTAAAATTTATATACATCTTTTTACTATTATTACTATATTATATACTCCCTTTCTTCCTCAAATCTATTCTCATTGGAATAAACTCGGATTTTAATATAAATAAGGTAAAATTGATGAAGGAAAGATGTTGTAGGCTCCAATAAGAATTAAAGTGATTGTTTGTAAAAGTGATAATAAAATAATATTTTCTAAAAAGTGTATGAGAATAGATTTGGGGATGAACAAAAAAGGAAAGTAGGAATAGATTTGAGGAACGATTGTATATTATATATCTTTAACACAAATTCTTATTAATATCAAATTGAAAAATAATAATTTTATAACTGTATTTGAATACTAACCGAATCACAAAAACTAAATACACTCAAATTCAAATTATAAAATTTAAAAAATGAATACCTAATTTTAAAAACAAATATTAAATCAAAAGTATTTTGATTCCTTTACCACCTTACTTTTAGTTTCAAACTTGAATTATGAAAATTATAAATTTTGAATTTACATTTACCATTTTTTTAATGCTCATAGAATAGCCCAAAATATTATTTGGCCAAACAAACTCCATTCACATACAAAATATACATGTCTACATAATATACAAACATTAATAATATTTTTTCTCGTTTCTCTACCTTGTTTACGTCTTATATTAATGAATGTAAGGAAATCCCATTGTATAATTATTAGGTGCATGTATATAGATTTTCTTTTTCGGGGAGTGTATATAGTTAAAATTCCCTAACTATTTTTAAGAAATAATGATATCAATGTGTATAATAATATTAATTTTATAGTATATGTAAAAAAAACACCTGCAAATTTGAAACACTATGGGCTTGACACACAATGAGCCGAAACATGTGATGGGCTAAGCGTGCAAGTGGCTACAACTATCATTCACATGGAATTCAGTCAAAGTTGAAAGAATGAATCTTGAAAGTTCTAATTGATGAAAATAGAAACAAATGCCAACTTTTCAAACCCTACACAAATCCTTCTCTCTGTCAAATCTCCGTCTGTAAATTTACACACTTTGTTTCAATGAGATGAAATTCCTTCAAGAATAGTGGCTATAATGAAGAGACCTGACTTATAAAATGGTTATTCAGTTTCTTTTACCCTAATCGTAAGTACTCGTTCATTTTTTCTATCAAAATGTGATTCATGATCTATAGATCTGTCACCTTTGTTTTGATTTTGTAGAGGGTAAACCAAAGTTTTTTCGATATTTCAGTCATAAAATTTGAATATAGAAGTATTTCTTATTTTTTAACTTGTAATGTATTACGTTTTTTTGTAGATATGTACACAAACTCCTGTTGAAATTGTTTTATTTCAACAAAAGAAGTATGGGCGTTCTTTTTTTTTCTCTGACAATTTAGCTCTATGCATATCTATTTTAATTATGAATTATTGTGGGTACTTAAATCGGTTTGGGTATCAGCGGCCAGACTTGGTTTTCCTCTTATCGCTAAGGTTTCCGACGATTTTATTTTCATTTATTTGTGTGTGTTTAATAATTGTTTTGCATAGACAGGCACCCTGTGAACACTATAGTCATCTAAGTGTTGAAAATTGCAAGAGAGAAATTTCGAAGGAGCTTGCTAATCTTCTAGAACTCTAAATCTACAATTTTATGTAATAAATATGTCTATAAATTGGTAAAAAAAGCACAAAGCAATATGACCTTATCTATTTGTTTCCTTTTTTTTTTTCTTCTAAACTAATCTTTGTCCAGCTGAAAAAAGTTCTTGTTTTAAGCCAGTCACAATAATTCTCCTGTTTCTTCGATAAATTTTTGAGTCATCAGAATTGTGTACATGTCCTTTAATTCTCTTCTAATTTGCTCAAGGCATTCCTATGCAGGGAACTGATATATTTTCACAATCAAGATTATATTCAAACTATCTAGATGTTGCACCGAGATATGAAGTATATGAATGACAATGATGCTGCAATGCAGAGTAATGGGTATCATAAAACTTAAACAAAATGGTAATCTGCTTTCTCTTGGAGCTTATAAATCACAGGTTGCATATAAGGTTGTTTTTCTTTTAAATGGCTAATTGCTATGAAATTTATTTATGTAATTGTTGCAGAAATTATTTTGCTATCCACGACATCAGTATTTGTGGTTTTCTTGGTTGTAATCATGTACTTTTTCATGTGAAAATTAATATGATGTCTGAACTTGAGAATCTGACATGTAGATTGGGCTTTCTATATTTTATAATTGTGAGCTGCAAGATGATGTATATAAGAATTGATTGAATGTAGCTATTCTTATACATGGTTCATGGTTGAAAAAATTTGCATAGAGTACCCGAAGTTTTACATTGCACAAAACCACACTTGCTAGTATTACCTATTAATTTTAGCCTTTTTTTTTTTTACTATTTTTTTCAAGGAAAAACATTGGCAATTGGATGTCCAAAATAGGAATTTAATGACATGTTTGAAAAGTTAACACGGATAATTAAAACTCTAACGATAATAAAACATAAAGCATGTTCAATGAACTTACCAAATTGTGCACTTCTTTGTGTGCGTATTTATTCTGTATTATGTACCTTGTAAGTTTGCTCTCTCTGTCAGCTGTTCAACCTAAACACCATCACTTACTTTAAAAAAGTATTGATTATGTGATGTTGTACTTCTATTTTTAACATGAGTTGTGACACAGACCTGAAGTTGTGATGTTATGCTTCAGCATTTAACCTGATTTGGGAAAACATAGCTGAATTAGTAATGTTATGCTTACGTGTTGAATCTGAGTTGTGAAAATAGAGCTGATTTTGTGACAATATCTTTTTATACCTGGTGAGTTGCTTTAATAAATTGATACTTCGATTTGGTTGAAAAACACTCCAAGCTCTAAGCATTTCTTTACTTCTATATGCAGGCAGTGGATATCTGCAAGGAAAATAAAAGGGTTTAGTTCGAAACATACGCATAAAAAATATAATGGAAATATGAAATTTATTATTAAAATATCTAAATTTGTAAAGTTTATTTGTAATGTAATTTGCTTAAAAACAGATTAGCTGCCATCCGAAATGGTGAGTTTTGACTGTAGAATCGGAATTTTATATGATTGAGGGTGTAAAGTCCCCCAGGTAGTGGGAAAGGTTGTATGCTTAAGAATTTAAATTATTGAAGGTGAAAAGTCTACCACGTAATGGGGAATGTAAATGATCTATTATTTGTGAGTGATCTAGGGAAGAATTGTGTTATTTATGCAAGTTGTATTTAATGTGGGGCTTATAATAGTTATATATTACAGATTTAGTAAATTAAAATTGGGGTGATAACAAAAGTTTCTAATAATGGCAGAAGATTTTGTTATTATATTAGTATAGATATCATATACTAATTTGCACACTCTAATTTTTTTTAAATATTAATCCTTCTGATTCAATTTTAATTATCCCAAACTAAATGACATGTGAATTAATATGAGAGGTGTTTATTAATATTTATGGGTATAAAGATATTTTTTGGTAGGGGTAAATGAATATTTTCTATCTTATGTGGGAGGAGTTACTTTATTATTTAGGGACAATCACTGATAGCAACAAAATTGGGGCCTTTATTGCATTTGGCTAAACCACTTTTAAACATTTACAATAGACTACATATCACATCATCTTACTTTATGAGTTGTACTATTCATTCTACTTTTGGCAGTAACATTTTTGCTTTTTAAAATTTTTGGGACGTGTGCTGTTTTCTTTTTCTCTTTCAAAAGGATCCTACTGTTTTTAAAGTATATTGCGATTTAAAAGAAAATATAATATAATAATATAATATAAATAATAATACCGTGGTACAAATAACTAACTATAGTATAAATAATAATACTATAGTACAACACATAATACCTTGGTACACCACACAATAGTATGGTACAACATACTCCTTTTACCATTTGTAATGTGGGGTGGTACAACACATAATTTATGGTACACCAAGATCTTGTGCACATTCCACTTTTACAAATCCAAAATCCAAAGAGCGAGACATAATTTTTAGCTCTCTATCATGCTTGCGTACATCATAAATTTAACTTCATATAAGCCTAAATCCTCAGATATCTCACAAATGAAAACCACCAAAAAAATCAAAAGAAAAATCAACAAATTAATCCCCACATAACAAAAAAGATAAGAATCCTGGAGACAGTTTGTTTCCTACCAATTTATTTGGAGTAAACAAAGTGGTGCATGCCTTTTTATTTCGCAGTACCTAGCTCCATTGATTAGAGAGAGAAAATTTCAAAATCCTAGTTTCATCTTCTCTGCAAACTCTACAATGGTGGTGCCCTACTCAGATCATAGCCTTTTCCAATTGTATTTCCATAAACATTCACCAAATCGCCTTCCTTGAAGAGCTCTTCAACCTTGATTCGTTGATTAGGCTCAAAACCTTCAATATTCTACAGCTGAAACTCCTGCAAATGTCGGATTTATCCAAATGCCCCATTTTCGGCTTCGTTAATTTCTGGTCATGGACCCTTCGGTACCCGACCTGAACGGCGTCGTAGCCATCGGAGCCCTCATGGAAGCCGACGACAGTGACGGGAATGGCGGTGCCCCCGTCGGCTTCTTCTTCGTCGGACTTCGGCGGATATTTTGTTCGATTAGGGCACAGATCGGTGCGACTCGCGTTCGACGATAGATCTGAAAAAAGGCAGCAGATGGAATGGCTTCGATCGGAGACGAATAGAGAGACAAATAGAGAGAGAGAGTGGAATGGATTCGATCGACGCCGTGGTTGGCTCCTCCGGCAGAAGAGACTCGATCGACGCCGTGAGATTAGGCAAAGTCGGCCATGGTAGAGAGAGAGAGAAAATGAACATGCATTTTTTTTTTAAAGGGGAGAGAGAGTAGATTTACTTTTTTTAGAGAAAAAATGATTTGACTGCTATTGTACAAATTGCCAGCACACATTCCCAGCACACGGTTACTTCTATCTATGTGTCTAAGTTTATAGGGTATAGTCTATAGTGCCTCTGGTCTAATAGTGCCAACACATGTAGTGTGTTGTATTTGGCTATTTCGTAGAAACTCTACTGTATTTTGCTCTATATATATGCACTCTAGTGTAATTATTCCTATTATTTAAAGGTGAATGAGTCTTTTCAACTTTATATAGAGGCATATAGTGTAAATAAATAATATTTTTAAAGGGTAATGTTATTTTTTTGTTTTTTGTAGGGAAAAGAAAATCTTTCTTTTGGAGAAATGGGTAATCAAAACTGAATCGGAAAGAGTAATACTAATATACAGACAAAAATATAAACATTTATATTCATATATCACTACTTTAATTAAAAGAGTATGTATAGAGTGAAATTGGTTTATATATGAATCATTGAAGGGTATTAGTTGTTTTCATTGAAGAATATTAGTTGTATTTACTGAAGAGTATTACTGATTTACACTAAAGAGTCTTAGTTGTTCAGTGAAAATGAACTAAACTCTTCAGTGTAAATCAGTAATACTCTTCAGCAAAACAACTAATACTCTTCAATTAAAACAACTAATACCCTTCAATAATTCATGTATAAACCGGTTCCACTCTATACTTTGTCTAATTAAAAAATGTATTTTTCTTAATTTATATGCACAATTACATATGTAAATTTCTCCAAGACAGTAAATGTATATTTTATGGACAAAATTACGGGGTCTTGTCTGAAATCATTTCAAATCATCAATGTCAACAAGTGAGATGAATCTCAATTAGTTTAAATACTTATAACCCATCAATATTAAAAAAAAAAAAAACCTAAAACAAAGAACTTTTAAAAAGAGACTTATTCGAGATGAATCAGTTGAATACAATCAGAATCAAGCTTGACTCATTTGACAAACTGTAGGCTCGAGTTCGATTCAAAATCTAATAATAGAGTTTGAATTTGACTCGAGCATATAATAATTGAGTTGCAAAGAGTGCGGTCGGTTAAAAAAAACTCGATAGCGAGGTAAATGAGTTTGGTTAAAATTTGACTCGCCAAAAAGCTATTAGCAAGAGAAACGAGTTCGAGCTCGTTAGAAAAAAAAAATTAAAAATGTCCACACTTCAAGTTATTGCTCTTTTTTTTTTAAATAAATGGAATATATATTTTTTACATTTAAAATAAAATGAAAAAACACGTCCATAGATCTTTGAAAAAAAATCCAAAAGCAAAGAATATGCCTTTAGATAATTAAATAATATTGATTAAAAAAAATTTAAAATACAGTGAGCTGAAAATCAAACCAAATTATTCGATACTCGATTCGAGATCGTTTGGTAAAAACTCGTTTGATCTCGGTTCGAATAGAATCAAACAAGCTTGAACATAAATTTTTGTTGGGAATAGTCTAAAATTCGGCTCGAACTCGAGCTCAATAACTAAAAAAAATAAAAATATCAAACTATTCGAGTTCGACCTGTGTCGGCTCAAGTAAAACTCGTTCGAGCTCGACTCAATTAATAATTAAACAAACGCAAACACGAATATCAAAGCACAAACTTGAACATCATGTACAACATTAATAGGAGTGTTTTTTGGAACATGTTTAATGATAGATCCAATCATTACACGAAGATGGGCCGATATTAAGGTAGTTCAATATGGGCTAGGCTTTGGGAGGACCCAACCGTCATCTTCGTCAACACTACACTACATGCTTTTCTCATTCTCGAAGGAATGTTGAAAGCAGCAATTTCAAGCACTTTTCTCTGCACACACCTCCGTCTCTTCAACTTCAAACCTAATTCCACAACCCCATCCCTCCTCCTCCGCCGCACCATGTCCACCCTCGCCGTTAAGCAAGTCGGTACTCACAATGGAAGCTTCCACTGCGACGAGGCCCTCGGCTGCTTCATGATTCGCCTCACCAAAACCTTCTCCGATGCTCACATCGTCCGCTCCCGTGACCCCCAGGTAACGTTATCACTATCTCACCTTCGGCCTTGTTCGTTTATCGTGCCTTGCTGTGATATTTGTTTGTGCAGACCACGTGTTTGATGAAATGCGCCTTTAACTGTGTTAGGTGTTGGAAGCACTTGATGCTGTTCTTGATGTGGGTGGGGTTTATGACCCGTCCAAACACCGCTATGATCATCACCAGAAGGGTTTTGAAGAGATTTTTGGCCATGGATTTAATACTAAGCTCAGTAGTGCTGGTCTTGTTTACAAGGTATTTTTCCTTGCATAATGCTTGCCTTTATTCCTTTATATAAACACATTGTTAACCATGGTCTTTTTTTATCTTCAATCTCTTTTACTTGTAGTGGATGAACTGCATCTATTACTCTTGATAATTTTTAGTTTGGATCACTTTTGCAAGATTACTTTCAATTTTGTAGTCTGAAGTTTTCATATATTTGGACCTATTTAATCATTTTTAGTTAACTTGGCTTGCCTCTTTCCTTACCTGAAGCATTTTGGGAAGGAGATAATTGCTAAGGAGCTTCAAGTTGATGAAGATCATCCAGACGTCGATCGCTTGTTCCTGGCAGTTTATAGGAACTTTATGGAGGTTATCTACTTTAATTAAGCTTCCTCTTTAAACTTAATGCACCAGGAGAAAAGAAACATCATCTGCAGGAAAAAATTAAAGGATTCTTTCACTGAACTGAATAGAACTTTAGGCAGATATTATGTGACAGATAGAAGCAGGGCTAACCATTCCAATCTTTTAATTACCCAGAGTAAAATTGTCAATGTTGAGCTTAGAGTACCCCAGCTATCGCCGAAAGACCTCCTCTGGACTATGCATTGCTTACTTTTCATCGCCTTTTCTTCGGTTAATTAGAATATTCTAGAAGTTTGAGTTCCATTGTTAGATTATACTTGTAATCCTTTGTTTTCATTGACAACAGGCGATCGATGCCATTGACAATGGAATCAATCAGTATGATACAGACCAGCCACCAAGATATGTGAATAGCACGCACTTGTCTTCGCGAGTTGGAAAATTAAACTTGGATTGGACAGATCCTGATCAGTCATCTGAGAATGAAAATAAAGCTTTCGAACGAGCAATGTCATTGGCGGGCAAGGAGTTTTTGGATGTAAGTTTCCTAAATTACATCTGAATTGTGTCTTTTTCTTATTTGGGTTGTATTTTACCTCTTTTCTGAAAATAGATTAAATCCTAATATTGATATTCAAGAGGTGATTAATTATTGATCGTTGAAACTTATCTAGAAAACGTCCTTGACTTTGGTTCTGGATTTGATCTGAAGATTATTTGTCAGAAGTTCTAACAATTGCATCTTTGTTCAGAATGTTCGACATCTTGCCCGGTCATGGCTACCAGCTAGGTCAATTGTGCTGAATTGCCTTGAAGCGAGGCTCGATCTGGATCCTAGTGGAGAAATTATGGTCTTAGATAAATTTTGCCCAGTGAGTAAATCTTACCTGCATGTTGAAAAAAAATATATATTGCTCATCAGCTTGCTATTAGAGTTGATGCTTCTGTTCTATTACATGCGTAAAGTGTTGATTATTTAAGGAGAGCCTGTTAATTATTTCATATATTATGACACTTTACATTCCCACGCTATCAGTTTAACAAAAACAATTTGTTCCACACTTGGTGACAGTTTTAGATTACCAATAAGATAAATTTCTCTGTTCAACTATATACAAGTCTTGATAATTGGTAGTAATTAATTCCCTACTTTTATTCTTTGTTAGAGAGGGTACTGTAGTTTTATTTTATATCTATATAAGTATTATTAGTGTTCTTAATTATTTTGACACTTAAAAGACCGATGGGAATGGAGGGAGTGGTGTCTGGTAGATACTTGTATATATAGAAGAGAATTGAATAAACTATATATGTATAGGAGTACTAGTACATCATAAGTGAATCGGTCTGAACCTGGACCAAATCCCTGAGGGGGAACTTCAACAAACAAGCTCCTTTTTTGGAACTCCTTTGTTGCTTTATCTTTGAACTTCAGTTTGCCCCAGTATTTTGCTTCTTCTAAATATATGTACTTTCTGAAGAGTATATAATGTTCCGTCATCCCTTATACAAGTGATCAAATTGTATCCTGAAACACATTTACAGTTCTACGTGTTGCTTTCATGATCAAGTATCTGTAACCTTTTAATCTTAACTCAGTAATTTGTACTCCTTAAAAAGTGTCCGTACCAATGTATATTCTATCAGTTCACTTTGAAATATGCAATAATATGTTGCCTTTTTAATGGGGTTTTGATTGAGAATTTATTTTTCCGCAGTGGAAACTTCATTTATTTGAGCTCGAGGAAGAGATGAAGATTAATCCACCAATCAAATATGTGCTTTACCAGGTACCTATGCATATCCTTTTAGTTTCATTTAAATTTCTTCCAATCTCAGCCATCTAATTTCCTTATAGCATCTCATAATATATATTTTTGTTGTGACTCATCGCTTTGATTGTTCCTATAAATTATTCATTTGTCCTTGTATAACAGTAGGGACCTATATTAGGGCACCTTGTATCATTCAGTTGTTTGTGGAGTGACTACATAATTCCGTATTGCATTTTGAATACGAGACTGTGTGAAAATACATATCTGTATTGCAATCTGAGAAAGATGACATTGTGTGAAAATGTTTTAGGATGAGCGAAGCAAATCTTGGCGAGTGCAGGCAGTGGCAGTAGCACCGGATAGATTTGAGAGCCGTAAGGCGCTTCCTGCTCAGTGGCGCGGTCTGAGAGACGACCAACTGTCTAATGAGTCGGGAATTCCAGGCTGTGTGTTTGTCCATATGAGTGGGTTCATTGGAGGAAGCCAAACTTATGAGGGTGCGCTTGCAATGGCAAAAGCAGCTCTAAAGCTCTGAACATGAGAAGCAACACTATTAGACCGGTGATGTTACAATCTAAGTTCTTGGAGGAATTTTTAACTGGGCGTGCTTTATGTGTTAGTTATTTGGAATTGAGCTCTATAGAAGAAACGGTAATGGAGACATTATTTGACAACAAATTTCTCCATGAAATTGAAAGCAGCTTGTGTGAGACTATGGTCAATAGTTATGTGCCAAAAAATGTGATACTTGATCATTGGAATGATGTTAGAAGTAGTTTCAGTATATGATATTTACCTTGTTCTTATGAGTGGCATTTCCAGCGTGATGATAAGTTTTAGAAAAAAATTATGTGATCATGATCACCTAGAATTGCGTGAGTTGTTTGTAGTGTTTTCAAATTTAATGATTCTATTTAAATTAATCAACTAGAGTTTATAATTTAAAAGCTGAATGTATGTTTCTTCCTAATTATAGCTTCTCACTAATAATTAATGTTATACTAATAATTAATGTTATTCAAATATTTTATCTACCACTCAACATTTAGAGCATTCTCAATGGCTAAATGAACCGGCTAATGCGGAAGCAAATATAAATTTGATATAAAATACCCTTTCAATGCACTGGCTAATTTATAAGCAATGCTCTGATCACAAGGTAACTTAGTTTTTTTTTTTTTTTTTTTTTTAAATTATATAATATTCCTTTTGAGTAAATATATTCATCTCATACTCAATTGTTACATTTATTTTTGGCAAAATATATATATATATATATATATATTTTTTTTTTTTAATATTATATTTCTCCATATTCATTTCACATACGTATCACATATTTTAATTGGGGGGGGGGGGGGGGGGGTTTGACATATAGGTACATCATAGAGAAAATTGTTACCTATAACTTGTTATCACTTTATTTGTTAACAAACACTGCAATTTATACCTAACTGCGGCGGACGTGACACTTCCGAATGACATGAACAGTGATCGCTTGAAAATTTGAAACTTTACACAAAGAAGCAACATTTTCATCTACTCTCACTCTCTCAATTTTTTCGCAGCATTTTCTCTCTCGACCACCACATTCTCATCGGCGTTGTGCAGTATTCTCTCCTTCCACAACGATTTCTCTCACCACATCATTTTCTCTGTTTCCCGTCCGGTTAAAAAAGATAGGGTGATACTCATCGGAAATTGATCGTTTTTTTTTATTTATCTCTTCTCTCTTAAAACCCTATTTCAATTTCAATATGATTGGGGTGAAATGTATAATTTTTTTAGGAATACCGGTTGGAATAACATAAATGTATATTGTTTATCTCGTGCATGTTGTTTATTGTGTTATTTTAGTGAATTTATGTGCGAAATAGCCATGAATATTTATATAATTTTAGTATATAATTTATATATTTGCTAATATACTAATCAAGACAAAAATATACCACTCTTAAATTTTTCGTTGTGTACCACGCTTATATATGTATATACTATTTCTTATATAGTGTGTGTGTTCAGGGGCGGACGTATGCCTGGGCATGACAGGCCAAGTGCCCCACCTCAAATTCTTCCAAGAAGGTCCATATATTTAGTACAACATCTATTTATTTAAGTCAGACCCAAATGTTATTTACACTTAAAGGCCCAAAACCCAGGCCATCATATAATATTAATATAATTTTAAGTGCATAGCCCATTGTCATTACTTAATTAAAAAACCCACTAACATGCTACCATATACAAGAACGAAAGAAGCAGCTTCAGTTAGACTTTTCCATTCCCCAACCCCTATATCAAAAGAGAGGCAGAGGCGAGAGCTGAGCGTGAACTCGAACAAAGAGAAAAAAAATTGGCGGTGCACTTGGCGGAGTTAATTGTGATCGTGATTTCTCCACAATTTCATTGAAAGTACGTTTAATTTTATGTTCTTATCTCTTGCTTAATATCTAATTTCAAAGTTAAAACCCTAATTTAGTAATTTTAGTGTTACTATATGAAATTTGTGTTTAGAATTTATGATTCATGAATTTAGAACTGTGCAATTCAGAATTTAGATGGAATGCCTGAAAGTTGAGAAAAAATTACCCACAGAGATTTCATCTTTTTTCAAAACAATATTATTGTATTAAAAAAATATTTTTTTATTGTAGGACCATGTCAATGCACAAGTATTTTGAGAGAGTTAAACAATTACCGACACCTGATATAACTTCGCAAAGTAGGAGCAGTATGCCTGATAGTGATCCGCCAATTAACAGTACACCTTTGCAAACTTCCAGTGAACTACCACAAAATAAAATTCTTGAAAATTCTGATTTGCCCGAACTTCCATCTGACCTGGGTAAAAGACCTCGAATTACTGAGTATCATCCTAATATTCGTGAAAGAGTGCGGAGAAGTTATTATTTAAAGGATGCTTGTCAACCAAAGCTTAAGACGTTTCCTTAAACAAAGTTCGGTGGGAAATTGAGAAGATTCAACCATTTATGGTTTAATGAATATAGTTGGTTGGAATATAGCATAAGCAAAGATGCATGTTTCTGTCTTTGTTGTTACCTATTCAAAAATATGAATTTGGCGATCAAGGAGGCGGTGATACATTTGTCAGTGAAGGTTTTAAAGATTGGAAGAATAAACAAAAGCTTCGTTTGCACGAGGGAAATATCAACGGTGCTCACAATCATGCTTTGAGTAAGTGTCGAGATCTACTCAATCAAAAACAACATATTGAGACAACATATGCTAAAATGACTGATGAAGCAAAAAAAGATTATCGTACTCGGTTAAATGCTTCAATAGATTGTATTAGGTGGCTCTTGAAACAAGGATGTGTTTTTCGTGGTCATGATGAATCTAAAGAGTCGGATAATCAAGGTAATTTTTTGGAACTTCTTAAATTTCTTGCAGACAATAATGAGGATGTTGGAAGAGTTGTTCTTCAAAATGCCCTTAAGAATCTCAAGTTAACAACTCCTCATATTCAAAGAGATATTGTTAGTGCTTGCGCATTTGCAACGAGGAAAGCTAGTACTGATGAGCTTGGTGATGGTTTCTTTTTTTTCCTTCTTGATGATTCTCGAGACGTGTCTATAAAGGAGCAAATGACAGTGGTCTTAAGATTTGTGAATAATAAGGGATGTGTGGTTGAAAGAATGTTGGGATTTAAGCATGTTGAGTTTACTAGTGCTTTATCACTTAAAACTGCACTTGAAGATCTTTTAAATTCACATGGATTAAATATATCCATGTTACGTGGACAAGGTTATGATGGAGCAAGTAATATGCGAGGAGAATTTAATGGATTGAAGGCTCTTATCTTGAAAGAAAATAGAACGACGTATTATGTCCATTGTTTTGCACACCAACTTCAACTTGCTCTTGTAGGTGTTGCAAAAAATCATATTCGTATTTGTGAACTCTATGTATTGATTTCTCATGTGGTTAATGTTGTTGGGGGCTCTTGTAAGAGAAAAGATATTTTACTAGAACAACAAGCACTAAAGATAGTTGAAGCGTTGGAAAATGAAGAGATTGCTAGTGGAAGGGGATTGAATCAAGAAAGCGCCCTCATTCGCCCTTGTGACACACGTTGGAGCTCACACTATGGTATTGTCTTGAGCTTAATTAAATTGTTTGATTCTATAATTGGTGTGCTTTGCGTGGTTATAGAAGATGGAACAATACCACTCCAAAGGAGTGAAGCATCTCGTTTGAAAAAGGAAATGTTGTCTTTTGCCTTTGTTTTTTATTTGCACTGGATGAAATCAATATTGGGGATAACACATGATTTGTGCAATGCATTGCAAAGAAGAGATCAAGATATTGTGAATGCTATGAATCTTGTAGATGTATCCAAGAAAAGACTTCAAGCAATGAGAGATGATGGATGGGATTCTTTGGTAGACGATGCATCAAATTTTTGTGCTAAACACGACATTGAAGTACCAGATATGAATGATGTTTTTGTGGATGGAAAAAGAAAAGGACGAAGAGCTAAAGAGATGACAAACTCGCATCGATATCGTGTAGAGGTCTTCTATACTGTCATTGATATGCAGCTACGAGAGCTAAATGGTCGATTCAACGAGGTAAATACAAAATTGCTACTTTGTGTTGCTTGTTTGAATCCGGTCAACTCTTTTGAAGCTTACAACTTAGGGAAGTTAGTTCGTTTATCAAAATTTTATCCAAATGATTTTCAAGGTGTCGAGATATTAGCATTGCCAGACCAACTTGAGAATTTCATTTTAGATATGCGTTCAAATATTGATACTTCGGACGTAAAAGGGCTTGGTGGTATAACTTAAATGATGGTCGAAACTAAAAGAAATAGAGCATACACATTAGTTTACAAGCTTATAAGATTGATCCTAGTTTTGCCGGTCGCAACTGCTACAGTGGAAAGAGCATTCTCTGCTATGAATATCGTGAAGAAGAATTGACTTCGCAACTGAATGGGTGATGAATGGATGGACGATAATTTGGTAGTATATATAGGAAAGGAAGTATTCAATTGTGTATCTAATGGAACAATCATCCATAGATTTCAAAATATGGCAAATCGTCGTGGTCAATTGTAATTCCGAGTATTTATTAAGTACAAAAAAAATTAGTTTTTTTTATATGAGTAGGTCTTGTATGAGACCGTCTCACGGCATGAGACAATGAATATGTGTATAATAGGGCATGACTCATTAACACTTTGGTAGGGGTGGGTGTTAATTTGTGCGGTCTCATGCCATGAGACGGTCTCATACAAATTTTTGCCTTTATATATATATATGTATTTTATTTATGTTTTAGATTTGTGCCTCGGCTGGACCAAATTCCTGCGTCCGCCACTGTGTGTGTTCCCTTTGTACTAAGCTTCTTTTTAGCATACTGATTTCTTTCTTGTTTGATATAGTAATGTAATTTTACTATGTGTATTCTACTTAATATAAGTTGGCTTAATATACTATTGTACATTCATTATGTAGTTTTGCTTTATTGATTGTGTTAATATACTGATGTTGTACAACTTTTAGGTAATTATTCTAGAATGCACTCTATCATTACAGAGCAGGGAAGGGCAAAGGTTAGAAATATGTAAATACCAATGAAATGAAAAAGTTTTTTCAACAGGATGGTATTTTGTAATGAGCATTTGTTGTTCTTTGATTTACAGGAAATATGGTGAAAGAAATTGAAACTTCATCACCAGAATCTGGTAAGTAGATAGTCTTACAAGTTTCTCTAAATCTGCTATTTTTCAAATGATTGTAATGAAAATCAATAAACTTGGCCTATAAGATGATAATTAAAAGGACAAGAAACCCGTTAAGAGGAGAAAGCGTGACAAGGCAACTACAACCCGCAGTAAACATGAATCAGGGCTTGGGCTATTAGATGAAGTGTTATGGTCTAGTTCAGATTCAAGTGATGGTGAATTCGGGCCAAGGAATAATTTCGGTTAGTTCTTCTAGTTTTTTTTCTTTAAGAAGTAAACGTAGGACATCCATCAATGTATATATTTAAACATTATATTTTCTCTCTTCCAAATACTAGGCAGTTCGAATGCAGACGTTGGACAAATATATTTTAGAAGCAACCTAGTGACTTTTGTGAGAGAGTTACAGGGCGTTTCGTTCACCGACGATCATATATCTAAGATTAAGAGAAGCCCTTTTTGGATATTGTTCGACTCCCTGATGAATATAGAGTACAGACGTTATAAGAGAATGTGGCAAAATAACGAAGATGATATTAAAATTGTGATGCTGACCTTCGATGAACGTAGTTCAACATTCTGGCTGGGTAGTGAAAGGTTAGAGCTGAGTAGCAGGGATGTTCAGCTTATAATGGGTGTGACATGTGGATCTCGTAAACTACCCCTTAGGTCAAATGATTATCAAGACCCACCTTGGGTTGAATGTTATTTTAGAAATGAGATAAGGGGTCCAGGTCATATGGATGTGTTGTATAAGAAAAAAGTGTTTGAGAAGTTGAAATCAACCTTGAGGATGAATGGTGAGCATACATCGAGTGATGTTGCTCGTTTGTTGCATTTGTATTTGATGGTGTCCTTACCTTCACCGAGGAGGAATTCTTCAATATCATGATAGTATTTAGGGTATCTAGAGAATGTTGAGGAGATAAGACAATATGATTGGTGTGATGTTGTAGTGAAGGCGTTGGTTGATCAGCTCACAACAAGCAAGAACATCAAGATTAGTAGTTGTGTGTCCCTTCTACCGGTAATTATGTTTATGATTATTATTGAAACTATTATTTTGAAATGTTTTTTTATTAAATATGTTTTGATTGATGCCCATTTCGTTGGTTTCTTTATTTACAGTTCTGGTTGTGTGAGCATACTAAATTAACCATGGTGCCTTTCCCCATATACTGAAGTGGGATTTTTCATTGTTGAATGAGAAATTTGAACGGGTCAACCTACATGAGTTAAAGCCTAGGAAGGTAATGATTATAAAATGTTATTGTAATACTTGTAGTTCGGACCAAACTTGAACATAATTAATTTATTATGTATTTGTTCATCAAATCGGGAAGCAGGTATATGAAGGCAACTTCACACGATAATGATGTTCTTCGTGGTGTTAAAGATTCCTGGATAAGAGAAGCTGTTGAAAGGAAATGTAGAGACCAAGATGATAGTGGTTCAATTGATGGAGTAGGAAAGGGGCATAGAGAAAGAGGAGAAATGGGAGAAATGGGAGAAAGGAGAATTAATTCATATTCTGATTTTATTGTCTGTGCGACTTATCCCATTAGAACGCGGGGGAAAAGGGATGAAACAACATGTGAAGGTTCAAGGATGGATGAAAAGTACCCTAACAAGTCGTCACTGGAATCTTCTGTTAAGAAGATTGCATCAATCAATGATGCTGACCCCGGAAGTGCAAAGACTGTTGAATGCACTACGAAAAAACTGAATTCAGTGGGCACAACACCTGATCCTCCTCCATTCGGTATTAGATTGACTAACGATCTTTAGAAGGACAACGATGTATCTGATAGTATTATGAATATTGTTAGATCTATTCAAAATGAGGAGCCTGATAAGGCAAATGAACATGGTTAGAAGCTCAGGTCAAGAGTTTGAAAGAGGTGAATCTGAGACTGATGGCTGAGTTGTTGAATTGATAAAAGTTGTTAGCAGAGACTCAAAATGAGGTGATCCAATTGAATGAAGAGTTTTCTGATCGTTGCCTAAGTTTGGTGGCAGAACACAAGGAGCAAATGGATTAGATGAAGAAGGAATTAGAGGATAAAACGGCCAAGCTTAATTCATTGTGTAACCCATCAGTTACTCAAGTAATGGCTGATTCTCGGACAATTCAAGTGATGGACATGTATGCTCAGCCACTAATAGAGAGGAAGGACAAAGAACGTGTTTTGCTGAGGAGAAGGAAAAGCTTGAAATAGAGAATGCAAACCTGGTAAAAACTGTGGAAATCCTGGAAGCGGTCGATAATTACAAGGAAAAAGAGGAAGAAGATGTTATTGAAAAGACTCCAGTTGTAAAAAAAATGGAGCAAGCGCATGTTCCAACCTAGCACAATTACAAGGGGTGTGAAGACTTAGACCATGAGAGAAGAAAGGAAGCCAATTGATATCGCCCTAGATTGACACAAAGGAGACTGTGTCACAACATGAAGCTGGTCGCAATTCTGCCCTATTGAAGCTGAATAATTGATGCATAGCAGTTAGGAAGACTTCAAAAGAGTTGAAAACTACTATACAACAGTGTTGGAAGGAGGGTGGGGATAGGTAATTGTGAAAAATGTCTTAACTTTGGATTTTACCTTTGGTTAAGGTTGCATACAAAACTCTTATTTTTTAGTTACTGATGCTTTTGATTTTGTTTTTGCAGTTTTATTGCTTGGAATTCACTTGATGTAATGGTTGTTGTCAAGTTGAAGGATATATTTATGATTCTACAATATCAGTGCATTTCAAATGGGGTCAATCACACGATCTCCAGTACATTCATTAAAATCCACATTGCAATTTGTTACATGTGTTTATGAAAAGAATGTCCAATGTTTTTGTATTACTTAATATTTAAGGTGATTGACTCTTAGGGGAAACGATAGCACATCAAGTACTCAAAAGTTGTGGACACCAGCAGAATTGTTATATTTTTATCCTTAAGTTGGGTATCTACGCACATTTAAACTTCAGATTCGAGTATGATTATATTGGATTATATATTTACATGCTAATTGTTCATTTACTTGAATCCCAGGATATGATAGTAGTGTGTAAGGGCCAACCGAGTCGGGGGCTCAAAGTTATTGTTGACAACCGTCTGGAGAGATTGGTCAGAGAGACGTCCTGTTATTCCCAATGATAATACGGGATTTGGACTCAATGATCACTCGATTGTTTAGATTTCAAATCATGTGTTATCATTGGGAATAACATGACGTTTCTCTGACCAATCTTCTCCAGACAGTTGTCAACAATTGTTTTAAGCACCCGACTTGGTTGACCCTTACACACTGCTATCATATCCTGGGATTCAAGTAAATAAACAATTAACATGTAAATATATAATCCAATAAAATCATACTCGAATTTGAAGTTTAAATTTGCATAGATACCCAACTTAAGGATGAAAATATAACAATTCTGTTGGTGTCCACAACTTTTGTGTACTTGATGTGCAACAGTTTCCCCCAAGAGTCAATCACCTTAAATAATAAGTAATACATAAATATTAGACATTCTTTTCATAAAGACATGTAACAAGCTGTAATATGGATTTTAATGAATGTATTGGAGATCGTGTGATTTACCCCATTTAAAATGCACTGATGTTGTAGAATCATAAATATGTCCTTCAACTAGACAACAACCATTGCATCAGGTGAATTCCAAGCAATAAAACTGCAAAAGAAAAAATATCAGTAACCAAAAAATAAAAGTTATGTATCAATCTTTTTAAATGCATCAGTAACCAAAGGTAAAATCCAAAGTTAAGACATTCACAATTACTTATCCCCACCCTCCTTCCAACACTGTTGTATAGTAGTTTTTAACTCTTTTGAAGTCTTCATAACTGCTATGCATCTGTTATTCAGCTTCAGTGGGGGAGAATTTCGACCAGCTTCATGTTGTGACACAGTCTCCTCTGTGTCAATCAGGGGTGATATATCAATTGGCTTCCTTTCTTCTCTCATGGTCCGGGTCATCACACCCCTTGTAATTGTGCTGGGTTGGAATGTGTGCTTGCTCCATTTCTTTTTTTACAACTGGAGCCTTTTCAATAACATCTTCTTCCTCATCTTCCTTGTAATTATTGACTGTTTCTAGGATTTCCACAATTTTTACCAGGTTTGCATTCTCTTTTTCAAGTTTTTTCTTCTCCTCAGCAACATGTTCTTTGTCCTTCTTCTTCATTAGTAGCTGAGCATGCAGGTTGATTAGGCGTGAAATTGTCATGATTCGTCATTCAAAATGCCCTTGTTTTGATTGATTTAGATGAGTATTTAGATTCATTTGAGTATCATTTCTATAAACTGATGAATTTGTCTATTTGATGCTCATAGATGGATAGAGGGCGAAAAGAGGAGTTCGTAGGACTTTGAATCGACTCAAACGAATGCCCGGATGGGAAGATATCGAAGAAATATGAAAAGTGTTAGTTCGAGGGAGCAAAAGTATCATTGAAGTGCACAAGCAAGGAGCAGTCGTGCACATAGTGCACGAGCAGTCGTGCAAGGCGCTCGAGAAGGTGCAACTCGTGCACTAGTGCACGAGCAGTCGTGCAGGGTGCACGAGCAATTGCAGGTCGTGCACTAGTGCACGAGAAAAAGGAGATCGTGCAGTTTTTGCTCTCTGGACGAGTTGGGGTGCTCGAGTGGAATGAGCTCGTGCACTAGTGCACGAGTAGTGCACGAGCATACGTGAATTTTGGCCCATTAACTCCCGATTCGACCCGTTGCCTATTTATACCCCTTTGGAGCACGTTTTTGAGAAAGAGAACTTACCACTTGAGAAGAGAGCACTTTTATAGTTAGTTTTTGGAGAAGAAGGAACGAGCAAGCTTTACTTTTACGTTTTTGAGGTTTTCCTTATGAATTCTTAGTCCGATTTTACTTTTTAGTTTCGTTTCTTCAAACTTTTGTTCGTGAATACTTTGAGACTTCGTTTTATTGATTTAATTTTAGTTTATTCCTTTATTTCTTGAAACCCTAGTTTATGTTTGATCTTTTCTTCGTTCTAATTATCATGTTCATGTTCGTTACTTTTTCAATTGTTCTTGTTTACGTAAAACTCATGTTTAGCTAAAACCCTCGTATGCTTGGGGTAGGATGAACTCGTAGAAGTAGGATGTGGGTACGTAATTATGGTAATTCGTGACGTTAGGGTTTTAATTCTCTTAATTAATGAATTCTTAAAATTAGTCGTAACTTTACTCTTGAATTTCGTTCGAAAAGTGTTAGAGAGAGGACGACCGTATCACTCTTTAATAACGAGTAGACTTAATAAGAGGGTTTAGAAAGGGTTAATTAATCTACCAGTTTATCTAAGGAGGACGACCGCATCACCTTAGTTTAAATTAGGGTCTCGTTAACTAAGCACTATCTATTAACTTGTTAGTAGATTAGTGAAGTCGATTACTAGGATAAAGTATTAGGGTATTAAGTCTTGAGCTTTCATCTTATAATCTTGAACTTAGGTTATTTCTTGCGCGTCATAATTATTTTGATTATGTACCTGCTCCGTCAGTATACGTAGGGATTCCTATCCTGAGCATCACCATCACATACTTGAAAACACACATTTACATTCTTAGTTTAATTATTCTTTTGCATTCGTAGAGTAATTTAGTTTAGAGTATATTTTTATTCTTCAAAAATCCAAAAACATACACTCATATTAGCTACGACGCGTAGATCTTCAGGGATCTGTTCGCATACACTCCATCCCGTGGGTTCGATATACTTGGTCATTATACTTACTCATACTACAGTGAACTCGTACGCTTGCGAGGAATCTACTAGTAGAAGTTAGTATTTTCACCTCAAGTCAATGGCGCCGTTGCCGGGGATGCCATTGTATATCTTTTGAATAGGACTTGTCGATAGCTTAGTAGTTAGTAGTGAGTGATTTACTTTTCTGTTTTTATTTCGTACATATTCGGCAGTTGAGTTTTTATTTTATTTTTATTAGGGTTTCAGGTTTATGAAAATGCGCTCGCAAGGGAATACGAGCGAGGAGTGATTACTGTTGGATCCTGAGACAATAACAAGAAGAAACCGAGCCTTTTTAAGAAGGATGAACGCTGCCGGAGGAGGGAAATAGCCAATGGACATTACTAATGAGTTGGATGATGTCGAGAATGAGTTTAATCAGACATTGAACCGGGTTGACGGCACTGAAGGCAATACCAGTAAGAACCAAGATCCGTCAGGGGAAAGCTAAAGCCTAAACCCGGGTACATAAAACGCAAACAATCCAGCTCACAGCCTTGTCCAACATCCTCAAAATACCCCTGCTTACCCACATCCTAACTTACCACAAAACAACATACCACAAAACAACTTGCCTTATCCCTACCCATACCCACCTTATCCATATCCACCATACCTATATCCTCCACCTATTGTTTACAACCAACCACCAGTCTATCAACCACCACCAGTCCAACAAGTACCCGTACCACCTGTCGTTCCTCAGCACGTTCCTCAGAACGCCGATCAGAACATGGCTATTCGAGGAAGGTTTGCAGCGCAGCCGCAACGGTACTATGATGGAGTGGCATTACCTCCTGTAGAGGCAAATAACTTCTCAATTTCCCCGGGAATTCTTAAGCTGCTTACCGAGAACCAGTTCAAGGGGGAGGTTGGGAAGAAGAATCCTCATACTCATCTGAGGAGTTTTCTGATGATCGCATCCACATTTAATTATAACGGCGTGTCTGAAGATGCCAAGACGCTCAGACTGTTCCCATTCTCTTTGATGGGAATAGCCAAGGAGTGGTACGATAACACACTCCCACGGGGAGGTGTAACCACATGGGCCGAGCTCGAGCGTCTGTTCCTCGAGCGATTCTACCCTCCATCGAGAACTATTAAAGCAAGGATTGAGATCTCTTTCTTTCGCCAGAAGCCAGGAGAGGATTTACGCCAAGCGTGGGAGAGATACTCAAACATGTTGATTGAGTGCCCGCAGCACGGGTACAATGAGGGAGATATCATGGCATTCTTCTATAGTGGAGCCAGCAAGGTTGGTCAAGCCCATCTTGATGCGTGTGCAAGTGGAGCTTTTCTGAATCAAGGGATAGCGAGATGTAGAGAGATCGTGGACAACATTATCATGAATGCCGGTGCATGGAACGATGACCCAGAATTTCAGAGAGTTTGTAAGTTGGAGGAGAATGAGGGTACGAGGAAGCTGTTGATGGCTATGATGGAGAAGATCAGTAATCTTGAGATGGGACAGAATTTGGTTGGAGGAAATGTAGCAGTGAATGAGAAAGTGGACCCACCCACGAGTCAGCAAGAAGAGGCCAACTATATGGGAAGGCCTAACTATCCACAAGGCGGGTATCCACAAGGTGGCAACCAGTTTGGGAGGCCCTCTTATGGCCAGCCATTTGTACCTCCAGGTCCACAGCCGCCTCAAAATTAATGGAGGAACACACAAGGGTACCAAGGAGGCCATCAGCCTCCTCAAAACACATGGAGGAAGAACGAGAATTTTTTATATGCTAACCCGAAGGCCGGAATTACAGTTCCTCCAGGTTCAAAACCTCCGGGTGGAGAAGACGGTGCCTCAACTGAGGAGATATTGAGAACTATCCTTCAGAAGGTGGAGGAAGGTATCAAAAGATTGTCCTCTTTGGAGTATGATGCTAAAGAGTTTCATAAGAAAGACGATCAGCGTGATCAAGAACTCCAAAAGAGAGATGTGGAGCTGAATAGAATTCAGCAAGAGAACAATAGGCGGTTCACCTCAATAGAGTTTCAGATAAGCCAAATTGCAAAATCATTGAATAGAGAGCCATGTAAGTATTCTTCCATGCCGGAGGGGAACCCGAAAGAGCATTGCAAGGCTATCCAGCTTAGAAGTGGAACCAACTATGAAGGTCCCCAGATGCCTGCTGATTCTGAGACGCCTCAGAAAGAGCTTGAGAAGGATAGAGATGAAATTGAGGAGATAGGAGTTGAGAAAGGAGTTGAGGGTAAAGGCACTAGGAGAGGTGAAGATATGGATGAGTCCAATGAGAGCAAAGAGCCTGAAGAGGAAGGCAGAAGATTGAGAGAGTTCCTAAGTGGAATAAGGCAAAGGAAGCAAGGGAGAAAGTGAAAGAGACTGAGCGTGATGAATGAGGGGTACCCAAATCGGTGATACCCGTCCCGTATCCACAGGGTTTCATGAAGAAAAAGCTTGATAAGAAATTTGCTAAATTCCTTGATGTTTTTAAGAAATTGCATATTAACATTCCTTTTTATGATGCTTTGGAACAGATGCTGAATTACGCCAAGTTCCTGAAGGACTTAATTGCAAAGAGACGGAGAGTAGATGAGCCCAAGTTGGTGCAGCTGAACCATGAGGTGAGTGCATTAGTGCACAAGGCGCTTCCCCCAAAGTTGAAGGATCCTGGTAGTTTCACGATCTTATGTGATATCGGGAATGGAGTCAAGAAGGGAGCATTGTGAGATCTTGGAGCAAGCATTAATCTGATGCCATTGTCGCTTTTCAAGAAGTTGGAAGGTGGAGAACTTCAGCCGACAATGATGACGCTTCAACTAGCCGATCGGTCTATAACTCGACCTCAAGGTGTGATTGAAGATGTCCTCGTGAAAGTTGGGGATCACATTTTTCCAGCCGACTTTGTGGTGCTCGACATGGAGGAAGATGAGCACGTGTCTTTGATCTTGGGAAGACCGTTCTTAGCGACAACTGGGATGGTGTTAGATGTGGCAAATGGGAAGATCACATTGAAAGTTGACGATCAAGAGATAAAGATTTCCCTATATGAGGCCATGAAGTACCCGAAGGAGGATGAGAGTTGTTATTGCATAGATGCCATTGATCCTCGTGTTGAAGACACACCTCCTATCCCTAATCCTTCTTATATTCATGATTTTGTTAGTCCTTCACTTGATAATTTAACCGATGAGCATTATGATCTTGATTATTATAATAGGGATAAAGGGAAGAAGTTGAAGGATGAAGGAGTAAAAAGCGTGGACGTGGTCCAGTTAGAGGGAAAAGGAGGAGTTGAGAAGAAAAAGTCCAAGCGCAAGAAAATGCTTAGTAAGACTCCTCCAGATAAAGGTGAGAAGAAGTTGAGACCCCCACCACTTGAGGTTGAGAAGGAAGCAAAGGAGCTCATGATGAAGGTGAATCAAGGAAAGGAATTCAACCACCACTCTTATGAGAATAAGGGAGGTAAATTTGAGTATGATGTCCCATAAGCTCCTTTGAGCTCGGTCCGGCATGATGACCTTAAAAATAGCGCTGAATGGGAGTATTGGTCCCAAAAAGGTTATCCAGCGAAAAGCGTTTTGAGTTTATTTTTAATGAAAACCCAATTTATAAATTAAGTACTAAAATTGAAATGCAGAAATCTAAATTGCAGAAAAGTAAATAACACCGGAATTTATAGTGGTTCGGATATAACGATCCTACGTCCACTCTCCCTTTCTCCAAAGGGGACTTTCTCTTTCTCCAACCAACTAACTCACGAACCACTGGAATTGCGAAGTACCAGCTCCTTCGTACAACAACTTACAACAACCTTTCAAGATGAACAGGTTGATTATAAGATTCAACTGAAACTCCTAAAGAGTGTATAAACGTTAATGAACAAGGTGAGTGTTTGGAAGAGTTCGTGTGTTCTTTGTTGTGTGCTCTCGCGCGACTCTTGTCTAATGAACTAATCCAAGCACTCCTATTTATAGTTGTAGGATTAACTAGCCGTTGGAAGCTAGAAATTCAAACAACCATAATTGGAGGGATATAATCAATCAAAGATTGATTATATGATTGATTAGTTGACTTTCAATCAATCAATCAAATCCTCCATCAGTTGACTCTCCAGATTGCTTTCTTCTCTATCATGATCTCCAAAATCTCCTTGTCTCCAGATTATGCGTAGCCTCCATGTGGGTGAACTAATCTGTCTTCCTCTCATCTGGTCTGGTCTGGTCTGGTCTGGGGTCTACTGGTCTGGTCTCATCTGGTCAGGTAGCACTTCTGCTCTGAACCTCATCTGGGAGAGGTCTTCTGGTCAGACTCCTCTGGTGACTCCTCTGGTCAGAGCTCATCTGGTCAGACTCCTCTGGTGACTCCTCTGGTCAGACTCCTCTGGTCAGAGCTCATCTGGTCAGACTCCTCTGGTGACTCCTCTGGCAGACTCCTCTGCTTTGGTCTGGACACCTCATCTGGTCACCTCCTCTGGTCACCTCCTCTGGTCACCTCATCTGGTCACCTCATCTGGTCACCTCCTCTGGTCTGTACAGATTTCTTCCCCCTTAACCAAAGACCTATTCTAGACCAAGACTAATCTGTAGCTGACTAACAGGTTCAGCTAGTCCTATTACAAGTTCTTGTTTTAACATCTTCAAAACATCTAATCTATATCCTAACAGGGAGGCAACCCATTTTATTTGTTTTTCAGTATTTTTATGTTATTAGGGTATTGTTGAATCGTAAGTTTTAACCTCGTATTTGAGAGTTTATATTGTAGGCTTGTCTCGAAGGAGTGCCAAAGAAGTGGAGATTGAAGGGACCAACTCAAGACAAGGGAGTGTGCCAAGTTGTTGAGAGAAACTGAATTATGTGGATGAGGTAACCCACAACCCCAAACTTAGACCTCTTCACAAGGTCGAAGTTTGGGGGGTGGAGTTTTTATATGTTTTATGGTTACATTGCACATGCATGCACACCCTCTCTTCGAGTTGAGTTTGGTTAATTGGTATATTGAGATGTTCCTTGGGCTGTTAGTGTTTTGATTGTTGGAGTTATACGTGAAAGTATGCTTTTACTTTGTATAACTCGTGTATCAAACACTCGATTTATGAGAATAATTCTTTTATCACATTTGCTTTAGATATAATTGAATGTTGAATTTCTATTGCAAACCGTTCAATAGTACATGTTACATTGTAGTTAATGTGGTGATACCCGATCACGGAAGATAACATTAACAGTTTACTTGTAACTAAACGTACAATTCACGACCCAGGTGGAATTGAACAATCCGCCGTGAAAGGTCGATGTGTAAGGCTCAGATTGGTCTGTCTTGACTAAGAGATTGCACTAGCACATTTAGTATGTGTTGAAGAGGTCCTACAGCGAGGATAAATTCTTCTGTTCTGAAAGGTGAAGAATTAGACCTCAGTGGTTGTTGATTTCTTAATCTCCGTCACTTAAATAGGACCGTGTGTGTTTAATAGTTACTGCTTTGATTCATGTTGGGTGAGAATCATTGTGACTTCGAACTTTGTGTCTTGGGCAGTAATATTAATCATACGACGGTTGCTAAGATTTAATACGGAGAAACGCGTGCGAGTACGGCTCGTGTGATTAGTCCCCTTGGTGGGCTCAGAAGTTTTATTGTACCAAATCTTGCAAGTGAAGAATTAGTTTCTTCGGTACGAATAATAATGTTGAGCTGTCTTTACTCCAAGGTGAAATATATTAATTAATTTAGAGCTATTCAGAAGCTTAATTAATTAATGGACTTGATAATCTTAAACGCGGGAAATAATAACCGGGAGCCCATATTATCGTAATATGGATTAAGATGGATAGTGCAATATTAATTTATTAGTGGTAATAATTAATATTAATGGGCTGAATTATATTGGGGCTCAATATTGAAATTCAGAAGTCCATTAGGAGGTCCAATCTTAATTCTCCTTAAGGCCCCTCAAGTAGCCCATTAAGTAGCCCAATAATGATAAGGTGATTAAAATAAAAAGAAAATAATTATGCTGATTTTTCAAGTATTATTTTCGAAAATTGCATGATAAGGAGGAAAAAGATTTTGTTGATTTTCTTGGAAAGATATTATGCAAGATATGTATTCTAGGAATACAAGAATATCTCATATATTCAAGAAGATCCAAATCTTGGATTTCTTCTATGTAATTTTCGAGAGTTTCATATTTATTAGGAGAGTGAGATTTTTGTGGAATATTTTATTATGGAGAAAAGAATATATGAGATATATTCAAGATTTCTTAGAGATTAAGAAAAGATTTTCTCCAAGCCCATAAAATCTCTACGAATTTCGGTCACTACTCTTATAAATAGGGGATGATTATTTCATCCCCATGTACAAAAATTCCATGTGTTGGAAAAATCAAGAGCATAGATATTTTTCTTTTTCCTTAGTTTATTAAATTACTTGAAAGCATCTCCCACCGGTGATCAAGTAAGGCGAAAGGGAAATACTTGAGAAGGTTTTTGGGTTGATAAAGCGAGATCGTGATTGTCCCGTTTATTCAAAGGCCAATTCTACAAGAGGTACGTTAATCGCATATTTAATTGTTTATTCCGCTTAATTAAATATGTGAAATTAATTCAACATGCATGATGAAAATTAGTTGTTGGAATTATTATTTGAATTAATTAGGATTAATTCATGCTAGTAATAATTGTATTTAAATTCGTATTTAAAATTCATCCCGAATAGATTTCGGGCACCCCGATTTTCCCAACAACTGGTATCAGAGCCACGGTTTCGGGCTCTGAATTTTAAATTGGAATTTAAATTGTTAAAACATTAAATTGAAATTGGATAGTAGAATTGTTAGATCTTTTTTGCAGGTATCCAATTGTCATGGTTTTTAATGTTGTTAATTTCATGCGTGTGAATTAATTGTTTTTTAATTCGATTCGTTCGAATTCGTTTTTCTCGTGAGAAAATCCACGAGTAGATTAGTTGTTTTTATTTTGATTCGATCATTGTAATAGACTAGTCTAGATCTAGTATTTATTTTTTTTGTAAAAATAAATTGTAACCGGATCGTGACGAAGAACGAAGAATTAAAAACGGCGTACCCGGACGACGCATACAAGCGTGGCGCATGTATGGAGGTAAAATCATGCAAGGGGTGAAGAAAACAGGGACGAACGGCGAAAAAAACGGTGCACGGGGGTGCACGGCGCACGCCGTGCGCAACGGGCGCACGGCGCCGCGCGCAGGCGTGCGCGCGCCTCGGGCGCGGGCTGCAGCGCCTCGGGGCGCTCCGGGCGGCGCCTCGGGTGCGCCTCGGCGCGCCTCCGTGCAGCGCCTCGGGTGCGCCTCGGGGCTGCGCTTCAGCGCGCCTCGGGCAGTTTTTCAGCGCTTCTCGGGCCGGGAAGCGCGCGGGCCCACTTTGTGGGCCGACGCGCGCTGTATCTCAGGCCGTGGAATTTTTTCGGTTCGTGTTTTTTTTCCGTGTGTTTTTAAACGTCGTCCCGAACCCCAACGATGCTGTTTTTGAAGAAGTGTTGCTGTTCGAGTGGGAGCACGTCGAGACGAACGTCGGAAAGCAACAAGGACGATTTTTCGCATCAAGACGTGAAGAAATTAAACCGTGACAATTGGAATTGAGTGCTCCAATGTGTTTAATTTTGTTTTGATGGATGTTTTATTTCGTGCAATTTTTATTATTTGTTAATATGTGTTTGCATGAATTTAATTGTCCAAGAAAAACCTTACTTTCGAAAATTACTAAGTATGTTTTTATAATTGCAATTTTATTCCGGATATTAAAATTGGATTATTTTGGCCTCCATAATTTATTTATTTGTGAAGTTCTTTTGGAATACATTTCCCCCTCGGATCGGCCAAAAGAACGGATTTCACATGAATAAATTCCGAAAGGATGATTGTGGATTATTACTAGTGGCGGTATTGACCCTCACCACGAGTGGCTTGCTCAAAGCGAAATAATAATCCTGTATTTAATTATGGTTATTACTTAGGCATAGGAAATTGATATTAACTTACTCCCCTCGGAGTCCCTGTCAATTTCTATGTGGTCAAAGTAGGAGCCAACTATTAATTTTGAATTAAGGATTTGTAACTTTTAAGTTTGTGATCCGCTTGAATGTATTTAAATGTATAGACCACCCCTCGTGGCGCATTTAAATTGTTTCAAGATGTTGGCTGATGCATGATTATATTGTTTTAAGGTTTCAATATAATTGATGTGATCGAATTATGTGATAATTTCATATTTTTCTAGATATTGATATGAATGTATGTTTTATTCTCATTTCATCATGTCGCAACCTTTTAATCCACTGTTTAATATACTTAAAGTTAATAAACTTTTTGGAGAGAATTATATCGATTGAAAATGTTTTTTTTTTAAATTTGTCCTTACTGCACGAAAACACAATTGGGTTATTTATGTTAATATACCCGGCAAGCCTAATGATAAGTCAAACAATGGGAAGAGGCAGTTTGTGATCGGAAGCGTGACAATGAATGAAGTGCATCATCTTGACATTTCTGTCTGAGGATTTGAGGCGCGTTCATGAAGACATTGTATCCGCTGTTGAAATCATGGAACACCTTGAAGAGATGTTTTCACATCAGAATCCCATGACTAATCAGTTCACCAAACATGACTCGGTCAAGTTGGAAATGGTGGAAGGAACGCCCGCAAGGGAGCACGTTCTCGAGATAATGGCATACCTTAACAAGTTGGAAGTACTTGGTGCGGATTTTGATTGATTCCATATACCATTCCCTACCGAGAAGTTTTGAGTAGTTTCATCTGAACTGTCAGATGAATGAACGGACAAGTCGTTTGCCCGAGCTCTTGCAAGCTTTAGTTTCGGTGGAGGTGATAATGGAGCACCAGTCTAGTGCTATGGTGGCTAATAGTTCGTCTACCTCTTTTGGTCCCAAGGGAGGGAAAAAGAGGAAGAGAACCAAAGGCCGGATCCAAGCAAATCCAATTGTTGCGAAAGGCAAATGCAAAGTCAAGCATCGAAGGGGAAGTGTTTTAGTTGCGGTGAGAGAGGACAATGGAGGTCTGCCTGTTCCAAGCCTAAGAGGCTAGGAAAGTTAGGTAATTCACACACCTTAGTCGTCGAAACTTGTGAAGTGGCGTATGCTGTCTATTCGTGGATAGTGGATACGAGAGCTACTGATCACATTTGTTTCATGGGTTTAAGCTAACCCAACGACTTAACGGAAGTGAGATCCCCATCACATCGGGCAATGCTACGAGAGTGGCAGCTGAAGCAGTGGGAGAAGTGCGCCTATCTTGTGAAGATAGAGTTATGGTCTTGAGAGACGTTCCTCATGTTCCTAGTTTAGAAAGAACTCAACCTTCAGTTTCTAAACTGTTTGAATAGATACTCAGTTTCTTTTAATAAGGATGTTATTATTGCTTGAAACGATGAGTTTATCTGTTCCGGAACTTTAATGAATGATCTTTATACCATTATTTGGGCACACCACTCACAAAATTGAATCTAATAACACATCGATTATTTCGAGTAATAAAAGAAAGCGTTCTTCGGAGATGAACGAAACACTTCTATGGCATCTTAGACTAGGTCATATTAATCTAAAGTGGATAGAGAGATTGGTGAAAGACGGATCCTTGGAATCATTCCAAGTCGAACCGTTTCCAACTTGTGAATCCTGTTTAGAGGGTAAAATGACCAAGAGGGCATTTGGAGCCAAGGGGAATAGAACTACGAAAGTGTTAGAACTCGTTCATACCGATATGTGTGGTTCAATGACGATCATAGCAAGAAAGGGTATGAGTAAATTGTCTTTTTCAATGATTACTCGAGATATGGATACATCTACCTTATGATGCATAGGGAAAGAAGTATCAAGTCTCTACGATTTGTTCGTGGAGGCGAATACCTTAGCAATGAATTCTTGAACTACCTATCGGAAGAAGGGATTGTATCCATGTTGACCACATCGGGAACCCCTCAATAGAACGGTGTGGCGGAACGAAGGAGCCAGACTCTTTTAGAAATAGTTAGATCCATGATGAGTTATTCGGATTTACCCAAGTCGTTTTGGGGTAACGCCTTGGAAACAATGACTTATATTCTAAACTTGGTGCCATCCAAATCGGTTCCTAAAACCCAATGGAATTGTGGACCGGGGCGCAAGCCCAGTCTAAGACACTTGCAGATTTGGGGTTGTCCGGCATACGTGCTAGACAAGGAAGCCGGTAAATTCGATCCATGTTCGGAATTAAGGTTGTTTATAGGATATCCCATGGGAACGAAAGGGTGTATGTTCTATAGTCTCAAGGATTGAAAGACCGTGATTAGTTCGCACTTTAAATTCTTGGAGGAAGACTATATGAATAAAAGAAAGCCCAGAAGTGAGATTACCTTAGACGAGTTAAGAGGGCAAACTCATATACCAAGTATACAAGATGATATACCACACGTCATACCTTCACAACCGGAACCCCGTCGTAGTGGGAGGATTGCAAGGCAACCCGAGAGATTCATAGGAATTAGAGAATCTTCGGATTTGATTCCCGGCGATGAATCAGACCCATGAACGTACGACGAGGCAATCCAAGACAAAGACGCGGAAGTGTGGCAAACCGCAATGGAAACCGAGGTGGGTTCGATGGATTATAATCAAGTGTGGGAGTTGGTTGATCCACCTAATGGGGTAGAGCCCATTGGATGCAAGTGGGTGTACAAGAGGAAAAGAGGACCGGACGGAAGGGAAGAGACCTTCAAAGCAAGGCATGTGGCCTGTGGCCTGTAGCTATGCTTAAAGTCCATCCGTATTCTCTTGTCGATCGCTGCGCACTTAGATTACGAGATCTGGCAAATGGATGTCAAGACAGCTTTCCTTAACGGAAGTCTTGATGGGATCTATATGCAACAACCCAAAGGTTTCGTTGAAAAAGGCCAAGAGCACCTCGTATGCAAGCTTAAGAGATCCATTTTATGGACTTAAGCAAGCGTCGCGTACTTGGAACCAGTGTTTTGATCGAGTTATTAAGTCTTATGGGTTTGTGATCAAAACAAGTTCGAAAGTTGTGTGTATAAAAGGTGTGACGGAACTGCGGTGGTATTCTTAGTATTATACGTAGACGATATTCTGCTCATTGGAAACAATGTAAAGGTATTGTCAGACGTAAGGGTATGGCTGTCAAATCAGTTTGATATGAAGGACTTAGGGAAAGCCGGTCACATCCTTGGGATCAAGTTCACTCGAGATCCAAGAGGAGGATGTTGGGTTTATCGGAAGTTTCATACAAAGCCACTGTTTTGAAGCATTTCAGCATGCAAGATTCCAAGAAAGGTTTTGTACCTTTTAGGCACGGAATCCATCTATCTAAAGAAATATGCCCTAAGACACAAGTGGAGATAGATGACATGAAAGACGTTCTGTACGTTTCGGACGTAGGAAGTCTTATGTATGCAATGTTGTGTACGAGACAGGATATCTGCTTTGTCGTGGGCATGATGGCAAGATATCAAAGTAACCCCGGGAAAGCACATTAGATTGCAATTAAATGCGTTCTTTAGTTTCTGAAAAGAACTTAGTATGGAATGCTGATTTAACAATCAGACAATCTAATTCCCATGGGATACACGGACTCAAATTTCCAATCAGACATAGACTCCAAAATACCTACCTCGGGTAGTGTGTTTTGCATGGGAGAAGGAGCCATGACATGGAGAAGCGATTTGCAGAAATGCATCGCAGATTCGACCATGGAAACCGAATAAGTAGTTGCTTGTGAAGTAGTGAAAGAAGCGGTTTGGCTCAAGTACTTCTTAGTGGACTTGGACGTTGTTCCGAATTTGCCCGACAAGATAACTGTCTTTTGTGACAATGCCGGAGCAGTTGCAAATTCAAGGGAACCGAGAGCCCATAAGGCCAGCAAACACATTGAAAGAAAATACCATCTTATACGAGAAATCGTTAAGAGAGGAGATAAAGAGGTGGCAAAGATATGCGTCGGGGACAACCTAGTAAATCCATTCACAAAGGGTCTGCCTCTGAATACATTCGAGAGACATGTGGATGGAATGGGAGTCAAGACTATTGCCAATCTGCTTTAAGTATAAGTGGGAGGAATTATTAGGTTAGTGTAGGTTGACATGAGATGTCACGTAGAGCTACTATACTAAGACATGCGTGATGTATACTAAAAGCAGACTTTAAGTATAAGTGGGAGATTGTTGGAGTTATACGTGAAAGTATGCTTTTACTTTGTATAACTCGTGTATCAAACACTCGATTTATGAGAATAATTCTTTTATCACATTTGCTTTAGATATAATTGAATGTTGAATTTCTATTGCAAACCGTTCAATATATAGTACATGTTACATTGTAGTTAATGTGGTGATACCCGATCACGGAAGATAACATTAACAGTTTACTTGTAACTAAACGTACAATTCACGACCCAGGTGGAATTGAACAATCCGCCGTGAAAGGTCGATGTGTAAGGCTCAGATTGGTCTGTCTTGACTAAGAGATTGCACTAGCACATTTAGTATGTGTTAAAGAGGTCCTACAGCGAGGATAAATTCTTCTGTTCTGAAAGGTGAAGAATTAGACCTCAGTGGTTGTTGATTTCTTAATCTCCGTCACTTAAATAGGACCGTGTGTGTTTAATAGTTACTGCTTTGATTCATGTTGGGTGAGAATCATTGTGACTTCGAACTTTGTGTCTTGGGCAGTAATATTAATCATACGACAGTTGCTAAGATTTAATACGGAGAAACGCGTGCGAGTACGGCTCGTGTGATTAGTCCCCTTGGTGGGCTCAGAAGTTTTATTGTACCAAATCTTGCAAGTGAAGAATTAGTTTCTTCGGTACGAATAATAATGTTGAGCTGTCTTTACTCCAAGGTGAAATATATTAATTAATTTAGAGCTATTCAGAAGCTTAATTAATTAATGGACTTGATAATCTTAAACGCGGGAAATAATAACCGGGAGCCCATATTATCGTAATATGGATTAAGATGGATAGTGCAATATTAATTTATTAGTGGTAATAATTAATATTAATGGGCTGAATTATATTGGGGCTCAATATTGAAATTCAGAAGTCCATTAGGAGGTTCAATCTTAATTCTCCTTAAGGCCCCTCAAGTAGCCCATTAAGTAGCCCAATAATGATAAGGTGATTAAAATAAAAAGAAAATAATTATGCTGATTTTTCAAGTATTATTTTCGAAAATTGCATGATAAGGAGGAAAAAGATTTTGTTGATTTTCTTGGAAAGATATTATGCAAGATATGTATTCTAGGAATACAAGAATATCTCATATATTCAAGAAGATCCAAATCTTGGATTTCTTCTATGTAATTTTCGAGAGTTTCATATTTATTAGGAGAGTGAGATTTTTGTGGAATATTTTATTATGGAGAAAAGAATATATGAGATATATTCAAGATTTCTTAGAGATTAAGAAAAGATTTTCTCCAAGCCCATAAAATCTCTACGAATTTCGGTCACTACTCTTATAAATAGGGGATGATTATTTCATCCCCATGTACAAAAATTCCATGTGTTGGAAAAATCAAGAGCATAGATATTTTTCTTTTTCCTTAGTTTATTAAATTACTTGAAAGCATCTCCCACCGGTGATCAAGTAAGGCGAAAGGGAAATACTTGAGAAGGTTTTTGGGTTGATAAAGCGAGATCGTGATTGTCCCGTTTATTCAAAGGCCAATTCTACAAGAGGTACGTTAATCGCATATTTAATTGTTTATTCCGCTTAATTAAATATGTGAAATTAATTCAACATGCATGATGATAATTAGTTGTTGGAATTATTATTTGAATTAATTAGGATTAATTCATGCTAGTAATAATTGTATTTAAATTCGTATTTAAAATTCATCCCGAATAGATTTCGGGCACCCCGATTTTCCCAACATTGATTTGCTACTACATATTTCATGCCTATCAAACATCTTATGCTTGTTGATTGCTATCTTTGAGTATGATTTGATGAGTAGAGTGAATTGTGAAGTTGAGTAGGAATTCTTTTGTGTGAGTGTTTGAGTTAGAGTTGATTTGAGAGAGAACTCGTATGCTTGTGAGTTTTCTTTCTGAGTACTCGTGTGATGAGAGTCAGAATTCACTAGGACTAGCATGGATGTGAAAGCCGTGAGATTTGAGCCTTTTGAAATTTGGATGTATAAAATAATCTCTTCGTTTGTGAGTGGATCGTCACCTTAGAGGATGCTAGAACTTGTGTGTGCTCTCACTTCTTGATTGTGTCTAGTTTGATATGCCGAATGTGATCTTAGGCCATCTTTATTTTGAATGAGTCACTTAGCCTAAATTTTCCTTACCATTGATATTTGTCCCTTGTTAGCCCCGTTGAGCCTTGAGCCTATTTCATTTGCTAGCACATTTAAACACTATTCCTAATTCCTAAGCCTTTTTGTCCCAATTTGAGTGGAGAATAGGAAAAGTATGAATGTGAAGGGATTGAATTGAGTTTAAAAAGGAAAATGTGATTGTTGAGTGAGTATGAGAAGAAGGTGTGATGGAGTTTTGAGTTGTGGGAAAGAACAAAAAAGGTTGAGAATGAGCAAAAGAAAAAAATGAGCACAAGTGTTTTTGAAAAAAAAAGTGAAGTGATTGAAAAAAGTGAAAAGAGTTAGAAAAAAAATTTGAAGTGTTGAGAGTATGGAATTGAAAGGATGTTGATTGAAAATGTTTGAAGTATTCTGTTCCTAATCTCGAAGTGCCAAAGTTTGACTTTCTATTCTCCATTCACTTGAGTCACTTATCCTAGATTGTTATCCCACCTATCCAAAGAGCCTACATTACAACCTTGAGAAAAGTCCTTTTTAATTCAGCATTGATTTCTAGAGTATGGTCGGAGTTGAGAGAGCTTACAAGCCTATGGCTGCCGATATGTGTGATTGATTGCTTGAGTGAGTCTCTTTATTATTGATATACACTTGTGAGGGAGTGAAACACATCGTTGAGTGCACATCCATGTTTGATCTTGGTGGTTCTTATTGTTATTGCATGAGTATCATGAAGGAAAGTGAGTGAGTATACTTGTGATTGATCTTTGTAGCTCGAGTTCATCTGCTTGCATAATTTGATTCTATGACTCATTCATAACAATTTCACTTGACTTATTATTTTGTTGCTTGAGGACAAGCAACATGGTAAGTTTGAGGGGGTTGATTAGGCGTGAAATTGTCATGATTCGTCATTCGAAATGCCCTTGTTTTGATTGATTTAAATGAGTATTTAGAGTCATTTGAGTATCATTTCTATAAACTGATTAATATGTCTCTTTGATGCTCATAGATGGATAGAGGGCGAAAAGAGAAGTTCGTAGGACTTTGAATCAACTCAAACGGACGCCCGGATGAGAAGATATCGAAGAAATACGAAAAATATTAGTTCGAGGGAGCAAAAGTATCATTGGAATGCACAAGCAAGGAGCACTCGTGCACATAGTGCACGAGCAGTCGTGCAAGGCGCTCGAGAAGGTGCAACTCGTGCACTAGTGCACGAGCAGTCGTGCAGGGTGCACGAGCAAAAGGAGATCGTGCAATTTTTGCTCTCTGGACGAGTTGGGGTGCTCGAGTGGAATGAGCTCGTGCACTAGTGCACGAGTAGTGCACGAGCATACGTGAATTTTGGCCCATTAACTCCCGATTCGACCCGTTGCCTATTTATACCCCTTTGGAGCACGTTTTTTAGAAAGAGAACTTACCACTTGAGAAGAGAGCACTTTTATAGTTAGTTTTTGGAGAAGAAGGAACGAACAAGCTTTACTTTTACATTTTCGAGGTTTTCCTTACGAATTCTTAGTCCAATTTTACTTTTTAGTTTCGTTTCTTCAGACTTTTGTTCGTGAATAATTTGAGACTTCGTTTTATTGATTTAATTTTAGTTTATTCCTTTATTTCTTGAAACCCTAGTTTATGTTTGATCTTTTCTTCGTTCTAATTATCATGTTCATGTTCGTTACTTTTTCAATTGTTCTTGTTTACGTAAAACTCATGTTTAGCTAAAACCCTCGTATGCTTGGGGTAGGATGAACTCGTAGAAGTAGGATGTGGGTACGTAATTAAGGTAATTCGTGACGTTAGGGTTTTAATTTTCTTAATTAATGAATTCTTAAAATTTGTCTTAACTTTACTCTTGAATTTCGTTCGAAAAGTGTTAGAGAGAGGACGACCGTATCACTCTTTAATAACGAGTAGACTTAATGAGAAGGTTTAGAAAGAGTTAATTAATCTACCAGTTTATCTAAGGAGGACGACTGCATCACCTTAGTTTAAATTAGGGTCTCGTTAATTAAGCACTATCTATTAACTTGTTAGTAGATTAGTGAAGTCGATTACTAGGATAAAGTATTAGGGTATTAAGTCTTGAGCTTTCATCTTATAATCTTGAACTTAGGTTATTTCTTGCGTGTCACAATTATTTTAATTATGTACCTGCTCCGTCAGTATACGTAGGGATTCCTATCCTGAGCATCACCATCACATACTTGAAAACACACGTTTACGTTCTTAGTTTAATTACTCTTTTGCATTCGTAGAGTAATTTAGTTTAGAGTATATTTTTATTCTTCAAAAATCCAAAAACATACACTCATATTAGCTACGACGCGTAGATCTTCAGGGATCTGTTCGCATACACTCCATCCCGTGGGTTCGATATACTTGGTCATTATACTTACTCATACTACAGTGAACTCGTACGCTTGCGAGGAATCTACTAGTAGAAGTTAGTATTTTCGCCTCAAGTCACATGTCCATCACTTGAATTGTCCGAGAATCAGCCATTACTTGAGTAACTGATGGGTTACATATTGAATTAAGCTTGGCCGTTGTATCCTCCAAGTCCTTCTTCATCTGATCCATTTCCTCCTTGTGTTCTGCCACCAAACCTAGGCAACGACCAGAAAACTCTTCGTTCAATCGGATCACCTCATTCCGAGTCTCCACTTACAACTTTTGACAATTCAACAACTCAGTCATCAGTCTCAGATTCGCCTCTTTCAAACTCTTGACCTGAGAATCTAACCTCTGTTCATTTGCCTTATCAGGCTCCTCATTTTGAATAGATCTAACAATATTCATAACACTATCAGATGCATCGTTGTCCTTCTGAATATCGTTAGTCAATCCAATACTAAATGAAGGAGGATAAGGTGATGTGCCCACTGAATTCAGTTTTTTCATCGTGCATTCAACAGTCTTTGCACTCCCGGGGTCAACATCATTGATTGATGCAATCTTCTTAACAGGAGATTCCAGTGATGAATTTTTAGGGTACTGTTCACATGTTGTTTCATCCCTTTTTCCCCACGTTCCAATGGGATAAGTGGCACAGACAATAAAATCAGAATATGAATCAATTCCCCTTTCTCTATGCCCCTTTCCTACTCCATCACTTGAACCACTATCATCTTGGTCTCTACATTTCCTTTCAACAGCTTCTCTTATTCAAGAATCTTTAACACAACGAAGAACATCCTTCTTGTGTGAATTTTCCTTCAATACATGTTTCCCAATCTGATGAACAAATAAATATTAAATCAATTACGTTCAAGTTTGGTCCGAACTATAAGTATTACAATATCATTTTATAATCATTACCTTACTAGGCTTTAACTCGTGTAGATTGACCCCTTCAAGTTTCTCATTCAACAATGAAAAATCACACTTCAGTATATGGGGGAAGGCACCATGGTTGGTTGGAGATATCAATTTAGTATTCTCACACAACCAGAATTGTAAATAAAGAAACCAACAAAATGGGCATCAATCAAAACATATTTAATAAAAAAATATTTCTAAATAATAGTTTCAATAATAATCATAAACATCATTATCGATAGAAGAGACACACAACCACCAATCTTGATGTTCTTGCTTGTTTTAAGCTGATCAACCAGCACCTTCACTACAACATCACACCAATCATATTGTCTTATCTCTTCAACATTCTCTAGATACCCTACATAATGTCATGGTATTGAAGAATTCCTCCGCAGTGAAAGTAAGGACACCATCAAATACAAATGCAACAAACGAGCAACATCACTCGATGTATGCTCACCATTCATCCTCAAGGTTGATTTCAACTTCTCAAACACTTTTTTCTTGTACAACACATCCCTACTACCTGGACCCCTTATCTCATCTCTAAAACAACGTTCAACCCAAGGTGGGTCTTGATAATCATTTGACCTAAGGGGTAGTTTACGAGATCCACATGTCACACCCATTATAAGCTGAACATCCCTGCTACTCGGCTCTAACCTTTCACTACCCAGCCAGAATGTTGAACTACGTTCATCGAAGGTCAGCATCACAATTTTAATATCATCTTCGTTATTTTGCCACATTCTCTTATAACGTCTGTACTCTATATTCATCAGGGAGTCGAACAATATCCAAAAAGGGCTTCTCTTAATCTTAGATATATGATCGTCGGTGAACGAAACGCCCTGTAACTCTCTCACAAAAGTCACTAGGTTGCTTCTAAAATATATTTGTCCAACGTCTGCATTCGAACTGCCTAGTATTTGGAAGAGAGAAAATATAATGTTTAAATATATACATTGATGGATGTCCTACGTTTACTTCTTAAAGAAAAAAAAACTAGAACTAACCAAAATTATTCCTTAGCCCGAATTCACCATCACTTGAATCTGAACTAGAACATAACACTTCATCTAATAGTCCAAGCCCTGATTCATGTTTACTGCAGGTTGTAGTTGCCTTGTCACGCTTTCTCCTCTTAACGGGGTTCTTGTCATTTGAATTATCATCTTGTAGGCCAAGTTTAATGATTTTCATTACAATCCATTGAAAAATAGCAGATATAGAGAAACTTGTAAGTCTGTCTACTTACCAGATTCCAATGACGAAGTTTCAATTTCTTTCACCATCTTTTCTGTAAATCAAAGAACAACAAGTACTCATTACAAAATACCATCCTGTTGAAAAAAAATTCATTTAATTGGTATTTACATAATTCTAACCTTTGCTCTTCCCTGCTCTGTAATGATCAGAGTCCATTCTAGAATAATTACCTAAAAGTTGTACAACATCAGTATATTAACACGGTCAATAAAGCAAAACTACATAATGAAGTTACAATAGTATATTAAGCCAAATTATATTAAGTAGAAACACATAGTAAAATTACATTACTATATCAAAGAGGAAAGAAATTAGTGTGCTAAAAAGAAGCTTATTATAAAGGGAACACACACACTATAAGGCTATAAGGAATAATATATACATATGTAAGCGTGGTACACAGAGAAATAATAAGTATATAGATGTAGTACAAAAAATTTAAGAGTAGTATATGTTTGTCTTGATTTGTATATTAGCAAATATAGAAATTATTTACTACCCTTTCATAAATTTTTGCATCAGTATACTATACCTGTATTTTTTTTGGACTTTTTCTTTGTCTTCAACATCTTGTGTGGTGGTCTCCCTTCGTCTTCGAATGAAGAATCATCTTTACTGGAATATATGCCTATATTGTTAACTAGTACATAACCCCGCGAATTTTGCGGACTGAAAAAAAATTTGTTATTATTATTTGAAATTATAAATATTAATTTTTTAAAAAAAAATATCTTGTAATTTCGATATAATTTTAAAATTGTAATTACAATTTAACAAATAATAAAAAATATTAAACATGAATAAATAAAAAATTTGAAAAATATTAACTAATTCACACATTCAATCTCAAATTAGCATAACACAATATAATTTAAAATTACAGTTATTGTATACTTGCATCCCCAGTTTTCCCCAATGGTATGAATATACAATAACTATTGAACGCAAAAATTTAAATCTAAAGATAGAATCACATATTTCAGATCTAAAGGTAACATTACAAAAAAGATGTCATAATTAAAATGAAATATTGTATAGCTGTTTGTATGGGAACAATGGATTAATGTGTTGGTATTTATAATACACAATTCAACAATAAGAATTGATTTTTAGGCGCCAATCTTAATTTTTTTTTTTAAATTCAATTTCCCTCTTGGACATTTCAAATTTACAGATATTTTGCTAAAAAAAAGTTTAAAAAATTGAAATTGGTAAAAAAAAAAATCAAAATCCTTTTTGCAAAACAATATCTATATTTTACAGTTTCAAATTCTTTTTTGCAGGTAGAATTTTATCCAAAAAAAAAAATGTGTTACAATCTATTATTGATGGTAAGATATTATATTTGGTGGCAATATTTTTTGGGAATCATATGCTATTTCGGTGACAATATCTTTTAAAAAATATTTCAATTTCTTGCTACAAATTTCACATGTATCAGTATTTAGTAAAAATAAATTCTAAAAATATCAATGAAAAGAAATCGTTCAACCTTGAAAAAAGATATTCTTGCATTAATTTAATGTTTAAAATCTTGCATTAATTTAATGTTTAAAATAATATTTTATATTATACGTAAATATTATGTTTCCATTGATTAAAATATATTCACTTGTATTGTATTTTAGAGTAAAATACTTTCTAAAGTTATACTTAAGTTGTTAGTAAAGAAACTTAATGTTCTTTTTTTTCTTTTTTCTTTTTTACCAACACTATAATTTTTTATTCATAAAAAACTTATTCCGCATATTATAATATATATATATATATATATATTATTTATATAATATATAACAACCTTATACTTATTTATCATTTACGATACTATATTAATATTTGTATGTTAAAATAATATAAAAGAAAAATCGAAATCCTAGTTTATGAAAGAATATATGTACTTTACATTTTAATAGTCTATTTTGGCGGCATAATTTTATCCAAAAATAAACTTTTGTATTATAACCTATTATTGAAGGCAATATATTATATTTGGTGGCAAGATTTTTTTGGTATCATATACTATTTCGGTGACAATATCTTTTCTTAAATATTTCAATTCTCTCCTACAAATTTAACATCTATCAATATTTTGTAAAAATAACTTCCAAAAATACCTTAGAAGAGAAATCGTTCAACTGTGAAAAAAGATCTACTTGCATTAATATAATATTTAAAATAATATTTCATATTTTACGTAAATATTTTGTTTTCTCATTGATTAAAATATATTCAGATTTATTATATTTTAGAGTAAGACACTTTTTGAAGTTATAAATTATAATACTTAAATTGTTAGTAAAGAAATTTAATATCCTTTTTTTTTGTCAACACTATAATTTTGTATCCATAAAAAAATTATTCCACATATTTTAAGAAAAATATTTACATTAATTATATAAGATATAACAACTTTTTACTTTTTTATAAATTATAGTACTCTTTTAATATTTGTATTTTAAAAATAATATAAAAGAAAAATCGAAATCCTAGTCTAGAAAAAAATATTTGTAATTTTACAGTTTAATAGTCTATTTTGGCTGCATAATTTTATCCAAAAATAATTGAAGGTAAGATATTGTATTTGTTGGCAAAAAATTGTTGGTATCATACACTATTTTGGTGACAATATCTTTTCCAAAATAATTCAATTCCCTCATACAAAAAATTTCACATATATCAATAATTTGCAAAAATAACTTCCAAAAATATTTAAGTAGAGAAATCGTTCAACCATGAAAAAAAAAGGTCTCTACATCACCTTTAGGTTACCTGCAATACAAAATGAAGAAACATAAAATTTAATCAGATTTCACCAATAAAGCGCACCTTATTCGGAAAATAATAATAGTTGGATCAAAGCAGTGGGAGAATCTTCTTATTGAAAGAGAAAAAAAATTATTATGGTGGATTCTAAAAAAATACGGATGTAAAGATATGAATATGAATATACTTTAGAAACTTACAAAAAAAATTCTGGATACGCTCGAATAATCTTCAACTCACATTGATGCACGTATAATTTTCTCTTATGTGCGTCTAATCATCTCTATGTGCATAATAAATTAGTTCACCTGCAAAAAGAAAAAAAGGGATATGATATGTACAAAAAATTATAGAAATAATCCAAACAAATGTAAAAAAAATAAAATCATATTTCTTCACATAGTAGACAACAAATGAGAAAATGAAGTGAAGAGATGAGGATTAGAATTGAGAATCAGGATGCAAAACTAAAGAGAGATTTTATATTTATAGAAAATACAATATGAAATGTATGGTTGAGATTAAAAGTGTAAAATATATGGTGTAGATTAAGTCTTAATATGATTTAAAACATGCCTAAAATAACCTTTTAAGGAGAATTCAGGATTTTGAAATAAAATGATTTGAGAGGTGTCACATCAGTCTAAAAATAAGGTGGTGCTGACACATCATTTTGGAGAGGTTTGGAAATATAGTATAATAAGATTATAAAATCTCATAACTATTTTTAAAATGAAAAAAATGCTCAAAAACATTTATTCAAAATGAAACAAATATATATCATTTTAAAACAGTCTACCACCCAAAAATCTAAAAAAATCACACAAACCAAACGTTTGAAGAAGCAAACGGCCCAAAAATAACACTATTATTGTCTATTTCGCACATAAAGTCACTATAATAACACAATAAACAACATGCACAAGATAAACAATATATATGTATGTTATGTTAGTGTTAGTGTCCTAGAGACAATCTTTTGTAAGGACATAATACTAAGATGATATTCAGTTTATGGTTTAATATTATTGTTTGGTTTAATATTAAATGTATGACTTTACACTTATCTGAATATTATGTTTGATTGTTTGCATTATTCATATATGTGTTCCCTTGAATAGATACTGTCATTGAGTGAGTGAGAACTCAGATGACCGAAGTACGATTCTTAAATAGCCCCGATCAAGAATCATCAAGAATGGGATATTGATGATGCAATTGAGATTGGTGTGCGATCTGCATCATACTCTTAGAGAGTGTAGTAAGATCTCACTTACAACGAGATACCGGGTATCTCATGATGGATGCACAGATACCTTAGAGGGTATTGGTATACCCATTCGAGAAACCATTTGATGTAATTCCACATAATGTGTCTATGGGTGTCTCGGTTAGTGGGAGCGATGTGATACTCCTCTGACTTGAGGTCAATACGCACGACATGAGTGGTGAACTTTGACCATGACCGACGCTTGCACCCTTCCACGTGTAGATATTTTTTACTTATTTGTGTCGAGTGAGTTGCAATTGAGCTTAGGTTATGCTACAAAACTTTTGAAAATTCATGGTATAAACTTTAGCTCTTAAATTTAATGATCATAGCTTTTAAGAACTAAAAAATATTCAAAATGTTAATGCTTGAAAAAAAATTAATTTACTTTAAAACATGAATTGCCATTTTCCAAAAAATGGAGTGTTATCTGTTGGAAATTAGTTTAGAATTTGGATGCTTGGTCCAAGTTTGACCAATTTTAATTTGGTATTCCATTTGTGAAAAATAGAAATAAGTTGCAAATTATTAATCTACATTTGGAATAGATGAATTTAGTGTATTAATTTACTCAAAATCAATTTCGGGTGAATGAGATATTAATTTGTATTGAAGAGAAAGGAAAATATGGAGTAAGAAATGAAGGATCCTTTTCCCACATTTGAAAATTGGAAGAGAAACGACTTCCATATAAGTATACTTCTGAGGTGAATATGCAATATTGAGCAACGTCTATGTGGTGGTGCAATGGTTAGCCTGAAGAGCTAACCCAATGACTTTTGACTCACACCCCCACGGGTATGCACACATCGCACTTCATTGCATTGGGCGCTTTAGAGGCACACTTTGTACTTTGCATCATCGCGAGGAGCTGATGAGCCTTTGATTTTTTTAGACAATTCCGTCCAGTCGTGGCTCACGGGTTTGCAAGCGGTTCAGACCAAGGCTCAGTGCAAAGGGTGTGGTTAGCAAGATTTGAGCCCCACGATCAGATGGACCGACACGACAGTTCGGGTCGGCTATGGGCGAATCAAGCCCTGTTCACGAAAAGTCGCATCCGATAGGTTTCGAACCCGGGTCAAAATGGGCACGAGTCAAGGCTGGCTGAACAGGTGCAATCAAGAGCCCTTCAGATCCAACAGACACGATTCGCCAAAAACTTCTGATTTGCAGTGCAGCACTCTGAAGTTCTAAAGTTGTTGTATCTTGAGAACGATTGCCAACGATCCGTATTGCACTTGTGTATGGGGTAATAACGTCATACTGAGAGCGAGTCAAACCCTTGCCTCAACTTTCAAGTTAAGTCCGTATATGCATATCCTTTATCTTCGTTTACACACACATCACATTTCTAACATTATCTATGTCTCTAAGAAAATTTGAACCCTAGAATTTACTGAGTTATAACGACCAGCTTTTAGACTAGTGTTAACAAGCTAGCTTACTACTTTAACAAAGTACACCAATAAATCTATCACAAACATTCTTGTTTTTTTAGAGTTTTCTGGGTTCCAACTAGGTGTGTTAACCTTTACAATAAGAACGATGTAAAGGGTAGATTAACATTCTAAACTTAGATGTATATGATGAGCTCGAAATACAGAGTGACTCTTAAACTAGAAACACTTGGAAAATTCTTTTGGTTTAGAATGCTTCTCTAAATCCTTAAGAGCCAGATTAATTTATTTGTTTTCCAAAATTCTCATAACCTTGTTCAGGTCAAAGTTTTTTTAATTTATATTGATTCTTAGAAAACTATCAGTTGGATAGATAGCTTCATAGAATACTATATATATTTTGTGTTTGCAATGGACATTTTTTTGTCTATACGAGGTCCTTTCATCATGCTTGTTTGGTGAAAAGGTTGTATGTATGTCACTTGCTTTTCTGCAGTCTACCAAGACCAAGTATCAGAACCATACATGCGATGTCGTCTTCTCATTGGTCTAACTTAGAGTTAGATATGACTTTGTTGGCACATTCTTCCTTGAACTCTGACTTCCTGAATACATTCTTCGTCTTTAAGCCTCTTTAATCAAGCATCTTCAGGTTGTCTTTTAGTGATCCTGATATTCTCTTTGTCTGCAGCACTTTATATAAATATCAAGTCTCCCAAATGTCTAATGTAACCTGACTTTTTCAGGATACACATTACACAACATTGAATCCATCAAGGTAATGCCCTTCACTAAGTACTTTAACTGACCAATTTAGGAGTTCGGTTTCATACTGAGTGATTTGGTCTTAAGGATTGTCTTTAGGTCCGCGGTCTTCAGGATTTCTAACTTTAATTGAGTTCATCCTCAACCGAATACTTATGAGTAATGACATAAAACATGTCTTATCCTGACTTGTTGGGACAATATCAGTTTTGAGTTGATCCCAAATACCCTGAAAAGATGAATTTGCCTAAGTGTTGTAATAGTCAGGCTAATCTTGATAGGCTTTGTTAAGTTAGAATATTTTATATTCACAGGTACACAATAAGAGGAGTACTCATTGTTAACATTCAAGACTGAAGCCTGAAGAACACAAGAGCACCATTACTGAACTTATGACAGTCTTTCTAAGCTAGCTAAATAAGTGTCAGGATAAAGAGCATGATCCTGAGATCGTTGCTCACTCAGCCTAAAGGGAACAGGATGACACTGAGTGACTTGGGAAAAGACTTGAAGTAGGATCCAAGCAAGTAAAAGGAATGTCAGTGCTGGAACACGTACATAGATGAGGACAAACCTGAACTCAGAAAGGACAAGACTGAATTGAAGAATGAGTTCTAACATTCTCACCTACCTAATGACGTGGACCAATCAGAGGGCGACAAGTCATGTACGGACACTGACTTGAACCTGACATCTCTGTAGTTTTCAATGGACAAGCATTTAATGCATTTACCAAATCCATGCAAAGACGGCTGCTGCATGAAGATTATATCCGTTGAAGTATCCTACAAGAAAGGTGACTAGGAGGCTATCTCTCCAACGGATATTTTTCAAGTTTGCCTATAAATACAGAAGACCTTGGACCCAAACAAGGTTACGGGAAATTTCGAAGCCAGAAATTACTCAAGACTCTCAGTGTTCAAAGCATTCATAGCATTCAAAGAAGCACTCGAAAAACCTAGAATTTCCCTAGCGTTTCTTAAGTCTAGAGTGTATTATGTATTCCACTGAGCGTAACATATACATCTTAAGCTTAGAGTGATAATCCAATCCTTAGCATAGGTTTGCCTTGTAAGGATTATCACAAATAGTTGGAATCCAAATTGAAACCAAAACCCTAAAGCTGAGTCAGTGATAGGTTTGTTGGTTGAGGTTAGTTAGTTGGTTAGAAGAGTACTAGAACTCAAAGTCTAGGGATCGGTGAGCTGGTCATTGTGCACCTTGACACGTTAAAAACAAGTCAATCATTTACTGGATTCTCCTGTTAAATCAGGACCGTGGACGTAGGAGCTTGAGTCTCTGAACCACGTTATATCGCTCTGAGTTCTTTACTTACTTTGATATTGTGCTTAATTGTTTATCATTGTCATTATCATTCATTGCATGCTTTGTCAGTGTTGAATCAATCAGACTGACCTGAATTCATTGCACTGCCCTTCTAACCACGGCTTTGTAAGAGGAAAATTAGTTTTCAGAAAATAAACTAAAACAAGTCTTTAAACTTTTAGGGTTCACACATTTCCGCACAAGAACATAAATAGATAGTTAGTCAACTGACTCGCCTCAGTGCAGTTAGTAGGTTTATTATCTATTCAGTGTTCATCACTTAAACTCTGAGTTAAGGGGACTCAGCTTTGAAAAGAAAGTTGAAAATTTATATACGTGTATTCCCCCCCGTACACGTATCACTCAGACTTGTACGGGACCAACATGACTATATAGCATTGTCCCAGGAAATATATAGACAACAATCCTAACCTATACTCAGGAAATATCATCAGTTCATGGGTTTTGAGATCTAATTCAAAACCGCATTGTCCCAACACACCCTTATATGAATTACTAAATCAGATACATTTTTTTATTATTTATGTTCTACCATTTTTCATGTAGTAACACATGAATAATTGGATTGTGGACTACTTTAACGATTATCTAATTGTTTTAATAAAAAATAGTGTTGTTCTTTAATATGACATTTCTTCTCTTTCTGTCTCATATATTCACATTTTTTCTTCCTCGCATTTTTCATTGCACTACAAGAAATTTAAGAAATCGCAACGACAAAATTCGTCATAAAAACATCATTTTTCGTCACAAAATGTATTTGGTGACGAATTTTTTCATCGGAAAGAACGTCGTTTTAAGTGCGTCGTATTAGGTATATGTGACGTTATTTGAATTCGTCATCTAATTTTATCTTTTGATGACATTAAAGACCATCGTCACCATATCATCTCATCTATAGTGACAAATAAATCGTCACATTTGAGATCAATTTTCGTCACTAGTTATTGTATATCGTCGCTAAAAGATCAACTTTACATGACGATCTTTATTTATTGTCACTAAAATATTAATTTTTAGTGACGATTATCCATTTACTACCAACTTTGTCGGATATTAGTGACACAATTTTCGTCATAATTTGATTAACTAGTTCATCATGTCTTATATAATTCATCACCAAATAATTAAATTTTAGTGATAAAATTTGTTCGTCGTTATATGCATTCATATAATGACGATACAATGCGTCACAAAAATATAAGATTCAGTGACTAATAATTTGTGGTCACTAAATAGTGTGGAAATGTGATGAATAAAATTTGTCATTATAAATATTATATGAAAATTGTCGCGAAATGTTTAGATGCAGTGACATCAAATATTTCGTCACAAAAGATTACACTATTGTGACCAAATTATTATATACATATAATGACAACAAAATTCATCACCAAAAATTAAGAATTTAATGACAAAAACTCTATTGTCACTAAATGATGTAGAAATAGTAATGAAATATATTTGTCACAAATAAACACTATTAAGTGACGAAGTTGGTAATTGTCACACATAATTTAGAGATAATGACAAAATATATCGTTGTTACTAATTAGCATAGGGTGACAATAATCTTTGTCATTAACTAGATTTTTTTAGTGACACATAACTCGTCATTAAATAGTTATTTTTTATTGTGGATTTGGTTTTATTGTATAAATATAAAATATATAAATAGATTTATAATTGACAAAAATAATTATCCTGATAAAATAATTAATTTTAAATTGCAATAAATAAATTTTAGATGACCATTAAATTAAAGAACTCGATTTAAAATGGATAATACGATAAGAAATGCAATGAAGTAAATTGTACCAAAAGTCAAAAGCAACAAACAAGTTTAAGTTAAAAATGAAATGAACATAAAAAAATACTCTCCTAAATCTTAAAGATTCATCCCTTTATCAGATAGCAAATTCATAAGCTTGTTCAATTGGTCTTTCAGCTCCGTTACTTCTGCACCTTGCTCTAGAAGCTTATCACCTTGCACAGACAACTGATTTTTAAAATCAATCACTTCTATTTTAAGTTCATTTACCTGACTTTCATATGTATCAAACTTTTCTTGTGTCTCAAGCAGTTTCTTTTGCAGTTCATTAGATGTATCATATGGAACATTGCGTCTGCTTGGAGGCTTCAGACCATACCCATAACCTTTTATATAACCAGTACCATGTCCTAAGACCTCAAGAACAATTTTCGCTGAACTTTTATCAATACCTTGCTCAACATATTCATCTCGTTTCGTTATCATTTTCTCCTATTTGATCATTTATTATAAAAAAATTAATTAGAATCAATTTTGAAATAAAATGAAATATCATAAATAAATGCATGTATACATGAGTTACCCAATTTTCTTTAGCCTCATTCGATTTCCAACCGTCTTTCTCTGAAGAATGTGTACGGACATACAGTTCAATTCTATCACAATCTTTTCCATTTAACTCTTGTTCAGACTACAAAAAAAAAATAGTTATTAAATTACACTCATTAAAAATTATCAATAAATGTTTGTAAGTACAATATTGTAATACTTACAATTTCATGGCTCCTTACTGTAAAAGCTTTTCTGCCAATATGCTTGGATCGCAACTTAGTCCTATTTTTTTTTATTCACTTTACTTACATGCATGAACAATACAATTTTAATATATAAAATTCCACACATAATATTATCATATGATTTAAACATAAAATATATTTTTATGTATCATTACCTTGAAGTTATCCGATGCAAAATGTTCACAGAGCTTTTCCTATTGTTCTTGGTTAGGACATATACGTGGCTTGTTGTTCTTTGCCTCTTCCAAAGTTGCATACTTTTGAAAATGCTTGTTCAACCTATGACGTTGATTTCAAGTGCTAATTTTCAGTCTATCGATTAAGCATTCTTTCACTCCGGGAGTATCAACGTTAATGTCCATGTACATCTACATTTCATATGAATATATCAGATCACAAAGGATGAAATTAATGAGATCAATTTTGTACCATACCTTTAGATGAGAAAACCCAGGCTTCAATTCATTTTCTTCCACATCTTTCCACTTTTTTGGAACTGGAAGCACATCTCGAGTCACTACGCCAATTTGGCTTGCAAGCTTCGCAGCCTCGTCTCCATTTTTTGGTCTTCCGACTGATGGTGCTACGTTTATCTTTATTTTCTTCTTATTAGTATCATAGTACCTCAGTATTCCCACGCCTTTTGTTAGGCCTCTGCTTTTTTTCTTAGATCCTGCAACTACATGTGGAATTAAAATTTTGTTACAAGAAGATACCCAAATCTATACTATATATAAAAGTGCCTTAGCATTGTAAATCTTTTTCGGACAAATTTACCCCTCCCCATTTTTATCTTGGGCTGTATTATCCCTCCTCAACTTTCTAATTTTTAATATCTTTCAGTTTTACCCCACCACTGTTCGACTTCCCCATTTCTCTATCTACAGTGATCAAGATCAATATTGTGTCTTCTTATATTTTCCCTTTTATTATCCACTCCAATTCGTCTTCCCATCTCTCTCTGGCAATTTGAATTGTAACGACTCGTTAGATCACCCTACCACTTGCTACATCTATCCACGCTCGCTAGGCGGTATCATTTTGATAGGCCATTCCTCTTCCATCGCTGGGTACTACCACCCTCGAAGAAGATGCCCTAAGAACATAACACGGTCGATCCAAAACTAACACTTGCTGAATGTGGCATACAACTTCTCTCGTCTCATTGTTTCTAAGACTGCTTTGAGATGTTCTTCGCGTTGCTCTTAGTTCTTAGAGTACACAAGTAGGTCATCGATGAAGACGATGACGAATTAGTCCAGGTACGGATGAAACACTCTATTCATCAGATTCATGAAAACCGCCGGAGCATTTGTTACTCCAAAAGGCATCACGGTGAACTCGTAATGTCCATACCGAGCCCGGAATGCTGTCTTTGGGATATCCTCGCTCTTGACCGTTAGTTGGTGGTAACCAAACCTCAGATCGATCTTTGAGAATATGGTAGAATTCTTCAACTGGTCGAATAAGTCTTCTATCCTCGGAAGATGATAATTGTTCTTAATGGTCAATTGATTGAGACCTCGGTAGTCTATGCACATACGGAAAGTCCCATCATTCTTCTTCACGAACAACACGGGTGCTCCCCATGGTGATGCACTAGGCCTGATGAACTCTTTTTCAAGCAAGCTTTGCAGTTGATCCTTCAGTTCTTCTAATTCCTTTGGCGTCATTCGATAGGGTGCTTTAGATACTGGTGCTGCCCCAGGTATCAAGTCGATGAGGAACTCTATCTGACAATCAGGAGGTAACCCGATTAATTCCTCGGGGAACACGTCAAGATGTTCATCCACGATTGGCACCTTGATGCGCAACTTGTCATCTTTCTCTCCTGTTGAGATGTGGACGAGGTAAGCTTGGCTTTCCTCCTTCCGTAATATTGTTGCAGCTTGGATTGCTAATATTACTCGGGTTTCCTTCTTGGTCTTGATTTTACAAAATGTGAAGTGTTGACCATTACGGGTTTCGAGGTCGATCTCTCGTTCTGCGTATTTTATTATCGCTTTGTCCTTTGTTAACCAGTCAATGCCTAAGATTATATCAAAGATTTTCATCTCAAGGATGTAAAGATCGGACTCTACCAAGTGATCGTTTAGCGTTAGGGTAAACCTCTAATTCAACCCTCAATTTCCATAGTAGTTCCAGACATTTCCTGGCGCGGCCTGCTGAGGTGGCTCAGGTTCAGCCTGAGGAGGTGGGTTCTGCCCTATAGGATTCATTGGTACATGAATGGGGTTAACGCGGGGTCGTCCACGTCTACGTCCTGGTGCCATTCTAAAGGTGGTTCTGATCAGAAAAGAATAATATTTTTACGGTATGTATAGGTGTGAGAAAGTTATAAAAATATAATCGGATTAACCAAATTAACACAACGCTAGCACTGAAACACGTGTGGTACGTAATTCACCGCGATGCATCGGGGCCCTAATGGTACAGTGCTCACATTCGCATAGTATAATAGGAACCAGTAATGTGTCAATAAGTGATAATCAGATAAAATATGTGACAATTAATATATGCAAAGCAAGTAAAGCACATTGACAAGCAGTGGGCACATAATAAGTATATATATATATATATATATATATATATATATCTAAAAAGTTTTGGTTCTACGGAGGTCAGTTTCCTTACATTACATCATAGAATACAAAAGGCTTCTAAGTAATGCTATAGCATCGTGTCCTCACATCAGTACGGACCACGAGCGACAAAAGGAGCAGGTTAGAGCTACGTTGCTATGGTCTAAGTAAAACGGTCATACATCTGACTACTACTATATGTCAGGAAAGGGTGGCACATCTATGTTGTACGTATTTGTGACTACATCAAAAGGATAACTGTTTAAAAGGATTTGATCACTCTGACTGATCACTACTATCATACGGAAATACCCATCGTCGACTTTTTCTAGGTATATCTCCAAGTGAATGTGGGGTCCTTGAACTGGGTCTTCTATTCTTGTCCGTTCGAGTAGTCTTGTAGTGATAGGACGGAGAACAACTCAGTAACCCTTCTGGCAAAACGAATCACGGCTGTCAAATATGTCTCCTCGTGGGATATTGGAGTGGCTCTTGCCTTTGTACGCAGTCTCGTGAACTGGGTTATAAACACACTTATAGATTCTAAGGTTAGCTAAGTGTCTTCTAATTATCGGGCGACAACTATCTTAGATGGATTCTTATATGGGAAGGAAATTCCTAGTCAAAATTTTAGTTGTGCATAAACACAATTTAAACAAGTAAAGCACATAGTTCAAATAATCATATAACATCATTTATGAAGTTTATAAATTTACACAAATATATTTATTTCTATCATTCACTAACTATCTATACTTCAATAGTAATATAAGCGACATTTCGTGGTTCTTTCTACATCTCGTAGGTGTTGTTTCGAGTTCTCGATCTTTTGATTGGAGTTTTGTTATGAAAGTCAAGTTGTCGCAATATCATAAACTTTTAGGCAATAAAATAAGAATACACCTTCGAGGAGCTTCTGACGGTAATAGGAGACACATTTCCCCTCAAGTGATTTAATTAGTGATCTATACTTATATGATAAGAAAATTTTAATAAAGAAGGAGAATTCTGGTTTGATGAAAACAATAATTTGGGTTTTGGTCCGAAAGTTTGAACCTAGGCTCTGATACCACCTGTAACGCCCCGAATCCAGAATATATTAATTATATCGAATTCGAAGTATTATTGTGACCAAAAGTCCGAACTATAAATTTTTTGAAGGAAATATAACGGGAATGAGAGATGATGAGTTTTATGCAGCGGAAGAAATGAGTAGAATAATTTTAATAAGTATCTCACACACATATATGTGTACATAAAACATAGTATTAACAGTAACGTTTTATTTAAGCGGGGAACTCCGTGTCGTCCCTATTACTGTCCTTGCTCCACGAAATCATAATCTGCAAGGGTTGTAAAAAAAGAGGCGTGAGATTTGAATTCTCACGTATGGGTGATTTGCAACGTCATGGGATTGGTAAATCCAAAAATATATTAGGTTATACTCATTGATAAAGTGTCTATTTCATTTAATCAGTTTCACAGATATACATGATTACGATACACCATAGAAGAAACATTTTATATAATAAATAATCAGCAATAAATATATTTCACATAATATAATTGAAATAGCACAAGTTGGTTCACATTAGGGCAAAGCCCAAAGTCATTTTCACGTATTGTCACAAACTGTCAAACCACATTCATACGACCATTCCACTTTCAACAAACTTACTCTTTCCAACCACAACAAACTTACTCCTTCCAATCAACGTCAAACTTACTCCTTCCAACCACAACAACCCTCAAAATAAGATAAGCAAACCGTTAATGGCATTATTTCCAGTGCGCAACGCAGGCGGCTGACCCAGGGACCAGATATGTTTGAATCAACAACCTACATTCTGAGGGCGTCCCCGACAGCTCCCCGGAGGTTGGATTAAAAACTCGATCCCAACTCCGTACTTACTAACTTCCCTTCCTTTTATAAAACTGACACTTCAAACTATATAGAGAAAATTAATTGATTGACAACTGAACTGATTCATGCTCACATAAGGTACTTACTCATACAGTGGTGATCGATTTATAAAACAACAGGCATTATATATCACATATAGTTATATCACATAATTAAAACAATTATATAATAGAGGTTACATTTATGTTGGATTAATTATTTTAGATTTATTCGGTCGAGTTCAGAGTATACCAACACAACGTTATTATTAGCAGATCAATCAACTGATCATCACCCATCTTTTAACTTTATAGCTAAGTTACAACTGTCTTGAAATTCCTTTGGAAGATAACTCGTGTTGTAGAGACATCTCGAGAGTAATATACAAACAGAATGTTGGATCCCTCGTGCGTATTCCGATTAGCACTGAATCCTAGTATGAAACCATTTAATTAAAAAGTTGACCTTTGAATTATTAGGAAAACTTGAGAGTTCGTGCTACGAGAATCGAGGAGATCGTTATCTTATAGACCTATTGAAAAAAGACCTACTTAAAAATACATGCTATCTTGGTAAATACACCACTTCTAAAAGGTTGGTGTATTGGGGGGTGTACTTACTAATATCCTTGTTGTATGACTATTTCGATCTTTATAAAACAATCTCTTAATATCTTAGACTTTTATAGCTAAAGGCTTTGATACCTAAAAGTACATCCATCTAATATTTTCCAAAAATAAAGAAAATAAAGTTATTTAAATAATACTAATATAATATAATTCCCAAATTAATATTTTTCTTTCTAATAAAATTCTATATCTTATTTTAAAAGAATCCTTGAATACAACTATATTTTATAAATAAAATTCCCTTTTATTAATCTTATCTGATTTTAGAAAAACTTGTATAATAAATATTAAAATAGTATATATTATATATATAATTGTCTTCCTATTATCAGTAATACTTCTAAAGCTGATTAGTATTACTTTTAAAATAATTATATTATTTTCCCAAATATCCCCTTTTCATTTGTTTACTAAGTCGGATATTAAAAACTTATATCTTTGCCTCTTTTTCTAATTCATCTAATACGACAATTTTGAGAACCAAAAGTACTACTTAGTCTTTTTCAAAATAAATAAAAAACATACTCTTAGAGAAAAGAAAGTACCACATCATACCAATCCACTAATTCGTGATACTACACAACTATCTCAATAATACCGGACCATTTAACCAATAGTACCAAACAACTAATTTAATAATACTTAACTTAAAATACCAACAGTCCATCCAACAAAACTAACCAATTTCTTAACAGTACTCAACAACTCATCAAGTGATACAATTGACTAATCCAACACCGCCAACAGCTAGCCCACAGTAGGAAAATTGACGATTCCAGTGTCTCTCGAACAAGGATACAACATTTGAAAATATAATTGCCTAACTCTTAATTCCAAAACCTACTGTCCCAAACGCTACGGAAAGATAGAGAAAAGGTTAGCAATTCTTACGAGTCCCAAATTGGGCAGTCTAACGGCGTAGTTTGGTGACTCAGTCGAATAATTCGAGCAGCCTAACGGCGTAGTTTTGGATTTTCCAGAAATTAAACAGGCAGTAATATGTTCTTCAACTTCACCGGAAAAACAACGAGGACAATAGCGCCCCGATTACACACGAAGAGGAGTTATTATGAGTCTTAAATAATTAAATCGGGATTGAGTAATTGGGGAAATTGAAAACAAAGGATCAAATTAGTGAATGAATCGGGAGAATTGAGACTCACCAAAAGGCAACACCAAAAGGCAACAAGCGGACGGTGAGAGGACGGACGGCGGCGCTCGTTTGGGAGAGACAACGACAGCAGCGATTGAATACGAAGAAGAATTGAAATTGTAAGATTAATTGAAAGGGAGCTGTTATATTGAAATGAATTGAAACGACTAAGACTTGAAACTCACTGAAACAACGGAAGGTGGAGGTCGGCGTTGAACGGAGCTGAGGTGAGGCGGCGACGCTTTCCGAATTAGGAAGTGAGGTGACGGCGGAAGGCATCGCTAGGCGGTGGCTCTCGGCTGGAGGCGACGCGCGACTGGTGGTGCTGCACGAAGAAGCGGCGGTCGCTGGTGGCGTGAGGCACGACAGCGATCCTGATGGCTGTGCGGCGGCGTTTAGGCGCGGAGAGTGGCAGCGTCGAGAAGGCGATAGGCTGGGCGGCTCTAAGGGGGACACGGCGGCGTCTGGCCGATTTTAGAGAGAGAGCAAGAGAGAAGGGAGAGCGATTTTCGTATAATTGAGGAGAGAGATAGGATATTGGGAAACTGATTGAGAATTAGTCTCAGTACGCGGTTTTGATGAGGGAGAAAAGATTTGCAAATCTAATTGGAAAGAGCATGGACCGTTTAGTTTTAGAAAATATCTTAAATTTAGTTAATTAAAATTAAAAGAGAAATAGGAAGATAATTCTTGTGGCTAGAAATAATTCACTTGAATTCATAATATTTTCGTTCTCAATTGATACGATTTAGGGATTGTTTAGTTCACGAGTTAAATCCCGATTTAATAATTAATACAGTTTTAAGATTCAATTAATATTTTTATTGTATTTGAATTATATTCGTATATTTTTATCAATAAATTATACGGATCGAAATCCTTAACTTAAATTTGATTATTTAATTTCTCGTAGTCCTTCATTCGTTTGAAAGATTCAATTCCTTTCTTCGAATTTAGGAATTTATAATAAGTAGGGTATAAATTTAAATTACACAGTAACACTCAAAATAATAAAATTAAAAGAAACAAGAGAAGAAAAATAAAATAAGGTTTCTAATAAAGAAAAAGGGTACAAAATGGGACGGGGTGTGACAATGCAGATCGATCAAAATCGAATGAGTCTCTTTATTCTCTTGCTTGTGCACCTTCTAGGTGTGTAAGAAAGTATGCTGGGTGCATTGTGAATGGTGTGCGATTTCTCACTATAGAACGTGATATTCGTCGTAAGAGTCAAAGTAGTGGGATTGTAGTAGAAGGGAACCATGGTGAAGATAACATAGATTTTTATGGTATTCTGACAGATATAATTCATCTAGACTATGTGAATGATAAACATGTTACTATATTCAAATGTGAATGGTTTGATCTTGAGACTAAAAAAAAGAATTTGGGGATACAAAAAGAAGGAAATATAACAAGTATTAGAGTAATAGGAAAATGGTACGAGAATGATCCTTTCATATTGGCTAATCATGCCAGACATGTCTTCTACATTAATGATCTCAAATTAGGAGCTGATTGGCGATTTGTGCAACCATTCCAACACAGACATATATATGATGTTGCTGAGATGCAATATAAATCGATTGATCTTGATGAAGAACTGGGAGAAGACGAAGTATATCAAGAGAATCATATTGACGATGAATTTGAAGTCAATCTTAGTGAAATACACTCACTAAATAGAGAGGATGTAGAGGTTGAATACATTGAGAGCTTGATAATTTCAAGTACACACGATGGACGTGAGGAAGTGAACTTAGATAATTCCGATGAGGACGAGTTAGATGACACGATAGTTGATTATTGCAGCAGCGGAGAGGATTCCCAGAAAAATAGTATTTCCGACGACGAGAGTGATGATGACAATTCAATAATTTGATGGTAACATATTCATGTCTATATGTGTGGTCTCATTATATTTTATTATACTGTTTATATAAAATTGACAATAAGAAAATAAATTTCAATGTCTATGCGTATTTTCTTTGTCCACACTTTGATTATACATCTTGTTGTATTGCAGAAACTTGTGTGGGATTAAAGGAAAATGAAACAAGCTGCATGCTAGGAGGGATCTCACGTGGAAGCTGTTACTCAGGTAATTGAATCTCAAACTACAATCGAAAACAATATAATAGAAGAAGTGAAAAGAAAGTTATAATTCTTACCCTTACTAATTAAATAGTTTAGCTGGATAAGAATGAACTCAACACATTTGCTTCTTTTTCTTATAAAATGTTGTAGCAATTATATTTCTTGTACCTATTATTAAAGCGATGTCTTCGTATTGGTAGCCTTATTTGCAGAGGAAACCTGCATAGGGGTATGTGGTTGATATCATAAATTAGTCCAAGATGTAATGCTTCTTATTTTGTTGGTTTTCTTAACTCATTGAGTTCCTTGATTAATAGGTTCTAGTGTTACCTTCTACTTTCAGATTGGTTACCACAGGAGTTTGAATACTTTTTCATGTCTTCCTCTTTAAAAATAGAGGATTTTTCTAATTCTGACGACAACCTCGGATCCCAAAAACCTTTGGTTTTCATGACAATTTCTTACCTTGTTTTAAGACCTTTAGTATTTGTTTTAGTTTTGATCAGACTTATAAGAATACTTTTCCATTTTCCCATTTCTTAGATTAGACTTGGATTTGCGTTCTTTAAAAATGTATTGAACCAATTTCTGGATCATGTTTTTTTATATTCTATTTTAATCCTTGAGACACTCCCTATATTTTTTTTCTATCATTTCCTAGTTTGTTTCTTACACTATTGTTTATTTAATTTTGCATAAATCACAATTGTAAACACTATGCATGTTCTTGAACAAGCTCATTATATCAGGCTTCATAATTTACTTTTCTTTGCAATGAAAGATTGATGTGATGATTTTAGTTAAACTACTTAAAAATACCATATTTGAACACATATACATCTTTATGACATTAAATATAGTTAGCAATTATTATTAAACTCATCATCTACTTGTATCGTGGACAAAGTGGAATAGCTCAAATGGCCAGAGCATGAGGACGTCACGAGTTTTAGTCACCCTTTTATTAATAAATAAATAGATCTATTGGTATTGTGAAGTAGGAATATTTGCCACTAATTAGTTCAAAAAATTATAATGAAAAACAATGTTGCCATGAAAATATATTATTTATGACGTCGAATATATTCAACAATTATTATTGTGACAAAAAATTGTAACTAATTAATTCAGACCAATAACAACAATATTTTTATGACAAAAAATATCATTGCCATAAAAATTATATTTTTTTATGATGTTGAGTATCGTGACAAATTATAAAATCATCACCAATAATAAATTCGGCAAAATAATTTTGTCAGTAATTATTTCAAATAATTAATGATGAAAATAACATCATCATGAATATATATTTTTTACGTCACCTAATATAGTCAATATTTATATTGTGACAAATTTTTGTGTCATTGTTTATTTAAAAAAAATTAATGACGAAAAAGTAGCATTGTCATGAAAAAAATATTTTTTACAACGTCGAATTTCGTCACCATTCATTTATTAAAATTGTCACCAATTACTATTGCGACGAAAGAATTTTGTCACTAATTGTTTTGAATAACTAATAACGAAAAATAACATCGTCATGAAAATATATAATTTTATGATGAAAGTTTTTGTCATAAATTATTATTTAAATCGTCACCTATTACTATTGTGACAAAATAGGTTATGTCGTCATGAAATTTATTAATTAGTGATGAAATAAATTATCAATTATGACAAAATTATATTTTGTCACAACTTATAGTGTTTTAATGACGAAAATAAAATTTATCATCTTTAAATAACAAATTGTGACGATTTTTATGACGTCGCAAAGAAATTCGTCACGAAATGTGTGATTTCTTGTAGTGTTGTCACGCTCTTTAATTTTCATCTTCGTTTTTTCTTCCTCACATTTTTCATTGTCACGCTCTTCAATTTTCATCTTTGTATTTGATACGTAGATTTTCATTTTAAAAATTACTCTTTTAATCCCGGATCAACTTGCACATTTGCACGGGCACACATTTTAAGAAAAATACTTTTTGAATGAAGTATTGACATATGAGTAAATATGTGTATGCTTTACACACAAATCAATGTTCTCTTTTTTTGGAGTGTGCAAGTTTTTTCTGGACAGAACAAAAAGACAAGTGTGCCAGAGAGAGTAGTTTTTTTCCGTATTATTCTTTTAAAACTGAATTTTCTCGCATTTCTACTCGAAATTGTTTAAAAAGAATTGTTTGACTCGATAAAGATCACAATTTGTGTCTCTTCCTTAAAGTATGTTCATATTGCATGGCAATGGTACACAAAAGATCATCTCAAGTATATGTAGAGTAGCACTGGATGCATGATGCAATCACTCAACAATTGATGTTGTAGAAAAAGGGATTTGGGTGTGCATTTTCTGATATTCGTCCTCTTCGCAAAATTTGGAAAAAACTGTGATGGTAACTCTTTTAAGTTTTTAAAAAAACTTAATTTTCCAAAAAAATCCACAAAAACTTACTCCGTTTGAATTTTATTTTTTGTGAGAGTGTGCATTTTCTGATACTCGGTCTCTTCGCTAAATTTGGTACCCTTTTTAAGTTTTAAAAAAAAAAACTTAATTTTAAAAAATTCCACAAAAACTTACTTCGTTTGATTTTTTTTTACGTGAGATGATATTTGAAGGATAAAACAGTAGAAAAAGGGGTTTGAATGTGCATTTTCTGATATCGGTCTCTTCGCGAAATTTGAAAAAACTGTGATGATCCTTCTTTTAAGTTTAAAAAAAATTAATTTTCAAAAAATTCTACAAAAACTTACTCCGTTTGAATTTTATTTTTTGTGAGATGATATTTGGAGAACAAAACACTAGAAATAAGGGTTTGGATGTGCATTTTCTGATACTCGGCCTCTTCGCGTTATTTTGTAAAAACTGCGATGGTACACCCCTTTTAAGTTTTTAAAAAAACTTAATATTCAAAAAATTCCACAACAACTTACTCCATTTGAATTTTATTTTTTGTGAGATGATATTTGGAGGATAAAACACTAGAAAAAGGAGGTTGGTGTGCATTTTCTGATAGTCGGTCTCTTCTCGAAATTAAAAAAAAACTTAATTCTCGAAATTTGAAAAAAAACTTAATTTTCCCCAACAGTCTCTTTTAAGTTTTTTAAAAAACTTAATTTTCAAAAAATTCCCCAAAAAACTTACTCCGTTTGATATTTTTTTTTACGTGAGATGATATTTGGAGGATAAAACACTAGAAAAAGGGGTTTGAGTGTGTATTTTCTGATATTCGGCTTCTTCGGAAAATTTCGAAAAAACTGTGATGGTACCCCCTTTTAAGTTTTTTAAAAGACTCAATTTTCAAAAAAATTCACAAAAACTTATTCCGTTTGAGTTTTATTTTTTGTGAGATGATATTTGGAGGATTAAACATTAGAAAAATGGGTTTGAGTGTGCATTTTCTAATACTCGTCCTCTTCACGAAATTTGGTATAAACTGTGATGATTCCCTCTTTAAGTTTTTAAAAAAAAACTTAATTTTCAAAAAATTCCACAAAAACTTACTCCGCTTGAATTATATTTTTTGTGAGATGATATTTGGAGAATAAAACACTAGAAAAAGGTGTTTGTGTGTGCATTTTTTGATACTCGACCTCTTCGCAAAATTTGGAAAAAACTGTGATGGCACCCCTTTTAAGTTTTAAAAAAAACTTAATTTTAAAAAAATTCTACAAAAACTTACTCCGTTTGATAAATTTTTTTTTTTTACGTGAGATAATATTTAGAGGATAAAACACTTGAAAAAGGGGTTTGAGTGTGCATTTTCTGATATTTGGCCTCTTCGCGAAATTTGGAAAAAATTGTGATGATACCCATTTTAAGTTTTTAAAAAAATTTAATTTTCAAAAGATTTCACACAAACTTACTCCGTTTGAATTTTATTTTTAGTGGGATGATATTTGAAGAATAAAACACTAGAAAAAGGGGTTAAGATGTGCATTTTCTGATACTCGGCCTCTTCGCGAAATTTGGTAAAAACAGAAATAATTAATTTTCAAATAATTTCGACTTTAAAGCCACACATTGCGGCATTTGGGGAAGGGTTGTAAACGAATCAAATAATTTTTGTTAGATTCGGTATTCGTATTCGAATTTTGATATTCGTATTCATAATTTTTTGGTTCGAATTCGAATAAAAATATTCGATTCGATTCGATTGGTAATCAAACACGTATACAAAATTATGATATTCGATTCGATATTCGTAAATATTTGATTAAATAATAAATATATAAAAATATTTATATATGTATATATTATGACTATTATTGTAATAATAATAATAATAATAATAATAATAATAGTTGTAGTAGATTAGTAGTAGTAGTTTGTTTAGAATTTCAGGCCCTACCGGCCCATTAGGAAATTATCCTTTATGCTGCCAGCCCATTAGAATTTAGGCCCGTATCAATATGAGTATTAAATTAGATATCAAAGTCATCAAATTAAACTTGAAAAGCCTAGCGCAGCTCATTTTCACGCTCCTCTCCCTCTCTCTCCCCCTCCCCCTCTCTCTCTCTCCCCTCTCTCTCTCTCTCTCTCAACGGTTTAGAAAAAAGGTTTTGTTCGTGGGCCGCTTCTCACGCGGAGGCGTCGCGTCGCCCCCTCTTTCCCCCTTTCGGTCGGAAAACTGAAGGTCGAGCAAAGTTAGGCGGTATTCTTGTTTGTGTTTGGATCTAATGTCGCGTCGCAGACAGCTGGAGGTTCTTCTGCAGCCCATCGATCACCGCCCTGCCTCCGGCATGGATGCAGAAGTGCTCGAACGCCTGTTTGAAATCCGGAATGTAGGGCTTCCATTTTGGATTGAAGATTTTTCTCCCTATTAAAGTAAAGAGGAAGAGGAGCTGCTCCGACGCCGGGAGAACCAACGGCCCGATCGTCGTGATGTTCGATTTTAAAGCCTCTCCAGCGATTACCATCAAGTCTTTCGATAGGTTGATGCCGACCTTCCCCTGCGGATCCTCCTGCTCGTACACGCATTTAAAGGCCTTGTCGTCGGCGCCTTTGTGAGTGCGGACGACGTGGACGAGCTTGTACTTAGCGCGGCGGCGATCGCGGCGTTTGTTGGAGAGGAGGATGGCGGCGCCGCCCATACGGAATAGGCAATTAGGGAGGAGCATAGCCCTTTCTGAGCCTTGGTAGTAATTGGGGGTAATTATTTCAGTACTAATTACTAGCGCGTTCGAATTCGGATGTGCCTGTAACAAATCCCTAGCTAAATCGATCGAAATTAAACCGGCGCTGCAGCCCATACCGGAGAGATTAAAGCTCTTAATGTTACTTCTGAGCTTGTATTTATTCACCACCATAGCTGAAAGCGAAGGAGCAGGGGAAAAAAAAGACTGCAATTGACTATCAGAATGTCGATGTCTTTTGCGGTAATTCCAGTTTTCTCCATCAATTGATCAATAGCGGAGAAGATGACGGTCTCGCCCTCGCCTCCATAGTCCAGCTGTGTTTGGATCTAATGGATTAGATGCAGCACCCAGTGGGATCAGTGTCAATTCTCATTTTCTTGGGTTAGTGATCGGCACTTGGCAGCTTGGAGTTTTAAGCTTAATCGGCAACTGATTAAAGATGAAAACTACCCCTACGTAATATATGGATTCATGTATGTTATTCTTTTTCTTCTTCAGGCTGCCATTACTTATAAGGATGTGCAATTTTTTATTTTGCCCCCTTTTCTGGCAATTTTGGCTAATAGAGGGGTTGAAAGCTGGCAACTTATGTATAAATTATAATAAGCAGCATAACCATGTTATTTTGAATTTCACTTTTCAGCCTAAGGTTCTGTTTCATCAACAAACTACCATAAAAAATCCTTTCTCGAAAACTAACTTTATCTTTCCAACAAAGCTCGAAGCTACTCCTGCACACCCAATATACGTATCAGGTAATTAATCTCATTGTTAATCCTTCCTTTGCCAAAAAAGCGGTCCTGTTTGAAAATTAGTAATATAAAATGTCCTTATGACAGTCCTTGAGAGTTAAATGTGATTGGATAAGTAACACCAACAATTAATGGATGGGGTGAAAATTGGTTAACTGATAAAATATTGTACCTTCAACCAGTTGACCAAAAATAAAGTTGCAGTACTTTCAAGAAACAAGAGTCTATTATTTTTGGGGACAGAAGTAGTAGTACTCAATCAAGTAACCATTTTTTTTTGCTAGGCCTCTCTTCCCCGCACGATCGGAGCCCCCGCCTCTCTTCCAAGCACACCGTCCGCCAGTCGCCGCTGCTGACGAACGCCGTCCTCCCTTAAGTGAGTCTCAATTATATTATATCTACTAAATGTTAAAATCCGTTATATGAATTTTATTGTGCATATATCCTTCCACTGTGTGTTTCTCCTTTCTTTTTACAATTCATCGCAGCTTTTGTTGTTTCAATGTTTTGATTCGTGGTTTTTGCTCCAAATTGCGTTTCTAATTTTGAAATCCAGGGTTTTGGGTTGCTGGACTTTTTTGCCCTTTCTCAGATTTTACGGAAAGGTTATTTTCAGGGTTTTGGGTTGCTGGACTTTTTTGCCCTTTCTCAGATTTTACGGAAAGGTTATTTTTCGTGACTTTTTAATCTTGAAAATGGGTGTAGGAGTAGGAGAATCGATCTTTCTTGATTTTAGCCCTCAAGAAACAAGAGAAAAAATCTTGCACTTTATAATTTTTGGAAACCTTGGTGGGGTTGGTAAGGTAACCTTTTCTTCGGACTTATTCCTGAGTAGTATTATATACCTTCATCCAAACAATACCTTAAATATAGTTTCTATTCTATGTTCGATTTGATTTGACACGTGCATTAGGGTTTTTTCATCTTTTTCTAAGACCACCTTTTTTCTTGATTTTGGCTCTTTGATATATAGTAGTAGTATATTTTATGCCTTCATATTTATGCCTTTAAGTGATTTAAGCTTCTTTTTTTTTTTGGTTAGTGATTAATGTGGCTTGTTGTCTTCTATGATTTAAAATGTGTTTTTTTTGTTTTAGTTTTTGCTTATATGTAAATCAATTTTGGAGAATATGCAGTATCTTGATGAAAACAAATCACTCATTCTGAAGATTGTGGAGAGCCAAAACTCGGGAAAGATGAGTGAGTGTCAAGAGTAAGTAGTTTTCTTGGACTATTAATTTGTACAACAATTGTTTATTATTATATCGTAAACTCTCATGTAAAAGTTGCTCATGAAATTAATATAATTTTTTATATTCATTAATACTATTATACTTTTAAACTAATTTCTCAATGTAAAATGCAATGACATGGTGACAACTTCATACTTATGAATAAATTTCACAATCTATGTTTGATTGCCTGATTTCTTAGAGAGTACATTTAATTTGCTTCTACCCTTAGAAGGTCTGTGAATCATTTATGGTACTACATATACTTAAATCCATTAATTTGCCAATTCTTGCTTGTTTTCTTGAAAGGCTGTTAGAACTTGGTACATTTCCATTTGCAACTTTCTCTCTTGTTCCAGTTATAGTAATGTCTTCTATACTTGAACACTTGACTCTTTGCACTTATTCATCCTGTGATGATTTTGTTATGAATGGAGATCTATTGAAAAAAATAAACTAAAATTGACAGTAAAATATGTTTGACTTATAAGCTAAAACTGAATTCTACATTAAACATGTACTACCTCCGGACCGGAGGCAATATACAGTATACACACACATGTGAAAAAAACTTACAGACACTAGATGTATACTCTGCTGTAGAACTATATATAATGTTGTCAATTGTCTTTGTTTTTTATCTGTGACCTGTCTACCCTCGATTAATAGTGAGGAAAAAAAACATGCCAACTTAGTCCCTACAAAGTTCTTGACTGCATACAACTTTCCCCTTTCTCCCTGCACCAAATGCATCTTTTTAAAACAGATTAATGATTGAATTTGTAAGTAAACATGTGCAAATAACTAATGCAATAAGTCAAATGTGCTGTCATCTATCTCATGGAATACACATTTTAGACTATAATTGGATCTATAATTTCCTGTAGATACTCAGCATGTATGTTCAAACACACGAAATGACACATTCAATGATCTCTACAACAGTAATATAATACTTGTTAGATGAGCATCATTATTGTGAATGTAGATGATGAAGAGAATGAATATTACTGGAGCAAATATATACCTATCACTATAGAGATTGTGTGTACTGAGGGATGCGATGGTGAGTAATGTGAGCTGCGAAAGAGGCATGTCACTATTTATAGATGTACTTGTAAAGTTGTGAGGGAGACGATTGGACTTCATATCATGAATTTTCTAATTATATTTTTGCTGTCTGCATGCCTAAGTTTTTCATAGGTCTGCATATAGTTGTGCTTTTTAGTGGGTTTACAATAGATTTATTTAGAGTTAAGCCTGCTTTAGGTCAGCATGTCATTATTTAAATCAGTGCTTTTTATTTCAATTTTTAATTGTTTGTAATTTATTTTGGAAACTATGACATCTTAGCGTCATGCTCAAAATCTTGGGTCTATAGTTTGAAATTTAAAATTAAGCATAATCATAATCATTTCTCTGTTAAGTTAAATTTAAATTTTGAAGTAGTGACGTATCTTTTACTCTTGTGTGAGTTAGCCAGAGGTAAGAAAATATTAATTTATCTGGTATACTTTTTTGATACCTTCGCAACTTTTGCTTGAAAAATGAACTGATTTGCTGACATAATTCTGACGAAATAATAATAAATTAGCATTACTCGCCAGTTGGCACAAAAATATAAAAATCAGAAAAAATTTATAATGGCATTGTTCATGGGAAATCAGCAAATGGAATGCATAGTTTCACCACACAGCGCGTTACTTTTCACTCGCTACAGTTGACCTTCTTTAGTTTGGACAGATGTTGCTGCTTTTATATGGGTATTATTATAGATTTTTTACTAAGATGCAAATAATCAATACTAAGTTGTTTTCCATTTCCGTTGTAGGGGTAAATTTCCTTCAGCAGTTGAATACGTGCTACATGCTGATAGATCAACAAGTCTTGTTTAATCACGGGGGATGATAGAAGATGCACTTGAAGTTGCTAAAGATCCGGACTATAAATTTGAGTTAGCCATACGGCTAGGCAAGCTAGAGATTGCAGAGGTAAACAATGTCATTTTTTTTTTGTTGTCTAGTTATAGACTTTAACATTCACATGTGTTTTTCTAGAGCATGACCAATATTTTCAGTGGGTTCTTAAAAACCTCTTTCTCATCTTCTTGACTGAATTTTGTGCTCAGATTGAATGTGATTCTTACATATGCATTTAATTGTTAATTTGATTGAATTTTTCGTGTTATTTTTGTTTTTCTGTTGATATTTTTTTTTCTTGAATAAGATCTAGGTCTAGAGATTGAATTTAGAGAAGTAGAGAAGAGGCTGCTGAAGTTAATCGAGACCACCTCAGACTGAACTTCAATCCGGTGATTTCTAGAACTCCCCCATCCACTATTCTATAATAATTGTTGTTTGAGGTCTAACAAATATTTAAGTGTGGGGTTATAATGTGGTTATTTATTGTTAGATTAGTTATCACTGATATTAAATTGCGTGCATGTTTGAGTTGGAAACTTTGTTGGGTGTTTGAAGCATGTTTAGTTGATTTCTTTGACTATATTCTTTGTATTGGATTTTCATTAAATTGCTGAAATGGTGAGTTGCAACTCTTGATTTGTAGCCTGATTGATATTCTTATGTTATTCTGTGAAAATGATTTGATCCTTGGTTTCTTAATGCCCTGAAGTGGTGTACTTGAGTGCTTGATTTTTGGTGAACTTATATTGATTTTCTCGAGAAGAGAAAAATCTTAATTGGTGTCTTAATTTGAAAAAAAAAATGATTTTGGTTGAAGGAAAAAAAAAGTTAAGTTGGAAAAAAAAAATTGAAGGAAAAAGAGTTGGAAAAGAAAGAGACTGAAACAGCTGCCTACCTCTAGAGGCTAAGTCGAGAAAGCTAAAACATAGAGGTGGAGTGGAGCTGCAGCTCTAATCAAGAAAGAGAGAAAAAAAAAAAAAAAGGCTGAAACAGCTACCCACCCTAGAGGCTAAGTCGAGAAAGCTAAAACATAGAGGTGGAGTGGAGCTGCAGCTCTTATAAAGAAAGAAAGAAAAAAAAAAAAGGCTGAAACAGCTGCCTACCTCTAGAGGCTAAGTCGAGAAAGCTAAAACATAGAGGTGGAGTGGAGCTGCAGCTCTTATCAAGAAAGAGAAAAAAAGAAAAAAAAGGCTGAAACAGCTGCCTACCTCTAGAGGCTAAGTCGAGAAAGCTAAAACATAGAGGTTGAGTGGAGCTGCAGCTCTTATAAAGGAAGAAAAAGGAAAAAAAAAAAGTAAGAACGAATTGGAGAAGGATACCAATAAAGATTTGAACTTTAAAAGAAAATTGAGTCAAGCGACCCGAGGTTGAGTTTCTTATGGGATTATGGATGCGGTATGAGTACCCAAGGATTGACGAAATTTTGTGTAGTAACTGTGAATTGAAAATCTTGGTTTATTTAGAGGGGCAAACAACTTATGATTTTGGCTCAAAAATCTGATTCAAGGGCTATAGAGGAGTGTTTCAATTTTTCTTGTTTTGAATTCTTGAGTGCTACATGTTAGTTTGCGATTTTGTTGACATGGTTGTCTATTGGATTTTGTTCCTCATGTATTATAATTCTTTTTGCTTGAGAACAAACAAATGTTTAAGTGTGGGAAGATTTGATAAGTGGAAATTTGTGCGTAAATTAAGTGTTTAAATTGGTTATTTTGTGATTAATATTTTGCTACACTATTATATTTTTCACTCACAACTGTTTTAGTCTCCATATACTTTGATATTTTATTTTTCTATTTAATTCAAGTCATTTTGGAGTCAAGCTTTGCGACTGGGAAAAAGGACACCGTTTCCGCATATAGAGTCAAACAAACAACTTATGACCTTGTTTTTGCATATTGAGTCAAGCTTTTAGACAGTCCTCATGTTTACCCTGTCGCTGATGCAACATACAACGCAATGATGAAAGGTGCTAAACAATACCTTAAGTATTGCGAAATGTTTGCTAATTTTACAAATTACTTTTATGATGAGGTGCTAATATAATTTTTTTTTTCGCATTCTCTCGAAATTTTCAGATGAAAGTAACCAGTATATCATTATAAGGTTAGCTGTCGATTTTCAATTTTTTGTCCTTTTCCTTTCTGACTTTATATTTCTTTATGGGGTTTGGTGCTTTGACACAATTAGAATATAATATATGAATTCTTAAAGAAATTATTTCTTCTTATGATTGTAGTGGTGAAAGTGGCGCTGGTAAGACTGAAACAACTAAGATTGCAATGCAATATTTGACAGCACTTGGTGGAGAATGATGGATTAGGATCTAAAATCTTGCAAACAAGCTGTATACTGGAGGCTTTTTTTAGTGCTAAGACAACTAGGAATGACAATTCTACTCGATTTGTGAGTCCTCTCAGAACTTCTTTCTTAGCACAATAAGCATTGTACAATAATCTTTATTCTTTTGCAATCAACGTAAGTTTAATAATATTTTGAATTTTGTGCATGGGAAACTAATTGATATCCACTTTACTGTTACTAGACAAATATGTGGTGCTTAAGTACAGTCTCGTAAGCATTCTTTTACTGACAAAATTGAACTTGGAGAAGGTTATACGTTTACTAAGTTTTGGTCTGAGCTCTCTGACTTGTTTCTGCAATTTTGTGCATTTCAAATATTGATTCCTCAATTGTGATATAGTCTTTCTCGAAAAGGTCAATGTATGTATCTAAATTTTCGGATTTTCACCTAAACTTTTGTCTTCTCATAATAGAAAAATGTTTTTAATACTTTATATCACATTGGATCAGTCACGAGTTGTTCAGTTGGGTGAAGGAGAGCGCTCCTACCACATTTTCTACCAGCTCTGTTCTGGGGCTCCTTCAGATCTCCAATGTAAGTTTTCAGCCGTTGCTTGGTTTTCAAAATCTTTTTATCTATATCCTTTTCTTTTTCCTTAAATGATTAATGATATTTCACCAGATATCAAATTGCCTTGGACCTGTTCCATCCATTAGTCCATTTGATTTGTCACATTTTACATACTTATGTTGTTGTTTAAGGGAATAATATACCAATGTGATATCACTATACGTTGTGACGGTTTCCGAACAGGACCTCCTACCAGCTAATCCACAGATACTTGATGGAGTTGATGATCTAGTGTAACTTAATTATTTGAATGAGTCTTTAGTTCTTCAATCTTCGGTACAAATATTTGGAAGATAAAATATATGTAAGTAGTATTTGATAAATTCCTTTACTATGTATAATTAAACCCTTCATTTGATTTGAACCATTTTATTGTCTTTGTTTTACCTAGAGTAAGAGGTCCATGTCTTGGTATCAGCCAACCCTTTCAAAGATGTTCAATTGTATGGGAATGACCTCGTTTCTGCGTATAGAGTCGATCTTTTAGACATCCCTCATGTTTACGTTGTCGCTGATGCATCATACAACGCAATGATGACAGGTGCTAAACAATACCTTAAGTATTGAGAAATGTTTACTAATTTTACATATTACTTTTAGGACGAGGTGCTAATATCATTTTCTTTTTTCACGTTCTTTTGAATTTTTCAAATGAAAGTAACCAGTCTATCATTATATGATTAGCTGTCGAATGCTGATTTTTCAGTTTTTTGTTCCTTTCCTTTTCTGACTTTATACTTCTTTATGGGGTTTAGTGCTTTGGCACAGTTAGAATAAAATGTATGATGGTAAGACTGAAACAGCTAAGATTGCAATGCAATATTTGACAGCACTTGGTGGAGAAAATGATGGATTAGGATCTAAAATCTTGCAAACAACCTGTAAACTGGAGGCTTTTGGTAGTGCCTAATGACAATTCTACTCGATTTGTGAGTCCTCTCAGAACTTCTGTCTTAGCATAATGAACATTGTACAATAATCATTATTCTTTTGCAATAAATGTAAGTTTAGTAATATTCTGAATTTTGTGCAGGGAAAACTAATTGAAATCCACTTTAAAATTTTACAGTTAGATCTACGAAATTTATTGCACGAAAGCAGTGGGTGGTTGCTGGTGCTGATGACTTGTTCATTCGTGTGTATAATTACAATACTATGGATATGGTCAAAGTATATTAGGCCCATACCAATTATAGTAGGTGTGTGGCAGTTCATCCCACCCTTCCATATGTGTTGTCATCCTCCGACGATATGCTCATAAAGCTTTGGGACTGGGAAAAGGGATGGGCATGCACTCAAATATTTGAAGGTCATTCCCATTACGTGATGCAAGTGACATTTAATCCTAAAGACACCAATACCTTTGCTAGTGCATCACTCAAGGTATGAGTGGAATTGTACCCATGTCAATGTTCAAAAGGTTCTGTTGACTTGATAAGACTTCTAAGTGCGTTCACTTTTGTAGATATGGAATCTTCGCTCTCCTGACCCAAATTTCACACTAGATACGCACCTAAAAGGAGTCAATTGTGTAGATTATCTAACAGGTGGCGATAAACCTTATTTAATCACATGTTCTGATGATCACACTGCTTTATTTGCCTTGATATGAGTTTCTAGTCACAAAATCTAAATTATTTGGATAATTTGTAAACAGGTTTGAGATTATCAAACAAAGAGTTGTGTCCAGACACTAGATGGCCACACGCACAATGTATCTGCAGTTTGTTTCCATCCAGAACTTCAGATTACAATAACAGGTTCTGAGGATGGTACAGTCCGTATATGACACTCTCACCACATATCGGTTAGTCCTTAATCTAAATCATTACTCGCTATATCAAGTATCCAATACAACATTCATATGTAAATGCCACTATATTCTTTTCCTCGTTCGATTTCAGATTTTTTTTATCAGAAAAGAAATATATTAAAAAAATAAAAGGGGTACAAGGTGTACTCAAACCCTTACAACAATATCCGACTACACAAAATATAAAATTTCGAATCCCCCTACATCTTAACACTCCTTCTTTAACTAAATACCAGTACACCTTTTTTGGATCTCCAATCCAATTTCCGTAAGAATATCTCCTTAACTTGGGAACATGAATACTGCACTAGGACCAAACTTTCCCTAATTGTGTCTGCCAGTCTCATAGGATTTGAAACAGCTCCGTTGAAGGTTAAATCATTTCTCACCTTCCAAATAGACCAAATGACGTACGCCCAAAGTGTAGCCACTCTCGATTTCTTTTCTTTGCCAAACATATTTTCATGTTGTAGAAAGTGAGTAATCGGGTCCTTATAAGGGTCCATTTCAATATTAAGCCATCTATAGCAAGAACACCTTATTTCGCGAGCAAAGTTGCAACCAAAGAATAAATGGGACCGACTTTCCTTTTCATCACCACATAAAATACAAGATAAGTCACCTAATACCTAATCACCTCCTCTTCTAAGTAGGTTGTCTTTGGTAGGCCTTGAGAAACTTCCACACAATTGCTTGCACTCTCCTCTGGGCATTTTCACAAACGATTAAAAGTCTTTTAAGTATTCACATCCTTCATAATCGCCTCTTAACTCGTAAGTTTTTCGTATGCCCGACTAGTGGAAAAAAATCCCATTGGGGGCTAGAGACCATTTCCACAATCAATACACTTGTAGCTTGCACCTGCCAAGTAAAGACAATAAATTATTAAGCATATCACTCACCCTCCCTCTTCCCTTCCTCCTCCAATGGAACTCCCAGCTCCATTCCCCGTCCACCTATTTTCCAAATTCACTAACCCTTCCCTCTTGATTCAAGCACAACCTAAACAATTTGTTAAAGGTTGACTTGAGGGGGTTCACACCTAACCATATATCCGAACAGAAAAATATGCCCCCCCCCCCCCCCATTCCCAACCTCCCTTACAAGCTCCTCCCTCATTCCCCTCCCCCCACAGCCTGAGAACATTTTACATAAATCTTTCCACTAACCCGACACTAATCCACCATATCTATCCCCCCCCCCCACACCCAACACTCCTATTACCCCCAATATCAAAACAAAAAAGGGTCTTACCATATTTAGATTTCAAAACTCTGGACCACAATCTAGTTGGTTCATTTAAAAGCCTCCACACCCACTTTCTAATAAGCGCCAAATTAAACAACCCCACATCCTTGATACCCAGTTCCCCCCACCTTTTTATTTGAACTAACAAAACTCCAACTCACACATGGAATTTTTTTCTTACTCTCACATCCCCCTAAAGGAAAGATCGTTGTAGTCTTGTAAGCTTAAGCACGTTTTTTTAGGAATACGAAAAAGCGAAAGACAGTAAATCGTCATGGCGGAAACCACTGCTTGAATCAAAGTGACGCGACCTCCAAAAGAGATGTGCTTCCCACTCCAAGAATCAAGATGTTTCCGCATTTTGTCCACCAAAAAGGTCGAAGACGAAGCCTTGGTGATTGATTCCTACCCTAAGGCCCAAGTAGGAAAATAGGGGTTTTCCCACTTCACACTTTAGAAAGTCCGCCATTTGTTTAGTCTCTGATTCAGCCAAGTTCATCCCCAAAATACAGCATTTACTGAAGTTCACTTTAAGCCGAGATAGCAATTCAAAGCTTCTAAGAATATTTTTTGTGGCTTTGATATTTTCCCACCTCCCCGGGCATGTGAACACCAAGTCGTCTGCATACTGTAGGTGTGAAACTATCATCTTTTCACAACCCACTTCTGATGCTTCATAAATGCCACATTCAACCGCTTTCTGAATTAATAAGCTAAATCCGGGAGCTACAATGAGAAAGAGAAAGGGGATCACCCTGCCTGAGGCCCCTTTCAAGTTTAATTTCTCTTGGCGGACTTCCGTTGACTAGGACAGACGCAAGCACCGTGGAAACACATTCCAAAATCCAAGCCCTCATCTCGAGCCAAAATTCAGACCCTCCATTATCACATTAAGAAAACTCCATTCCACTGAGTCATGAGCCTTAGTGAAATCGACTTTAAAGACTACCCTTTTCAGCTTCTTTTTCTTTGCCTCGTCCAAGATCTCGTTTAGAATTACAATTCCATCAAGAATTTGTCTTCCTCCAACAAAGGCAGATTGGTTTTCAGAAACGACAGAATCCAAAACCTTGCTTAGTCTCACAACTAGGACCTTTGCGATAGTTTTATATAAACTCCCAATCAAGGAAATCGGTCTAAAATCATCAAGACACTGACTATGCTTCTTTTTAGGGATTAAAACAATGAAGGATGGATTCATACCTCTCACGATCTTCCCGTACCTGTGGAACTCCTCCATCATAGTCATGACTTCATCTTTAAGTAATTCCTAATTTTCTTTGAAAAATGCGAAAGTTAAACCGTGCGGTCCTGGGCTCTTGTTAGACTCACATCTCACCAATTCCGCTGAGACTATATTCCTCTTTATCGCTTCCTTTTCGTCTAAACTGAGAGCGTCATCGATGCAATTCAGAATCTCAATTTCCATTTTTTTCTAAAATTTTGGAATCAATCGAGCCGATCACTTCTTTATTCCATTCTTTAAGATCAACTTTTAATAATTTCAGTTTTTCTTTAAGGATGAACCCTCCATATCCACCACAAGAGAAGTTTGACCACTTCTTCACGAAATTATTGAAATCCAAAGTGAGCGATCCAACAATTTATGAATTTGAAGGGTTTGGGCCCCCAATCCTTCACTTGTTGTTCAAGGAATATATGACAGTGATCAGAAACTGTTCTATCAGCCCCTCTCAAAATTTGGTTAGGTCATTTCACCATCCACTCATCATTCACAAGCATTCGATCGAGTTTGCTCTTACAAGTTAAACTTCGTTCCATTCAACGACAAATCAAAGAGGTTGCATTGATAAATAAAAAATCGAAAGCCACCATATCTCTTGCATCATAACACTTGTTTCTTCCCATCCTTTATCATGAATTTCTAATAGCATTAAAATCTCCCACAACACAAACACAACGATCATCATATTGTTCTATGATAAGTTGTATGGCCTCCAACAGTTCCATCTTTTCAGCATGATGGCAAGGGGCATATACATTCAGAATAGTAACCAGAGTTCCATCATATTTCCAGAACCCATTCACCACCAGAACACCTTTAATGAACCAAGAAATAATTTTGCGGAAAACGCCCTTACCCCAAATAGTAAGGATACCCCCAGAACGTCCCTCCGCTTCTGAACAAGCCCAGTCAAAATTATTATTGCCCTAATCTACCCTACACACCCAATTTTCTGTACTTCCAATTTTTGTTTCTTGTAAGCAAACCATATCAAAATGGAGTTTATTCACCATCTCTCTAACAACACTTCTTTTAAATTGCTTGCCCAAACCTCTACTATTAAAACTTAAAAGCTTCATTCGGTTACCTTATTTCCGCCCTTGCCTGCAGCTTTCTTAGCCCTCTTAGCTTTTGAACGATCATCCCTCTCAAAAGCTTCCAATTGTTTGATAATTTCTTTATCCGAAATCTTACCAGTGAGCCCAAGTTTTTTGCCAATTCTCAGGCTCTTCTAACTTGGGCAGATATCTCTTTCTCCCGTTGATGATGTCCCCATCTTTCTTCCTCACATCTCATTTTGATTTACCTTTGCCACCGATTTCTTCTTTTTTCGTCTTTGCCATTTTTTTCTCAATAAGATTCGTACTTCTCGAATTGGGGGGAGAATGGATCATAATATCCCGATTGCGGGAGGCAAGAGATTTATTTGATTCCAGATTCGAGCTCTCCCCCAAGGACATTGTATCATCGTCCTTAGGGTACTTCTTTGTATCGATAATTGAACACCTGTGAAATTGATGGAGAAATTCTTCATTCACCGTATCTGATAGGCAAAGTCCATTAAGGTCAAACCTTTTAGAATTAGAGAAATGAGTCTTTTGATCTGCAATGGGTTTTTCCAATTTATTCATAAACTGGGCCTGTGAAACCCCAAGCCCAATTCTTGATTAGTTGCCAAAGGTCCCCCATTATGTGAAAGTGGGGGGGGGGGGGGGGGGGCAACCAGTACGACGTCCTCATTAATAGTCAGACTAGTCTTGTTAGGCTTTGTATTAGCTAGAATATTTTATATTCACAGGTACACAATGAGAGGATTACTCATTGTTGACATTCAAGACTGAAGCCTGAAGAACACTAGAGCACCATCACTGAGTTGAAGTTAGTCTTTTTAAGCTGACTAACTAAGCGTCAGGATGAAGAGCATGATCCTGAGATCATTGCTCACTCAACCATAAAGAAGTCAGGACGACACTGAGTGATTTGGGAAAAGACTTGGAGTAGGATCCAAGCAAGCAAAATGAATGTCAGTGTTGGACCACGTACGTAGAAGAGGACAAACGTGAACTCAGAGAAGACAAGACTGAACGGAAGAATGAGTTCTGACATTCTCACCTACCTGATGACATGGACCAATGAAGAGAAGAAAAGTCATGTATGGATACTGACTTGAACCTGACATCCTTGCAGTTTTCACCGTGTATGCATTTAATGCATTTACCAAATCTATGCAAGGACGGCTGCTGCAAGAAGATTATGACCGTTTGAATATCCTACAAGAAAGGTGACTAGGAGGCTATCGCTCCAACGGATAGTTTTTCAAACTCACATATAAATACAGAAGACCTTGACCCAAACAAGGTTGTGGGAAATTTCGAAGCCATAAATTACTCAAGACTCATAAGCATTCAAGCTTTCAAAGAAGCACTCGAAACCCTAATAATTTTCTAAGTGTTTTTTATAGTTTAGAGTCTATTCTGTATTTCACCGAGCTCATCATACATATCTTAAGCTTTGAGTGATAATCAAATCCTTAGCATAGGTTTACCTTGTAAGGATTATCACAACGTAGTTGAAATCCAAACTGAAACCAAAACCCCCAGTGTTAGGTTGGTTGGTTGAGGTTAGAAAGTTGGATAGAAGAAGGAGGACTAGAACTCTTACTCTAGGGATCAGTGAACTGGTCATTGTGCACCTTGGCACATTAAAAACAAGTCAATCCATTAAGGGATTCTCTTGTTCAATCAGGACCGTGGACGTAGGAGCTTGAGTCTTTGAATCACGTTAAAAGCTCCGAGTTCTTTATTTATTGCTTTGATATACTGCTCTGCATTGCTTAGCATTGTTCATTCATTGCATGTTTTGTCAGTGTTGAATCAATCAGCCTGGTATGTGAATTCATTGCACTGCCCTTCTAACCATGACTTCTTAAGAAAGAAACATTCAGTTTTCAGAAAGCATTAATACAAGTCTCAGGGCTCACACATTTCTGCACTCAGACATAAATAGATAGTTAGCCACTGACGTGCTTCAGAGTTGTTAGTAGGTGTATTATCTATTCCGTGCCTATCACTACTCCGAGTTAAGGGGATTCAGCTTTGAAAAAGAAAGTTAAAATTTGAAACGTGTATTCCCCCCATTCACGTATCACTCAGACTTGTACGGGACCAACAAGTGGTATCAGAGCAGTGGTTCAAAAGATCACTGACTTTGAATACAAATAGTACAATGGAGAAACTGTTGGTGTTCGCTGAACAGATCTTTGTTTGCTTTTTCTAGAAAAATCTTGCATCATGACTTCAAGGAGGCTCGAAGCTTCTTTGCCTGGATTCTCTGTCTCTTACTTTGTCTATTGGAGATTCAAGTTACTTGCACATTTGGGTGCAATTAATGACCAGATGCCCCGAGTCATCAGGGACGGCCCCATCAAGATCACCATTCCAAATGTTAGAGGACTAGGATATGATGATCAACCCATTGGAGCTTCAGTGCCGAAGGACATGAGTCAACTGACCAATGATGAGATCAAGATGATAGGACTGGACAACGTGGCCAAGAATATCATTCTTCATATAGTGTCGTTCGAGGAGTCAGCGAGGCTGATGCACTTAAAGACTGCGAATGAGGTATGGGATGAATTGAACCAAATGCGCGAGGGATCTGAGAAGATCAAGAAGAACAAGAGGAATATTGTCATTCAGAAGTTTGAAAGTTTCGAGATGCTGCCCGAGGAGACCATTGATCAAATGGAGTCAAGATTTATTAGGATGATGAATGAGTTGGTGCTATTAGGGAAGTAAGTCCCTAAGAGAGAAGTTTATTCTAAAATCCTAAATGCTCTTCCTGAGAAATGGGATAACAGTGTTATCATGCTCAAGAACACTCAGGATATGAGCAACATTACTTCAACTCTACTATTTTCAGAGCTCAAGGCGTTGGAATTCGATCTGAACAAGAGAAAGCAGAAAATAGTACCTGAAGAAGAGGAGAAAACTCTAGAGAAGAGTGACATTCAAAGCCAAGTCAGAACCTACAGAATCTCCATCAAACTCACTGATGGAAATGAGTAAAGAGGAACTCACTGAGGAGTACAGTATGATGGTCAGACGGTTTGAGAAGCTGAATTCAAGGTTTGGTTGATACAAGAAGTACTATCAGGATACAAGAGATAGGAAAACTGATGGAAGCCACAATAGTTCCAGAAGGTATGAAGACCGGAGGAACACTGACCAGAGACGCTATCAAGGTGAAGAAAGAAGGTACTCTGATCTGAAACCTGATCGTGTGGAGTTAGACCAGAGACGTACTCGTGATAACAAGTACTCTAGCAAGAATGAAAGCTCATCAGACGGAGCGAACCTGACTTAAGAAGGAACCCTGAAGCAAGAAGAGAAGGAGGAGATGAGCCAACAAAGTGTTACAACTGTAACAAGAGTGGACATTATCAGTATGATTGTTCGGAGCTGAGTGCATGGGAAAGAGAAGACAGGAGGACTAAGAAAGACCAGAGGTGTGCGGATAGGAGAGCAATACTCGCTAAAGACGCATTCGATTCAGATGGTCCTGAGGAGAGGTCGCCTGAACTTTTTTCCGACGATTAGTACGATGATCTGTGCCTTATGGCTGGGGAGGAGCCTGGGGTAAATTCTAACTCTGAGTGTGCTTCTTACACTGGTTAAAATCCTAAGCTTAGCTCAGAGTCAGTTAGAGAAATGAACCTTCAGGTCTGTCTAGATTAATTGATGGTTGATTTCTCCCGACTGTAGGAAAATAATATCTTATAGGCGAAGAAGAACGAGAAATTGAGTACTGAGGTTCAAACACTGACTGATCAGTTGACTCTGTCAGATCTAAAGGAGTCCTCTCAAATTGTAAATCTAACTCAGTAAATTGTCATGATCAATGCTGAATGCCTTCTAAGAGAAGGTTCTCAAGGAATAGGCTGAAGACCAATTGGTCAAGCAGAATGAGCTAAAGGTACTCAAGAGTAAGTTTGATGACCTTTATGCCAGACATGAAATCCTGAAAAGAGTGAGGACAATCTTAAGAAGAAGGTAGCAGGAATGAATAAATTCTTAGTGACTGTGGAGGAAATACATAGTTGCCAGAAACTTGGGAATGAAAGATATGGAATTGGCTTTGATTCCAGGAAATCCTCACAGGGTCAGTCTCATGTTGCTTCAGGGAGCAACAATGAGAGGGTGTTTGTTCAGGCAGGCCAGGGCGCAAAGAAGGTTGTGTTTAAGGCCCGCCAAACTGATAAGGGCAAAGAAACTGTTGAGACAGTCAGGGTTGCCCCCAAGGTTGTGAAGCCAAAACCCAAGGGAAAGACTAAACAACCTAAACATACCCCTGGGAGCTCAGGCTAGAGAACTTCTCAGCGCAAGCCGAGGAGAACTCAGGCTAAGAGCACTTAGACTGCTCAACGAGAATATTATCATGCTTGACAATACCCCCAGGGAAGGCCATACATGATAGCACCCTCATGGTTTTGGCATCCTGAAGTCTATAATTGTTTTCAATTCCCTCACTTGCCTAGGGGGAATCGGAAACAAGACCCTTCTCAGGAACAAACCCCAAGGCCCGCTGCACCTAGGCCTAGGAAGAACAAGAAGCCAGTCCCAAAGGCTCCTGTGACTCCGAAGCCTGACACTCATACACTATCTTCCTCTCAGGCTAAGAAGAAAAAAGTTTTGTATGTGGATGTGAATGGAAGACAAATTTATTCCTCTGAGGCAATCAGGGTGGTTAAGCAAGTTTGGATCCGGAAAGGTACAGCTGACACCATAGGACCCAACACCCAATGGGTACCTAAAGTCTGATTTCGTTGCAGGCGATTGTGGGTTGCAGGAGGAGGAGGATGACTCAGTTAAAGCTGTTTGGTACTTAGACAGCGGATGCTCAAGGCACATGACTGGTATGAAGAGTCTCCTTCAAGATTTTTAATCTAAGGATGGCCCCCACAGGTAACCTTTGGTGATAACTCAAAAGGTTTAACTAAAGGTTTTGATACTCTTGTGATAGGTACAGTCAGGGTGGAGAATGTGTCCTATGTTGAAGGACTAAAGCATAACCTCTTGTCAGTGAGTCAGTTTTGTGACAAAGGTTTCAGTGTTGAGTCTTCATTGAATATTTGTTTAGTCAAGAACAAATCAACACTTCAAGTGCTTATTTCAGGTATTAGGAAAGGTAACGTTTATTTAGCTGATTGGAGTAGCACTATTCCTGATACTTGTTTTGTTGCTAAAAGCTCTTTAGAGCTCCATTGATTATGACATAAAAGATTAAACCATCTGAACTTCAAGATTCTTAACAAAAATTTTAGACTTCCACTTGTTGAAAGTTTACTTAATGAAATTTTTAGCAAGACGTCAGGAAGGGAAGCAGGTCAGAGCGACATTCAAAGAGAATGCTATCTTCTCCACTGACAGAGTTCTTCAGCTCTTGCACATGGATTTTTTTGGCCCTGTAACACCTGGGAGTGTGAATGGTAGGAAATATACTCTTGTGGTCATTGATGATTATTCTAGATATAATTGAGTTATTTTCTTGTTAAATAAGAAGGAAACACAAGTGAAGCTTCCAGGGTTGCTTAGGAGACTCAGCAATGAGCAGAATCAGTCCATTGTGAAAATTAGATCTGACAAAGGCACTGAATTTGTAAATCCATATATTTCTGACTTTTGCAATGAACTTGATGTAACTTATGAGACTTCTGCAGCCAGAACCCCACAACAAAACGATGTCGCTGAGAGAAGGAACATGATACTAAAGAAAGCTGCCAGGACCATGCTGGCTGAGTTAGGCTTGCCTAAGAAGTCCTGGGCTGAGGCAATCAACATTGCATGCTATACTCAGAATAGATCCATGCTGAACAAACAACATGCTCAGGCCTCATATGAGACATGGAACAAGAGGAAGCCCCGTATCTCTTATTTTCATATATTTGGGTGCAAGTGCTTCATTCTCAACAATGGGAAGGCCCAATTAAAGACATTTGATAGCAAATCTTATGAAGAAATATTCTTAGGATATTTTGAAGTGAGTAAAGCTTTCAGAGTCTATAATTGTAGGAACTCTTGTTGTGGAAGAATCACCACATGTTGTGTTTGATGAATTTGTCACCGAGTCTAGGATAAAAGTGGTGGATTCTGACTCTGGGGAGGTCACAATGAGAGTGACAAGGCTGAGCTTAAAGAACCAACCTAATCCAAAGGTCAAAGCTGTGCATATTCCATGTTGAGATGACGACGAGGATCAGGATGACAACTCAAGTGCCACTCCTAAACCAGCTCTTCAGGGATCGTTGAGCCTCAGACTAAGGAACAGACTCAACCTGTGGTAAGTACCGTCAATGAAGATGTGGTCATAGCTGAGACGGCTACTGAGTCACCTTATCAAGGGGAAACAATATCCTGACATTGAACTCATCAATCCCTTTGGTGAAGACTCAGTTTCATTCCCCTCTGTTCAATTTCCTGAATTTTAGAACCTGTTGACACTGATATTACAGGTACTTCAGGGACGACTTCAGGCAAGAGAATATGGCTAGAGAATCATCTCATTGAACAAGTCATTAGTGATCCAACTGAGAGAGTCAAGACCAGGCGGTTCCATGGTGAGAGCACTCTATTCTGTTGCTTTCTCTCTGAGCAAGAGCCTCAGAATATAGAAGAATCTCTCACTGGCTCGAACTGAATCATGGCCATGCAAGAGGAGTTGAATCAGTTCACAAGGAATCAGGTTTGGGAACTGGTAGATAGACCTAGGCATCAAGGTGTTATTGGTACCAAATGAGTCTTTAAGAACAAGAAGAATGAGAATGGAGTTGTAGTAAGGAACAAGGCAAGGCTGGTAGCAAAGGGGTATTGTCAGTCTGAAAGAATAGACTATGATGAGACTTTTGCTCCAGTGGTTAGACTAAAAGCAATCAGACTGTTCCTTGCATATACAACTTACAAGAAGTTCAAGGTGTATCAAAAGGATGTGAAGAGTGTGTTTCTTAGTGGTGTACTTAATAAAGAGGTCTATGTGGAACAACCCCCAGGGTTTGAGGTTGGAGACAAGGTATACCATTTGAAGAAAGCACTGTATGGACTTAAGCAAGCTCCTGAACTTCATGAAAAGGTCACAGAAAGAGATACTCTGGTAGACCAGCTCATGAAAGAGAAGAACTCTCAGGCAGAAGAGTTCAATGAGCTCAAGGCCAAATACCAATATTTTATCAAGGGTAAGCAAGTTGAACAACCCATCATGTATACCTAAGACCAGAGAAGCTCCAATTGTTGTATCTATGATACAAGGATTTTCTCAAAGAGTACATGATAAGAGTGGTTTAGGATATTCTGGAATTACAACCAGATCTACTAAATTTTTATGCAATAAATGCAAGTTGTCTGAAAGATCTGGTGAAGTGGTAGAAATCTGGGATGAAAAGGATCCTAATGAAAAAGGTTACAGAGTAGTTAAAAATCCTAATTGGAATAAAGACTGCTCTGCTGACCATATAGATGATGTTCCCAATGAGTTCACTGAACTGGAAGAGGAAATCTTAGAGCATAAATGCCAGATAGGAGAATCTATGAGGATTGATGGTTCTGTTCAGATTCCTAACCAGATTAGGAGACCTCAGAGGAAACCTAAAATAGTGGAACCTAAGCAAATTAGGGGACCTCAGAAGGGAAACTCTAAGAGGAAGCCTAATCAGAATAGGAGATATCAAAGGAGATATACTGAACCAGAGAACCTCAATCAGATTCAGGGATCTCAAAGGAGGTATGCTCAAAGAAGATTCCAGAACAGGAATACTCAGAAGGAATTTAATCATCAGAATAGATCCAATTTTCAGAACCAGATGAGGTCTTCCAGACCCATCTATAGAAAGCCAACTGATCTGGGTAGTTATGACACCAGAGATGGTTCTTCTAGGATGTACCCTTACAACCTGACCTTTAAGACCATGTCTTTAAGGCAGGCCATTCCAAAAGCCAAATTTGAGAAAAGATTCACCATACCTGTTTATACGAAAGGTGTTCTGATCAGACCAGTAGCTCAATATGTCATTGTTAGAGGACATGTGTTGGTAGATAGATTTGGAAGGAAGATAAGATCTTCTCATCCAGCAAGGGATGGTCTTTATCTTTGGATTCCTACAAAACCTGCAACTAACCAATCAGGACCCTGCTCTAGTAGGGGACCTAATTGATCTCTCTGCAGGAGGATAAGAGCCCATTGGAGAAAGGACTTTCAAGCAAACATGTATGGTACATTGATAGTGGATGTTCCAAGCACATGACATTCCAGAAAGATCATATCCAGGATTTCAAGTCATTGAATGGGCCAAGAGTGATGTTTGGTGACAACAATTATGGAGTCACCAGAGGTGTTGGAAAGTTGACCTTTAATGACGTATATGTAGATGAAGTCTACTATGTTGAAGGACTCAAGCATAATCTGCTTTCAGTATCTCAATTTTGTGACAAGGGATACTTAGTGAAGTTTTCTAGTGATTCATGCACTGTTTTTTCTTTTGATTATAATGATATTTTGCTTATAGGCTTGAGGAAGGGTAACATTTATCTTGCAGATTTTAGCAGTTGCCCAAGAAATGCTTGCCTGGTTGCTAAAGGATTTGCAGAAGACAGCTGGTTATGGCACAAGAGATTGAGCCATCTTAACTTCAAAACACTGAACAAGATTGCCATAAAAGGTCTAATTCGAGGTCTTCCTAATGAGGTGTTTAAGAAGGATCAGGTTTGTGGTTCATGCCAGAAGGGTAAACAATCCAAGACCTCCTTTAAGGATGTCCAGAGCACAACCACAACCAGAGTACTTCAACTACTTCACATGGACCTGTTTCTCCTCTTAGTTTCAGTGGAAGGAAGTACACCTTGGTGATAGTAGATGACTTTTCAAGATACACTTGGGTAGTGTTCTTGTTTAAGAAAAATGAAACTATCACTAAGCTGCCAGAGTTCTTCAAACAGATTCAGAATGAGCAGAACCAGAGCATAGTCAGGATTAGAAGTGACAAAGTGACAGAGTTTTTGAATTCACACATTGCAGAGTATTGCAAGGAACATGGAATTTTTCATGAGACATCTGCTGCTAGAACACCCCAACAGAATGGAGTAGCAGAAAGGAGGAATAGAACACTTAAGGAAGCTGCAAGGACTCTTCTAGCAGAGTACAACACACAACAGAGGTTTTGGGCAGAAGTTATCAACACAGCCTGTTATACTCAGAACATATGTCTTATTGCCCAGAGACATAGTAAGACTCCATATGAGGTATGGAAAGGTAAAACCCCATTTGTTTCATATTTTCATGTTTTTTGATGTAAGTGTTTCATCCATGACAATGGGAAATCCAAATTAAAAACTTTTGATGCTAAAGTGGCAGATGGAATATTTTTAGGATGTTCCAACACCAGTAAAGCATTTAGAGTTTTTAATAAGAATTCACTTTGTGTGGAAGAAACACCTCATATTGTTTTTTATGAATCTGCTGTTGAGTGCAAGGTGGACTTAAAGTCTTCTGAGGAGACACAGAATCAGACTACTCCCAGAGTAATCAAAGTCAATCCACCCATTCTTGATTCAGATTCGGATTCAGATGATGGCCCATCTTCTGGTTCTCTGAAGGAGAAGTCTTCACAAGGAGCAGAACCAGAAGAAGTTGCAACTCCTGTAGGGGGAAGCTCTCCTGCAGTTGGTGATAATCACCAAGGTATTGCAGCAGATGGTCAACCAGGCAAGGCCAAGGGAAGGAGGACCCTGGTTGATCACCCCAATGACCTGATAACTGGAGATCCAGCTAAGGGTGTCCAGACTAGGAGAACTCTTAACTTAGCTGTCTTATTCAGTTGCTATGTGTCCTTGCTTGAGCCCAAGAACATCAAGGAGGCACTGAAAGATTCAATTGGATTGTTGCTATGCAAGAGGAGTTGAATCAATTCACCCGACAGGATGTTTGGGAGCTGATAGACAGACCAAGATATCAAAAGGTGATAGGCACTAAGTGGGTTTTCAAGAATAAGAAAGATGAGAATGATGTCATTACTAGGAACAAGGAAAGGCTAGTGGCTCAGGGCTATTCTCAGTCTGAAGGAATAGACTATGATGAGACATTTGCTCCTATTGCCAGACTAGAAGCCATCAGATTGTTTCTAGCATATGCTGCTCACATGAAGTTCAAAGTATACCAGATGGATGTGAAATCTGCCTTTCTTAATGGGATTCTCATTGAGGAAGTGTATGTGGAACAACCTCCTAGTTTTGAACAAGGTAACAAGGTGTTTAAGCTTAAAAAAACTCTTTATGGGCTGAAGCAGGCACCCAGAGCATGGTATGACACTCTATCTCAGTTTCTTCTGGACAATGGTTTTACCAAGGGTAAAATTGATAGGACCTTGTTTAGGAAAGAAGGAGGAAAGGACATCCTTCTGGTCCAAATATATGTTGATGACATTATATTTGGATCCCCTAACAAGAAGCTGTGTGAGAAGTTTGGTGAACTCATGCAGAGTCAGTTTGAGATGTCTATGATGGGTGAGATGAATTATTTCTTAGGTTTGCAGGTAATGCAATCAGAGAAGGGAATCTTCATCAATCAGGCTAAGTACATCAGAAACATGTTAGAGAAATTTGGAGTAGGATCTAGCAAAGCTACCAAGATCCCTATGATGACAAATTTCATCATGGATCCAGTGTTGGGAAAATAGGGGTGCCCGGAATCTATTCGGGAAGAAATTTAAATACGAATTTAAATACAATTATTACTAGCATGAATTAATACTAATTAATTCAAATAATAATTCCAACAACCAATTTAACATCATGCATGTTGAATTAATTCACATATAATCTATGGCGGAATAAACAAGATAATATGTGATTAACGTACCTCTCGTAGAACTTGGCCTTTGAATAAAACGAGACTAACACGTACGCGCTTTACCAACCCAAAAGCCTTCTCAAGTATTCCTTTTCGCCTTATTCGATCACCGGTGGGAGATGCTTTCGAATAATTTAAACAACTAAGGAATAAGAAAAATATCTATGCTCTTGATTTTTTCAACACATGGAATTATGTACTTTGGGATGAAAAAAATCATCCCCTATTTATAATATGAGGGGGCCGAAAATTAGAGCATATTTGGGCTTGGAGAAAATCTTTTCTTAGTCTCTAAGAAATCTTGAATATATCTCATATATTCTTTTCTCCAAAATAAAATATTCCACAAAAATCTCACCCTCCATATTAACTACAATTTTCGAAAATTTCAATAGAAGATCCTAAGATTTGGATCTTCTTGAATATATGAGATATACTTGTATTCCAAGAATACATATCTTCCATAATATCTTTCCAAGAAAATCAACAAAATCTTCTCTTTCTTGATTTCTTATTTTCGAAAATTTAGAGGAAAAATCATCATTTATATTTCTTTTTATTTTAATCACCTTATCATTATTGGGCTACTTAATGGGCTACTTGAGAGGCCTTTAAGGAGAATTAAGATTGGACCTCCTAATGGACTTCTGAATTTCAATATTGAGCCCCAATATAATTCAATCCATTAATATTAATTATTACCACTAATAAATTAATATTGCACTATCCATCTTAATCCATATTACGATAATATGGGCTCCCGGTTATTATTTCCCGCGTTTAAAATTATCAAGTCCATTAATTAATTAAGCTTCTGAATATCTCTAAATTAATTAATATATTTCACCTTGGAGTAAAGACAGCTCAACATTATTATCCGTACCGAAGAAACTAATTCTTCACTTGCAAGATTTGGTACGATAAAACTTCTGAGCCCACCAAGGGGACTAATCACACGAGTCGTACTCGCACACGTTTCTCCGTATTAAATCTTAGCAACCGTCGTATGATTAATATTACTGCCCAAGACACAAAGTTCGAAGTCACAATGATTCTCACCCAACATGAATCAAAGCAGTAACTATTAAGCACAAACGGTCCTATTTAAGTGACGAGATTAAGAAATCAACAACCACTGAGGTCTAATTCTTCACATTTTAGAACAGAAGAATTTATCCTCGATGTAGGTCCTCTTCAACACATACTAAATGTGCTAGTGCAATCTCTTAGTCAAGACAGACCAATCTGAGCCTTACACATCGACCTTTCACGGCGGATTGTTCAATTCCACCTAGGTCGTGAACATATACGTTTAGTTACAAGTAAACTGTTAATGTTGTCTTCCGTGATCGGGTATCACCACATTAACTACAATTTAACTAGTACCATATATTGAACGATTTTCAATAAATATTCAACATTCAATCATATCTAAAGCAAATGTGATAAAAGAATTATTCTCATAAAACAAGTGTTTGATACACGAGTTATACAAAGTAAAAGCATACTTTCACGTATAACTCCAACATCCAGATGAGTCTGAAGAGAGTGTGGACCAGACTCAGTACAGGACACTCATTGGTTCTCTTCTGTACTTGACTGCAAGCAGACCAGATATAACCTTTGTTGTTGTGGTGTGTGCCAGATTTCAAGCTAATCCTAAGAAAAGTCACTTGGAAGCAGCTAGAAAGATATTGAAGTATCTTAAAGGGACAGTGAATTTGGGGTTATGGTATCCTGCAGATGACCACTTAGAGTTAAGTGGTTATTCGGATTCAGATTATGGTGGGTGCAGAATAGATAGGAAGTCTACAATTGGAACATGCCAATTCTTAGGGAATAAAATGGTATCTTGGTTTTCTAAGAAGAAGACTTCAGTTGCTACATCAACCACAGAAGCAGAGTACATGGCTGCAGGAAGTTGTTGCTCACAACTGCTCTGGATTAGCCAGCAGCTAAGGGACTACCAGATTAGAGCTAAGGATATTCCAATCTTCTGTGATAGTAATAGTGTAATAGCAATCACCCAGAATTCAGTTCTTCATACCAGATGCAAACATGTTGATATAAGGCATCACTTTATCAGAGACCATGTTGAGAAGGGAGATATAAGGATGGAAAAGATTGTAACAGAGAAGCAGAGAACAGATATTCTGACTAAGCCTTTGGCTGAAACCAGATTCAGAGAGTTAGCTTTTGAGTTAGGATTATTGGATCCAGAGACAGATTTGATTTAGGGGGAACATCAGAGAAATATCCTTGTTTCATTTTACTACATACTTTATTTATTTTCAAACTAACATGCCTACAGGTTATATATACCAGGAAAGTTACTTCTCCAGATGAGGTACATATCAGGTGAGGTATGTACTAGGTGGGATTTGTACCAGGTGAGGTACATTCCAGATGAGGTGCAGAACCAGATTCCAGAGAAATCCGGAGTCTATTCTGACCAGAACCAGATGAGGTTCCATCAAATGAGATGTAACACCAGACTAACCGTGGTATCATCTGGTTACAATACCAGGTGACAGGTATGTATTTACTTCTCTGGCCTCTGATCATTGGGATACACTTTTCAAATTAGTAAATACAGTCAAAACGTTTCATCTTCAGAGTGTATTTAAGACTAGGGTAGAGGGCCTAGGCAATCATTTCGCTTTTTCTCTTGACTGCCACAAAACCCCCTCGATCCCAGTCCCAATGACCATGCCCACGCACCATATTAAATCTGTAACTTGCCTTTTAATCATGGCCGTCAGATTTAACAACAGTGCAAGATGTCAATCAATTCATAAATTGATTTTGTTCCCTAATTTAAATTTGGGACTTTACACGCGTTCACACTTCATTAATTGTTCAAGCCACGCGTCTTGCCCTATTTAAACCAAAACTTTTTCAATCTGTCCTTTCACGTTTTCTTACTCTCAAACCCTAATCTTTCTCTGCAAGTTTCTCTCTCTCTCTCTCTCTCAAATTTCTCTTACAGACATGGCTCCCTTGTGCAACTTTGATCACAAATATGTGATGAAAAAGATGAAGTCTGAGATGGTGGTTGACTTCTACACCACCAAGAACCCGGCGGCGTTGGCCATTCTGGAATTATTCCAGAAAGCAGGAGTGGAGAAGCTTATCTCATCGGTTCCAAAGAATTTCAGGACTTTTGGATGGATATGCGGCCCAGTTCCTGGTTCGCATGAATATTCATGATGATCACATCTCCTCCAAGATCGACAAGGAGGATGTGGTGTTCTCGAAGCATGATTTTTTGCCGTTTATTTGAGAACATCTCTGCTGAAGGGGTAGATCCGTTAACTTACAAGGAAGATGAGGCATTGGAGTCTTTCAAGCTGTTTGCCAGAAATCCATGCCAGAATTTGACTAAGGGGGTTTGGATAAGCACTTGAGACAGAAGTACAGGGTTTTATTTGACATTGTGGTCAAAATCCTGATGTGTGAGAGCCATAGCACAGATGTCATTTTCACTGGCAGGCTCTGTGTTATGAGGGCCTTGTACGATGGAGTGAAGTATAATTGGGCGGAGTTTTTCTGGGGAGTGTTGAGGAAGAACAGGGCAAATGTGAAGAAGGAGGAGTGCCCTTCAAAGCCTGGGGAGTTGCAGTTTTGCTTAACTGCAAATGTGTCTTTAGGGACAAAGCTGTCCCTGATCTTGGACTCTCTGTTTCCAGAGAAGAAATGGAAGGAGTCTTGGTGCAAAGCTTATCACAAGTCCAAGATCTTGTTCTCCAAGGATGGCCCTCTCCATGGCCATGCCAATTCAGATGGAGAACAAGCTATCCCTGCCCCTCCTCTCCAAGCAGTGCCTTCGCCTGCTAAGGGGCAGAAGACAAAGAAGAGCCAGAAGAAGAAGGCTGGGGCGACTGGTTCTTCAACTGTGGCTTTCTCTGGTTCATCAGATGATGACCAGATCCCTCTTCAAGCTGTATTGAAGAAAAAGGGTGAAAATGAGGCTGCACAGAAGGCAGGAGCAGCCAAGAGGAAGCAGAGGCCAGATGATGCCAGGAAAGCCTCTGTCAAGAAGCCCAGAACTTCAAGAAGGGCAAAGAAGACTCTTCTGGTGGATGAGCCATCAGAAGAAGAGGTAGAGGAAGCAGTAGAGGAGGATGGGCCTCTTAAGAAGAAGCCAAGGGCCAAGAGGGCCATTCTGCAGGACCCTGACTCTGGCTCTGACCTGGGAGATGCCTTGGAGCAGGCCATAGAGGAGGCTTCTCACCTGATGGAGGAAGCCACGGCTTCAGAACAGGTAAACCCTTCTGATTCCCCCTCTATCCCCATTAACCTTGTAACCCCCACACTACATCTCCCCTAGAAACACTTACTCAAAACCCCTCCCCTGCTCCTGGTGACCCCATTCCTTCACCAGAGCAGCCCCTACCTGATACACCCATTTACAAACCCTCCACCATTCCTACTCAAACACCCTCTCCCCCCACTTCACATAACCCTCTCCCCACAAATCCTTCTCCCCCAGCCCCTGTACCAGAGGTGCCATCAACTTCTGGTGCAGAACAACCCCTTCCACCCTCTTCCACCTCACAAATTCTCATCCCAACCTCTGTACCAGAAGTTCCATCTACTTCTTCTGGTGCAGAACAACATATTCCCTCAATCTCTACGTCTCAAATCCCTACCCCTCCCCAATCTCACACTGAACAAAACCCCTCTGTTTCCTTGGTAATGGGATTCACTGCCCCTTCCTCTTCTCCCACATGCCTATCTAGCGATGATAGTGAAGATGAGGATGCTTCACTTGAGCCTGCTAACTTAGCATTATCCTCCTCTGCCTCTGGGCCCAGACCCTTTACCTTCTCATCTGAAGACATGGGTCCCATTAGGCAGAGTATGAGTGTAAGTGCTCAGCTCTGGCTAAGAGAGCATTTCCCTATCCTTCTGGAGCACTTACCACTTTTGGCGGATCTGACTGATGTCAAAGTCTGGAGCAAGGCCAGACTTGAGGATGTGGAGGACCTGATGCTGCTGCTTTAAGAAATGAGTCCTCCTACATTCACTGCCTGGGAGATTGATCTCAAGAGGAAGCTAAACATTCAGAATCTTGTGGAGCTTGAGACCCCAGAAGCAGTCAAGGTTTTGATCCGCACCTTGCTGATCCAGTAGGGAGTGATGATCTCCCCAGAGGGCCCCTCGTACAAATTTGACCCTCATTTCACATTTCCTCCAGAGCTCTACTCTAATGAGGAGGATTTTGATGTGACTCATATTGTCCTCCAGAAGATGAAGCTGTTATTTAATGAGCAAATCCAGCAGATCGGCAGATTCTCCAAGGCAATGCAGCACTTGGCGCCTGCTCTAGTTGAGCACCAGATAAAGGATGAGAGAAGGAAGTTCCTGAAGCAAGTTAAGTGTTTGCCTCTGCCAAAGCTGCATTCAAGTCTGACTGCCTCTATTTGAAGATGGATGTGCATGAGAGCCAGAGGCAGATCTAGCAGTATGTCCTGGACCAGGTGCGACCTGTTTCAGTGCTTAAAGTGGAAATGGCTTCTCAGATGCTGCAGACTGCTAAGCTCAGGGACTCCCTCCAGGAGATGCTCGAAAAGCAAGAGAAGCTGGTTGCTGAATCTAAAGCCTATCTGGAGGAGGCCATGCAACTCCGTGATCTTCAATCTTCCTCTTCCACTGCCTTGCCTGATCTCATAAGGCAGGTGGTGCAACCCTTATTTGATGAAGTTAAAAAGGGGGAAGAGCAGGCCAGAACTGATCTGGCGAAGACCACTCTTGAGACCCTTTTCAGCCATGGGGCTCGTCTGGACCTGCTGGAGAATACTTTGGCCCAGGCTGAGCTGCAGAAGAAGAAGAAAGAAGAGTTAAAATCTCTTACCATGGCTAAGCAGCTGGCGGCAGAAGAGGAGACCACAGATGCAGAGCAGGATCCTATCTCAGTTTCTGGTCCTGCCAAGAGGAAGATAAGGAAAGTGAATAAGAACTTCCTTGAATCTGTTGTTGAAGAGGCAGAGAAGAGATTCAAGGAAGACACGCCTGAAGAGAGGCAAGCAAGGATAAGGAAGAACATAGATGAAGACCAGAGGCTCCGATATGTTAGGAGGCAGAACAAGAAGACCAGAGAAGCTGGCATCACTCCTGGTGCCAGTGGATCCAGCCAGAGAAGGAAGGCTCCTGTCGAAGTGATAGAGATCTTGCCACTCAGGACAGAAGGGTCTTTTGACTCTACTGTGCCTGTTCCTCTGATAGAGAAGTGGAGAGAAGCCAAAACCTTATGGTTTATCCAGCATTACATTCAAAGGCCTCCACCAGAGGATGATGCGCTCATCAACAGGACTTTCCACTCTTGGATGAAGGCGTATGATGCAGAGCTCTACAAGCAGTTGATGGATTCAACCATAGAGTTCAACCTGGAAGTCACTGCCCCTGAATTTCACTATCTTAACACTCCTATGATCAGGGACCAGGTGGATTGGGCAGAGCTGAAGAAGTTGTACAAGACCAAGGTGTTGGCAAATTTCACTCCAACATCTTCTGCTGAGTTGAAAGCCATCCAAGACAGATTCTTCGACTGGTTTCTGGTACCTAAGGAAAATAGAAGATATGCCTAGAATAGGACCTGATATGAATTGTAATATGTAATTCCTTTTGTCCTTATTATTAATGGAACATCATATCTTCTTTGTCTTAAAGACAACTTCTTGTTGTCTTCTTGTTTGCCTGATAAGATCTATTCTAAGGTCTTATCCTTTTATTATTTTTATGCTTAAGTATTTTATCTTTGATCAGTTCTGGTTGTGTTTTAACTCTATCAAAAAGCGGGAAATTGTTAGGATAAAAGTTGTTAGTTTTGATGAGTTAAAACAAACCAGAAGATGTAATAGGACCATCTGGACCTGTTAGCCAGATGAGGAACTAGATTAGGACTTAGTCTAGGGGGGACTGCCAGACCACTGCCTTCACCAGAAGAGTCACCAGAAGACCTACCAGAGGACTTCACCAGAGGACTCCACCAGAAGACTTCACCAGATGAGATTGACCAGAGGCAGAGAACCTTCCCCAGACTAGACGAGTCCGGTGAAACAAAAGATGCTCAGAATCAACTCCTGGTTCTCCTGAGTAATATGTTTCTTAACCAACTCTGGACCAGAAGACATTGAGGTTGCCTGGTGTCTGGTCATGCCTTCTCTGTTGAGAATCAGAGTAGGCATTGGAAGCATTTGATCGTTGGTGATTCAAATCAAGTCAACAAGATCGAATTGGAAAGTTTTGAAGTCAATCAATCCAAGGATCCCACCAACCCAATCAATCAATTGGGGAATTGATTGATTGAAAGCTTCCTTAAATAGAGATCTGATTAGATTAGCTCTACAATGGCTAAACCCTAATCACCTCTATAAATACAAGAGTGCAGACTAAAATAAAGGCTCTAGAATCTCACACGTACGAAGTCATATTCCAAGCCTTAGTCTTATCTCGCACATAACACTCTTATTTGTTCATACTTTTATATTTACTCATAAAGGAGTAGTTGGATCTCAACCTGTTCATCTCTAAGAAAAGGTTGAAGGCTGTAGACTTTAGATCAAAGTTAGATCTAAAGGGTTTGTAAGAAGGAACTGGTACTTCACAATTCCAGTACGCAAGTTTGTTTGTTGGTTGGTTAGTGAGACCCCTTTGATAAAAAAAAAGAGTGGACGTAGGATATTATAATCCGAACCACTATAAATCTGGTCCATTTACTGCTTTCTTTATTTACTGTCTTGCTTTATTTATTGTGCTCTTATAAAAGACTTTGCTAAAGACATAATCTTTAAAGCTTCCACAATATATCTACTTAGTGGGACCAACAAAATTTACTATTATGAAAATTGGGGCGTGACAAATGGTAAGCCCTAAGGAAAATGGTGATGATTCATACCTGATGATGCCCCATCTTATGCATAAATTCATAACCAAGGGGAAAAAACTTTGTCATTATCCAGGGGATAAGAATATTGACAGCAACAACTATCGAAAAATAATAAATACGAGAATATTACCTGAGACAATGATCAACCGGTAGAACACGTATTTTTGAAGTATCGTTAGGATTGCCAACTTGACACTTATCTTCTCAAACTGAAAAATTATCGTAGTTAGGGCAGGATATGCAAAATTATTGTGACACACATGATTAAAGTAGAATTCTGACTAAAGACTAACCTCTCAAAAGATTCAATCTGCAATCCCTGGTCTTGTTGTAGAGATTATTTCTGCTGATAATTTTGTATATTTAGGGGTAATATATAAACAATAATCTACACAAGGAGACTCGTTTCAAATAATGATAATTAAAGGTAAAAGAATTCACTACAGAAAACAGGGAGTTTAGTAACGAAAATTTAGTAGTTGTGGAATTAGAGAAAGTATGAACTAGGAGGCGGTGTCGGGCCAGTGAAGACGACGTCACGCAGAGGTGTGGATACGTGGGCGGAGATGTTTACGCGGTGTGGCGGTGGCTCACAGAGGACGGTGGAGGCAGTGTCGCCTAGGGACGCGCACGCTAGGGATGGCGGAGGTGTACGCTATGGCGGCGGCTTCGGCGGAGGTGTTGAAGTGGACGGTGGCTTCACGGTGGAGGACGGCGCTCGACGGAGGTATTGTTAGACGGGGATTTGGCTGGTGTTGTTAATGCGTGGTAATTAGGGCATAGGACGAATTAGGGATCCTTTTACCAAGAGTGTTCAATACGTATGGTTGAGGTTGAATTGAGAATTGATTTTTTTTAAGTGTGGAATTATTTTAAATTAAAGTTAATATTATGTGATAGATAACTAAAAAAATAGATAACTGATCCATAATCAGTTATCCAATGAAAAATTTTAACTAAAATTTTATATTTTAAAATAAAAAGTTACATAGATAACCGAACCTAGATAACCATAAGAAAAATCAGTTACCTATGAGCGAACACCCTTTTACCTAGATAACAGATATTACCTAGATAACAGATTTATGAGTCACAGATAACTGATTTAATAATATCTGTTATCTAGGCCCAGTTATCTATGAGCGAAAATGTAGTAGTGCAATTACCTCTAACTTGTTAAGGTGTGTCATCATCTCGAGAACGTGATCCCTCACGGGCGTTCCCTCCACCATTTTCAACTTGACCAAGTCATGTCCGGTGGATTGATCAGTCATGAGGTTCTGATGCAAAATATCTCTTCAAGGTTTTGCATGATTTCTGCAGCGGATCCAATGCCCATATGAATGTGTTTCAAATCTTCAGACAGTCCCGTCAAGATAATGCGCTTCATTGGTTTGTTGGCACACTCCTAGTCATCATATGCCACCTTATCCTCATTTCTTAACTTTTCAGTAGGCTTGTCGGGTGAAGTACTCAGCTGTGTTTTTGTGCAGTAAGGACAAAGTTTAAATTACATTTTCAATCGACATAATTCTCTCCATAAAGTTTATTGACTTTAAGTATATTAAATAATGGATTAAAAGGTTGCGACATGTTGTAATAAGAATAAAATATACATTCATATTAATATCTAGATAAACACGAAATTATCACATAATTTGATCACATCAATTATATTGAAACCTTAAAACAATATAATCATGCATCAGCCGACATCTTAAAAAAGTTTAAATATGCCACGTTGAGCGTGGTACGTTATTTAAACACATTCAAGCAAGTTACAAACAAGAATAATCATAAACCTTTAATTCAAAAATAATAGTCAGCTCCCACTTTGACCATATAAAAATTAACAGGGACTCCGTTGGGGAGTAATTTAATATCATTTTCTTATGCCTAAGTAATAGACATAATTTAATACAGGATTATTATTTCGCTTTGAGCAAGCCACTCGTTAGGAGGGTCAATACCGCCACTAGTAATAATCCACAATCATCCTTTCAGAATTTATTCATGCGAAATCCGTGTTTTGGCCGAACCGTTAGTGGAAATGTATTCCAAAAAGACTTCAAAAATAAATAAATCATGAAGGTCAAAATTAATACAATTTTATTATCCGGAATAAAATTATCGATTAATTATAAAAATCATACTTAGTAATTTTCAAAAGTAAGGTTTTTCTTAGGACAATTAAATTATCATGTAAACACATATTATCAAATAATAAATGCATGAAAATAAAGCATACATCAAAACAAAACAAAAAATAAATTGGAGCACTCAAATCCAATTGTCACGATTTAATTTTTCTTCATGTCTTGATGCGAGAAATTGTCCTAGCAGCTTTCATCGTTCGTCTCGAAAAGCTCTCACTCAAACAATAACAAATCTTAAAAAAGTCCTTCGTTTGGGGTCGGGACAATATTCGGCACCAACGTATAAGTAACGAGCACGCAGTATGGCCGTATGGTCCGTGGCACGGCGCGCATCGGCCCAAAAAATAGGTTGTGACGCTGGCTCGGCGATCCACGCCCGGTCGCGCACGGGCCGTGTTCAGGCAGCGCACGCCTTGGCACGGTGCGATCCGTTCGTGCTCAATCCTTTCCCTTGCATGGTCCACGTCCATGCATCCACCAACACATGCATGCACCGTCCGTGTATGTCGTTCTTAATTCATCGTCTCCATCTTTATTTCGATCCGGTTACAATTTATTTACAAAAAATAAATAAACCTAGATCTAGACTAGTCTATTACATTGATCAAATCAAACAAAAAAATAATTAATCTACTCGTGAATTTTCTCACGAGAAAAACGAATTCGAACGAATCGAATTAAAAAAATAAATAATTCACACGCATGAAAATTAAACATTAAAACCATGACAATTAGATAACTGCAAAAAAGATCTAACAATTCTACTATCCAATTTCAATTTAATGTTCAACGACTTTAAATTTCAATTTAAAGATCAGAACACGAAACCGTGGCTCTGATACCAGTTGTTGGGGAAATCGGGGTGCCCAAATCTATTCGGGATGATATTTAAATAAGAATTTAAAATTCAATTATTACTAGCAAGAATTAATCCTAAATAATTCAAATAATAATTATCAAACAACAAATAATTCATGCATATAAATAAACTAAAGTAAAATCCTATAGCGGAAAATCTAGGAGTTTACGCGATTACGTACCTCAAGAAGCGATGATCGTTGAGAAGAACGGGACAAGCGGATTAATCCTATCAACTGAAAGACATTCTCAAGTATTTCTCTTTCGCTTTTTTCATTCACCGGTGGGAGGCGCTTAACTAACAATTAATAATATAAAGGAAGAGGAAAAATATGTATTGCTCTTGATTTTTCCAACTCATGGAACTTGTAAACTGAAGATGAAAAAATCACCCCCTATTTATAAGAGTAATGACCGGTTTTTCTATGTGGAAAAGGAAGAGGAAAATATCTTTTCTTGATCTCCAAAAAATCTTGAATATATCTCATATATACTTTTCTCCATAATAAAATATTCCACAAAAATCCCCAACCTCCTATTATAAGTTGATTTTCGAAATTAATAGGATGAATAACAAGATTTGGATCTTCTTGAATTTATGAGATAATCTTATATTCCAAGAATACATATCTTCCATAATATTTTTCCAAAAATATCAACAAAATTTTTTCTCTCTCCATATCATTATTTTCGAAAATTAAGATGAAAAGTCAGCAATAATATTTTTCTTTTATTTCAATCACCTTATTATTATTGGGCTAATTACTGGGCTACTTGAGGGGCCTTTAGGAGAATTAAGATTGGACCTCCAATAGGCTTCTGAATTTTAATATTGGTCCACAATATAATTCAGCCCATTAATATTAATTAATATCACTATCAAATTAATATTGCACTATCCATCTTAATCCATATTATGATAATATAGGCTCCTGGTTATTATTTCTCGTGTTTAAGATTATCTAGTCCATTGATTAATTGAGCCTCGGAATAGCTCTAAATTAATTAATATCTTGTGTCTTGGAGTAAAGACAACTCAATATTATTATCTGTACCAGAAAACTAATTTCCACTTGCAAGATTTGGTACGATAAAACTTCTGAGCCCACCAAGGGGACAAATCACACAAGCCGTACTCTCACAAGTTTCTCCGTATTAAATCTTAGCAACTGTCGTATGATTAATATTATTGCCCAAAACACAAGGTATCGAAGTCACGATGATTCTCACCCAACATGTATCAAAGCAATAAGTGTTAATCACACACGATCCTATTTAAGTGACGGAGATTAAGAAATCAACAACCACTGAGGTCTAATTCTTCTCCGTTCAGAATATAAGAATTTATCCTCGCTATAGGTCCTCTTAGACACATACAAAATGTGCTAGTGTAATCTCTTGGTCAAGACAGACCAATCTGAGAACTACACCTCGACCTTTCACGGTAATTCCACCTAGGTCGTGCATTTGTACATTTAGTTACAAGGAACTGTTAATGTGATATGTGATCTGGTATCACCACATTAACTAAAATTTAACATATACTATATATTGAGCGGTTTGCAATAATCATTTAACATTAATTCATATTTAAAGCAATAGTGATAAAAGATTTAATTTCATAAATAAGTGTTTAATACATAGGTTATACAAAGTAAAAACATACTTTCACGTATAAGCCCAACAACTTCAGGATTCCTGGCTTCAGTTGAGTTGGCCCTTAACTAAGTACTTGTAAATAAAAAGTTAACAATCCTATCCTGAATTATCCTGACAGTGCTTTTTAGGAAGATCATCTTTTTAGAGATTTTGAGATCTAATTCAAAAAACATTGGGTTCATCACGAAATACATGTGTGTGGTAGTTGAGCCAAGAATAGGATTCATTCCTCAATGTGCATAATTGGATCTAAGACATCGGCCGATGCAAGTCGACTTGGACTTTGTGGCCAAGTGCGACACGAGCGATCAATTAGTGATTTAAGATAATATGATTTAAGTTATTTGAATAGACACTTCATCATGCTCAAGGCTTAATCGAGTATTCGCGAATGAAAGGAAGATATCACAATAACCTACAGTATTACAGTTAGTTGCAAATTTTCTCGCAACGTACATTGTATATTGAGAATGTCTAATTTATTGTCTAGGGTTCAATTAAGACTGTTAGTTTGACTAATCGCTCGATATACGAGGGCCTATGGGTCACACAACAAGCAATGGTTGTTCGCCGATTATAGTTGGTTGATTAAGTATTATATTGGATATAATATTTAATTTATGGAGAATATAATAATAATTATATTTGGAATTAATTATTATTATTATTAAATTTGATTTAATTAAATATGAAATCCCAATAATAATATTTGAAATATTATTATACAAGAATAATAGATATGGTAAAAATATTATTCGTAGGAACGTATCTAGAGAAATATAATCCGTAGAGATTATATTACGGGTTAGGCCCGATATCTTGCTTAGGAATTAAGTCAAGTTAATCCCTATAAATACGTGTCATGGGAATTCAGAAAAGAGACACAAGAAATATAATTTCTCCATAAAATCTCTTATTCGAGTTTAACTAGCAAGTTCGTCTAGAGATTCAAAGTTGGCACATCGGTGCAAATCGGTGAATAGCTGTTGCGTGGATACCATAGTAGAGGATTCCACGTACGAAGCTCTGTAAGATTTTGTTTAAGATATCTCGTATTTAATTATGCAATTATATTGTTCGTTGTTGGAGAACGTTTATTTCCGCTGCGCATGTTTACGTGTTTACGTGCTTAGAAATTCCAACCGGAATTCCTAAAAAAATTATACATTTCACCCCAATCATACTGAAATTGAAATAGGGTTTTAAGCGAGTAGAGATAAATAAAATGATGACCGATCAATTTTCGATGAGTATTACCCCTACCTTTTTTAACCGGCCGGGAATCGAAGAAAAATAATGTGGTGAGAGAAATTGCCGTGGAAGGAGAGAATGTTGCACAGCGCTGATGAGAATGTGGTGGTGGTGAGAGAAAATGCTGCGAAAAAATTGAAAGAGAAATGCAACAGTGAGAGTGGATGAAAAGGTTGCTTTTTTGTGTAAAGTTTCAAATTTTCAAGCGGTCACTATTCATGTCATTCAGAAGTGTCACGTCCGCCGCAGGTAGGTGTAAGATCATCTAATGATCCAAGTGTCCGAAATTGAGGTTAACTACAAAAAGGTACATTGTAGTGCTTGTTAACAAATAAAGTGATAGCAAGTTATAAGTAACAATTTTCTCTATAGTGTACCTATATGTCAACCCCCCCCCCCCCCCCTCCCTCCCTCCCTCCCTCTGTTAATAAAGTAGAAAACATCACTTTATCACTTTAAATACTAATAAATAAATTTTTTTTCCTTAAATCTTGTGCAAGTAGTAATGTAGCACATAAGTCTGGGACGTGGAAGTACTGTATTAAGCATTTATTTATTGTGTTATTTATAATATAATATGAGTGTGATTGTGATTAAATGTGTAATTTTCTTTAGTATTAATATGTGATTGTGATTAAATGTGTAATTTTCTTTAGTATTATTAATATGTGATTGTGATAAATTGTGTTATTGAACTTTGGTATTTTATATCAAATCTTTTCAATAAAACTTTATATCAATGAATCATTGTGTTTTAATTTTTTTTATGAAATATATCATATTTTTATTGTGTTAGGTTTTTAAATATTTAAATGTAAATATATAAATTTGGTATTTTATATCAAATCTTTTCAATAAAACTTTATATCAATGAATCATTGTGTTTTAATTTTTTTTATGAAATATATCATATTTTTATTGTGTTAGGTTTTTAAATATTTAAATGTAAATATATAAATTTGATTATATATAAATATTAGATAAAATAGAAAATAAATTTGATTAAATTAAAAAAATTCTAAGAACATTCTTTTTTAGTGCAAATTTGAATGGAATGGTTGTGAGTGATTTTATTGTTCGAGACAAATTTGGTGAAAGTGGAAGCAAATTTGAGTTGCTCTTATTTTATACAAATTTTGCAAAAAGTTCATCACTTTCACGAATAAGCAACCGTTTTTTACGATTACTAAATTAAATCACTTTCAATTTTTTTATTTTTTTTCAAACGCACCCGGTAACAATTCCCATATTACTTTTTTCAAGAAGGATTCCATCCCAATGATGCTGGAACATTATTTTCTATTTTTTCTCTTCTTGCCTATTAAATCTTGTGGTGTTATTGTTAGATATAAATTTCTCAATTAGAGAGATTAAAGTTCTGCAAATAAAAATTGAAGAAAACACTAATAAATGATAATTGTATTGATCTATCAAAAATTCCAAATATGATTATTACCGTGGGACGAGTGAGTAGAAGTTTTGTCTTTGAATTGATGCAAGGGATGTTAACGAGGGGTCGAGTGAATGTCCGAAACACTTTTCCTATACATTGTCAAATTCATTCTGCAGAGTTTATAAATAAATGATCGTAAGTCTTGTGTGATAAATTTTCATGCTATGAAACGGTGGGATTGAGTATAATTTGGTATGACATATTAACACTTTAATAAGAGAGTGATTATAGGGTGCATGCAAGTGCATACTATGCACTTGAAATTAGATCTCAATTTGAAATTAATTTTGACTTATCGCGGGTCTTGACTGTCCATACAAAATTTGCGGGTCTAGCAACAAACCGGGTCGTGCACACTTCGTACCAATACCCCAAGTTATAATCATTAATACCCCAAGTTATAATCATCAATACCCCAAATTATATCCCCAAAAAATTATTCATCAATACTCAGAGACTTAATCACCAATACTCAAGTTCTAATCAACAATACTTTAAAAATTATCCAACAATACCCCAAGTTATAATTAAAAGTGTGTTCGTTCATTATTTTTCTATGCGAGAGAAATGGACCACACAAGAATAAGCAACGCAAGAATGGTAAATTAATTAAGGCAGACATATCAAGATAATTCTCGAGTATAACTAATTTAGCTATGCCATACCCAGCGAATTCCACTCGATCCAATTTATTTTTTTGTTTGAATTTAAGGTTCCATTAATTCAGAGTATCGCATGTATTTGCACTAAATGGATGATGAAAGGTTGTTTTGGCTATTCTTGTGAATTTTCCTTTTTCGCATTGCAAAATACTAGAGAGAGTTTTAGTTTCTACTTTCTAGTACCCATGTTACAGTCCAAACGCGGCGGCATAGATGAATCTGCAAATGGGATGCGTGAATAAGAAAATGGAGAAACAGGGGCGACTCAACGCATGAAGTGAATTTGATGCGCGACCCACAAATTTAATTTGAGATAAAATTGAATTTTAATTTGTCTTAATAAGAATAGGTGTTAATTTGTAAGTTTCTATCTTTATTAAATTTGTCTCACAATGCTCTCATCCAAGGACGAAAATTATCACAACTGTTGGTACAAATGATTTTTTTAATTTTAAGTAGAAATTATATGAAACCATCTCATATCATAATACAATGAGACCATCTTATATCATAATACAATGAAATGATATATAAATTGAACATGACGCATTAACACTTGGATAGAGATGAATTTTAATTTGTGTTATCTCATACATAAAACGATGACAAAGTATAGAGTGAAACTAGTTTATACATAAATTCATGAAGGGTATTAGTTGTTTTCATTGAAGTGTATTATTTGTTTTTACTGAGAGTATTACTGACTTACACTAAAGAGTCTTAGTTGTTCGGTGAAAATGAACTAAAACTCTTCAGTGTAAACCAGTAATACTCTTCAGTAAAAACAACTAATACCCTTCAGTGATTCATATATAAACCAATTTCACTCTATACATACTCTAAAACGATTTCACAGGAGTTCTTTAATTTTTTTTATTTTTGGGAAGCAATGCAAAATTGAAAGTGTGAGGCAATTTGCAAAATTCGGGGAGGCGTGAATAATGAAATAGAGCTCCTCCAAACTCGATTATTCAAAAAATAAAATTCGAATGTAATTTTAAATAACAAATTCCAATTGGATAGTTTTACGACCGCCACTTCTAAAACAGCTCAATTCCTCTATTTCACCTTCTACTTTCAAGTTGGGAAGCACTGCATTTCCAAGTTGCTAATTGGCTTTTCTACACAAGTCCATTTCATTTCAAAATAATAATACAAATTCCTACAACTTCCCCTTAACCATTAATCATTCCCTCCAATTTTATTGTTTTTTTTAATAAGTTAGTGGGGATTGTAACGTTCGTTTATTTATGAATAATGTAATTGTTTAAAAACAATATCACATTATTCATAAACGAACTTCACAATACCCTATAATATCCTCCAACATATCACAAATAAAAGGAAAAAACAGGACCAGTAAAATTGAACGGATGGACTAATAGATCACAACTAGCAGATTGCTGACAATATTTAATAACATGTAATTAACAAATGTTACAAGGGTTACTCTATAAGATGACATAATTATAACTCCTACAGCACAAAAAATGGACTGCATTAATCAGTGTTTCCACCCAAAGGAAGACGGAAAGATAGGAACTTGGGATAAGGTATAAATTAGTGTTTGTTTGGGCAGCCAAATCTAAGCAACATACTAACCTTATAACAAGTAAAGAGAGTGGTACTCAACTCACAATCTAACCTTATAAATTAGTTGTTTCTCTATTGGTCAGTACCAGATGGCTTGGGTTCAGCTTCAACAAAAGGAGTGGGACGATCGACGTCCATGGGGGCTGTGCTGGTCCTGGGAGGTGATGATGGCTGCACCTCCACATCAGGATACGCTGCCTTGAATCTCGCTCGAAGCCCTTCGTCTACCAATCGCACTCCTTGCAACTGATTACCAAGTGATAACCACCTGATCACAAACGCGTCAATTATACTTTAGAAACTACTAGCGACGACCACTGGATACTGACTTAGAGTAACACCAGCTGTATCGCAGTTGACGTACAATTTATAATGTTCAGTGTAAACAGGTAATAATGATTAACTAATACCTTTAAGTAAAACAACTAATACCATTTAAAATGCACTTGAGTTGCACAGTGCAATTGGCATGATGCCACATTGAAGATCGCAGTTAAAATAAAACCCAATATAACAATATTGGAATAAGGTTCATATTAATATTCTATTAATAGTGTTGATAATTAAATTTTCAATTATAAAGTTTATAAGGTTCAACGCATATAACATGCATAAAACCATATTCTACACAACAATACTTAAATCTAAGACAAAATGCACCAACAGAAGACAAACAACAATTCTAGATATCAATATTTCTTAAATCTAAACCAACATAGTCAATTAGTCACCATCATCCTCTTCTTCACCAAAATGATCAATTTCCTCAGGATCGTCCAAGGTTTGATTCTCTCCCTTCTTTTTTCTATTTTTTTTTTTTCAAATATTGACTCTTGTCTTTTGTTTTTGTTTAACTAATAAGGTCATATAAGGAGGCCGAACCTATATTTATTAGCCCAAATCACACTAGGATGTATTTCAACAAGGCACACCATGCTCATGCCTCTCCTAAGTCACACACGTTACTTAAGTAGAGTGCATCCACCCCTTCATAATTATGCCTACTATACACAAAATAGAATTAAGCAAGAAGCAAATGCAACTTATGATCTTCAGTCTAGGGAAGCATAGCAGCAGCTGAATACTATAGTTTTATGTTTTCAACCACCCAAAAGGCACAATATTCTGATCCTCCCAAATCATGACCAATATTTTTTATCAGAGATTAATTTATATGGCTCCACATTTATATCCAAAAACGACACAGAAACAGAACGATTTACAATCTAACCATTCAGTGCACTTCAGTTATCTTCAATGTCAAAATTTGCACATTTGAATGAAAGACCGACAGGAAATAAAGAAAGCATACCCAGCCTGCACATTGTGCATCCTTGCGAACAACTCCAACTTTCTTGTCCTTGGACTTACCCTTTCCAACATGGCATACATCTGTAACATATCATGCAACTGTTTAGGCACATATACATGATATAAGTCCAATATAATATAAGAAAGCATTGCATTTTGGCCCTTTTCGATATAATGGCAGAATACTGAATAGAGAGAAGTCCAATATAACTCGAGTGAAGTCAAATACTCCCTCCGTCCACAAAAAGTATGCTCACTTATTTGCACGTGGTTTAATGCAATATGTCGGAGGGTATTATGGGTATTGTGAGGTCCATTTATAAATAAAGTGATTGTTTATGAAAAGTATGCCATACATATTTTCCATAAACAATCACTTTATTCCTAAATGGGCCTCACAATACTCCACAATACCCTCCGACATATTGTATTAAACCACGTGCAAACAAGTGAGCATACTTTTCGTGGACGGAGGGAGTATAATATAGCGACACAACAGAGAGGAAGCCCAACATAACTCACTTTGTGAAAATGATTTACATGAGTTTTGTTAGAAGAGTCCATTGCATACAAATGGACCTTGCATTTTTTATCTGAAGTAAAACATCACGGTCAACCATAACCCCGGGGCTGTGAAGGGGAGTCCATGTAAGACTAAGTTCGGAAGCAGTACATGAGACTTGGGCAAGATTGTGTGTGTGTGTGTGTGGTGGTGGTGGTGGTGGTGGTGGTGGGGGTGGGGGTGGGGGTGGGGGGGGGGGGGTTGTTCGGTAAGAATTTAAAAAAAAAATTATTAGTAAAACCCATGTTATAAAGGCATTCCATTTTAACCAGGTGGCTTAGCCCACCTGGCCACCGGGTTCCTCACTCTAGTGAGTGACTCGGGTTCGATTCCCTCTGGAAACGAATTATGGGAGTTAATAAGGTGGGCTTGGAGATTGCTTGGAGATTTCTTGGAGTATTTGGAGACTTGGTGAACTAATCTAACTACTAACTACTAACAACTAACATTTACCGATAAAAAAATAAAAATAAAGGCATTCCATTTTCTCCGGTGATCATCGCTTGAAAACTTTGAGATCAAGTTAAAGCAATCTAGAGATTGGAAACCCCTAGGAAGTACGGAGTGTATAAGAGTGAACGCAAGTATGGTTGAAAAGGCTTGTCTTGTTATGTGGGACAAGACATAAATAAATTGCTACTTTTTCCCCTCGGTTCAATATATAAATTTCATCAAAGCATGCATATTATATAACACGTGTGTACATGTCCAAGTGCATCTTTTAATAAATCTTGTAGCTTTGTCAGAGAACAATCATGTAAAAAAATTCAAGTACCCCCACTATTTTAATATCATACCTAAGGCAAAAGAAATAAGATATTGCATATCAAAATTATCAACAACTCCCATGAATATCAGAATGTCCCATAAATGTACGGGATTAAGTTACTACTTATGGTAAAAGGGGTTAAAAGAGTTTAAAGTGGGCCTTGACGAATAGTAGAGGGGAGAAAGCATACTGCCTATAATTCAAATGCAATGAAACAAGTTTCTAAATAGGGACTTGTTGTGTTTCCTAATTGTAGAAAGAGTGAGATCCACTAACCTCGTCTGGTTTGCGACTTGTTTCACGGACTTCAGCAACAATTACATCAGTGTCGATATTTCTATTTACTTCAGGGTTACCCTTCACTCCAACAAGGCAATGCTCCTTACTATGGTTGAGCCAGTGGCCTGTTCGACCTGTACGGATGATTCGTTGGAGCTGATTGGTCTTCACCCAAATGATCTCCTCTACACGCTTGTAACCCCAAAGTTCCAAACTACAATAAGAGATCCATGTGAACGTACATCGCTAGTGGAAGAAAATTGAATATACAATTCTAAATCCAATTCTACTTCGGGGTTTGGAAATCCAGTTTTATAAAACCACCACTATAACACCAATAAACCTACCAACACACTTTCCAATACAATCAATTTACTCTACTTACACTTGAATATATTTAAATCATACCCCACATCATCTAATCATTACAATCACAACCAACAACAAAATAATACGTCATTTACCCTTACACATTTATTTGACATAAATTTAAATCTCACAGTACTCACAATTTCAAAACACACACACACCTTACTATCTATCAGGATTTTAAGACCTCCTAGATTTCAGAAACCGGTTTTCATAAACCACTTAACACCCCAAACAAACATCACTCTAGCGTATAGATTCAATCTAACATCACACTCTGCTGTTTTAGTCAATTTTCCCATTTTGAATGTTAAAGAAACCATCCTCTATATTAGTGCAATTCTAGCAAGAGATATATCTTAAAAAACATTGGCATACCATTCGCGTCCAAGTTCCATTGCACGCCCTGTAACCCAAAGAAATATCATGCCATCAGTCTGTAATGCAGGAACATTAAGAGTGCGCATTTCATCATCAGCCATAGTTCCGTAAGGCAATTCCATATGAATATCCCAAGGTGGGTCAGCCATTATAACTCCAAATTGACCTAAAATGTCCATTCTAAATGAACGTATGTCACAGTTAATCCATTGTGGTTCTCCGAGCTCCACTTCTGAGCAATAGTGAGCACTTTGAGGCTTCAGGGACTTGGGGGGAGGAAAAGTAGGTTGCCCCATCATCATAGGTGATACATCAGGAGTTGAGTCGAGCTCATAATGGACATACTTGCATGTCTGCAATAATATTGATAACTTGATTTTCGCATATGGAAAAAGTGAATATTTTCCGTATGAATGAAAAAGTATGACAAATCTACCTTCATGTGACGGCAGGTATCAAGAAATGAACAATCTCCCAAATTTACGTCAGTATGCGCAGCAATTATGCGTCGAAAATGGACCTAAACCAGTTGAAAGATTAGTTAGATACAACATATGAGAACAAAGTACATATAAGATGCAATATAATCATATGTCCTTTAACAGTCTTTATATTAAAAGGAGCATAAACTAGACATCATCTACACTAATAAGAGATAACTCGTCAAAGACGGAGGAACTATCCTTGCACTCACCTTATCACAAGCAATGAAGGAACCAGACTGACGTCGACAATCTTCTTTTGTTAATGCTGAGCAGTATTCTTTCACTTGAGAGCCACCTTTGCTTTTGAACTACACCAAAATCAGCAGTAGTGTCAAAAGTTGATATCAGAAATCTATTCTAGCAAACAGCTAGGAATGGCCATATGCTTCGTCCAGGCAATGAAATGAAAGATAAAGGTCCATACCGATGCTAATATTTTCAAATAGATCCTTGTATATACAAAGTAAAACAAACTAAAGCTGGAAACAAGTATCTCTACGTGCATAAATGCCCTTCAATTCCTATCTTCCATGGAAAATAAAGCTAGAAACTTCATGATGACAAAGAAGAAAATAACATTCCAAAAATATCACAAGTAATTATTTGCATTTTGTCACAACACGGAATGCTAACATATCGAGCTTAAAAGCAACAAAATCAGGGCAGCCAGCCCACGAACACACACCTTAGCAGCCACAGCAGTTTCTTTAGCAGTAGGCCTATGAATGAGGTCCAAAAGCTCCTCTCCAGTTTTAGACTTCTGCAACTCCTTAAAACTCTTCTTATTCAATAAAGCCTCAAGATCCTTCATATCTTCCTCCTCCGTCCTTGGTTTCAACACAAGCGCATTCGTCACCCCACCTTGAAGCCCGACGGGAGGCATCATAAACTGCCTATGCATCGGGGGCGGCACCCCTACACCTCTAGGCACCCCTATCATCCCCATTCCTCTAGGCCCCACCCCCCTAGGCCCCATCATCATTGGCCCTCCTGTCCACATATCAGGTATACCCCTCCCAACCCCAAACCCCCCTCCACCCTCCCCACCCTTCCCCACTTCACTAATCCTATTCCCATCAAAAGACTGCTTAGTTTCGGGCAACTCTTTCAAAAGCCGAGTCCTATCAATATTCATCACCATAACTCTCGACTTACCACTAACCACAAACTCCTCCAAATCGACGCCACCATTATCCTCCGCCATCGACCTTAGCGCCATTTCCACAGCAATAATCGCGCCGGACTCGCCCCCCAGCTCCCTCAACGCCGCCCTCTCCGCCACCGTCGCCGACGAATCGTTCTCCAGTTTCCTCAAAACTGTGGACGAATCGATCGGGTTGAAAGGCACCCTCTCTAACAAACAAACCGCCACCATCGACCTAACGACGGAAAGGGGCCCACCGCTCTCCTCGATCAAAGCCCGCTCGCTCTCTATCGGAGAAGGCTTGGAAAAGGCGGGGAGCTTGGGGTTGTTGTCTAATTGCAATTTGGGAATGTGGGCTTTGGGTAAAGGGGTTTTGGAAGGGAGAATTTGGGAGAGGGGAGTGAAGGGTTTGTGGTTGAAAGCGGATATGGCTTTGAGAGAGAGGTCGAGAGAGGAAACGAGGTCTGGGACGAGGGTTTGGAGGGAGGCTATGAGGTCTAGCTGGGTGGTGTGAAGGGTGTCTACGCGGGATTCCAGCTGCTGCCGCATCTCCTTTATTCCATCTTCGCTCGCTTCGCCCTCCATTTTTCGTTTTCAGTGACCAAATCTTTAACAATTTCTTCCTCTTCTTCTCCAGAGTATCTCTCACTCTGTGTTTGCTTCCACTGGGGCGAGGCGACGCGAGAGACGACGGTAAACCTGATGCCACTCCCACTCTCTTTTTAGGGATTAAAGATTTGTAAGTCCAGTAACTTTGCTCAACTTTGAATTCGGTCCACATCGAATACACGTTTTGAAATTGGTCCCGTAAGTTTGAATTTTTTTTGAAATTCGTCCTTTTACCGGCTATTGAGGGTTACTCATCCGGTCATGCTAACGTGGAATTTTTAATTTCGTTTTCTTTATTTATGACGCGCCACGTGGATAAATTTAACTTTATACTCCCTCCGTCCCATCATTATTTGCACACTTTCCTTATTCGTCTGTCCCAAAATTATTTGCACACTCCAAAAAAAGAAACATTGATTTGCGTGCACACTCACAGTAATATACACATATTTACCCATATGTCACTACTTTACTCAAAAAGTTGATTTTTCTTAAAATGTGTGTCGCCTCACCTATGCAAATAATGGTGGGACGGAGGTAGTAATATTTTGTGTGTTTAAATTAAAATAAATGAGTTGGGTGTTATGGGCGGGTTGTAGGTGGGTCAAATACAAACGGGTCAAACTATTTTTTTTTTGTTCGAATTAAAATAAATAAGATTGGATTAGATTAAAAAACACAAAAAGAAACCATTATCCTTCTTCTGCATAAATATTCCACCGTGAAGAAAAATAACCCCAACCCTTCGTTCTCTCCGGCACCGTCGTTGGATCGCTGCCGCCGCCAAACACTACAGCCCAAATTTGGATCGCCGCCGCCGCCTAACTCACCTTTAAATCCGTCCTGTGATTTGAAGATTTGTTTTGAAAGTCAGATTGTGTTTTCGAATTCGAACATGAATGAACTCTTTTTGGAGATCTCACAAATTTTTATTGATTACTACTGGTGTGCATCCAAATATTGATGGAAGATTCGAAGTGTTTCATCTCTCCAAGTTATGTTTAGTCCGGCGCCGCCTCCTACCCGCTGGAAAAGCAGTCCCAGAACGCCGTCGTCGCACTGCAGCACGGTCGGTCTTGATTCTGGTAGCTATTGAAATCCCTTCCGGAGCAGAGTAAAAGCCCTCAACCGATTTGACAATTACACTCCCGGAAGGCTGTCAATTTTTACCGGAGAAAAATGGTTGAAACCTATTTCTTTAATAGATTGAATCTCTTCTAAATTTCTGATCTGTTTCGAGTTAATCCTCATCATCTTGTGTGAAGAGATGTGATGCGGGTGTATGTTAAAGTAGAGAGACAGAGTTGTGTTGGTGTTACGGAGTGAGTGATACTAGAGGAAGAATATGAAAACTGATATTCTGGATTTTTTTTAGAAATGCACATTGAAGTTGTTCTTGGACAGCTTTGGGAGTGGGTTTAATTTCCTTGAGGGGAAAGGCGTATGGAAGAAGAAGATGAACAGGAACTGGGGCAGAAGAATTAAATTCGACCCGAACTTGGATTTTAAAATACCAAGATTTCATTTTGTGATGGCCCGGCCCATTTTAACCCGATCCGAGACCCGCCCCAAATAATTAAGTCCATCAGTTATAATAAAGAATATTAAAAGATGTTGATGTGGCATATAAAAATAAAGAAAAACGAATATTAATATCCAGGTAGGCGGTTACCGAACCGGCACTATCAGGTCAAAGGATCGATTTCAAAAAAAATTCAAATTTACAGGACCATTTTCAAAATGTCTATTCGTCCTGGACCAAATTCAAAATTGAGTCAAGTTACTGGACTTATAAATATATAATCCCCTCTTTTTATTTGTTCACTTGTCATAATTATACCCCAAATTTTTATTTTATCAATTTTAAATTACTTTTTTTCCAGAAAAATTTAAACTTTAGATCAAGAAAGTTATCGAAAATTCAATCTGTAGCATATGACTCGATACTACCAGCTAATGAACCGCAAAAATTTTGTCCATTCCTTGAATATGCTAATATTAATTGTGCAATTTTTTTTTTACTATTAGCACTTGAAACCAAAATTTCCGTGAAAAAGTAGACTTTACATGAGCATAATTCATGATAAATTTATCATAAAATTATTTTAAAATATTAAAAATTACATTAAAAATATCAAAAAAATTGAGTTAAAAAAATAATTATTATTATAATATAATATTATCCAAAAAATTTATACTTTTAATCAAATATTTAATATTTTAAAACAATTTTACACTAATCTTATCATCAATAATTTTATACAGTATATAAAACTTACCATTAGGCTATGTTTGGTAGCATATATTAGATTAGTAGCTAGTGTTTAATTTAGTATCAAAAAGTATACCTGTGTTTGGTATGATTTAATGTCTCTGTTTGGTATGATGTATTAACACTGATATAATTTTAGTTGAGTGTTTGGTAGATGATATTAGAGAGATATAATTTTAAGTTGGGTGTTTGGTAGGTGATATTAGAGAGATATAATTTTAATTTGAGTGTTTGGTAGGTGATATTAGAGAGATATAATTTTAATTTGAGTGTTTGGTAGATGATATAAAATTGTGAATTATTGCCTTGGGTCATTTAGGGGGGAAAACAAGCCCAAATTGCCGCCCAAATTGCCGCCCAAATAAGTCCTTTCATCAGCTGATTTAAGGAAAATTCATTCAATTACTCCTCTCATATCTAGGGTTCTTCTAAGAATTATTCACCCCGTAGCTTCTGGAAAATTTGGCCGTCCACGAGAGAAATACCCGAAGCTCACCTGGAGGCGGACACTCGTAGCTCACGTATCTCCTTCCGCACGAATTTCACTGAGGTATGTCTCTTACCTCGCCTCACACTCATCCCGTTGCTGTAATCACCGTATAAACTCAGTAAATTCTTTGTTATTCATGGAGCAAGCTTGACCATCATGTTTTTATGCATTTTGTGATGTTAATTTTGCGTTTAAAGCATGTAATGTGTGGTGTGCTCTCATGTTTATTTTTGTTAGCATCTGAGTTATGAATAATACCCGAATCTCTCTGTGATCATTGTTTTTGGGTTTAGGGTTAATTTGTGTGTAAACTTGATGGAATCTGTTAAATCGAATTTGTGGGCAAATTTGTGAATTTTGGTGTGGGTGTCTTTTAATTATTAATTGTAGCTTGTTGATTTTCAATCTTCTGTATAAATTATTGAACGAAGACTACGAATGTGCCACTTTTGTTAATTTGTGATGTGTATCCCGCATCTTATATATTACACTTGTTGCATTCGTAGTAATGGAGAGAGGTGGATGTTCCACGGGGGTGAATCTGAAATGCAAAGGAAAGAAGACCTATAGAGTGAGGAGGTCATGGACTGAGAAAGAAGAGGTTGCATTGCTCGAAAAAATGAAGGAACTTGTCAAGAATGGGTGGAAGGGCGAGAATGGGTTTAGGTCGGATTTCACGAAGAAACTGGAGGAGCTGCTGATGGAGGAATTCCCGGGGACCGACCTCCGCGAATCGCCTCATATAAAGTCGAAACTTACTCTTTGGAAGAGGGCATTGGGCTCCCTTCAGACGATGATAATGCACGGGACCGGCATTGGCTTCAACAGTGCAACGAACATGATTGATTGCAACTCCGAGGCTTGGGAAAGAGCCGTGAAGGTTCATTCTTTTGATATTAAACTAAATGCATTTTTTGCAAATTTTCAACATACTTAAATATGGTTTCATTGCTTGATGCATTATGTGATGATTATATAATTTCTTGTGTAATCAGAAAGATCCAACTGCCCTCAACATACAATTCAAATCATGGTCGATGTATCATGATTGGCTCGAGGTATTTGGTAAGGATCAGGCGACTTGGGAGAGAGCCGAGGATGTGATGCAAGCTGTGAACGATCTTATCGACGATGACACTCCTATTGAGGAGGTTGGGAGTAGGTTGTATGCTCTGGAACACTGTGATGAAACTGCCGATGATGGGCCCTGCTGTTGGTGATCAATTTTTATCGGATGGATTAGTGACTGTTTAAGTTCGGTTTAATGATCATCAATCAATTACGTGTGATTGGTTACCACCGTAAATGGTAAATCGAGGTTCGGGTTATGAAATCGGATATACGAAAATCGAAATCGAAATAATTTCGTATGTGTGCCCGTTTAGGTGTATTAGTGTGTGTTTTTTGGAGTGTTTATGAATTTTAACTTGTATTTCTTAAGCTGGAGAACAACTATTTATAGAGACTAGCAAGCATGAGGTGTTCCTGACTCTTGGTCTCCCTAGCCTGCATGCTTGACATGTGTCATTTGACTCTAGTTTGACCTTATCCAAGCTAAATCTTAGTTACAAAGTCTTCTTTGGTCTTATCTCGGACTTCATTGTTGTTCGTCTAGGTCGGCTTAGTTGATCCAGGATGGTTCTTTCATAAAAGTTGTTCGTTGTTTGGGTGTATGGCTTACAAGTTATTCGTCTTTGTGTCTTGCACAGTTTGGCTTTGGGATCATGGTCCTTTGTTCGTCAACATACACCTCTTTGGCTGATAATTGTCACTTTTACCAGTGTTGTTCGTCATTATTGACTTGGTGGTGGGTCCATATTTGTTCTTGGGTCTTTAATCCTGTTCGTCAATATCTTGTTCGCCAAATAGTTGTTCGTCATTTTATGTACTCCCCAGATCCGGCTTATGCACCCCGGCTTAATTTTCTTTGTTGATCATCCTTGATTTGAGGTTGGCTCTTCATAATCCTTGATATGACTTTAATTCTTGTTCGCCATTTATTAATTTATGTTCGCCTATCAACAATTGCCCCATATCCTGGCTATATGTTGCCCCAAACGAGCAACTTTGTGGCGAGCAACTATAGTTAGGATATCACAATGATGAGGGTTGGGGCGAACATCATTGGCCTGGGCGAGCAACATATGGTCTGTCGTTTCGTTTCCCCAAGGTCTGGGGGTTGTACGAAGATGACGTGGGTGGCATGGCTGTGCGCCGCCCACGCGCGAGCAATCCCGAGGCCACGCGCCCCTATATTTGCATGTAGGCCCTTCGATTTTTATACTTGCTCGGAAATTACCCCATTTTCTTTCAATTTGGCCCGTATTTTGTTGAAAATTGCACACTGTACCCCATTTTTGCTTGGGGTATAAATTGAAGGGGAAACAAATATTTTCCCACTTTTTCACTCTTTGCTACAGTACTCCGGCGATTTTAATCTTCTCCGGCGATATCGAGCTCCTCCGGCGTCCGTTTCTCTGGCAATCGGCTTCTAATCTCAAGATAAGGTAGTTACTTTCTTTCTTCACCTCATTTCTTTTGTTTTTCTTCAAAAATCCCAATCGCCGCCGTGTGGGGCTTTGCTCCGCCGTCTTCTCCGACGAAATGCCGCCGTCTGGTTCTTCTTCTCCTTCCATGTCTTCGCACTCGAGCAACAAATCCGAGGAAACTCTTGAACCCCTCTTCCCCATTGTGGTACACGAGAATCAACCTCCCTTCGAGACCTCCTCGGCGTCAAATCCCCACATTGATTCAGTTGTTCGTTCAGTTGAAGATACCGGTGCTCGTCCATCGGGGAGGGAAGTGGCGGTCGCCGCGAGCAGAGATTCCGGCGAAGACTCCTCGTCCGGCGCTGAATCAGAGGATCCCCAATTCGACGAGTTGACTCGCGAATTTTTGGAAGTGATAGGGTTCCCATTTCCTAGGATGATGGAAAACGAGATCCCCTCTGGAATTGCTCGGCCTTTCGAATGGCGAGCATATACTGAGGAGTATGCGAACCATTTTGCTCGCCCAGAGAGACAAAAAGTGGACTTAGTAAAAACTGATTTTCAGGCGAGCAGAATCAAAAGTATCGTCCTCGAAGAGGATCTTGATCTGATCCGAGAGACCTACAAAATCCCTTTCGACATTCATATGTGGGCTCCTAAAAGGAAAGAGAGAGCTGATCGTCCACCTCCCGGATGCACTGCGATCAATATTGACACACTGATCGCTGGTCTAAGGCTGCCACTACCTCCCGTTGTTGGCCGCTTCCTCGAGGCGACCAATCTTGCTATTACACAGATCACACCAATGGAGTGGATGAATTTGCTCGGCGCCATGGCCCTGTTCGCCTTAGAGGGATATGTTGATCGTCTTACCGCGGAGGAGATCAACTATCTGATGACAATCACCAAATGTCCCATTGGTGAAGAAGGCTACTACTACCTCAAGGCCAGGATTGGACTTAAGATGGTAGAAGGGGTGCCGAACAAGATTAGGGACTGGAAAGAGCACTTTTTCTTCATTGGTGGTGACTGGCGAGCATCTTCCGGTCCACACGGTGGCATTGGGCGAATAAATTCTCCCGCAGCTTATGGAATAATTAAGCGTAAGTTTATCTTTGCTCGTCTTCGAATTGTGTTGTTCTAATTTAACTTTTATTGTTTGCTTGCAGGTCCTCGACTGCTCAAGTGGAACTCGGAAGGAGAAGAGATAGGGGACGAGTTCCTGTTCACCTCTTGTTTGGTCGGCTTGCGTAATAGAGCGGACAGGACCATCCAGTACCTAAACGACGAGAAGCGTCAAAGAGCTGCTCGTTTGCTTACTTATCCCCATCATCTGGAAGCACAGGCTGAGGTGCCCACATGTATGAGAAATTTCTAACTCCTCGAACCAACTTTGTTCGTCATTTGACCCTCACAACTTGCTCGTCTAATTCTCTTTCTCTTTTTTTTTTTTTAGCCGAGCAAGTCACCGTTGCTATCCCTCCTAGTTTTGCTCTCCTAGAAAAGAGGGTATTTGAAATGGCGCCACCCAGAGGACGAAAGAAGAAAGGTGATCCGCCTTCTAAGGTGTTTGCGATGACCAACAAGGCCTCCGCCGCCGAGCACGCCCCCCGGACGTCCGTTCCGCCGAGCACATCGCCTAAACCGGCCCCCGCCTCTCCTCATGGTCTAAAAAGACTGAAAAAGAGTGATGGTACATACGTCACCCAGGCGCCCATCACCACTGATAAGGGAAAATCCAAGGTGGGAGGATCTGGTCGCCTGCCTTCCTCTGAAGCTGCTCGCCCTCCTTCAACCAATGAAAGAGGAAAGGCGAGCAAAGATAGGCATACACCTCCTCGTGGGCCCGACGACATCACCTATCTAGGGTGGGACGGAGCCAAATTTGTCGAGTAAGGATTCCTCCTTGAACTCTTTCAATAATTGAGTAAGTTGAAAAATTTGCAAAGTGTTAAAACTTCTTTGTTCGCAGGTATCGGCCTAATGACCATCCGGGGCGGATAGACATTCTTCACCAGTATGCCTGCTCAAAGACCCCGGCGAACATCCGTGACATCTCGGATGACCATGTTCGTCGGGCAACTGAATTGTTGCTCGCGCCTGGTCAAAACCGCTGAATAAGGCCGTGCTCGCCCAAGGGCCTGTTGATAACTTTCACTTGTCAATGGTACAAGCTGCCAACTCTCTTGTGTCCGCTCAAAGGGGAATGGCTCAAGTGGTGGAGCTGGAAGAAGCTGCTCGCCAACATGCTGCCACTGTCCACCGCCTGTCAGAGGAGAAGGACTCAATGGCGAACAGTTTGAACGGCCAGATTGCGCGGCTTAACAACCAGATCTCCCTCTACCTTGACAATGAGCAAAAACACCTTGAAGAAATTCAAGGTTTATCCAGAGAATTGGGAGGCAAAGAAGCCATGCTCGGCGAGGAGAAGAGCAAACTGTCAGCGGCCGAGCAGAAGATCGCCGATCTTGAGGCGGAGGTTGCTCGTCTCCGGGAGTCAGAAACCAACCTCTTCACACGCGAGCAACTTGAAGAGGAAATTCAGGCTCGGACCGCTCCCATTTCCAACCTTGGATATATCTGTGCCTATGCGGACAGCATCCGCACGGCCGACGCTTACGATTACAAAGACTTGGTTGAAGAAATGGGAAAGGACCTGTCTGAATTCATCGAACACTATCCGCCGCCGAGCAACATTGAAATCCAGCTGGCGGACCTGGTTGAATTGGGGGTCAAGATTGATAAGCTTGACTCTAGCATTACTGTTATCCACCCTCCTCACCATGCTATTGAAGACGAGCAAGAGGGAGAGCCGGTCGCTGCTGACGAGCAAACTGCTAAAGAAGCGGAGGATAAGGCAGCTGAAGACCTTGCCCGAGACATGATTGTCGACCCTTCTGCCGAACAAACTCAAGACCCTCCTCCTGCCGAGCAGCAGTAGTTTTAGGACTTAGCCTTTTTTCTCTTCATCTTTTTTGTAATAGTTGTTCGCTCCTTTTGTAGTACTCGACTTCTAGGATCATTGTACTATTTTTTAGGCTTAATGCCTTTTGATTAATGGAATGTATTTCTCATGTTCGCTCATTTTCTTTATATGTTAATTGCCTTTACATTTTTGTCAATGCCTTTGCAATTATAACATATAGTGTTGGGCTTTTGTTCGAATTGAACTTTGCCTTTAGTGGAATCAGGGTTCAGCCTTAGGTTCTGTTCATTTTAAAAAACGAACAACCTTTAAGTGGCTTTGGTCCTTAGGTTCTATTCATTTAAAAAATGAACAACCTTTAAATGGACTTGTACCTCGAGCTTTGGACTTTTCCTCTTTGACGAACAACTATTATATTTACATTCGTAAAAAATTACAAGTGTTGTAAGACTGCTCGTCACTAACATATACAAATCGACGAACAACTTTAAACACTAATCAAAACATGCTCGCTTATAATATTTTTGCCAAGCAACTTTATCTAAAAAACAAAAGATGAAACAGCACCAGACTATACAATGTGCCGAACAACTTTACATTCTATACTTAGCAAAATTTTCTAAAAATTAGGCAAGTTTTTAGTTTGCCTTATTTGGTTCACTGGCCCCCCAAGACATTTGTTCGCCCAATCAAGAACTTGTTCGTCTTATTGATAGTATTTTTTCAGATGTACGGCGTTCCAGGAGTATTGGGCCGGCTTGCCTTCCATATCTTCAATATCGTATACGCCATTAACGAATTTTTCCGTTATACGATACGGGCCCTCCCAAGTTGGTCCCAATACACCTGGAGGTTGGGCGAGCAACTTTCTTAGAACCAAATCTCCAACTCTGAATTCCCTAAGTTTAACATGGGAATTATAGTAGCGTTCTGCTCGCTGCTTATAGGTAGCATTTTTTAGCTCGGCACTCAGTCTTTTTTCCTCGAGCAAATCTATTTCAGCAGCCAGAGCATAGTTGTTCGCTTGCTCATCAAAGTTGGTCGTCCTGATTGTGTTGGTCTTTAATTCAATTGGTATAACAGCTTCTGTTCCGAAAGCCATTGTAAAGGGTGTTTCTCCGGTGCTTGACCTGGGAGAAACTCTGTATGCCCATAGGACTTCCGGAAGTTCTGTAGACCAACTATTTTTGCTTTCTGCTAGCCGTACTTTTAACGTATGCCTGATAATTTTGTTTACGGCTTCAACTTGTCCATTTGATTGGGGATGATAGGGTGTAGAGTAATGTTTCTTGATCCCCCATTTAGTACAGAAATCTCTCAACTCCTTCCCATCAAACTGTGGACCGTTGTCTGTCACGATGGTTTGTGGAACTCCGAAACGACAGACAATGTTCTTCCAAATGAAGTTGATCATTTTCTGTTGCGTGATTTTCAACATGGCCTCTGCTTCTGCCCATTTCGTATAATAGTCGACTGCCACAACGGCAAATCGAACTCCTCCAACTCCTGCTGGGAAGGGACCAATAATGTCCATTCCCCATCTAGCAAAAGGCCACGGGCTATAAACTGATACGAGCTATTGAGCCGGGGTATGAATGTTTGGTGCAAAAATTTGGCATTGGTGGCAAGTCTTTGCTTTTTTTATTGCATCCTGGCGTAAAGTTGGCCAGTAATAGCCTTGTCTGATAGTTTTGTATGCCAAAGCTTGCCCCCCAGTGTGATTTCCACATACTCCGGCATGTATTTCTTCGAGTATTGCTCGTCCTTGCCCCCTAGGCAAACATTTGAGAAGTGGGAGTGATATTCCTCTTTTGTAAAGTTGCTCGCCTACCAGAGTATATCTGGCGGCTTGCTTTATTAGCTTGGCAGCTTCAAAAGAGTTGTTTGGTTTTTCCCCACTTTTCAAGTATTTGACTATACTTGTTCTCCAGTCTTCTTCTTCACTGGCTTGATCACTTAGTTGGTTGACATTATAACTTGTTGTTGATGGGTCATTCATCTTCGTAATTATAATGTCTGCCAATTCTGCAGGTCCTTCGCTTGTTGCTAGTCGGGCCAATGCATCTGTCTGAGTGTTGCTCGTCCTTGGGATTTGTTCAATGAATACTTGGTCTAACAAGGACATCAAGTGAGCAACAATTCGTTGATATTCGATCATATGTCCGTCCTTCGCCTCATATTCACCTCGGACCTGGTTCACAATCAATTGTGAATCGCCGAATATTTGCAATCGTCTGACACCTACTGCAAGGGATAGATGGAGACCAGCAATGAGAGCTTCATACTCGGCCTCGTTGTTGGTTGCCATAAAACCAAATCTGATTGCCGAAGTGAATACTTATCTGCTTGGACTGATTAGAACCACTCCTGCCCCCGAGGCTACGTTAGTCGAAGATCCGTCAACATAAAGATGCCAAGGGTGATCAAGTCCTCTCGTCGGATCTGGTGGGAAGGTTAGTTCGACTATAAAGTCGGCCAACGCTTGCCCTTTGATCGCTGTTCGAGGAGCATAAGTCACCCCGAATTGGTTAATCTCTAGTGACCATTTTAATAGACGACCAGCTGTGTCAGGGCGATGGAGAATTTGTCTGAGTGGGAAAGTTGTTAGCACTTCAACTTGATGATAAAAAAAGTATGGCCGTAACTTCCTCACACTCATAACTAGTGCATACGCCAACTTCTCGGTTGGGGAGTATTTGATCTCCGCCTCATGCAAAGCTTGGCTGACGTAGTAGATAGGTTGATGGAATTTGCCATCTTCTCGTACCAGAACGGAGCTGATGGCCACCTCCGACGCTGCCAAGTATAAATATAGCTTTTCTCCTGGGACGGGTTTTGATAGGATTTTTACATCTTCCAGGTAGTCTTTGAGTTGGTCGAATGTCTTTTGACAGTTGTTAGTCCATGTGAACTGTCCTTTCTTGATGGCTTCAAAGAATGGACGGCATTTGTCCCCCGATCTGGATATGAACCGGTTTAGTGCTGCTAGACATCCTGGGAGTCTTTGCACTTCTTTTATTGAACGTGGTGGTTGCATATCCACTATGGCTTTGACTTTTGTTGGATTAGCCTCGATTTCTCATTGACTAACGAGATGACCCAAGAATTTGCCTGAATGGACTCTGATTAGGCGTGAAATTGTTATGTTTTGGTGCCCGATTTGCCCATGTTTTGAGTGTTTTCGATTAGTGTTTGGAGTCAAATGAGTATCATTTTTATAAAATCATTAATTTGTCTCTTTGGTTTTCATAGATGGATAGAGGGCGAAAAGAGGATTTCGTAGGACTTTGAATCGACCAAAACGGACTCCTGGTTGAGGAGATATGAAGATTTTACGAACAAGTGACGGATGCTGAAAAGTGCTCGACCACATAGGCTCGAGCGCTCCGCTCGACCACCTGTTTCATTCGACCAAAACAGCTCGAGCGCCCCGCTCGAGCGTGTCCTAGCTCGAGCACTTGCCTATTTTTGCCTCCGGATGCGTTTTTTCGGCCCATTAACTCCCATTTCGACCCGATGCCTATATATACCTCTTCCAAACACGTTTTGACTGATCCCGAACTTTAGAAATCACTTTTAGACTTAGTTTTTAGAGATAGGAAGAGGAGAAGAACGAGCAAGCTTTACTTTTACGTTGTTGAGGTTTTTCGTACGAATTCTTAGTTTAATTTCGTTTCTCAGTTTCTTTTCCTTAGCTTGATTACTCTAAACGTTCTAAACTTTTTTTTTATCAATTCAAATTTAGTTCTTAGTATTTATTTCTTTAAACCCTAGTTCATGTTTCATCTTTTCTTGGTTCAATTTACCATGTTTATGTTCGTTGTTTCTTCTATTGCTTTTATGTTTGTTAACGTCATGTCTAGCTAAAACCCTTGCATGCTTAGGTTAGGATGAACTCGTAGAAGTAGGATGTGGGTACGTAATTAGGGTAATTCGTGACGTTAGTTTTAATTCTCTTAATTAATGAATTCTTATAATTAATCTTAACTTTACCTTTGAATTTCGTATGAAAGTGTTAGAGAGAGGACGACCGCATCACTCAATAACGATTAGTAGTCTTAACGAGAGGGTTTAGAAAGGGTTAATTCATCTACCAGTTTAGCGAAGGAGGACGACCGCATCACCTTAGTTAAATTAGGGTCTCATTAATTAAGCGCTATCTATTAACTTGTTAGTGGATTAGTGAAGTCGATTGCTAGGATAAAGTATTAGGGTTAGAAATCTTGAGCTTTCATTCTACGATCTTTTACTTAGGTTAATTCTTGTTTGTCACGATTACTTTGATTATGTACCTGCTCCGTTAGTATACGTAGGGATTCCTATCCTGAGCATCACCATCTCATACTTGCATACACACCTTAGATACTTAGTTTAATTTTCCTTTTGCATTCGTAGAGTAATTTAGTTTAGACTTAATTCTTTTAATTTTCAATCCCCAAACATACACTCATATTAACTACGACGCGTAGATCTTCAGGGATCTATTCGCATACACACTTTCCCTTGGGTTCGATAATACTTGGTCCCTATACTTGCCACTACTACAGTGAACCCGTACTCTTGCGGGGAAGCTACTAGTAGAAAGTTAGTATATTCGCTTCAAGTCAATGGCGCCATTGCCGGGGATGGCGTTGTATGTCTTTTGAATAGGACTTGTCGATAGCTTAGTAGTTAGTAGTGAGTGACTTATTTTCTGTTTATTTTTATTTGTTCAGCAGTTGCGTTTTGATCCTTTTGCTAGTGTTTCAGGTTTATGAAAACACGCTCACAAGGCAATACGGGCGAAGAAAGAATCATGTCAGACCCTGAGACGATAGCCAGAAGGAACCGAGCTTTCTTGAGAAGAATGACTACTGCTGGAGACAAAGACAACATGAATCTGGATGGAGATGGGGACTTAGACAAAATAGCTGCAGAGTATATTGTTTTAGTGGAGCAGGCGGTTGGAGTTGAGAGCAGTAACCAGCAAAAACCCATAGGGGAAGCTCAGAACCAACTCCCAAACCCGCAAAACTCAATCAACTCTACACATACACAACCCCAAAACCAGAACCAAAACCAGATTATACACCAAAACCCACAGCAACCATTTAACAACCCTGCTTACCCACCAAATAATCACCCTTACCCTTACCCTTATCCACCATACCCGTATCCTCATTACCCATACCCACCACCACCTTCTTACAACCAACCACCAGTTTATCAACCACCACCAGTCCAGCAAGTACCCATACCACCAGTTGTTCCTCAACACGTTCCGCAGAATGGAGAGAATATGGCTATTCGGAGGAGGTTTGCAGCGCAGCCGCAGAGGTACTACGATGGGGTGGCGTTACCTCCTGTTGAGGCGAACAACTTCTCGATTTCCCCGGGAATTCTAAAGCTGCTTACAGAGAACCGGTTCAAGGGGGTGATCGGGAAAGAGAATCCTCATACACATTTAAGAAGTTTTCTAATGATAGCCTCCACCTTCAACTACAATGGCATGTCTGAAGATGCCAAGAGACTTAGGCTGTTCCCATTCTCATTGACGGGAATAGCTAAGGAGTGGTACGATAATACGCTCCCACGGAGAGGTATTACCACTTGGGCCGAGCTCGAGCGTCTGTTCCTCGAGCGATTCTACCCTCCATCTAGGACGATCAAGGCTAGGATTGAGATCTCTTCCTTCCGCCAGAAGCAAGGAGAGGACCTACGTCAAGCGTGGGAGAGATACTCAAACATGTTGATTGAGTGCCCGCAGCACGGGTACAATGAGGGGGATATTATGGCATTCTTCTACAGTGGTGCCAACAAGGCGGGGCAAGACCATTTAGACGCCTGTGCGGGCGGAGCGTTCCTGAATCAAGGCATAGAGAGGTGTAGGGAGATCGTGGACAACATTGTCACGAATGCCGGTGCTTGGGGTGTGGATGCAGATTTTCAGAGAGTGCATCAGGTTGAAGAGGGTGAAGGAACGAGAAGGCTATTGATGGCCATGATGGAGAAGATCAACAACCTCGAGTTGGGGAAGAATTTAGTTGGAGAGCATGTAGCAGAGAATGAGAAGGTAGACCAACCAATTGGACAGCAAGAGGTAGCCAATTACATGGGAGGTCCGTATTACAATCAGAATGGCTACCAAGGTGGTAACCAGTATGGAAGACCTTCTTATGGTCAGTCATTTGTACCTCCAGGCCCACAGCCACCTCAAAATCAATGGAGGAACACACAAGGAGTTCAAGGAGGCCAGCAGCCTCCTCAAAACACATGGAGGAAAAATGAGAATTTTTCTTATGCTAACCCAAAAACTGGTATTACTGTTCCTGCAGGTGTTGATCCGGGGTCTAAACCTCCTGGTGGAGAAGGCGGTGCATCAACCGAGGAGATGTTGAGAGCTATCCTACAGAAGGTGGAGGAAGGAAGTAAGAGGTTGTCATCCTTGGAGTACGATGTGAAGGAGTTGCATAAAAAGGGTGATCAACGTGATCAAGAGCTCCAGAAGATGAACGTTGAGTGGACTAGAACTCAACAAGAGAACAATCGAAGGTTCACTTCTATAGAGTTCCAGATGAGCCAGATTGCAAAGATGGTGAATAGAGAGCCGGAAAAATATCCTTCCATGCCGGAGGGGAACCCGAAAGAGCATTGCAAGGCGATCCAGCTGAGAAGTGGAACCAACTATGAAGGTCCTCAGATGCCTGCTGATTCTGAGACGCCCCAAGTTGAGAAGGGGATTGAAAGTGAAGGAATTGAGAAAAAGGGTGAGGATAAGTCTCATGAGAGCAAAGAGCTTGAAGAGAAAAGCATTGAGGAGGGTGAGAGAATTCCAAAGTGGAAAAAGGCAAAGGAAGCAAGGGAGAAAGTGAAAGTGACCGAGCGAGATGAATGGGGGGTACCCAAATCTGTGATACCCGTCCCGTATCCACAACGCTTTATGAAGAAAATGCTTGATGAGAAATTCGCTAAGTTCCTTGATGTTTTTAAACAATTGCATATTAATATTTCTTTTTATGATGCTTTGGAACAGATGCCGAATTATGCCAAGTTCCTGAAGGACTTGATTGCGAAAAGACGGCGAGTGGATGAGCCGAAGTTGGTGCAGTTGAACCACGAAGTGAGTGCACTAGTGCACAAGGCGCTGCCCCCAAAGCTGAAGGATCCCGGGAGTTTCACGATCCTATGTGATATCGGGAATGGAGTTAAGAAGGGAGCGTTGTGCGACCTTGGAGCGAACATCAATCTCATGCCCTTGTCGCTTTTCAAGAAGTTGGAAGGTGGTGAACTTCAGCCGACCATGATGACGCTTCAACTAGCCGATCGGTCTATTACTCGACCTCAAGGTGTAGTTGAAGACGTCCTTGTTAAAGTTGGAGGTCACATTTTTCCAGCAGATTTTGTAGTGCTCGACATGGAGGAAGATGAGCACGTTCCTTTGATTTTGGGAAGACCGTTCTTAGCAACGGCCGGGATGGTGCTAGACGTGGCAAATGGGAAGATCACGTTGAAAGTTGATGATCAAGAAGTGAAGATTTCCCTATATGAAGCCATGAAGCACCCGAAGGAGGATGAGAGTTTGTATTGCATGGATGTCATTGATCCTAGTATTGAAGACACACCTTCTCTCCCTATTCCCTCTCATATTCATGAATTTTATAATCCTTCACCTGTTGAGTTAACCCATGAGCATTATGATCTGACTTATTTTGATAGGGATGAAGAGACGAAGTTGAAGGATGAAGAGGTGAAGAAAGTGGACGTGGTCCAGTTAGAAGGGAAATGAGGAGTTAAGAAGAAGAAGTCTAAATTCAAAAAGTTGTTTAGTAAGACTCCTCCAGATAAAGGTGAGAAGGAGTTGAGACCTATACCACTTGAGGTGGGGAAGGAAGCAAAGGAACTCATGATGGAGGGGCATCAAGGAAAGGAATGCAAACACCACTCTTATGAGAGTAAGGGAGGTAAATTTGAGTATGATGTCCCATAAGCTCCTTTGAGCTTGGTCCGGCATGAGGACCTTAAAAATAGCGCTGAATGGGAGACAACCCATTTTTATTTGCTTTTGAGTGTTTTTAGTTATTTTCCTTTTATGTTACTAGGATGTTGTTGAGTCGTATGTTTAACCTCGTACTTGAGAGTTTATTTTGTAGGCTTGTCTCGAAGGAGTGCCAGATAAGTAAAGATTGAAGGAACCAACTTGAGACAAGGGAGTGTGCAAAGCTATTGAGAGAAATTGAATTATTTGGTTGAGGTAACCCACAACCCCAAACTTAGGCCTCTTCGCAAGGTCGAAGTTTGGGGGGGGGGGGGTGGAGTATTTATGTGTTTTATGACATTGCACCGGAGCACCCCTTATCTTTGAGTTGAGTTTGATTGATTATTGGTTTGTTGAGATACTCCTTGGGCTGATTTTGATTTGTTTTGTTACTCAATATTTTATGCCTATCAACCATCTTATGCTTGTTGATTGCTATCTTTGAGTATGATTTGATGAGTAGGGTGAGTTGTAAGGGTGAGTTAGAAATTCTTTTGTGTGAGTGTTTGAGTTTGAGCTGATTTGAGAAATAACTTGTATGCTTGTGAATTTTTCTTTTGAGTACTTGTGTGATGAGAGTGAGAATGCACTAGGACTAGCATGGATGTGAAAGCCGTGAGCTTTTGAGCCTTATGAGATTTTGATGCATTAATTAATTTCTTCGTTTGTGACTGGATCGTCACCTTAGAGGATGCTAGAACTTGTGTATGCTCTTGCTTCTTGATTGTGTCTAGTTTGATATGCCGAATGTGATATTAGGCCATCTTTGATTTGAATGAGTCACTTAGCCAAAAATTTTCCTTACCATTGACATTCGTCCCTTGTTAGCCCCTTTGAGCCGAAAGCCTATTTTATTTGCTAGCACATATGAACACTATTCCAATTCCTAAGCCTTTTTGTCCCAATTGGAGTGGAGAATAGGAAAAGTGTGAATATTGAAGGGATTGATTTGAGTTGAAAAAGGAGAGTTATTGATGGTTGAGTGGTGATAAAATAAGGGTGTGAATGAGATTTGAGTTGTGGGAAAGAACAAAAAAAAAATTGAGAATGAGCAAAAGAAAAATTGAGCTCATGTGTTTGTGCGAAAAAGAAAAAAAAAGAAAAAGAAAAAAATGAAGTGATTGAAAAAAAAAATGTGAAAAAGTGAGAAAGAGAAAAATTGAAGTGTTGAGAGTATGGAATTGAAAGAGTGTTGATTGGAAATGTTTGAAATATTCTGTTCCTAATCTCGAAGTGCCAAAGTTTGATTTTCTATTCTCCATTCACTTTAGTCACTTACCCAAATTGTTATCCCACCCGTCCAAAGAGCCTACATTACAACCTTGAGAAAAGTCCTTTTTGATTCGGCATTGATTTCTATAGTATGGTCGGAGTTGAGAGTGCTTACAAGCCTATGGCTGCCGATATGAGTGATTGATTGTTTGAGTGAGTCCCTTAATCATTGATATACACTTGTGAGGGAGTGAAACACATCGTTGAGAGCACATCCATGTTTGATCTTGGTGGTTCTTGTTGTTGTTGCATGAGTATGATGAAGGAAGGTAGTGAGTATACATGTGATTGATCTTTAAAGCTCGAGTTCATTTACTAGCATGATTTGATTCTTTGACTCATTCCTAACAATTTCACTTGACTTATTATTTCGTTGCTTGAGGACAAGCAACATGGTAAGTTTGGGGGGTTGATTAGGCGTGAAATTGTTATGTTTTGGTGCCCGATTTGCCCATGTTTTGAGTATTTTCGATTAGTGTTTGGAGTCAAATGAGTATCATTTTAATAAAATTATTAATTTGTCTCTTTGGTTTTCATAGATGGATAGAGAGCGAAAAGAGGAGTTCGTAGGACTTTGAATCGGCCAAAACGGACTCCCGGTTGAGGAGATATGAAGATTTTACGAACAAGTGACGGATGCTGAAAAGTGCTCGACCACATAGGCTCGAGCGCTCCGCTCGACCACCTGTTTCATTCGACCAAAACAGCTCGAGCGCCCCGCTCGAGCGTGTCCTAGCTCGAGCACTTGCCTATTTTTGCCTCCGGATGCGTTTTTTCGGCCCATTAACTCCCATTTCGACCCGGTGCCTATATATACCTCTTCCAAACACGTTTTGACTGATCTCGAACTTTAGAAATCACTTTTAGACTTAGTTTTTAGATAGAGGAAGAGGAGAAGAACGAGCAAGCTTTACTTTTACGTTGTTGAGGTTTTTCGTACGAATTCTTAGTTTAATTTCGTTTCTCAGTTTCTTTTCCTTAGCTTGATTACTCTAAACGTTCTAAACTTTGTTTTTATCAATTCAAATTCAGTTCTTAGTATTTATTTCTTTAAACCCTAGTTCATGTTTCATCTTTTCTTGGTTCAATTTACCATGTTTATGTTCGTTGTTTCTTCTATTGCTTTTATGTTTGTTAACGTCATGTCTAGCTAAAACCCTTGCATGCTTAGGTTAGGATGAACTCGTAGAAGTAGGATGTGGGTACGTAATTAGGGTAATTCGTGACGTTAGTTTTAATTCTCTTAATTAATGAATTCTTATAATTAATCTTAACTTTACCTTTGAATTTCGTATGAAAGTGTTAGAGAGAGGACGACCGCATCACTCAATAACGATTAGTAGTCTTAACGAGAGGGTTTAGAAAGGGTTAATTCATCTACCGGTTTAGCGAAGGAGAACGACCGCATCACCTTAGTTAAATTAGGGTCTCATTAATTAAGCGCTATCTATTAACTTGTTAGTGGATTAATGAAGTCGATTGCTAGGATAAAGTATTAGGGTTAGAAATCTTGAGCTTTCATTCTACGATCTTTTACTTAGGTTAATTCTTGTTTGTCACGATTACTTTGATTATGTACCTGCTCCGTTAGTATACGTAGGGATTCCTATCCTGAGCATCACCATCTCATACTTGCATACACACCTTAGATACTTAGTTTAATTTTCCTTTTGCATTCGTAGAGTAATTTAGTTTAGACTTAATTCTTTTAATTTTCAATCCCCAAACATACACTCATATTAACTACGACGCGTAGATCTTCAGGGATCTATTCGCATACACACTTTCCCTTGGGTTCGATAATACTTGGTCCCTATACTTGCCACTACTACAGTGAACCCGTACTCTTGCGGGGAAGCTACTAGTAGAAAGTTAGTATATTCGCTTCAAGTCAGACTCCAAAACTGCTCTTCTTTGGATTCAGCTTAATGTTGTAGTGTCGAAGAATTTCGAACACTTGGGTCAAGTGTTGGAGATGATCTTCTTTATGGGGACTTTTGACCACGATGTCATCAACGTAGACTTCTACTGTATCTCTAATTTGTTGGTCGAACATTTTGTTCACCAGCCTTTGGTAAGTTGCTCCGGCGTTGATTAGGCCAAAGGGCATTCTCTTCCAACACAGCAAGTTTTTGTTAGTATAAAATACTGTGTTCTCTTGATCATCTGGATGCATCGGGATTTGATGGTACCCGGCAAAGGCATCCATGAATGTTAGCATTTCATGACCTGCAGTGCTGTCCACCAATTGGTCAATATGAGGAAGTGGAAAGTTGTCCTTCGGGCATGCTGCATTCAGATCTGTAAAGTCTATGCATAGCCTCCAGGTTCCGTTTGGTTTCCTCACAAGGACTGGGTTTGCTACCCATTGTGGACAGAGTGCTTGTCGAATTAGGTCGTTGTCTAACAACTTCTTTACTTCTTCGTTCAAAGCTTGATATTTGTCTGGGCCATATTTTCTTCGTTTTTGATGGATTGGTCTTTTTGCTTGATTGATATTGAGCTTGTGACAAGCATGTTTTGGATCTATCCCCACCATGTCTGCATGAGACCAAGCAAAAACATCTAGATTTTTGCTGAGGAACTCTTTCATTCGGGACCTGTAAGGCTCAGGGAGCTCAGATCCTATGTATAATTCAAGATCCGGGTTTTCAGGATTAACTTTGAACGTCTCCAGCTCTTCAACTGGAGTTGCTCGTCGTTTTTGTCCTTTCCACCGAGGATCGAGTATTGGTCCCTCAGAGTTGAAATCATTTTCGATGTTCATCGGCTCTGCCCCCAAGCGGGGATCAAGATCATCTGTTGACCCTGATTCGTTGTTGTTAGTCAACACCTGGCCCTCCAAGCCATCACATGAATGTTGCTCGTCACCACCCATTTTTTGTTCGTCAGGATGAGGTTCCTTATGGGTGGTAAGGAGTTGTTCGTCCAACACCTGTTCGTCAGTATCCATGTGGTCTTCCTCTATGTCCATCATGTTCTTCAGTATTGATGGTTCTTCAGCAGGATAGCTTGTTGTGGCCTCCATCATGGATACTTGCGCATGCTTTGCTTGCATTTGTAAGAGGCATTCCCGAGCCTTTCTTTGATCTCCTCTAACTGTGCCTGCTCCACTTGCTGTTGGAAACTTCAAGCAATAATGGTAAGTTGAACAGGCAGCTTTAAATTCATTCAAAAAAGGTCGACCAAGAAACCCGTTATAGGTTGATTCCTGGTCTACGACCAAGAAATCTACCATTCATGTAATATTCTTTTCGGGTTCTTCGATCGTTACAAGTTGTACAAGCAAATAAATTTCTCCCAACGGGACTGTTACTGCATTTCCGAAGCCTAGGATTCGATGGTTTGAGTCCCGAATATGGGCTGAAAAGTCCCCAAGTTTATCAAGTGTACTTTTGAACAAGATGTTGGTATAGGCTCCAGTATCTACCAACAATCTATGGACTCGAGTCCCCATGATCTTTACGCAGATTACGAGCGAATCGTTATGTAGAGTCAAAATTCCTTCTAAGTCCTTTTCGGTGAAGGTCAGTTCTGCTGTCTGCATGATAGATGGTTTGACCCCCATTTCTTGAACTTGATCGATTGCTCGTAATTCAGCCTTTCTTTTTCGATTAGATATTGGCGGCCGTCCATCAGAACATCCTCCTGCGGGACCTGCAGGTTCCATCATATACAAATCTTCCAATGGACGAGTAGGAATGGCAGGAACTGGTCTTGCCGGCTTATTGTTCTTCTGGGGTTGATCATCTTCATCCTCAGAGTTGTTCTCCCGGACTCTTTTTCCGGGTTGTCTCTTGACAAAATCGGAGAGCTTTCCGTCCTCGTAGAAACGCCATAGCTGCCTGAGCAAATCTCTACATTCACTTGTAAAGTGCCCCACGCTTTGATGGTAGGCACAATACTTGTTAGGATTGAGTTTGCCAGTGTCTTGGCGAATTTTCCGGGGAGGGGAAAGCAACTCCTTATCCTTCACATTCTCATAAACAGTATCGACTGACACTGTTAGCACCTGATTCAACTTTTCTTTGAGTTCTGTCCCTTCAGTGAATGCTTTCATATTTTTAAGGACTCGATAGCTTGTTGCACCAGGTTTTTTGTTGTTCTCCTTGGGGTCGACTTTGTTCTCCCCCAAGTTTGATTGCAAGGCCTCATGCATGGAAACAAATATGCCAGCCTGGTTTCTGAACTCGGCGTAGCTTTTTGGGCGCTTCAGATGTACCTCTTTCCATAGCTTTGACCCTTTCTTCAGTCCTGCCATAATAGCAACAATTTTTGTGTCCTCGCTGACGGGCTCACCCTCCAATAGCACCTTGTCAAACCTTTCCATGAATGCTCGATCTGACTCGTCATCATTTTGTTTTAGGTCTGACAATCGGTGTTTCTGGGACAAGTATGATCCCGCCGTTGAGAAATGAGACAGGAACTCCCGACTCAGCTGAGTGAATGAATGAATGGATGCTGGTGGCAATGCTGAGAACCATTTGTGCACCCGATCTCCCAAGGTTAACGGGAAGTTTCGGCATTGAGTGGCATCTCTAGCTCCCACCGAGACCATATAATCTGAGTATTTTGTTAGATGAACTCGGGGATCAGCAAGGCCGTCATATTGTATGCTTGCAGGGAATTGGACTTTCTTCTGAATCGGGGCTTTCAGAATGTAGGTTGATAATGGTGAAGATGGCAAGCTGGTCGTCCCTACACCTCTTTGCTGGTCCAATTGTCCCTGCATACTTTCTATCGCCCTTCTCAAGCTTGATAGCTCATCCAGAGATGCCCCCTGACTTGGAGGCTGTTCGGCGAACAAAGGTACAAACCTTTCTGTTCGTCGCAGTCCCTCGCTTGGAGAAGGCAAATCCTGGAGCTGCTTTTTAGGGTTGCTCGCCGCATTAGGTCCCAAGCGTCTAAAGGCAGACTGGGAAAGTCTTTCATGGACCGAAGGGCGAGGCTGTTCAAAAGTTTCTCGCCCATGTCCTTCTTCCTGGCGAGCAGCTTTCTCCTGTTGCTGGGGTTGGCCAAGTCTGTCCTGGGCACTGGAACGGGTTGTTCCGTGGCTCGACATTGTTGTTCGCCCGCGAGCAGACTCTGCTTGGCCTTCCCTTGGCTCGACCATCTTAGCCTTGCCCTTGTCCCGCCTGACCTGGGCGCTACTCACCTCACGTTGTTCACCCCTTGTTGACCTGGCCCTAACAGCCTCCAATGGTCTATCCCTAGGCCTTGCTTGTGAAGGCTTATTTTGTTCTTGCTGTCTCTGGAGAGCTTGGAGAGCAGCAATGGTTCTAGATAATTCGTTGAGGTTGTTCGCCAGGGCCTCCATTTCAGGGGGGAGATTATGTGTTATGGTTGTATGTTGCGACCTGTTCACATGTCTAGGATTTCGATCCTGGTGGTCGGCTGACGAGGCTCGGGTGGGAGATGCTCTCCTTGACAAACGTGATGCTTGGGTTTCCTTTGATTGAGGTATTTCAATATAAATTGTTTCTTTAATTTTAATATTGAAGAACACCAAGAACACCTTTGCTTGAATCTTCAAATATTTCTTGAGGTTTTCTTTGAATCTCCAAGTTTTCAACTTGAAGTTCTTGAGTAATCACACTAACCGGAGGTTCGACCCTTCTTCTAGCGCCAAAATTGTTGGTGATCAATTTTTATCGGATGGATTAGTGACTGTTTAAGTTCAGTTTAATGATCATCAATCAATTACGTGTGATTGGTTACCACCGTAAATGGTAAATCGAGGTTCGGGTTATGAAATCGGATATACGAAAATTGAAATCGAAATAATTTCGTATGTGTGCCCGTTTAGGTGTATTAGTGTGTATTTTTGGGAGTGTTTATGAATTTTAACTTGTATTTCTTAAGCTGGAGAACAACTATTTATAGAGACTAGCAAGCATGAGGTGTTCCTGACTCTTGGTCTCCCTAGCCTGCATGCTTGACATGTGTCCTTTGACTCTAGTTTGACCTTATCCAAGCTAAATCTTAGTTACAAAGTCTTCTTTGGTCTTATCTCGGACTTCATTGTTGTTCGTCTAGGTCGGCTTAGTTGATCCAGGATGGTTCTTTCATAAAAGTTGTTCGCCGTTTGGGTGTATGGCTTACAAGTTGTTCGCCTTTGTGTCTTGCACAGTTTGGCTTTGGGATCATGGTCCTTTGTTCGTCAACATACACCTCTTTGGCTGATAACTGTCACTTTTACCAGTGCTGTTCGTCATTATTGACTTGGTGGTGGGTCCATATTTGTTCTTGGGTCTTTAATCCTGTTCGTCAATATCTTGTTCGCCAAATAGTTGTTCGTCATTTTATGTACTCCCCAGATTCGGCTTATGCACCCCGACTTGATTTTCTTTGTTGATCATCCTTGATTTGAGGTTGGCTCTTCATAATCCTTGATATGGCTTTAATTCTTGTTCGCCATTTATTAATTTATGTTCGCCTATCAACACCTGCGACATGGATAACGTAAGCGAGGTGACACGTACTCTGTTTATACGTAAACTGCTTGCAGGGCAGTATGGAAGTGCTTAGGTTGATGAATGTTTGCTCAAGCCATTGGATGTATGTGATGACTTGTTTTGATGCTGTGAACTTATTCTCCTTTTGATGCTTACTCAATTTTTCGTTGCTAATGATAGCAATGTCTTTCATAAGGCTCTCTTTTGAACTATGAATCAACACTTGTTTATGTAAGTATTAAGTTTTTGAAGCCGGATTGGGGATGTTTGGTTATATCTATTGTGCATCTTTGTTTATATATGATAAATTATGTTTAGTTGTTTATATATGTGATTGGGGTTGTGCTTATATTGTTGTTGAAGGACATCCATGTTGATTATATGAAACTCATATGTAAATGCATAAAAGCCGCCCCCATTATCCCGACACCATTTGGAAAGATGGTATGTTCACAACATTCGACAATAAAAAATTGCATAAAATCCAAACAAAATGTAAAGAAAATGTATATTCAAGCACATTTAAAAATATTTGACCATATCATTCGACCATTGTAATAACATTCGAGCATCCAAAATTGGCCAGATTGGACCTCAATTAATTCACTAGCATAATAGGTGCAATTACAATAATACCACGTACAACATTTGAAAATAATAAACGAACAAACATGACAACAAGAAAGCTTAAAAACAATGCATGGATGAAAGACATCCACTTGAAATCATTCAAAGACGATGTCGAGATATCACACTGTGCCCCACTGTAATAAACTGATAATTTTAATTGGATACTTTACAAACTAATAATTTCAGGATTTACAAAATTAAAAAATATATAAAAACGGTTGATATATTTTCCCACATACGAGGCCTGCTCGGAATGACCCTAAAATGCCCACAATTAAGACGGTTAAGCCCACATAGAAGCATAACTCACAGGGTTCAACCGCCCATTTCCTCCATCTCTCTTTCAACTGCCCCATTAACTCCCCTTTCGTGATTTATAACGAGCTCTATCGCTAGCCGGAACATGGAGGTCAATTTATGTGCCGTCTAATGCACCTAGACAACCCTATTAAAAAAAAAAACATGATGTGATCAAGAGTATGGTGATCCATATGCAAAAGTAGGAGAACCAAAACTATCAGAACTTAATCTATTAATACACGGAGTAGCATAAAAAAGAGTTACCTTGAACCATTTCCATCTCGGGTCAGTGGAGTTGTCCGGAATAGGAGTTGGATTGACCAAAAACAGGTGGTGCATTTTCAAAACCGCTTTCAAGACCAAATGAATATAACACGACACTGTATGACCTGATCTATAGAAATCAAACTTGACTACTCCATTTTTCTGGTGGTGAGCAAGTACACTCAAGAACATGGCAACTTGTTCTTCTACTAACGTGTACCTTTTATCACTTAAACCTCCTAATGTTCTCATTAAATAACATAGATTTGCAAAAGCATTGCGATCCATTATGAGGTTTTGAATGCAGGAGGAATCACTAAGCAAATACAAACAACTCTTTCGATTAAGTTGTTCGGGCATTCGATGTATCATACTATACCTTTTAGGACCAAAGAGTCGTCTTCTAACCGGTCTGTGTCGATTGCTTAATACGTGAGAGACAGTTATGAACACAATGAATATTTTATGCATTATCTCTTCAAGCATAATGTATAAAATACATCGTTTCAGATCACGAGATAACATGATGGGGATGAGTTGGATGGACAAGGGAGTCAGAGCAATCCACACTGCCAGAGACATCACGGTAATTAACAAAATACTTATGACAGAACAATGACCACAATATCACAAATCTACATATTTATTCCGATGGAAAAAATACAAACTCCACAATATTGTTCTTTCTGCACAAAAGAAAACCCACAATATTAAAGTTCTGCCCTAAAGAAACCCACAATTTCAGGATTATGCCCACACTAAAATCCAAAATATCAGGACTATGCCCACACTAAAACCCACAAAATCAGCATTTTGCCCACACTAAAACCCACGATATCAGCATTCTGCTCACATAATTACCCACAGTACCAGGGTTCTACCCACAAAATAACCAACATATGTATTCTGCCCCTAAAATAAAACGTACAAAATTCTACAATGACCAAAATTACATTCAAGCACAATGACCTCCGATTCACAATAACCTCCAAACAAGCAATTCAATTCAAATGGAACGCACTGCAAGAAATTAGTAAACAAAAAATTCAAGGAACAAACAACTGAAAACAAATATGAGGATGTGGACCTGGGGATATTGTTCTCCCCAATTGAAAAAAATCCTAAACACATTCACACAAATTTGTTAATCTAAAGTATCTTAATTTTTCGAACCCGATTCAGAACAGATCTAACGTGAATTAGTTTGGTATATGTCCCAAAGTAGAAAAAATCGAGCTCGAATTCTCTATTGCAAAACAAATCGAAGCAAAAAATACGGTGTGTTGAGGTGAATTAGTGAGAAGCAGGGTACCTTGTAAACGATGGTGCTGTAGTCACGAGTGTATTTCTCCGGTAGGGGAGTGAAGAATTCGTAATAGCTACTTTTCCCACCGACCTCCAAAAAATGCGACGAAGATGAAGTGGAAATTCAAAAAGGGGGTTTTTCAAATTTGAATTGTGAGAAGGAAAGACAGGAATGTAGCCCCTAATCTCCGATTCAGTCTTGCCTTTGTCGCTCAATTTATCTCAGCCATTACCAAGTATTATCGATGAGATTCGTAATAACACCCCCAGGGTGTGTTCCAGAATGCAAGCTCAAACAGTGTTTTGAAGATAAAGAAGTGTAGTCGTGTACCGGATCCGACTTTAAACGGGTTAGAGAGATGGGGAATACATGCTACCAAACAGTCATATAAGAGGAGATAAAGTAGAGATAAAGACCCTTATCTCACGTACCAAATATAGCCTTAGGGAAGGCTGGGAGTGTATTTCCTTATCCGAGGTTTATAACTCAAATTAGACCAAGTTCTTAAACCCAAATCTTCCCCCCTCCCCCCCTCTCTCTCTCTCATCTCATTCCCATCGCCCTCTACAGGTATGTCCTCTCTCTCTCTCTCTGCACCCGCCGAATGTTTAAATTTAGTTGAGCGCCGTAATTTTGTTTAGTTTCTTTCATACATTGAAGAGTATATAATTCATATGTTTGTTTAACCCAGAAAAAAATGTTTTTGGGCTATGGTGAAGTGGTTTCTGTCCAGTGGAAGCTTAACTGTTTGTTGCATTTTTTCTGAATTGTATAGGGTACTCTTGTGTTTCTCTTTTTCTGCTGCGTTTAATTTTTCAGGCTATATGCTGAATGGAATAGCCAGGTTTTGTTCAATTAATATATGTGTCAGGGAATTTACCAGTTTTGTGTTTGTTAGGTAGTTAGCTAGCTTAAGGATGAACAATCGATGACCATTTTCTTTAAAGCCAAATTCTTGCACGTCTTACGTTGAGACCGTTCACATGCGAGCACAAATTAATGTCCTTCTCTTCCAAAGTGTTAAAATGTCATTTTCCAAATGGGTAGGTCTTGTGTGTAACAGTGTGGATGTTAATTGTGCTGTCTCATGCCAAGAGATGATCTCACGCGAGTTTTGTCTTCCCAAATTATATTCCATCTCACTGCAAGATTTACTCTTCTTTATATGTATATTGTAATAAAACCTTCCTTTATGCCATCCATACTCACTTGTCCTCAATATGCATTGTTTTTGGATAACTGCTTATTCAGACAATCAAGCCAACTTCTACTCTCTGGATAGTTGGAAGTTGAGGGATTAATGGATACTTTCATTTTTCAAAGTAATATTGGGTTAGCTTTTAGGCATCAAAGTCTATGGGTGTGTTTGCAAAAAATTATGTTTTGTGAAAGTGGTTTAATTTAGTGATTGTGAAAAAAGTTGCATAATTGTGAAAGTGATGAGTGTTTTCAAAATTTGTATAAAGCAGATGTTGAGTGTTTGATAAAAGATTTGAATAGAGTAAATTATCAGTGAGAAACTATAGATGGGTAGAAGCATACCCTTCTCAACTTTTTAGACTATAGATTCTAGCTGATTAATTTAGGCAGAATCAATAAATTTAAAAACACTCAAAATTGCTTTTGCACGCAATCATAAGTGATTATAATCACTTATAAACCCTCCAAAACACACCCTATCAACTTGTGTAATTAAATCTCACTCTTCCTTTAACAGCAAAAACCCAACTTTATTTGCTTGTCATCACACTACTGCATGCCCTTTCCTTTAATTTGGTTTTAATACTTTTGAATTTTCTATTTCTGGATTAGTTTCTCTTGCAAGAGAGTAAAGGAAGGAAACTGTACGGTAAAAAATTGATGCTCCACCGATTGCCAACTATTGCTTCATGGACTCCATTAATCAAAGGTGTCCTATTTATAAATCTAACTTAGCATTCTAGAAAAGTTTTACTTTTACATAATATTCAACTCCTGCATATGTGATGTTTATGTTTCTTTGCAGGTGCTTCACTTGGCTTACATGAATACAAGAAGACTCGCCTTCCAGTTCTGAGTTCAACTTTAGATGGGCTAAAGGTTCATTTTCAGTCTTTTTTTGAGTATTTATCATTAAGTATATTAGTATTCGGTAAGAACTTTTATTTTTTTTGGAATTCAAGTTGTTTTCTCATGAAAGCTCCGTACAAGCTGCATACTCTTTTGTGTAAAGTTTTACAATCTGAGAGTGGATGATGAGTAAATGAATACCATCCTTGAGTTATATCTTCAAAGAAGATAAAAAAAATCTCATAGTATGATAAAAGAAAAGATCACTAGGAAGTGCCATCTTGAACTTGTACCAACCATGTTGAACAGAGAAAGAAAGTTGATACGAGGAGATGGTAATTAGGCTTTGACAATCATAAAAAGCATGGGACGAGGTAACTGAGAGTGATTTTAATGTATGGTACCAGCCCTTAATGACAAGTTTCTGTACTAGATTTTGGATCAGTAATGCCAATATAGACTTTTAAGTTATAGGGGTCATTTTGAGTAATAGAGATGGGAATAATGAAGGATAACATAAGCTAGATTTCCACCTTTGAGACATCTAAGGAAGAGGACATTTGTAATTACAACCATTACTACCTTTGGTACATTTTTTTAATCGTTCAACTAGTAAAATTTAATGCTCGGTGGATCTCTCCAATAGAGAACCATATAATTTTTTTTTTTCTAAATGTGAAGTTCATTGTTGAATTAGTTACTATTATGCACCTAATTTTAAGTTAAGCAGGTTTTGAGTGATGATGAGGAGGATACGAGAAGGCTTCCTCTTCCAAATTATAAGTGGCGCTTGGTAATCTCTTATGATGGGACGTGTTTTTCAGGTTACCGCAACTTTTTCTGGGTTACCCATTCTTAATGCCTTGCTCCATTTTAATCACATGAACGAGCTTTTGAATTTTGGTTTGGACCTTGAGGCTAGTCGCCTAATGAAGAATGCTCTTGTTGGAAATTCCGTGGGGTCATTGCTCACAATAACTATTAAGTTTCTCTTTCTTCCACTGTTTAAAAGAGCCCGGGTTGTACTTAAACTGCATGCTTATTGTTCTCATGACCCCCCCCCCTCTTCTTTCTCCCACCAAAGAATATGAACAGAGAGAAGCAAGTTAACAAAAACATTACCACCTGTGAGCTTTATTAACACCCGACATAATGAGATAAAATCTTAGGGGGCGGTTGGTTAACAACTCTTCAATGGTAATGGGAATGAGATTGAAAATTAGTGTAATTAGCATGGTTCATGAGAACAAAATCACTACCTCTCCTCCTAAATAAGGTAATCACTACTCCATTTTGATTACCATATTCTCTTCCTACAATCCTCCTCAATCACTCCCCCATTCCTCCACCAACAACCATTTGTTGTTAACTTTTATTCCAAAATTGGGGCATGACACTAGCAATGGAGTCACCATTGGAACACTTCTTCCCCTAACATATCATTTTTATTGTGAGGGTATAGATGGAAATCAATTTTCATTCCCATTACCATTGAGGAATTGCTAACCAAGCGCCCCCTTAGTTTGTTGTTATCCTTAAAAATTGGTGGATGTTGTTTCACATACCCTCCTGAGATCTTAAACATGTATGATAGGATGGCAATATCAAAAGTCAACGCCAACTGTACAATGTATATTGGAAGAAGCTTTGACTCGCATTACGAAAGTAGAACGTGATCACCTTTGTGTAGTTGGTGCAAGTCGAACAGATGCAGGAGTTCATGCATGGGGTCAGGTGTACTTTCATTTATGTTGATACGAAGAACGCAGGAAATTGGTTATAGTAAAACCGACTTTAAAAATAATTTTGCCTGCAGGTAGCACACTTCATGACGCCCGTCAACTATGATAGCTTGGACGGCATTCACAAAGCATTAAACGGTTATCTCCCCCCCGATATCAGAGTTAGGGAAATCAGCTCCGCGCTGCCTGAATTTCATGCTCGTTTTTCTGTTAAGAGCAAGATTTATCAATACAAGATTTACAATGATACTGTAATGGATCCATTTTACAGGCACTATGTTTTCCATAGTGCCTATAAACTTAATCCTACAGCCATGAGGGATGCTGCAAAGCATTTTGTTGGGAAGCATGACTTCTCTGCTTTTGCTAATGTTTCACGCAACGATAGAACGCCAAATCCTGTGAAGAATATCCTTCGCTTTGATGTGATTGAGACGGTACATCACTACCCCATCCTTTTTTTTTCTCTTTTGTATAAGCATAAGTTTAGTTGTTCCAATAGTTGGATATGGATTTCAATCTTTAAAAAGACCAAGTCCCCTTACATCGAGCTGGTGCAGATTACTCATCTTGGCGTTTCTTTCAATTTCAAGCCCCAACCAAGTTTGTTATAGTGAACACAAGATGAGACTACTTTAGACTAGCTTGACTATTGCTAGATCATCGGTTATTAATTAGCTTTAATATTCTTCAGGTGATTTTGTTGTAAGTCTACTGATATGTTTTAAGTAATTTGTAAGTTGTTAAAGTGATTGGGTAATACAACTTATAAAAAATTTGGGAATTTATAATAAATATTTTTGAAATGTTAATTTTAATATAAAATAATTTTTTTTTTTATGTTGAGGTAGAGGTAGTTGGGGGTTGGTGGTTGGGAAAATAAGTTGGGAAATTCCAACTTATTTTTTACAGCCTATAAGCTGTTAGGAGCTTATTTTATGATCATATAAGTTGTTAAATATCTTATTTTATCAAACACCTTGATAGTGCTTATAAGCTCTTAAACAACTTATAAGCTGTTTTAAAGAGTTTATAAGCTCAGCTAAACACCCTCTTAGTATAAATAGTGTGGCTGTATTTTGTACCCTTGGGTTAATGCATGTATCATGGCTCTATTTCAGCTACTGAATATAGTCGAACACATAGATTAGACGAACTTAAGTGGAGTTAGGTGCGTTCGACAATGTTTATTCAGCAGTCCTAAAACTGAGTTATAAACCAATTTCCTGTTTTGCAGGGACCACTCCTGCAGCTTGAAGTTGAAGGATCGGGTTTTCTATTCAGACAAGTTAGGAACATGGTATTTAATATCTCGTGTCTACGAAGAGCTTTCCATGCTTTATTTTGATTCATAAATAAATGAAATTGGAAGTTAGGATGGGATTGATTTACATTTTTGATATACTTAGGTTGCCTTGTTGATTCAAGTTGGGAAAGAAGCCGTTCCGGTGGACATTGTCCCCAAGATTTTGGCATCTGGCGATCGTAAGGTATTGGCGAAATATGCATTTCTAGTCCCGCCTCACGGTCTCTCCCTTTTTGCGATCGACTATATCGAGGATCATCTTCAGCTTCCTCCAGATCGTCCTCCGACTAGTCTAGGTATGCATCACACCATAACCAAATGTAAGTTACCATTTTATTGATTAGTTATTAATCCCTCCCCAGCTAATTCATGGAGATAATGGAAAGATGCTCATTTCCAAAAGTTAGTTGTATCTGCATATCAGGAATTCTATTTATTTGGTAGGTGAGAGGGCATAATGTTGTAGTTGTCTTTAGGCATATAATGCATTTGTAAGTCTCTAAACTGTTAATTTTTTGTTTAAAAAGCCCTTGAGGTATTGAATTTTTGTTTCATATTTAACCATTTGTCATATCATTTGCAGCACTTACATTACGCTTACGCTAGCAATACGTGCTTCTTTTGAGATTTTGGTGGGGTTAAATTTTTATGTCAATAGAATATGTAGAATATGTAAGTAAAGTAGGAAAGAAAAAAACGTACAAGAGAAGAGTGATAGTGAGTAATAAAATGAATTTATATTGAAAAGAATAATAATATTTTTAAATTGTATAAAGTGAATTGTATTGTGAAAAGTAATATTTCCTTTGTCCCGTGATTACTTTCAAAGTTTCACACTATCTTTTTTCTTGTATTTTAGCTAACGCATTATTTATTAATATTTGAATTGATAAAGCGATTTTTAAGAAGTTGTATGATAAATCTACATTTTCTTCATTATAAAGTGATTTAAAAATTATTTTATTATTTTAAATACTAATAAAGAAAAAAATGTTTGTTAAAACATGAAACAACAGTAACTATGATGGAAATCCTGGAACAAATGAAATAAATAGTTTAATTGGTATTTATAGATGTAGATAAAAAAGAGGAAATGAAAATTAGATTTTAAATCTCTAATCCAAATGAAAAGAAGGTGGATAAGTTCTAGTCATGTTCTGCATATAAACAAACTCAAGAAAGTTACGGTGCGGGAGAAAATGTAACCACCTCAAAACATTTTCTATCTCTCCACGCAATATGTATGGACAATAATTATTGCAAATTTATAGTATAAAAGTGTTTGCTGTTATTTTTGTCAAAATTACTTCTGTTTTTTATTGGCTCGAGCCAGTGACCGAAAAAAAAATTTAATTTTGAAGATTTATTAAATATTAGTTTTAAAAATTTGTACTAATTAATTTTACTGATTAATTTTACGGAAAAGATAAACATAAAATAGGTTGATTATCATGGTAAAAGTATTGTGTGGAGTGAAACTTATTTTGTAAAGTATTAATTGTTTTTATTAAAAAATATTACCTCCGTCCCAAATCTGTTTTCACAATTGACTTTTTGAGACTTTATTATGAGAGTTGATTTGTAGTGTTTAAATGGATAAAATAATTTTTTTACGATGGAATATTGTTCAATATAAGTGGATGAAACCAAACAAACATATTTTTGTACGTAATTATTAGTGCAATGAGATGTAATTTAGAGGCCTTCGCAAGGGATGAATAGTGCACTGTGAAAACTGATCTGGAACGGAGGGAGTATTAATTATTTTATTTAAAAGTATTAGTTGCAAATTAATTCACTGAAAATAAATATCACACTATATATACTCGATTTTCATCTACGTTATTATTTATTATTTATATATATTATATTATATATATAATAATAACGCTAACCGGTCTACATTTGAAAACCATTGAACTTTTCCACCAAAATTATTGTTAAATTGAGTAATATTCGTTTTAAATCTTTGAGATATATTTTATTATAAATATTGACAAATAAGTGATTACAAAATATATTGGATATATTTTTGAAATATCATTTGTTGTTACCCAAATTACAAGTGTTGATGTGGCTTTGGTTGACTAACAACTAATAAATGATGTAGGGATAAGACATTAATTGCTATGAGGAATAAGTAATAAATGAAGAACATAAAATAATAAATGCAAAGAGATATGTCAAGTCCTAGTAAAGGTTTGAGTTTTATAGTTGGTGATCATTTATTAAATGTCAAGATGACTCTATTTATAGTCTAAAGGTATGTCCTTGGGTTGTCCTAATCGGTCCGGACTGCCCAAGCATTGCTTGGGTCAGCCCTAGTTTCAAGGCTGGCCGAATCCTTTAAGTTGGTAGACTCAGCTCAATATAAGAATGACAAGTGGAAAGTATTTTCCAAATCTTGGAATTTAGCATTATAAGTATGGTCTGCTGACTGGAGTTGGTGTCGATTCACTGTTCGTCGTCCTAAAATGGAATGATTGTTTGTGGTCGCGTCTAACATAAGTTCCTTCAGATAAGATCGAATATATGGTTTTCTCGTCGTCTTTTATTCCAAGAAGGGTGGATGTCGGTCACGTTGTTATCTCGTGATCGGCTCCTTCTTTGGGATGTCGAGGGACCGTCCTTGACGAGATACCGCTATTGTTGATGATCGTTTCTAATCACAAGGATTAGTGGTTGTTTTTAGTTGTAAATTTGATCACCAAACAATTACGTGTGATTGATCACTAACGTAATTAGTGAATACGAAAATTGGAATAAAAAGGAATAAACACGTGTAATGATTACGTATTTAATTCGTATATTTTGAGAATCGAGGTACTTTGGATGTATAATCGAAGTTTGGACGTATATGTAAATTTGTGCTTATTTTATTAACTGAAAATTGAGGTATTTATACAAGTTTTCCTAGTAGGAGGTGTACAAAACCTTTGGTCTTCCAAGTGTGCATGTATGACACTTGGAGAGTTGACTATTTGATATTATCTAAACTAATTCTTATCCTCTAATACTAGATTTGCTCGTATTTAAGAGTTGTTCGTCCTCTTGGACTTGTCCTTGAGGAGTCATTAACTTGATTTTGTTGGTCATTCTTCTTGTTGGCTTGATATCTTCGATACTCTGGTTAGATCTGTTCGCCTATGGGCTAGATATGCTCGCCAGGGCGTCCCGTGGGTCCATATGGTCCTTGTGTTAAAGGTGCTCGCATGGATATTGTAGTTCGCCGAGCTGGAATAGCTCGTCTGGCTAATCCAGCTTAGTCTGGCTTAGTTCACTTAATCTTGTTTCAAGTGTAAGTACTTTATATAATTATGTTCGCTCAGATGGTATTTCTGCTCGCCAGTCATTATGTTGTGAGGATGTGAGACGAACTACTAATGAGCTGGCAACTATCTAGTGTTATGAAGGCGAGTTGATCTTACTTGGTGCGATCTATTTTAATCGGGCGGGCTACCATGGACGAGCTGATTTGGACGGGCGACGGTTGAGATCCCTTGGCACTAGGTCGAGGTGTGACGTGGGCGACATGATTGCCGCCGCCCACGCCCACCCAAAAACCTAGAAGACGCGCCCCAATTTTGTCAGAGGGAGGCTGCACGCGCTTTTTATTTGCATTTTAGTCCTTCTATTTTCGTCTTTTCTCGTCCGGTACCCCACTTTTCCTTTTACTATAAAAGGAATATTTTTTCCAAATTTTTATTTTTTACTTTACAATCTCAGTGCGAAACCCTGCATTTCTCACTTTGAATTTTCCGGTGATCGTCTTCTCCATCTCCGGCGACTTTTCATTACTTCCGACGAGGGTTCCTCTGGTTTCTTGAGTATTTAAGGTAACAATATTTCCATTTTTCTCCCTTTATTTCTTAATTTTGCACTCGTTGGGTTAAAAATGCCCAAATACCTAAACTCCACCGTCTAAACCTTTGAATCGTCGCCGCTGTTGGTGATCAAATTTAATCGATAGGATTAGTGACTGTTTTAATTCGGTTTAAGACCACCAATCAATTACGTGTGATTGATTACCACCGTAAATGGTAAATCGAAGATTCGGGATGTGGAATGATTAACACAAAAGTCGAAATCGAATTAATTTCGTATGTGTGCACATTTTAGTGTGTTAGTGTATGTTTTGGGAATTATTTGTGAATTTGAACTTGTATTTCTTAAGCTGGAGAACAACTATTTATAGAGACTAGCAAGCATGAGGTGTCTATGACTCTTGGTCTCCCTAGCCTGCATGCTTGACAAGTGTCCTTTGACCTTAGTTTGACCATATCTAAGCTGAGTCTTAGTTACAAAGTCTTCTTTGATTTTATCTCGGACTTCATCGTTGTTCGTCCAGGTCGGCTTAGTTGATCCAGAATGGTTTTTTCATAGAAGTTGTTCGCCTTTTTAATGTATAGCGCAGAAGTTGTTCGCCTTTCTGTTTTACTCAGATTGGCTTTGGGATCTTGGTCCTTTGTTCGTCGACATATATCACTTTGGCTGGTAGATGCATCACCTTTTGACAATGTTGCTCGTCATCAGTGACTTGGCAGAATATTCATATCTGGTCTCGGGTCTTAAAACCTGTTCGCCAGTATGTTGTTCGTCGGTATAGTTGTTCGTCAGTTTATACACTCCCTGGATTGGTTTGTGTACCCCGACTTGATTTTCTTTGTTGATCACCTTTGACTTGGTGTTGACTCTTCATAATCCTTTTTAAGGTTTTAATCTTTGTTCGCCTAGCAATAATTGATGTTCGCCTATCAACAATTGCCCCCTATCCTGGTTAGATGTTGCTATTGACGAGCATCTTTGAGCGAGCAACAATAGTTAGGATATCAAACTGATGAGGGTTGGGACGAACATCATTGGTCCTGGCGAGCAATAAATGGTTCGTCGTTTCGTCTCCCCAAGGTCTGGGGGTTGTACGAAGATGACGTAGGCGACATGATTGCACGCCGCTCACGCGCGATCAATCCCGAGGTCACGCCCCCTACATTTGCTCGTAGACCCCTTGATTTCTTCTCGATTTCGCAAATTGACCCCGCTTTTTGTCATTTCGGCCCATATTTTGTTGAAAATTACATCTTGTACCCCGTTTTTTGCTTGGGGTATAAATAGAAGGGGAAATGAAAATTTTCCCACTTCTTCATTTCTTGCTACAGTACTCCGGCGATTTTCTCCATTTCCGGCGATCTCGAGCTCTTTTCGACGAGTTTTTCTTCAATTTCTTGCTTCTGGCATAGTTTCAAGGTAGTACTTTTGTTTTATTCACTTGATTTTGTTTTTATTTCTCTTCGAGTCCCCATCGCCGCCGTGTGTGACCTTGCGCCACCGTCTTCCTCGGGAAATCGCCGCCGTTTGCAAACTTCATCGCCGCCGTCTGGTTTTTTCTCATTTTTCTTCCATTGTCTTCACACTCGAGCAACAAATCTGAAGAAACCCTTGATCCCCTCTTCCCAATCGCGGCTCCCGTCGATCAACCTTCTTTCGAAATTTCCTCGGCATCAAATCCCCACGTTGATTCGGTTGTTCGTTCAGTTGAGGATACTGGTGCTCGCCCATCTGGGAGGGAAATAGTGGTTGCTGCGAGCAGGGATTCCAGCGAAGGCTCTTCGTCCAGCGCCGAATCGGAAGATCCCGAATTTGACGAATTGACCCATGAATTTCTGGAAGGGATAGGGTTCCCATCTCCAAAAATGATAGAAAACGAGATCCCAGTTGGAGTTGCCCGTCCTTTCGATTGGCGATCATATAGTGAGGAACACGCGAACAACTTTGCTCGCCCTCAGAGACAAGTAATGGACTGGGTAAAAACTGACTTTCAGGCGAGCAAAATCAAGAGTGTTGTTCTCGAGGAGGACCTTGATTCGATCCGAGAGACCTACAAGATCCCATATGACATTCATATGTGGGCTCCAAAGAGAAAAGAGAGAGTTGATCGCCCTCCTCCAGGATGCACGGCGATCAACATTGATACCTTAATGGCCGGTCTGAAGCTGTCGTTGCCCCCAGTTGTTGGTCGTTTTCTTGAGGCGACCAACCTTGCTATTACCCAGATCACACCAATTGGGTGGATGAATTTGCTCGGCGCCATGTGTTTGTTCGCCTTAGAAGGATACGTTGATCGCCTTACCGCAGAGGAAATCAATTATCTCATGAAAATCACCAAATGTCCTATAGGTGAAGAGGGCTACTACTACCTCAAGGCTAGGACCGGACTCAAGATGGTAGAAGGGGTGCCGAACAAGATTAGGGACTGGAAAGAGCACTTCTTCTTCATAGGGGGTGACTGGCAAGCATCTTCTGGTCCGCACGGTGGCATTGGGCGAATTAATTCTCCTGCTTCCTATGGAATGATTAAGCGTAAGTTCATCTTTGTTCGCTTTTGAACTGTATTGTTCTAATCTAACTTTTCTTGTTTGTTCGCAGGCCCTCGATTGCCTAAGTGGGACTCAGAAGAGGAGGAAGTTGGTGCGGAGTTCCTGTTTACTTCCTGTCTGGTCGGCTTGCGCAACAGGGCAGATAGGGCCATCCAGTATTTGAGCAAAGAGAAGTGCCAGAAAGTTGCTCGCCTTTTCACATTTCCTCACCACCTAGAGGCCCAGGTTGAAGTACCTCCAGGTATAGAAGATTTTTAACTCTTCCTTCTACAAATTTGTTCGTCATTCATTTCTCAAACTTTCTCGTCTAATAATAATAAAAAAAAATTTAGCCGAACAAGTTACCGTCGCCGTCCCTCCTTGCTTCGGACTCTTAGAGCAAAGAGTATTTGAGATGGCACCACCCAAAGGTCGAAGGAAGAAGGGTGACCCACCTTCTAAGGTGTTGGCGATGACTAACAAGGCCTCTGCTGCCGAGCAAGCCCATCGAACATCTGTTCCGCCGAGCACATCGCCAAAACCTGCTCCCGCCTCCTCTCCTCACGGTTTAAAAAGACTGAAGAAAAGGGACGGTACATACGTCTCTCAGGCGCCCCCCACCACTGATAAAGGAAAATCCAAAGTGGGAGGATCTGGTCGCCTGCCTTCCACCGAAGCTGCTCGCCCTCCTACAACCGATGAGAGAGGAAAGGCGAGCAAAGACAGACATACACCTCCTCGTGGGCCTGAGGACATCACCTATCTTGGGTGGGACGGAGCTAAGTTTGCCGAGTAAGGATTTTTCTTTCAACTCTTCCAAGAATTAAATTGGTTAAAAATTCACTAAGTGTTGAAACCTTTTTTTGCTCGCAGGTATCGGCCAAATGACCACCCAGGGCGAGTAGACATACTTCACCAGTACGCCTGCTCGAAGACCCCGGCGAACATTCGTGACATCTCGGATGATCATGTTCGCCGGGCAACTGAAATTGTTGCTCGCGCCTGGTCAAAACCGTTGAACAAGGCGGTGCTTGCCCAAGGGGCCATTGACAACTTTCATTTGTCAATGGTGCAAGCTGCCAACTCCCTTGTATCCGCTCAAAGGGGAATGGCTCAAGTGGTGGAGCTGGAAGAAGCTGCTCGCCAACATGCTGCTACTGTTCGCCACCTTTCAGAAGAGAAGGATACAATGGCGAACAACTTGAATGGCCAGATTGCTCGGCTCAACAACCAGATCTCCCTCTACATTGACAACGAGAAGAAATACCTTGAAGAAATCAAGGTTTATCTAGCGAATTGGGAGGCAAAGAAGCCATGCTCGGCGAGGAGAAGAGCAAGCTGTCTGCGGCCGAGCAGAAGATCGCCGAGCTTGAGGCGGAAGTTGCTCACCTGAGAGAAGTGGAGGCCAGCACCTTCACCCGCGATCAACTTGAGGCAGAGCTCCAGGCCCGGTCTGCCCCCATCTCCAACTTGGGCTACATCTACGCTTATGCCGATTGCATCCGCATGGCTGACGCGTATGACTTTAAAGACATGGTGGAGGAGATGGGCAAAGACTTGTCCGAATTTCTGGAGAACTATCCCCCGCCGAACAACATTGAGATGCAGCTGGGGGATATTACCGATCTGGGGGTTAAAATTGACTGCCTCGACCCCAGCATCATTATTACTCGCCCCCCGCCTATGGTTGATGAGGACGAACAGGAGGAGGAGCCGGCCGCTGCGAACGAGCAAGCCGAGAGGGAGCAAAAAGTTGCCGAAGACATGGCAAGAGACATGATCGTCGATCCTCCGGCCGACCAAGCTCAAAGTCCTACTCTTGCCGATCAAGCTCAAGACCCTTCTCCCGCCGAGCAGTAATAGGCTTAGGACTTAGTCTTTTTTCTTCTTTTCTCTGTAATAGTTGTTCGTTCCTTTTGTAGTACTTTTGTAATGGCTTTTCAAAGCTGTACTATTTTTTAGGCTTCAAAGCCTTTATTTTAATGAAGTGTCTTTCTTTTGTTCGCTCATCTTCTTATATATGTTAATTGCCTTTACATTTTGTCAATGACTTTGCAATTATAACATATGGTGTTGGGCTTTTGTTCGAATTGAACTTTGCCTTTAATGGAATTAGGGTTTAACCTTAGGTTCTGTCCATTTTTTAAAAAACGAACAACCTTTAAGTGGCTTTGGTCCTCAAAATGGACTTGCATCTCGAGCTATTGGACTTTTCCTCTTTGACGAACAACTACTATATTTACATTATGAAACATTTACAAGTGTTGTAAGACTGCTCGTCACTAACATATACAACCTGACGAACAACTTTGAACACTAACTAGAAACATGCTCGCTTATAATGTTTTTTGCCGAGCAACTTTGTATAAAATTAAAAGATGAAACAACACTAAACTATACAATGTGCCGAACAACTTTAAATTCTATACTTAGCAAAATTTTCAAAAAATTAGGCAAGTTTTTGGTTTGGTTTGCCTCACTTGGTTCACTGGCCCCCCAAGATATTTGTTCGCCCAATTAAGAACTTGTTCGTCTCATTGATAGTACTTCTTCAGATGTACAGCATTCCAGGAGTATTGGGCCGACTTGCCTTCCATATCTTCGATATCGTATACACCATTAATGAATTTTTCCGTTATACGATACTGGCCCTCCCAAGTTGGTCCCAATACACCTGGAGGTTGGGCGAGCAACTTTCTTAGAACCATATCTCCAACTCTGAATTCCCTGATTTTAACATGGGAATTATAATAGCGTTCTGCTCGCTGCTTATAGGTAGCATTTTTTAGCTCGGCATTCAGTCTTTTTTCTTCGAGCAAATCCATCTCAGTAGCTAGAGCAGAGTTGTTCGCCTGCTCATCAAAATTGGTCGTTCTGAATGTGCTGGTCTTTAACTCAATTGGTATTACAACTTCTGTTCCAAAAGCCATTGCAAAAGGTGTTTCTCCGGTGCTTGACCTGGGAGAAACTCTGTATGCGCACAGGACTTCCGGGAGTTCTTCAGACCAACTACTTTTGCTCTCCGCTAGCCGTACTTTCAATGTATACTTGATTATCTTGTTCACGGCCTCGACTTGTCCATTTGATTGGGGATGATAGGGCGTAGAGTAATGTTTTTTTATTCCCCACTTTATACAGAAATCTCTCAACTCTTTTCCATCAAACTGCGGACCATTGTCTGTTACGATGGTTTGCGGAACCCCAAAGCGACAGACAATGTTCTTCCAAATGAAGTTGATCATTTTCTGTTGTGTGATTTTTACCATGGCTTCTGCTTCTGCCCATTTTGTATAATAGTCGACTGCCACAACGGCAAATCGAACACCTCCAACTCCTGCTGGGAAGGGACCAATAATGTCCATCCCCCATCTTACAAATGACCACGGGCTATAAACTGATACGAGCTGTTGGGCCGGGGTATGAATGTTTGGGGCAAAGATTTGACATTGATGGCAAGTCTTTGCTTTCTTAATTGCGTCTTGACGTAAAGTTGACCAATAGTAGCCTTGTCTGATAGTTTTTTATGCCAAGGCTTGCCCCCCAGTGTGATTTCCGCATACTCCAGCATGTATTTCTTCGAGTATTGCTCGTCCTTGCCCCCTAGGCAAAAATTTGAGAAGTGGGATTGACATTCCCCTTTTGTAAAGCTGCTCGTCCACCAGAGTATACCTGGCGGCTTGCTTTGTTAGCTTGGCACCTTCAAAAAGGTTGTTTGGTTTTTCCCCACTTTTCAAATATTTGACTATATTTGTTCTCCAGTCCTCTTCTTCACTTGCTTGTTCATCAAGTTGGTTGACATTATAACTTCTCGTTGATGGATCATTCATCTTTGTAATTATAATGTCTGCCAACTCTGCTGGTCCCTCACTTGTTGCTAGTCGGGCCAACGCATCTCCTTGCGTGTTGCTCGTCCTTGGAATTTGTTCAATGAAGACTTGTTCTAACAAGGACATCAGGTAAGCAACAATTCGCTGATACTCGATCATATGATCGTCTTTCGCCTCGTATGCACCTCGGACTTGGTTCACAATCAATTGTGAGTCACCGAATATTTGTAACCGTCTAACACCTACTGCAAGAGATAGGTGGAGACCAGCAATAAGAGCTTCATACTCAGCTTCGTTGTTGGTTGCCATGAAACCAAATTTGATTGTCGAGGTGAATACTTGTCTGTCTGGACTGATTAGAACTACTCCTGCCCCCGAGGCTATGTTGGTTGAAGATCTGTCAACGTAAAGATGCCAGGGGTGATCAAGTCCTCTCGTCGGATCTGGTGGGAAGGTTAGTTCGACAATAAAGTCGGCTAACGCTTGCCCTTTGATCGCTGTTCGAGGAGCATAGGTTACCCCAAATTGGCTAATCTCTAATGACCACTTTAATAGGCAACTAGCTGTGTCGGGGCGATGGAGAATTTGTCTGAGTGGGAAAGTTGTTAGCACTTCAACCTGATGATCAAAGAAGTATGGTCGTAACTTCCTCACACTCATGACAAGTGCGTACGCCAGTTTCTCGGTTGGAGAGTATTTGATCTCCGCATCGTGTAAAGCTTGACTAACGTAGTAAATAGGTTGATGAAATTTGCCGTCTTCTCGCACCAGAACAAAGCTGATGGCCACTTGATTAGGCGTGAAATTGTTATGTTTTGGTGCCCAATTTACTCATGTTTTGAGTGTTTTCGATTAGTGCTTGGAGTCAAATGAGTATCATTTTTATAAAATTATTAATTTGTCTCTTTGGTGCTCATAGGTGAATAGAGGACGAAAAGAGGAGTTCGTAGGACTTTGAATCGACTCAAACGGATGCCCGGATGAGAAGATATTGAAGAAATACGATTGGTATTAGTGCGGACGAGGAAAAGTATCATTTGGAAGGATTAGAGATCACTCGAGCGCATAGCTCGTGCGCCACCGCTCGAGCGCCCTACTCGAGCGCGCAAACGTACAGAACAATTCTTGCGCTCGAGCAGCTCGAGCGCCACCGCTCGAGCGAATCGCTCGAGCGTCCAAAACATACAGAGTCATTTCAGCGCTCGAGCAGCTCGAGCGCGACCGCTCGAGCGAATGCATCATTCGAGCTACACTGCTCGAGCGGGACCGCTCGAGCGTTTTGCTCGAGCGCCCATATACTTTTGCCTCCGGATTCGTATTTTCGGCCCATTAACTCCCGTTTCGACCCGGTGCCTATATATACCTCTTCCAAACACGTTTTGAAGGATCCCCAACTTTTAGAAATAATTTTAGACTTAGTTTTGGAGAGGAAGAAGGAGAGCGAGCTTTATTTTACGTTTTGTTGAGGTTTTGCATTCGAATTCTTAGTTTCTTTTCATTAGTTCGTTACTTTAAACGTTTTAGTTAATTCAATTTCAGTTCTTCGTATTTATTTTCTTTTTAAACCCTAGTTTATGTTTCTTACTTTCTTTATTCAATTCATCATGTTTATGTTCGTTGTTTATTCTATTGCTTTTATTTTTGTTATAACCATGTCCGGCTAAAACCCTTGCATGCTTGGGTTAGGATGAACTCGTAGAAGTAGGATGTGGGTACGTAATTAGGGTAATTCGTGACGTTAGTTTTAATTCTCTTAGTTAATGAATTCATATAATTAATCTTAACTCTACCTTTGAATTTCGTACGAAAGTGTTAGAGAGAGGACGACCGCATCGCTCAATAACAATTAGTAGTCTTAACGAGAGGGTTTAGGAAAGGTTAATTCATCTACCGGTTTAGCGAAGGAGGACGACCGCATCACCTTAGTTAAATTAGGGTCTCTTTAATTAAGCACAATCCATTAACTTGTTAGTGGATTAGTGAAGTTTATTGCTAGGATAAAGTATTAGGGTGAGAAATCTTGACCTTTCATTCTACGATCTTTTACTTAGGTTAATTCTTGTTTGTCACGATTACTTTGATTATGTACCTGCTCCGTTAGTATACGTAGGGATTCCTATCCTGAGCATCACCATCTCCCATTAGAAAACAACCCTTAGTTAATTCGTCTGCTTTATTATTTTAGTTTACTTAGTTTACTTCAGTCTTTTAATTAATCTTTCAAAAACCCCAAAAACATCACACTCATATTAACTACGACGCGTAGATCTTCAGGGATCTATTCGCATATACACCATCCCTTGGGTTCGATAATACTTGGTCCCTATACTTGCCCATACTACAGTGAACCCGTTCTCTTGCGGGGTAGCTACTAGTAGAAGCTAGTGTACTTTGCTTCAAGTCAACAACCCAATGGACAGCAAGAGGTATGGTTGGAGAGCATGCAGTAGAGAATGAGAGAGTAGACCAACCCAATGGACAGCAAGAGGTAGCCAATTACATGGGAGGTCCGTATTACAATCAGCATGGCTACCAAGGTGGTAATCAGTATGGAAGGCCTTCTTATGGCCAACCATTTGTGCCTCCAGGCCCTCAGCCACTTCAAAATCAATGGAGGAACACACAAGGAGCTCAAGGAAGCCAGCAGCCTCCTCAAAACACATGGAGGAGGAATGATAATTTTTCTTATGCTAACCCAAAAGCTGGTGTTACTGTTCCTGCAGGTGTTGATCCGGGGTCTAAACCTCCTGGTGGAGAAGGCGGTGCATCAACCGAGGAGATGTTGAGAGCGATTCTTCAAAAGGTGGAGGAAGGAAGCAAGCGGTTGTCATCCTTGGAATACGATGTGAAGGAGTTGCATAAGAAGGGTGATCAACGAGATCAAGAGCTCCAGAAGATGAATGTTGAGTGGACTAGAACTCAACAAGAGAACAATCGAAGGTTCACTTCGTTAGAGCTCCAGATGAGCCAAATTGCAAAATCAGTGAATAGAATGCCGGAGGGGAACCCGAAAGAGCAGTGCAAGGCGATCCAGCTAAGAAGTGGAACCAACTACGAAGGTCCTCAAATGCCTGCTGATTCTGAGATGCCCCAAGTTGAGAAGGGGATTGAAAGTAAAGGGATTGAGAAGCATGAAGATATGGATGAGTCCCATCAAGACAAAGACCTTGAGGAGGTTGAAAGAGTTCCTAAGTGGAAAAAGGCAAAGGAAGCAAGGGAGAAAGTGAAAGAAACAGAAAGAGATGAGTGGGGGGTACCCAAATCTGTGATACCTGTCCCATATCCACAGCGCTTCATGAAAAAGAAGCTTGATGAGAAATTCGCTAAGTTCCTTGATGTTTTTAAACAATTGCATATTAACATTCCTTTTTATGATGCTTTGGAACAGATGCCGCATTATGCGAAGTTTCTGAAGGACTTGATCGCGAAAAGACGGCGAGTGGATGAGCCGAAGTTGGTGCAGTTGAACCACGAGGTGAGTGCATTAGTGCACAAGGCGCTGCCACCGAAGCTGAAAGATCCCGGGAGCTTCACGATCCTATGTGATATTGGGAACGGGATCAAGAAGGGAGCGTTGTGCGACCTTGGGGCGAGCATTAATCTGATGCCACTATCGCTTTTCAAGAAGTTGGAAGGTGGTGAACTTCAACCCACAATGATGACGCTTCAACTTGCCGATCGGTCTATTACTCGACCTCAAGGTGTGGTTGAAGACGTTCTAGTGAGAGTTGGAGAACACATTTTTCCAGCCGACTTTGTAGTGCTAGAGATGGAGGAAGATGAGCACGTACCCCTGATCTTGGGAAGACCGTTCTTAGCTACGGCGGGGATGGTGCTAGACGTGGCGAATGGGAAGATCACGTTGAAGGTTGATGATCAAGAAGTGAAGATCTCCCTATATGAAGCCATGAAGCACCCGAAGGAGGATGAGAGCTTGTATTGCATGGATGCCATTGATCCTCGTGTTGAAGACCCACATTCTCTCCCGAATTCCTCTCATACTCATGATTTTGTTAGTCCTTCAATTGATAATTTAACCCATGAGAGTTATGTTCTTGATTATTTTGATAGGGGTGAAGTGAGGAAGTTGAAGGATGAAGAGGTGAAGAAAGTGGACGTGGTCCAATTAGAAGGGAAAGGAGGAGTTAAGAAGAAAAAGTCCAAACTCAAGAAATTGTTTAGTAAGACTCCTCCAGATAGAGGCAAGAAGGAGTTGAGGCCCATAACACTTGGGGATGAGAAGAGAGCAAAGGAACTCATGATGGTGGGGCATCAAGGAAAGGAGTTCAAACACCACTCTTATGAGAGTAAGGGAGGTAAATTTGAGTATGATGTCCCATAAGCTCCTTTGAGCACGGTCCGGCATGAGGACCTTAAAAATAGCGCTGAATGGGAGGCAACCCATTTTTATTTGCTTTCATTTATTTTTAGTGTCTTTTTATATTATTAGGGTGTTTAGAGTCGTATGTCTAACCTCGTACTTGAGAGTTTTATTTTGTAGGCTTGTCTCTAAAGGAGTAAAGGAACCAAAGAAGTGGAGATTGAAGGAACCAACTTGAGACAAGGGAATGTGCAAAGGCTACTGAGAGAAACTGAATTGTTCGGTTGAGGTAACCCACAACCCCAAACTTAGACCTCTAGCAAGGTCGAAGTTTGGGGGGGTGGAGTTTTTTTTATGATTACATTGCACATGCATGCACGCCCTTATCTTTGAGTTGAGTTTGACTGATAATTGGTGCCTTGAGATGCTCCTTGGGCTATTATTAATTTGTTTTGTTACTCAATATTTTATGCCTATCAATCACCTTATGCTTGTTGATTGCTATCTTTGAGTATGATTTGATGAGTAGGGTGAATTGTGAGGGTGAGTTAGGAGTTTTCTTGTGTGAGTGTTTGAGTTAGAGTTGATTTGAGAAAGAACTTGTATGCTTGTGAATTTTTCTTTTGAGTACTTGTGTGATGAGAGTGAGAATGCACTAGGACTAGCATGGATGTGAAAGCCGTGAGCTTTTGAGCCTTACGAGATTTAAATGCATGATTTAATCTCTTCGTTTGTGAGTGGATCGTCACCTTAGAGGATGCTAGAACTTGCATGTGCTCTTGCTTCTTGATTGTGTCTAGTCTGATATGCCGAATGTGATCTTAGGCCATCTTTGATTTAATTAAGTCACTTAGCCAAAATTTTCCTTACCAATGACATTGAATCCCTTGTTAGCCCCTTTGAGCCTAGAGCCTATTTTATTTGCTAGCACATATGAACACTATTCCAATTCCTAAGCCTTTTTGTCCAAATTTGAGTGGAGAATAGGAAAGTGTGAATGTGAAGAGAGTGAATTGAGTTGAAAAAGGAAAAGGTTTTTTGTTGAGTGAATATGAGAAGAAGGAGTGATGAGATTTGAGTTGTGGGAAAGAACAAAAAGAAAAATTTGAGAATGAGCAAAAGAAAAAAAATGAGCTCATGTGTTTGTGCGAAAAAAGAAAAAAAAGAAAAAAAAAGTGATTGAAAAAAAAAAAAGTGAAAGAGTGAGAAGAAAAAAAAATTGAAGTGTTGAGAGTAGTGGAATTAAAGTGTATTAATTGCAAATGTTGAAGTGATTCTGCTCCTAATCTCAAAGTGCCAAAGTTGATTTTTCTATTCTCCATTCACTTGAGTCACTTTACCATATTGTTATCCCACCTGTCCAAAGAGCCTACATTACAACCTTTTGAAAGTCCTTTTTGATTCGGCGTTGATTTCAAGAGTATGGTCGAAGTTGAGAGCATTTACAAGCCTATGGCTGCCAATTTGTGTGATTGATTGATTGAGTGAGTCCCTTTATCATTGTTATACACTTGTGAGGGAGTTAAACACATCGTTGAGTGCACGTCCATGCTTGATCTTGGTGTTTCTTGTTGTTGTTACATGAGTATGATGAAAGAAAGTGAGTGAGTATACGGGTGATTGATCTTTGAAGCTCGAGTTCAATTACTTGCATGATTTGATTCTTGATTCATTCCTAACAATTTCACTTGACTTATTATTTCGTTGCTTGAGGACAAGCAACATGGTAAGTTTGGGGGGGTTGATTAGGCGTGAAATTGTTATGTTTTGGTGCCCAATTTACTCATGTTTTGAGTGTTTTCGATTAGTGCTTGGAGTCAAATGAGTATCATTTTTATAAAATTATTAATTTGTCTCTTTGGTGCTCATAGGTGAATAGAGGACGAAAAGAGGAGTTCGTAGGACTTTGAATCGACTCAAACGGATGCCCGGATGAGAAGATATTGAAGAAATACGATTGGTATTAGTGCGGACGAGGAAAAGTATCATTTGGAAGGATTAGAGATCACTCGAGCGCATAGCTCGTGCGCCACCGCTCGAGCGCCCTACTCGAGCGCGCAAACGTACAGAACAATTCTTGCGCTCGAGCAGCTCGAGCGCCACCGCTCGAGCGAATCGCTCGAGCGTCCAAAACATACAGAGTCATTTCAGCGCTCGAGCAGCTCGAGCGCGACCGCTCGAGCGAATGCATCATTCGAGCTACACTGCTCGAGCGGGACCGCTCGAGCGTTTTGCTCGAGCGCCCATATACTTTTGCCTCCGGATTCGTATTTTCGGCCCATTAACTCCCGTTTCGACCCGGTGCCTATATATACCTCTTCCAAACACGTTTTGAAGGATCCCCAACTTTTAGAAATAATTTTAGACTTAGTTTTGGAGAGGAAGAAGGAGAGCGAGCTTTATTTTACGTTTTGTTGAGGTTTTGCATTCGAATTCTTAGTTTCTTTTCATTAGTTCGTTACTTTAAACGTTTTTAATTTCGTTTTAGTTAATTCAATTTCAGTTCTTCGTATTTATTTTCTTTTTAAACCCTAGTTTATGTTTCTTACTTTCTTTATTCAATTCATCATGTTTATGTTCGTTGTTTATTCTATTGCTTTTATTTTTGTTATAACCATGTCCGGCTAAAACCCTTGCATGCTTGGGTTAGGATGAACTCGTAGAAGTAGGATGTGGGTACGTAATTAGGGTAATTCGTGACGTTAGTTTTAATTCTCTTAGTTAATGAATTCATATAATTAATCTTAACTCTACCTTTGAATTTCGTACGAAAGTGTTAGAGAGAGGACGACCGCATCGCTCAATAACAATTAGTAGTCTTAACGAGAGGGTTTAGGAAAGGTTAATTCATCTACCGGTTTAGCGAAGGAGGACGACCGCATCACCTTAGTTAAATTAGGGTCTCTTTAATTAAGCACAATCCATTAACTTGTTAGTGGATTAGTGAAGTTGATTGCTAGGATAAAGTATTAGGGTGAGAAATCTTGACCTTTCATTCTACGATCTTTTACTTAGGTTAATTCTTGTTTGTCACGATTACTTTGATTATGTACCTGCTCCGTTAGTATACGTAGGGATTCCTATCCTGAGCATCACCATCTCCCATTAGAAAACAACCCTTAGTTAATTCGTCTGCTTTATTATTTTAGTTTACTTAGTTTACTTCAGTCTTTTAATTAATCTTTCAAAAACCCCAAAAACATCACACTCATATTAACTACGACGCGTAGATCTTCAGGGATCTATTCGCATATACACCATCCCTTGGGTTCGATAATACTTGGTCCCTATACTTGCCCATACTACAGTGAACCCGTTCTCTTGCGGGGTAGCTACTAGTAGAAGCTAGTGTAGTTTGCTTCAAGTCACCACTTCTGACGCTGCCAAGTATAAATATAACTTTTATCCTGGGACGGGCTTTGATAGGATTTTAACATCTCCCAGATATTCTTTGAGTTGGTCGAATGCCTTTTGACAGTTGTTAGTCCATGTGAACTGTCCTTTCTTGATAGCTTCAAAGAATGGACGACATTTGTCCCCCGATCTGGATATGAACCGATTCAATGCTGCTAGGCATCCCGTAAGCCTTTGCACTTCTTTTATTGAACGTGGTGGTTGCATATCCACGATTGCTTTGACTTTTTTTGGATTGGCTTCAATCCCTCGTTGACTAACAAGATGGCCCAGGAATTTTCCTGAATGAACTCCAAAATTGCTCTTCTTCGGATTCAGCTTCATGTTGTAGTGTCGAAGAATATCGAACACCTGGGTCAAATGTTGAAGATGGTCTTCTTTTCGGGGGCTTTTGACTACGATATCATCCACGTAGACTTTTACCGTATCTCCAATTTCTTCGTCGAACATCTTGTTCACCAACCTCTGGTATGTTGCTCCGGCGTTGATGAGGCCGAAGGGCATTCTCTTCCAACACAAGTTTTTGTTCGTATAAAATGCTGTGTTCTCTTGATCGTCCGGATGCATTGGAATTTAATGGTACCCGGCAAAGGCATCCATGAATGTTAGCATTTCATGACCTGCAGTGCTGTCCACCAACTGGTCAATGTGAGGGAGTGGAAAGTTTTCCTTCGGGCATGCGGCATTCAGATCTGTAAAGTCTATGCATAGCCTCCAGGTCCCGTTCGGTTTTCTCACAAGGACTGGGTTTGCTACCCATTGTGGACATAGTGCTTATCGGATCAAGTCGTTGTCTAACAACTTATTTACTTCTTCGTTCAAAGCCTGATACTTGTCTGGGCCATACTTTCTTCGTTTTTGATGGACAGGCCTTTTTACTTGATTGATGTTGAGTCTATGGCAAGCATGCTTTGGATCTATTCTCACCATATCTGCATGAGACCAAGCAAAAACATCTAGATTTTTGCTGAGGAACTCTTTCATTCGGGATCTGTAAGGCTCAGGGAGCTCAGATCCTATGTATAATTCGAGATCCTGGTTTTCAGGATTAACTTTGAACGCCTCCAGTTCTTCAACCGAAGTTGCTCGTCGTTTTTGTCCTTTCCAACGAGGATCAAGTATTGGTCCCTCAGGGTTGAAATCATTTTCGATGTTCATGGGATCTGCTCCCAGACGGGGATCTAGATCATCTGTTGGTTCTGACTCATTGTTGTTGGTGGCCCTCCAAGTCGTCTGGCGAGTGTTGCTCGTCACCACCCTTTTGTTGTTCGTCAGAATGATGTTCCTCATGGGTGGTAAGGAGTTGTTCATCCAATACCTGCTCGTCAAGATGTTGTTCGTCAGTATCCATGTGGTCTTCCTCTATGTCCATCATGTTCTTCAGTATTGATGGTTCATCAGCAGGATAGTTAGTTATGGTCTCCACCATGGATACTAATGCATGTTTGGCCTGCAACTGTAGAAGACATTCCCTGGCTTTCCTTTGATCTCCCTTGATTGTGCCTGCTCCACTTGCTGTTGGAAATTTCAAACAATAGTGGTAAGTGGAACACGCAGCTTTGAATTCATTTAAAAAGGGTCGACCAAGAAACCCGTTATAAGTTGAATCCTGGTCTACAACCAAGAAGTCAACCATTCTTGTAATATTTTTCTCGGGTTCGTTGGCCGTTACAAGTTGTACTGCTAAAGTAACTATTCCCAATGGGACTGTTACAGCATTCCCGAAGCCTACTATTCTATGAGTCGAATCCCGGATATAGCCCGATTAATCTCCAAGATGATCGAGCGTCTTTTTGAATAGGATGTTGGTGTAGGCTCCGGTGTCTACCAACAATCTGTGGACCCGTGTTCCCATAATCTTTGCACAAATTACGAGCGAATCGTTATGTGGAGTTAATATTCCTTCCAAATCATTTTCGGTGAAGGTCAATTTTGCTGTCTGCATGATAGACGGTTTAACCCCCATTTCTTGGACTTGATCGATCGCTCGTAACTCAGCCTTTCTTTTTCGGTTGGAGATTGGTGGTCGTCCATCAGAACATCCTCCTGCGGGACCTGCAGGTTCCATCATGTATAAATCTTCCAACGGACGAGTAGGAATGGTAGGAACCGGTCGTGCTGGTTTATTGTTTTTCTGAGGTTGATCATTCTCATCTTGAGAGTTGTTCTCCCGGACTCTCTTCCCAGGTTGTCTTTTAACAAAGTCAGAAAGTTTACCCTCCTCGTAAAACCGCCACAGCTGCTTGAGCAAATCTCTACATTCACTCGTAAAGTGCCCCCCGCTTTGATGGTAGGCACAATACTTGTTAGGGTTGAGTTTGCCGGTGTCTTGACGGATTTTCCGTGGAGGGGAGAGCAACTCCTTCTCCTTTACACTTTCATAAACAGTATCGACTGACACTGTTAGTACCTGATTCAATTTTTCCTTGAGCCCCGTCCCTTCAGTGAATGCCTTCATGTTTTTAGGGACTCGATAGTTTGTTACGCCAGGTTTCTTGTTATTCTCCTTGGGATCAGCTTTGTTCTCCCCCAAGTTTGATTGCAAGGCCTCGTGCATGGAAACGAATATGCCGGCTTGATTTCTGAATTCGGCATAACTTCTTGGGCACTTCAGACGTACCTCTTTCCATAGCTTCGATCCTTTTTTCAACCCGGCCATAACGGCAATGATTTTCGTGTCCTCGCTAACGGGTTCACCTTCTAACAACACCTTGTCGAACCTTTCCATGAATGCCCGATCCGACTCATCGTCATTTTGTTTTAGGTCCGACAATCGGTGTTTCTGGGACAAGTATGACCCCGCCGTTGAGAAATGAGAAAGGAACTCTCGACTTAGTTGAGTGAATGAATGGATAGATGCTGGTGGCATTGCCGAAAACCACTTGTGTACACGATCTCCTAAAGTTAAGGGGAAGTTTCGGCATTGAGTGGCGTCGTTGGCCCCTACCGAGACCATATAATCTGAATACTTTGTTAGATGAACTATGGGATCAGCAACACCGTCATACTGTATGCTTGCCGGGAACTGGACTTTCTTCTGAATCGGGGCTTTCAGAATGACAAGTGATAGTGGTGAGGATGGCAAACTGGTTGTCCCCACGCCTCTTTGTTGGTCCAACTGTCCCTGCATGCTCTCCACTGCCCTTCTTAAACTTGATAGCTCATCTAAAGATACCCCCTGACTTGGAGGCTGTTCGGCGAGCAAAGGTACCAACCTTTCTGCTCGTCGCAGTCCCTCACTCGGAGTGGGCAAATCCTGGAGCTGTTTTCTAGGGTTGCTCGCCGTATTTGGCCCTAGACGCCTGAAGGCAGATTGAGAGAGTCTCTCATGAACTGATGGGCGTGGTTGCTCAAATATTGCTTGCCCACGCTCCAATTCCTGGCGAGCAACTTTCTCTTGTTGTTGGGGTTGGCCAAGTCTGTCCTGTGCACTGGAACGGGTAGTTCCATGTCCCGCCTAATCTGGGCACTGTTCACTTCATGTTGTTCGCCCCTGGTTGACCTAGCCCTAACAACTTCTACGAGTCTGTCCCTATGCCTTACTTGTGAAGGCCTATTCTGATCTTGTTGTCTCTGTAGAGCCTGGAGAGCAGCAATGGTTTTGGCTAATTCGTTAGGGTTGTTCGCCAGGGCCTCCATTTCAGGCGGGAGATTATGAGTTATGGCAGTATGCTGCGATCTATTCACATGTCTAGGATTATGATCCTGGTGGTCGGCCGACGAAGCTCGGGTGGGTGATGCTCTCCTTGACAAGCGTGATGCTTGGGTTTCCTTTGATTGAGGCATTCCGAATTAATTTGTCTTTGTTCTTGTGATGAAGAACACCAAGAACACTTCTATTTGAATCTTCAAATATTTCTTGAAACTTTCTTCAAATCTTCAAGTCTTTAACTTGAAGTTCTTGATTAATCACACTGAATCGAAGGTTCGAACCCTCCTTCTAGCGCCAATTTGTTGGTGATCAAATTTAATCGATAGGATTAGTGACTGTTTTAATTCGGTTTAAGACCACCAATCAATTACGTGTGATTGATTACCACCGTAAATGGTAAATCGAAGATTCGGGATGTGGAATGATTAACACGAAAGTCGAAATCGTATTAATTTCGTATGTGTGCACGTTTTAGTGTGTTAGTGTTTGTTTTGGGAATTATTTGTGAATTTGAACTTGTATTTCTTTTGCTGGAGAACAACTATTTATAGAGACTAGCAAGCATGAGGTGTCTATGACTCTTGGTCTCCCTAGCCTGCATGCTTGACAAATGTCATTTGACCTTAGTTTGACCTTATCTAAGTTGAGTCTTAGTTACAAAGTCTTCTTTGGTTTTATCTCGGACTTCATCGTTGTTCGTCCAGGTCGGCTTAGTTGATCCAGAATGGTTTTTTCATAGAAGTTGTTCGCCTTTTTAATGTATAGCTCAGAAGTTGTTCGCCTTTCTGTTTTACTCAGATTGGCTTTGAGATCTTGGTCCTTTGTTCGTCGACATATATCACTTTGGCTGGTAGATGCATCACCTTTTGACAATGTTGCTCGTCATCAGTGACTTGGCAGAATATTCATATCTGGTCTCGGGTCTTAAAACCTGTTCGCCAGTATGTTGTTCGTCGGTATAGTTGTTCGTCAGTTTATACACTCCCTGGATTGGTTTGTGTACCCCGACTTGATTTTCTTTGTTGATCACCTTTGACTTGGTGTTGACTCTTCATAATCCTTTTTAAGGTTTTAATCTTTGTTCGCCTAGCAATAATTGATGTTCGCCTATCAACAACCGCCTTTTCCACTACTTCGCCGGAAAATGCCATTTTTTGCCTCTGAAGCTTTCTAATCACTATCTCCACTATATAACTTCGATCCAAATGTCCTCACACTCGGAAACAGGATCCTATCCACCTCGAAACCCCAGAAAATAGCCCATCGGAGAAACTTCAGTTCCAGCGGTGAATCTGGAATCAGATCCTGACGCGGCCTCTGTCGTACGTTTCGTGAATTCAGGAGCTCGCCCGTCTGGGGAGAAAGTTGTGCGAGCAAATCCTGCTCGCCAGGTTGAAGAGGAGACCAGCTCCGATTTTCACGAAAAGGAGGAGGAGGCCGAGGTGCAACAGCCCGCCAACCCGGACGAATTGACCTGGGCATATTTAAAAGATATCCAATTCCCCATGCCAGACCCAATCGAGCACCAACTCTCGATCATCGTAGCTCGCCAAGTGGACTGGGATGAGTACGAGAGAGAGTATTCCAGCCGGTTTACCATTCCATCTCGCGGGAAGCGAAGACTTAAAGCCACTGAGTACACTACGAGTTGTATATTGTCTGCCGTTATCGAGGAGGAGTTGCCAAAGATCAGGAGGGATTATAAGATACCTTTTGATGTGCACATGTACGCCCCTCTAACTGATGATAGAGCTGATCGCCCATCCCGCGGGCTCACGGCGATCAATCTGGCCACTCTCAATGCTGGGGTCACTCTGCCATTGCATCCCCTGATCGGCAGCTTCCTCGAGCGAACAAATCTGGCCATCACCCGACTAACTCCCGTTAGGTGGATGAATCTTATGTCTCTCACGGTGTTGTGCGCTCTTGAAGGGTTATCCGAAAAAGTTATCCGTCGAAGAGGTTAACTATCTCATGACACCTACTGCCTGCACTGGGGAAGAGGCGGGCTGGTACTACCTCAAGGCGCGACCAAACTTGAGGCTAGTGGAGGACATTCCTGGGAAGGTGCGAGATTGGAAGCACGACTGGTTCTGGATTGATGGAGACTGGCGTGCTTCTGCTCGCCCTTATGATGGTCCTGAGCGCATAAACACTCCGACGGAGTTTGGGGACCTTATTCGTGAGTCTTATCTCTTTTAAGCTTTTGAAGTGATAAGACTAATTTTAATTTTTTTTTTCTTTTTGTGTTTCAGGTCCCAAGAATCTCAAGTGGCGAAGTGTCAAGGACAATGTCGCCGATCAGTTCTTGTTCGTAGTTAGTCTGATCGCCCTTCGGCGCCGAGCTGATCGCAGTGTCAACCATCTCTGCTCGGAGGCAACTCGTAGGGTAGCTCGCTTCACCACCCCCCTCATCACCTTAAGGCTCAAGCCCAAGTTCCCGAGGGTAATTTCCTTAATCTTGGCGAACAAATTTGTTCGCTACTTTTTCCTTTACATATCCAGTTTCTAACTTTTCGTTGTTTGCTTTATTTGCAGATCAGCTCATCACCGTCGCCATTCATCCCGCCTTCCGCGTTTTAGATCAACACGTGTGGTAAATGCCGACAAAACGAGGAAGGAAGAAAGGAGACCCCATCTCCAATATGATCGCCCTAGCAGCGAAGGCGGACAAAGGCGATCACAGGCAGGCGGACGGGCCTAGCTCTGCTAAACAACCTATCCCTGCTAGTAGTCCGCCGGTAGCTACTACTCCAAAGACGAAGAGGCTTCTTCATGGAGACGACACTCCCATCTCCGATGCGGAAAAGGCGGCCAAGAAGGCTAAGGTCGCCCAAAGGGGTGTGGTCGCCACTCCTCGCCCGATCGAGTCCGAAGGTGGGCGAGCTACTTCTGCAGAGCAACACTCTAAGCAGCACGTTGTTGCCGTTGCTCCTGAAGGGTGTGGGGATCATCCTCACGATGCGACCTACTTGGGATGGGACAAAGGTCGCCATGACGCGTAAGTTTCTATTCGCCATAAACTTCTTCCTCTTTTTTTTAATACCCTCACTTGTATTTGTTACAGCTATGAGCCTGAGCAGTATCCTGGGTGATCAAACAAGGTGCACCAGTATGCCTGCTCGAAGGTGCCCGCCAACTTTAGGGAAATTCTGGACTCTTTTGTCCGATGCACCTCTGAGTCCGTTGCTCGCTCTTGGAGCAAGGACTTGTATGAAATTGTTAAAACTCAGGCGCCTCACGACAATGGATGTCTGTGCATCATTGAGGTGGGCAACACCTTGGTCCCCATATAAAAGTTGGTCGACCAGGTTGAAGACCTGGAAAGGGATGCTTGTCAGCATGCGACCACTGTAAGCCGTATTGCTAAGGAAAGGGATGAGGCCAAAGTGGTGTCCAATATATAGGACAAGGTGAAGGCCCACCAAGTGAGCGAGCAACGTGCCCTCGACCTCCTTGTCAAAGTTTCAGTGGAGCTCAAGGTCAAGATGACCGAGAACAAGCAGCTTTGCACCGAGCTCAGCCGGCTGTAAAAGCAAAAGGAGGTCGCCGAGAAGTACACTACAGAGGCTACGGCCAAGATCGCTGACCTTGAGAACCAGCTCACCAATTCCATTACACAAGAGGAGTTGGTTCCCAAGATGGAGGAGAGCTCGATCATTGGGTTTGTAACGGCCTATGCTGAATGCAACCGGGTTGTGAACGAGTTCAAGGCCCCTCACATCGTCGAGGAGATTGGCAAAGAATTCACCAACTTTGTTGAGTCTAATCCTCCTGCACCAGGGATAACTCTTCAAATCGGCGACCTGCCCGATTTTGGGGTCAAAATTGACTTTATTGACCCCCGAGTCATAATCACAAGTCCTCCTGAGGACGAGGAGAAAGAGGCCACTGAGGTCGAACAGATTGAGTTGGTCGATCAAAATGAAAAGGCTCGTTAAGAGCGAGCAGATGCTGAGGGATTGATCGCCGAGCTAACTGAGGACATCCCCATTGATCCATCAATTTCAGGGGCACCCTTAGAAGATCCTAAGGACGACAACCTTCCTCCTCTTGCCGGGCAAGTCTCTTAGGAAGTAGGACTAGATAGGTCTTTACTTTAATTTTTGTTATTGTTCGCTCCTTGAAGGAGTATGTAATTATTTTGGGTGAACAACCTTATTATTAATGAAATATCTTCTTTTGCTCGATGTATCCTCTTTACATTAATTGTTATTGCATTTATATTCATGCTTAACAATCTTAATGTAGTTGGGTTTTGTTCCTTAAGAACTTTACCTTTAAAAATTGGAATAAGGGCTTTGGCCTTAGGCTATGTTCATATAAAAACAAACAGCCTTTAATGTGCTTGATTGTATAACAACTTTGTGCCTCGAGCTCGAATCTCCTTTGAACGAAAAAACGTATCATTAATCTTGCTTTAAAAAAGTACTAGTATGGATGACGACCTAATTTATAAACTTTTTTATAATAAGCTAGTGCAGTTCGACTTCTATACACTTTGTCGAACAACCATTAACTTGCTAAAACATATAATTTACATACTAAGTCAAAGTAGCTCGACCACTATACATCTTGTCGAGCTAACTTTGGATTCATCGAAAGATTAAAACTATACAAGATGAAACAAGTGATTGATCACAAACAGCTCGACCAATCAAACTTGCTCGACCATTAACACTTGATAAGATTTTTCAAAAAATTAGGCAAGTTTTTGGATCTTACTTGCGCATATGTAGCCTTAGCTCGCCCGTGCGATATAGTAGCATCACTCCCACTTCCCATAAGCAAGGTAGCTCACTTATTAGAAATATTTCTTCAAGTTGGCTGCATTCCAGGAATATTGGGCAGAGTTGCCATCTAGATCTTCAATGTCGTATGCACTATTGGGTAATTTGTCTGTTACCCTGTATGGGCCCTCCCAAGTCGGGCCAAATATTCCTGGAGGTGGGGCGAGCTTTTTCCTCAAAATGAGGCCGCCGGCTTCAAATTCTCTTACTTTGACTTGAGAGTTGTAGTAACGTTCTGCTTTCTGCTTATATGTTGCATTTTTTAATTCAGCAGTAATTCTTTTATCTTCGAGCAAATCTAGCTTGACTGATAAGGCAGAATTGTTCGTCACTTCCTCAAAGTTAGCCATTCTTCGTGTTTTGGTCTTTAACTCAACTGGGATGATTGCTTCAATTCCAAATGCTAGTGCAAAAGACGTTTCTCCGGTACTAGACCTGGGAGAAACTCTGTATGCCCACAATGCATCTGGTAGTTCTATAGACCACTTGCCTTTACTTTCTGTTAGCCGTATTTTGAGAATGTGCTTGATTATCTTATTAATGGCTTCCACCTGGCCATTCGATTGTGGATGGTAGGGGGTCGAATAATGTTTTCTGATCCCCCACTTAATGCAGAACTCCCAAAGCTTCTTCCCATCAAACTGAGGACCATTGTCTGTTACAATTGTTTGAGAAATTTCGAACCGGCAGATAATGTTCTTCCAAATGAAGTCGATCATTTTCTCCTGAGTGACTTTAACCAGGGTTTCAGCCCACTTGGTGTAATAATCCACGGCCATGACGGTGAATCGTACATTTCCTTTCCCTGGCGGGAAAGGTCCAATAATATTCATTCCCCATCGTGCAAATGGCCAAGGACTGAAAACCGAAGCAAGCTCTTGGGTGGGTGTGTGGATGCTCGGGGCAAAGATTTGACACCGATGACAGCATCTGGCTACCTGGATTGCATCTTTTCGTAAGGTCGGCCAGTAATAGCCTTGTCTTACTGTCTTGTATGCCAAAGCTTGCTCCCCAGCATGATTTCCATAGGCTCCCGAATGTATATCTTCCAAAGTAGTCCTTCCCTACCCCTTAGACAAACACTTGAGTAGCGGGACTGAAAAGCCTCTTTTTTTAAGTTGCTCGTCTACCAGGGTATATCTGGCTACTTGTTTCATTATTCTTGCAGCTTCAAAAGAGTTGCTTGGCAGTTCACCGTCTTTCAAGTATTTGGCTATAGGAGTTCGCCAATCATGCTCGACAACTTGATTTACTTCATAATCAATTGTCGAAGGTTGGGTTTTTCTAGTGATGACGATATCTGTCAGGTCTGCTGACCCATCACTTGTTGCTAACCTTGTTCGAGGTACTTACTGAATATACACTTGATCTAGCATTGATATCAAGTGAGCAATAATTTGTTGGTATTCGATCATATATTTGTCTCTGGCCTCGTATTCACCTCATACTTGACTTACTATAAGCTGAGAATCTCTAAAAATCTGGAGTGGCCTAACTCCGATAGCCAGTGATAAGTGGAGACCAGCGATGAGAGCTTCGTATTCAGCTTCATTGTTGGTGGCCATAAATTCGAATTTGACCGCCGAGGTGAATACTTGTCGATCGGGGCTGATAAGAACTATTCATGCCCTCGAGGCCATGTTTGTTGACGAACCAACCACATAAAGATGCCAAGGGTGATCTAGTCCTCTCGTCGGATTTTGGGGAAAGGTTAGCTCGACTATGAAGTCGGCTAATGTCTGACCCTCAATCGATGTTCAAGGTGCATAGGTCACTCCAAACTGGCTAATCTCTATGGACCATTTTAGCAGGCGGCCAGCTGTATCGGGTTGGTGCAATATTTGTCTGAGTGGGAAAGTTGTTAGTACTTCGACCTGATGATCGAAAAAGTACGGTCTTAACTTTCTAACACTCATGACCAAAACATACACCAGCTTTTCTGTGGGTGAGTATTTTATTTCAGCCTTATGTAGAGCCTGGCTGACATAGTAGATGGGAAGGTGAAATTTGCCTTCTGCTCGTACTAGAACCGAACTTATTGCCACTTCTGAAGCTGCCAGATATAAATAGAGCTTTTCTCCTGGGATTGGTTTTGATAGAATTTTTACGTCTCCCAGGTAGTCTTTTAGTTGTTCAAGAGCTTTCTGGCAGCTGCCCGTCCACACAATATTGCCTTTTTTGATGGCTTCAAAGAATAGACGGCATTTGTCTCCTGATCGTGATATGAATATGTTCAATGCAGCTAGGCATCCCGTCAGTCTTTGTACTTCTTTGACGGAACGAGGGGGCTCCATATCAACAATTGATTTAACTTTTACAGGGTTAGCTTCAATTCCCCTTTGCTGACCAGGTGGCCCAAAAATTTCCCCGAATGTACTCCAAAGCTGTTTTTCTTTGGATTCAACTTCATGTTATATTTTCGGAGAATATCGAACACTTGAGATAGATGTTGGAGGTGGTCTTCTTTTCGGGTACTTTTTATGACTATGTCGTCAATATATACCTCCACCGTCTCCCCAATGTATTCGTCAAACATTTTATTGACAAGCCTCTGGTAGGTTGCCCCTGCATTGATTAGTCCGAATGGCATTCTCTTCCAACAGAGTAAGTTTTTGTTAGTATAAAAAGTCGTATTATCTTGATCATCTGGGTACATCGGAATCTGGTGGTAACTAGCAAAAGCATCCATAAATGTAAACATTTCATGCCCAGCTGTACTGTCCACCAGTTGATCAATGTGCGGAAGTGGAAAGTTATCCTTCGGGCATGCTGCATTCAAATCTGTAAAACTTATGCATAGTCTCTAGGTTCCATTCGGCTTACGCACTAGTACAGGATTTGCAACCCATTGGGGACACAATGCTTGTCTGATTAGATCATTGTCCAGCAATTTCTTAATTTTTTCATTTAGAGCTTGATATTTATCCGGCCCGTATTTTTGTCGTTTCTGATGGATTGGTCTTCGGGCCGAATTAATTTTTAGCCTACGACAAGCATCCTTCGGGTCAATCCCCACCATATCTGCATGTGACCATACAAAGAAATCAAGATTAGCTTTGAGAAATTCTACCATTCGAGTCATGTAGGGCTCAGGGAGCTCGGACCCAATGTAGAGTTCAAGATCATCATGGTTAGGGTTAACTTTGATGGTCTCTAGTTCTTCAACTGGAGTTGTCCGCCGTTTTTATCCCTTCCACCGCGGATCAATAACTGGCCCTTCAGGGTTTAATTCATCTTCGATGTTCATGGGTTCAACGCTAAGCAGGGATCAAAATCATCTGCTATGCTAGGAACAACGTTGGTCACCAGGATTGATCTTTCCAGGTTAATATTCACGGGTGGTTCGTCAATTGCCATTGATGTTAGTGGTGATTATGCTGTCGGGCTGAATTACTCTCCCATAAGTTGTTTTTGTTTGCCCATGGGCAAAGTCTGCTCGTCAGCTTCCACTTGGTCATCATGAGATCCCAAAATGTAGTTGAAGACCGATGGCTCATTGTCAGGATGACTTGTGGAGGCTTCCATCATCGATACCTGTTTTTCATTTGGACGCAGTTGAAGAAGGCATTCTCGAGCTTTCCTTTGATCTCCCTTCAATGTACCAGCTCCGCTCGCAGTTGGGAACTTGACACAATAGTAGTAGGTTGAAACTGCAACTTTAAATTCATTTAGGAATGGTCGGCCAAGGAACCCGTTATAGGTGGATTCTTGATCTACAACCAGGAAATCCACCATTCTAGTTATATTCTTTTTGGGATCCTTGGTCGATACAAGTTGCACGGACAACCTAATTATCTCTAACGGGATTGTTACAGCATTTCCGAAGCCTAAAATTCGGTGATTGGAATCTACAATATAACTAGCATAGTCTCCTATCTAATCCAACGTCTTTTTGAAGATGATGTTCGTATAGGCCCCGGTATCCACCAGTAAACGATGCATTTTTGTCCCCATTATCTTGACACAGATTAAGAGGGAATTGTTATGGGGTGTCACGATTCCATCCAAGTCTTTTTCTTTGAAGGTCAACTCTGCTATATGTAGAATTATTGGGTTGACCCCCATTTCTTGCACCTGAGCTACTGCACGTAGCTCAGCCTTCCTTTTTCGGTTTGATATTAGGGGTCACCCATCAGAGCAACCACCCATAGGCCCAGCAGGCTTCATCATTTGAATTTCGGGAACTGGTCCTCCTGTTGGTGCTGGAGCTAGTCGCCCAGCACGATTCCTTCGGGGGGCTTGCTCCATATCTTCCTCCTCAGAATTGTCTTCTCTGCCTCTCTTGCCGAGTTGTCTTTTCACAAATTCGGATAACTTACCCTCCTCGTAGAAATTCCACAACTGCATTATCAAGTCACGACACTCACTAGTAAAATGTCCCACACTCTAGTGGTAGACACAATACTTGTTCGGGTTTAATTTGCTAGTGTCTTGTCGAATCTTCCTCGGAGGGGTAAGTAACTCCTTCTCCCGGACATTGTTATACACTGCATTGATTGATATGGTGAGTACTTGATTTAGTTTATCCTTTAGTTCAGTCCCTTCATTGAATGCTTTCATATTCTTGAGAGCTCGATACCCACCACCAGATTTCTTTGTATTGCCTTTCTGATCGCCTTTGTCCCCAACATCCTTTTGCAAGACTTCATGCATTGAGACAAAGACTCTCGCCCAGTCGCGGAATTCAGCATAAGTTTTAGGGCACTTGAGATGTACCTCTTTCCAGAGTTCAGTGCCCTTTTTCAATCCTGCCAAGACAGCCACAATTTTGGTGTCCTCACTGACAGACTCCCCTTCCAACAGGACCTTTTTGAATCTTTCCAAATACGATTAGTCCGACTCATCATCAGCTTGTTTCAAGTCGGACAACCGATGTCTTTAGGATAGATAAGACCCGGCCGTGGAGAAATGGGACAGAAATTCTTTGCCCAACTGGGCAAATGAATGAATGGAAGCCGACAGCAGTGCTAAAAACCAATTATGAACACGATCCCCCAGTGTCAATGGAAAATTTCGACATTGGATGGCATCACTTGCCCCCATTGATATCATGTAATCAGAATACTTCATCAAATGCACCCGGGGATCAGCCGTGCCTTCATATTGTATACTTGCAGGGAACTGAATCTTTTTCTGGATTGGAGCTTTTAAAATTCCGGAGACAATGGAGATGACGGAAGTGAAGTGTTCCCATAACCTCTTTGCAGGTCCAGCTGACCCTGCATGCTTTCAATTGCCTTTCTCACTGACACTAGTTCTTCCAGTGATCCCCCTTGACTCAGAGGTTTTTCGACAAACACTGGTGCATGACCATCAGTCCGTCGCAGTCTCTCACTCGGAAGCAGGATTTCCTGGACTGACTTCTTAGGATTTGGTATCCCATCAGGACCTAGGCAACCAAAAGCTGATCTGGTCAGTCTTTCGTGGACTGACTGGCAAGCTGGTACGTGGACTGGGCGAGCTACTTCAGCTCTGGGGTGAATCTCCGTTGCTCTCTGGCCAGGGCGACCTAATCTGTTTAGTGCGCTCTAGCATGTAGTTCCCTGGCTAACCCCCACAGCTCGGCCAGGGGTTTATTCTCCATGGCTGGTCGCCTCGACGAGCTGTTTCTCCTTGCCCTTTGTCTTACGAGCTTGGCCACTATTGGCCTCATTTTGATGTTCATCCCTGGCCCTCTCATGCTCACAGGCTCTCGTTGGGCTATGACTTGCTCGGATATAGGATGGGTCAGGTTGACCTTGTTGCTTTTGTAGTGCCTGAAGCATTGCAATCGTACGAGCTAAATCGTCAGGTTTGCGAGCAAATGCTTCTAGCTCAGGTAGCATCGTTTGATTAACAACTGGATGATTTTCTTGTTCATGTCGAGCTACTTCTGCTCGCTGTCCAACTTGGGACATCCTCGAATGTGAATCTCTTGTCAAATGTTGGGAATGCTGAGTCTCATGAGATTGAGGCATCTTTAATCAAGGTATTGGTGTAAGTCTTTAAATGTTCAGATCTTCAAACGAAGAACACCAAGAACACTAAGAGCACTTTTGTATAAATCTTTAAATCTTCAAGTTTTAAACTTGAAGTTCTTGCTTAATTACTCCTAACCGGAGGTTCGAACCCTCCTTCTAGCGCCAATTTATTGATGATCGTTTCTAATCACAAGGATTAGTGACCGTTTTTAGTTGTAAATTTGATAACCAAACAATTACGTGTGATTGATCACTAACGTAATTAGTGAATACGAAAATTGGGATAAAAAGGAATAAACACGTGTAATGATTACGTATTTAATTCATATGTTTTGAGATTCGAGGTGCTTTGGATGTCTAATCAAAATTTGGACATATATGTAAATTTTTGCTTATTTTATTAACTAAAAATTGAGGTATTTATACAAGTTTTCCTAGCAGGAGGTGTACAAAACCTTTGGTCTTCCAAGTGTGCATGTATGACACTTGGAGAGTTGACTATTTGACCTTATCTAAACTAATTCTTATCCTCTAATACTGGATTTGCTCGTATTTAAGAGTTGTTCGTCCTTTTGGACTTGTCCTTGAGGAATCATTAGCTTGATTTTGTTGGTCATTCTTCTTGTTGGCTTGATATCTTCGATACTCTGGTTAGATCTGTTCGTCTATGGGCTAGATATACTCGTCAGGTTGTCCCTTGGGTCCATATGGTCCTTGTGTTAAAGGTGCTCGCATGGATATTGTAGCTTGCCGAGCTCGCCTGGCTAATCCAGCTTAGTCTGGCTTAGTTCACTTAATCTTGTTTCGAGTGTAAGTACTTTATATAATTATGTTCGCCCAGATGGTAATTCTGCTCACCTATCAACAGTTGTGATTGCTTTCATGACGAGGTAATGCTAATCTGCCGAGGTCTGGAATGGACCTCGACATGGATCTGGTTCCTCGACAAGGTCTGGGTTCTACAAGTAGGGAAAACAGATGACGAAGCCTGACGATGCCGAACTTGGGTCTTCGATCTCATCATTGAGTCTTTCTGATTATCTCGTCTGGCTGGGAATTAATAGCTCCACAACATAATTTATAATAAATATTGATATATAATATAAAAATATGTTGAATATATTTTTGCAATATATACTATGATAAATCTCTCTATGGTATAAGATATTTCAATTATTTTAAAGTAATAGTTGTTAAATATTTTTGTGAATGATAAATGTATACAAATAATTCAATATATAGTTTGTAGAAGTTTATTTTTTTGTAAAAGTTATTAAAATAAACATTTATTAATCTGAAAAAAAAAGGAATAATACCACTATTTAATTTTTGACAAAGTATAGAGTGAAAATAATTTAACATAAACCATTTGAAGTGTATTAGTTGTATTCACTAAAGAGTGTTATTTTCACTGAAGGATATTAGTTCTAGAGATTATTTGTTATTTACAATGAAGGGCAATAGTTGAAGGGTACGAAGATTATTAGTTGTTTAACTATAATGTATTAGTTGGTTATACGAAAAAATATTACAAAGTGGTTTATGTACAAACCAATTCACTCTGTGCATACTCTTAATTTTCTTTAGAAGAAATAAATTATCTAAATTAATTACTTCCAAAAAGATTATAGTGGACATATAACAATTAATATATCAATATATTCTATTGGGCAAACCACCAAATACATACAAACATATATATCATATTGGAATAAATTTGGGAATTATCTTTGGTTAATTAACTAGCATACAGAATTACATATAATGCATTTTATTGTCTAAAAAGCAATGAAAGAGTAAGATCTCCAATAAACTCCACATTTTTCAATATTTTTGCCTCTAGATTCGGGGTAATTTCACGAATTAATATTATGAACAATGCATTCCAATTGAAGATAGAGTAAAATTCTATATCGACAGATTCAACACATAAACTGATAGAAATTGAGGATTTCTAATGCAGCAAGCGTGTAACTTGAGGGAGAATGAGTCTTCTATCTATGTTGATTAGAGTATCGTAAGATAGGAATAAAGAAAACCTAATTATCATAATCAATAAATTGAGTTTTCAAAGTTTGCAATAAACACATAAATATCAAAGATAAAAGCCTAAAACATACAACTCAATTATTAAAGTCTCAAACTCAAAATAAACAAGGTCCAAATTAAATGAAATAATTAAATAAAATAAGTAGAGCTTGACAATCATATTTGGACTCTAATTGATTGAAATTTGTTGAGATAAATCACAACTTTATCTCCATCAGGTTCCAACCTCAAACCTAGATTAAATATGAAGGATACAATATAATGTTAGTTATTTATTTATAAAAATATATGTGAAATGTATACATATTTAAATTGCATAATTATTTTAATGCATGCATTTATCTCAATATTATAAAAATAAATCTAAGTTTTTTAATATGTACGAGTAACAGTATGAAATGGAAGACTTCATAGATGAAATTTTTTAATTGAAAAAAGAAATAAGTGAAGAGTGAAGAGAATCCATTGATAATTTTAAAAATGTTTCGTTCAAAACTACACTTCAAGAATATTGTGGACGATCTGAATTATTTGAAGGACAAAGTCATACCTGCACCAACTCTTTGAATAACTTGATGTGTTATGGTGTGTCAAATCATGATTTTAATTTGACAGTTGAGACTCGGTTTATGTTACTCAGAAATATAGATCATTTAAAAGGACTATGCGATGGAAATAGATTGAATGTAATAAGACTAGGTGACAGTGTTCTGAAAGGTACAAACATAACCAAAAACAATTCAAGTGATATGATGTCAATTTTTATTAACTCCATTCGACCCAAGACTTCCATTCAAGTTTCAAGAAAGACAGTTCACATTAGTTGTCTAATATGAAATGTCAAATAAATAAGAGTTAATGACAATTACTCGCTAATATTTGCATATTCTTGAAGAATTCAGTTTTAAGTCACAACCAGTCGTACGTAGCTATTTTGAGAGTCATCAATCACAATAATTTGAAGATTTTAACGTGTGGTGACTGGCGATGAATGTTAATCGGAAAGGGAAAAAATGTGATTTTTAGAAAGGTATTTCGAAATCTATATTCCTTTTGTTTTTTTTACATCCTATTTAATATTAATTCATAAGTTATTACTAAAATTTATTACTGCGTATATCTTTAAAAAACTATATGGTAAAATACAAATAATATTAAAATTGTCTCTTATAAATAAAACATAATATTTATTACACTTTATTTTCACAAAAGTTTCCCGACGCTTGCAATAGTTTCTCTTTAAAAAGATAAATACCCAAATAAAAGAATAATAATATTACCTATTTAAAATGAAAAATGCTTTCATTAATATGAAAACTAATAAACACTCTCAAACGTAAGTAAACAAATTTCAATATAAATTGATGACCCAAAAATTAATTATACAATTATAGTGGTGCATCGCACGAGTTCAGTTACTAGTAATAAAGTATAATAAATAGCTAGTAGTGGATGAAATTGCTTTATAACATCTGTTCATAGTATTTTCCTTTAATGTTATAAAAATGATAAATACAAATCTATTTGCAGTGAATAAAAAATGAAGACGTGCAAGCAATTCTAGGACGGAAAGAATATCGTTGTTGTTGTTGTTGTTGTTAGGGTTACATTCGGAATTATCACATAACTTGCAAGTTCTTTTTTTTTTCGTTATCTTTGTTTGAAAGGACACATATCTTGCAAGTTGAGCAACTTGAGAGACTATCTTTATCCTTTACATCCCCTCTTTCCAAGAAATAAAAAATCATTCAATATAAAAAATACCACTTCTAAATTAATATTATTTTTAATATAATTAACAACACATTTCGAACGAGCCCAAATACTTAATGCTCAAAATCGACTCGATAACTTCAAAGTGTTGAAAATAGAGCCCGGTTTGGCACTCTAATGAGTATAACGAGCCAAGCTTAATGAGCTTACTTGAATTATAAGAAAAAAATAAATATTGAGCTTAATGAGTCGAGCTGGCTCATTAGTAAAATGAGTATCTCTCGACTCGAGCTTAGCT